>JAZHRO010000040.1:63057500-64257500 GCA_037157565.1 Thalassia testudinum
AGATGGGCAGTCCCTCCTGACGTGGCCCGGCTGGCCACACTGGTAGCAGAGGGGAACCCGACTCCCGCCCTCAGTGAGTCCCTGCTGTCGGCTAGGCGGGGGTCCGGTGCTGGAGACTGGCCCCTGTCGAGGGCCCCCAAAGGCCACTGATGGCCCTGCACAACGTGACGGCTCTCCTGCGGACGCCACGTGTCTCCGTTCTCGCCGGCCCTGTGAGAAGTCTGGCTGAAAGGGCCTCTTCCGCCCGCCGTCGATCTCTCGCGCGGACGGGTTGGTCTCCTCGTAAGTCATAGCTGCCTCTACCACCCTCGAAAACGTCGGCAGCTTCAGGGGTTTGACATACCCCCGGATCGCAGGCGGGAGCCCCTCGATGAACCTCCAAAGGCGCTCCTCCTCAGTGGCTACCGCTGTCGCTGCAAAGCGGGACAGCTCCAAGAAACGCGTGCGGTACGCGCTCACGGTCATCGTCCCTTGGCGGAGAGTGTGGAACTCCCGCCTCCTCTGGTCCTGCCACGTCTGGGGAAAGTACTGCTCGCAGAAGAGGGTGACGAACTGGTCCCACGTCGGCTCGTCCCTCTCCTGTCCCCGGACCGCCCTCCACCACCGGTGTGCCGCACTCTCCAGCTGGTACGTGGCAAAGGCCACGCGGCACTCCACCGGGGGGCGAAGGGTGTCGAAGATCTTCTCCAGCTGCTCAAGCCAGTCCTCTGCCTCGGTCGGGTCCTCATCCCCCTTGAAGGAGGGGGGCTTCAGCTTCCGGAACTGTCCGAAAAGCTTGAAGTGGTGCTGTAGGGGAGGTGCTGGTGCACCTCCAGGCGAAGGTGCCTCGTGTACAGAAGTGTCGGAGGAAGGTGGGGGCGGCAGGGGCCCATCCCCTCCCTCGTGTCCAGCGCCGCATCCGTCGCGTGGTCCCACAGAGGACTCCTGATAACGCCACGCAAGGGGGTAGTAATTAGGTTGAATATGGCCCATCTTTAGAATAAAAGGCACAACATAAAGTAGAATAGGAGCATTGCATGCATCAAGTACCAAGATTGCTTATAAACTGTATTAATGGCCATTTGTGTAAAGCATTTGTCAAAGCAGGCCTCAGATGAGCAATCGGACCGCACGGATGGATTCAGGACGACGAACGGAGTCTAACGGACTCAAGATCGGCCAAATCCGACATCCGGAGCTCCCACAATGGGCCCAAGAAATCCTGACCGTTGATCTGGAGATCAACGGCCTAGAACGCGCCACGTCGCCCCGCCCCCGCCGCCCGCACGCCCCCAAGCCAGCCAAGGACGCATCTCGGCCGTTGATCTTCGATCGAACGGCCGAGATCCGCGCGCTCGCCCGCGGTCGCCGCGACAAAGCGCGGGCGTGGCGCAACGGTTAGCGCGCACGCCCGCGTCGCGGCGACGCGCGTTCGAATCGCGCGGAGCGGAAATCACTTGCGGGCGAAGGGCGCGGCAAAATTGAGCCGCGCGATCAGAAGCGAGCGGCTAGGATCGCGCCACGCGGCGCGACGACAGCGCCCCACCTCCCACGCGCGCGCGCACGCCGGGCGGAAACGCGCGCGCGCACGCACGCCCGAAGCGCGATCCTAGCGCAGGCGCGGGAGGATCTCAGCCGTCCGATCATCAATCGGACGACTCTCGTTCGACGTCCACGGATCGCGCCTGAAGAGAGAGAGGGGCGGGCGGCTGACCGGCGGCAGAAGGCCTTCACCGACGTATATGGAAGCGGTTTTAGCGACGTTCTGGATGTCGCTAAAGCACATTCTTCTTTTAGGAAGCCCTTAACTCTATTTAAACCCCCTTCTACCACCATTCAAGGCATCCTCTCCCACTTGCAACTACTCCACTCCTCTCCTAGCTAGTCTTAGGCACTCTTGTAATCGCCGGAGACGACGAGCCGCCGACGGAGCCTCCTCCACCGCCGTGGCTGCCTCGTCGCTCTCCACTCTCTCTCTACCTCTCTCTCTCTCTTTTAAGCTTTCATTTACTTTTGTTGAAGCATGTATTTAATATTGTAAACCATGAACTATGAATGCATGTTTAATGAAATTATTTTTCATTTAGTTGCCTTTTTAATTTCTGTTTAAAGTGCATGATCAAAACCAAGAGCTTTCTAACCCTAAACTCTCTCTATCTCTCGCTTTTCAAAACCGTTTCTTTCGCAAGCAAAACTCCGCCTTTTTCGTGACAACAAGTGGTAAACAAAATCCGATTTCCACGCCTCCCTGAAATCGACACTCGGACTCACCTCCGTTTACTTCTTTTAAAACCGACGTATCAAGTGCAACTATAACGACACCTCTTAACACACACGCACGAAGGCACGTCAGTTTTTGGCGCTGTTGCCGGGGAGGCAACGGATTTGTTTTATCACCTCCATTCCACCTTCATTCTCATATCGTCTAATGCCCTACTTTCCTTTTTACTTGACGGATGCAGGAATTCGGCGCATGGACGGCGAAGCGACGCATTCCACTATGGTAGCAAGGAAGTAGACGCCTCGAGGACCGATAGTGAGTACTCTCTCTCTCTCATTGTTTGCTTGCGTGAAAAAGCTAAAAAAAATCATAAAAACTGAAAAAAATTGGCGTGGCGAATGATTGCTTGACCCACATTCTTAACACACCACCCTACAAAAAAATGTACACTCTAATATACTGGACAAATTCTTGGAGTGTTCTTTTCTTTCTCTCTTGAGTGGTGTTTGCGAAGCCACCGTGAGTTGACCTGGGCCGCACCACTCAACCCTAAAACTGACTCATCTAATAGAAGCTGCATGATTATCAGGATGAGTACACTAGGGTTTTAGAGCCTCTACAAAATAAAAGGAAATCTACTTTCACTAAGTTGTGTGCAGAACTTGACGTGCCCACTGAAACTTGTTTGAAAATATTAAGACACGTCAACCCTAAAAAGTACTTAAGTAAGGATGAAACACTAAAAGACACTATATCTTAACAAATCCTTGCTTGAAAATCATGTTTTGCTAGAAGCACACACTCTGAAAGTGGAACATTAAGAGGCACCACCCCAATCAACGCCTCATCACATCACCCTAAGCACAAGCACTGTCCTAACCCTTTAAAACTGAGTAGACGTGCCCTAGGCAGGACTGAGTTAAGTCTCAAAAGGTGAGGTTTTGTCTGCTAGGCACTTGGCTTTCATTCCCTTGGTAGAATCTGGTGACTATGCTGCGGGGCAGTGTCAAACGACCGTGGTTGTGGGGTCTATGGAACCGGAGGCGTAAGCCAAAGGAAGAACCTTCCCTGCAATCCCCTCGTAATCAACCTGGCCAGATTAGCCTTGAGAAGGGAAGTCCAGTGCTTACGGACTTAATCAACCTTTGTGAGATTTCTAGGTCTTCTAAGGAATACACCATAAGGACTAGGCTTGTTTGCTTGGTTGAGGACACAACTCTCTCGCATCTGTTCTGCCCACATCCCTCCATTTCTTCCAAACCATGGATTTCAATACCTATCCATCTTACCCAAACTACCCCCAACAGGATTTGTATGCTAACCCAAGTGGACCATACCCACAGCCTACTTGGGCTAACCAACCACCAAGTTGGGGGTACAACCTTGAATATCCCTCTTGGCCCAACTATGACCAAACCGCACCAACTTCTTATTGGAATACAACCAACATAGCCACCCAAGGGTACAATTCAAATCATGGGGCCCCATATCGCGATTGTCCTCACGATGCCTCCTCATTTAGGTCTGACCCGCTCTACTGTGATAGGACCTACACTTTAGGAGAACACCAAGAACCCTACCCATCTCAGGATAATAACCAAGAAAGGTCATCTAAATTCAACAACCTTGCCTACTTGACCTTTGGATTAGAAGGAGTTCTAGACAAATGGAAATCAGAAAATGATCAGAAATCTAGGCAAGCCCAGGATCATCAACCTCTGATTTGGTCCCCTGATGAAGAATCTGACTGGGAGGAGGACTTAGAACCTCAACTATTCTGGAGTAGGACCAAACAGAGAATGGTTCCTCTTGAAGAACTGGACCCTGAACATGATAGAATAGAGGACCCACCCAAGAACCTAAACACCAATATGGATTCTGATCCACAACCTCAACCATACTCTCTTAACCTGGATTTCAAGGAGGAAATCCAAAGGACACCAAATGACACCATGTCAATTCTTGATAACCTCCAGTTAGAACTACACAGACAGAATCAAGAATTGGTTAAAGGGCAACATGCCATGTTGAAGTTGTTCCAACAATTGGGGGAAGAAGGCCAAAGAAAGCTGTTGCATACAACGCCATTCATGGAATTCATAAAGCAAGGACCTACCATGATCAATTGGACTACACCTAGTCATCCTGATTTGGTTCAGTCCACCATTGATACCCCTCAGGAGTTGGACAGCTCAGTGAATAAGGACAGTAAGGATTCCTTGGAACACAATTTGAGGGGCATTAAGAATGAACATCAGGAGGAAACTGAGAATGTAAGGGGAGAGGCCTTGGAATCTGAATCTAATCGGCCCAAGAGAAGCAATCCGGTGGGAGCAACAGCCACCATCATAGATGGAGAATGGAGTTACAATTTTAAAGAAATTGATTATGAATCAGTTGGAATCCCCATCACAAAGTTGGAGGAAGGCCGAGAGAAAGAAGATGATCTAGAGGATGAAATTGACCCTACCTCTAATATAACCTCAAACAATGAATCTGATACAAAGAAGGTGGCAGAAAATATTCTTGAGATCAAGGGCTTGGAAGGAATGAGCGATGAAACCATAGTTGCGGAAGAGATGGATTCGTCTTTGGAGAGAAGCTTCATGCTTGATTGTAAGGCTCATTCTGAAACTCTGGACCTTATTACTTGCCCTACCAGAATAAAGATCCCCACTGGAATTGATACACTTTCGATGGATTACAATTTTATGGGACACAAGCTGAATATCAGACCTACATCTTTAGTGTCTGGCATGTCATATTTGGGGTGCGTTCGTCCACAGCAACTTGTTTGCATGACCACAAACTAAGAGAGGATCTGACACAGGCATGCATGATATATCTGTTACAGAATTCCCGCCCCTTTGGAACGGGACTCCACCACAACCTTATTCGCATCTGTGGACTTCTGATTTTGGGTCTGGTAAATTTTGAACATATCTTCTTGACCCAAGCCATTCCTGTTTGTGCACCGCCCAGCTGGAAGCGTTAAACTCAGCGCTTCCTGGGAGGCAACCCAGCGGATTCAGACTGATCTGGTAGTCTACGTCACTCAGGTACTATCTTTTTAAACCCTTCTGCATCCATGAATCTGCCAATGAGGACATTGTCCAACTTAAGCATGGGGGGGATGGTAAATTGCATAATCCTGAGCTTAATTAATCAGTCTGAATGAATAAAAAAAAAAAAAAAAATTTGAATTTAGGAAGAAAAACTTAGGTATTAGAAACTTGTCAATAGTGGGAAATAATACACAAAGAACTTAAACACTTAGAGTTTTCAGGCCTTCAGGCTTAATCAGCCCTGGTGTCCGTTAAAATATAGATTTAGCGGCGAGTCCTGGCAACTTTAGGCTATTCTAATCCACCTACTAAATAAGGTGATAAGTATACGACTTATCAACTCATCCTCTAACTCAGGAAAACTTTGAGTCTAAGCATCTGCACACATTTCTGCACAGACTCACTTCCCGGAGATTTTGACAGAAATTGGGCAGCTAATGAACTCTCTAGGGTGGTATGGCTGGCAAGTTGTCGTGGGTAACAGCCCAGTGGCAGGTTGTCCAGAACCCAGCCACAGGCCATTTCTTTTTCACTGCCTCTAGGTACATTTGAGATTAGGGAAGCCACCTACGTAAAAAAAAAAATAATAATTAAAAAAAAAAAAAAAGGGAAAAGAAGAAAAGAAAATAAACCACACTTCACCGCACAAGTATGGCTGGCAAGTGATCATGGGTAACAGCCCATTGGTCGGTTGTCCAGAGCCCAGCACAATAATTGCACAAAAAAAGAAGACCAAAAACACCTAAGGAAGAAGCGGGGAAGTAGTACAAGCCGGGGAGATATACACTGGAAAATCCTTGTGTTGACCCCAAGTAAAATGAACGCAGGGAGAAAGCTACCAATCGAACAAATACACCTTCAGGCAAAAATTTATTTTCTTTTCCGGTCACCTAGAGGCGTAGAAACTCGAAGTCTGTCTCAATTACCGTTAAGTAAGTCTATCACAACATTCACACCAAGATGCTTAGCACTTAGGGTTTTGACCGAGTTTTGGGTGGGTTGGGTAGCCGTAAAAAGTTACCAACCCACACTGAATTCTAAAAATTCTAAAAAGGCATATATAGATATATACGTATACATAAGTATAGTTATATATACAAAGCAAGGATTCGGGCGATTCGTATTTTGGCAGACACCCGGGCGCCGCTTAGTCTTTGTAGATTAAGATCTTCGTATAGTTCCTCTTATTGACAAGTAACGAAGTGCCTAAGCAATTACTTCTTAAATTCGCCAAAGAAAAAAAGGCTAGAATAAACCTTGCTAGGGACTAGCAAGGAGTAAGCATGGGGGTATGATAACGCCACGCAAGGGGGTAGTAATTAGGTTGAATATGGCCCATCTTTAGAATAAAAGGCACAACATAAAGTAGAATAGGAGCATTGCATGCATCAAGTACCAAGATTGCTTATAAACTGTATTAATGGCCATTTGTGTAAAGCATTTGTCAAAGCAGGCCTCAGATGAGCAATCGGACCGCACGGATGGATTCAGGACGACGAACGGAGTCTAACGGACTCAAGATCGGCCAAATCCGACATCCGGAGCTCCCACAATGGGCCCAAGAAATCCTGACCGTTGATCTGGAGATCAACGGCCTAGAACGCGCCACGTCGCCCCGCCCCCGCCGCCCGCATGCCCCCAAGCCAGCCAAGGACGCATCTCGGCCGTTGATCTTCGATCGAATGGCCGAGATCCGCGCGCTCGCCCGCGGTCGCCGCGACAAAGCGCGGGCGTGGCGCAACGGTTAGCGCGCACGCCCGCGTCGCGGCGACGCGCGTTCGAATCGCGCGGAGCGGAAATCACTTGCGGGCGAAGGGCGCGGCAAAATTGAGCCGCGCGATCAGAAGCGAGCGGCTAGGATCGCGCCACGCGGCGCGACGACAGCGCCCCACCTCCCACGCGCGCTTACGCCGGGCGGAAACGCGCGCGCGCACGCACGCCCGAAGCGCGATCCTAGCGCAGGCGCGGGAGGATCTCAGCCGTCCGATCATCAATCGGACGGCTCTCGTTCGACGTCCACGGATCGCGCCTGAAGAGAGAGAGGGGCGGGCGGCTGACCGGCGGCAGAAGGCCTTCACCGACGTATATGGAAGCGGTTTTAGCGACGTTCTGGATGTCGCTAAAGCACATTCTTCTTTTAGGAAGCCCTTAACTCTATTTAAACCCCCTTCTACCACCATTCAAGGCATCCTCTCCCACTTGCAACTACTCCACTCCTCTCCTAGCTAGTCTTAGGCACTCTTGTAATCGCCGGAGACGACGAGCCGCCGACGGAGCCTCCTCCACCGCCGTGGCTGCCTCGTCGCTCTCCACTCTCTCTCTACCTCTCTCTCTCTCTTTTAAGCTTTCATTTACTTTTGTTGAAGCATGTATTTAATATTGTAAACCATGAACTATGAATGCATGTTTAATGAAATTATTTTTCATTTAGTTGCCTTTTTAATTTCTGTTTAAAGTGCATGATCAAAACCAAGAGCTTTCTAACCCTAAACTCTCTCTATCTCTCGCTTTTCAAAACCGTTTCTTTCGCAAGCAAAACTCCGCCTTTTTCGTGACAACAAGTGGTAAACAAAATCCGATTTCCACGCCTCCCTGAAATCGACACTCGGACTCACCTCCGTTTACTTCTTTTAAAACCGACGTATCAAGTGCAACTATAACGACACCTCTTAACACACACGCACGAAGGCACGTCAACTCCCCCTCTGCAACCCCAGGAGGAGGTGCTCGGGGCGGTGGGTGGAGCTCCTCTCGTACAATATCCCGTATCAGTCTGGCGAGGTCCTGGGCCTGGATGCCAGGGAGTGGTGGCTGGTCCACCGAGACGTCAACGACAGCACGTCCACCTCGCCGACCTCGCCCTCGGCCGCGCCCGCGGCCAGTCTCGCCAGTCCCACGACGAGGCATCTCCTGCAAGGAGAGGCGAAACAAAATGGAAACGTCAAAACAGACGGTACCTAACAACACTTCTAAGAGCTCATGTCAAGAGATATGTTGTGGTGGCTACTCTAGCTATAAACATGTGAATTGGTTATTTTCCAGTCAGTTGATTCACTTCTCGGGACGACCTTGCTCTGATACCATCTTGTAACGACCCAACTCCCGAGTCCCTACGAGACACGAGAACCGGACCGACTCGACTAATCCCAAGACCCAGTCATCCAACGAGGAAGTAACCAAAAGACAGTAAAATAAACCACATTCAGCATGAATATAACTAACAGTAAGAAAGTACAGCAGTAAGGAAAGAAACTACTACAGTAGGCACCACCACAACAGTAAAACAACATTTATCATATAACAAAAACTGCAGGTAAAGAAGGTACAGCGGAAACAAAACTACTCACTAGAACAGAAACAAAAAGGGGTACAAAGCTGTGGTAACTCTACTGGACCCTACTCGGCCCAGCGTCCTCTGCAGCCGCCGACCCTGGCTGCTCAACACCTGGTCCTGAAAAAGGTAACGAGTGTAACACGTCAGCAAAACGCTGAGTAGAGTGGCAAACTAACTAAAGGCAATAGTAGAGTGTACAGTAGCTTTTATGTTCTATTACTTCCTTTATTTACATCTTTCAATTTTTCTCACTATTTCATTTACTTCTCAGATCCTTTACTTGATCTCGGATGTCCTCGTGGGACGATCTTGATTGCAGTCTTTTCCAAAAGTAGAAGTAGCACGTGGTGCTCTCCTGGCCGGGAGAGTCCCCCGTGGTGATCCTACCCTCAGTCAACCACCCCAAGGTCACTGACAGACGTAACGGTGACTACGGCACGCGCGATAAACGCACAGGTAGCTAGCCCGCACTGGCACGCGGTCAGTCGTTTCCGTTAACGGGTGCGCCCAAAGCACAGCACGGAACCAGGGCAGAGCCCTCTCAGTAACAGGGGTCCAACCCCTCCACAGTAACCAAACCGGGGCCTTGCCCCTCCACAGTCCGCGCACCCTCGCCTGACTACCCTGGTTTGCCCTAGTGGGCCTAACAAGTCGGTGAAGGAGGCTAGAAGAACCCCGGGGCCCGTGGGGTAGCTAGTACTCTCCTAACACTACTAGCTCTCCTCGGTACTACGTACACGAGGGCCAACAAGTCGGTACAGAGCGGCCAATCCTAACCCCGGGTCCCTGGGGCGGCTGGCCCCACTCTGCACTAAAACAGGTACAGGTACTTCCCTTGGTACTGCGTACCCAAGAGACAGTACAAACTACATCTCAGTTCCATTCCTTTTCTTTCCAGGAGTTCCACTCCTAATTCCCCGTAGGGTTCCAGCTCTTTATCTCAGAACATCATATGTTTCACTTTCCAGATTCACGTTCTCAAATTCCATGATCTCAAACATGTTTCTTTATTCATAACAGGCAGCTGTTAATTAAATTTACAGGCAGCTTTATATATTCCTTTCCATTTTTCCAAGACTGCAGTAATATACATTCCACTAGTTTTTCCATCCTAGGATTCATGCCATATCCTAGGATCTATCATACAATCTAGTTTTCCGGCCCTAGGATTCATGCAACACCTAGGAGCTATCATTCCATATATTTCTCATTCCTAGGATTCATGCAATGCCCTAGGTTCTAGTTATGGTTCCATACTTTAACAGATTTTATTAATACTTAAAGCCACTCTACCAGGTACAACGGGAGTAATGGGGGCGTGATCGGGAATCCCACGTGCCTCCGCGACTCTCAAGACTGCAACCGAACGAGGTCCTATCACAAGGATCAAACACAAGGAGAGTCTCAAAACAGTGTATAGCTACTGTAGGCGAGTAGAGGAATAAATTCTGAAACGAACGCAACTCGAATCGTGGAAAACGGAGCCCAAACGGGCCCCAAACGGGTCGAGAAAGACGATACTGTGCAAAATCAGACGTCTGGAACTCCTTCCAGACGTCTTAAACGGTGGATCAGAGAATTACCTGTTCGGCTTGGTTCCCCGGACGTCCAGAAGTCTGCGGGGACGTCTGCCTAGATCCAAGACGTCCGATGGTCCCTCCGGACATCTGGAGGTCACTCCCGCCGTCTGGTACAACTTCCAGACGTCTGATTCGCAAAGGATGACGAATCAGCGAACCTGCGCGCAGCCAACCCCCCTCCCTCAGTACGGTCAGTCGACAAGAAGGAAGAAGAAAGCGGAACTCACCTTTCAGACGTCTGTATGATCTTACAGACGTCGACCTTGCCGTCTGGATATCAACCCAGACGTCTGATTCTGGAAATTTTTCCAGAATCAGAACCCTGCTCGGCCTCCGCTCGCGACGCCGCCCGCGTCGCACCTCGCGCGTCCGCTGCTCCGCCCGCAGCAGGTCCCTCTCCGCGACGCTCTGCGCCCCCTGCGCCCTCCGCCGGCCGGCCAAGCCGCTACTGGCGAGCTCGCCCTCACGGCAGAGCCCCGCCCTCGCACGCCGCAGCTCCTCCGCGCTTACTGCGGCTGCCGCTGCCGCTGCGCCCTCGCGTCCGCTCGCTCTCGCGCACAGGCAGGAGAAGAAGGAGGAAGATGGTGGAGACGGGAGGGGAGGCGCGCCCCCCTTTTAACGCCGCACGGAGAGGAGAGAGAAGGCGGTCGCAGCCGCCTGCAGCCGCAGAGAAAGAGGGCAGAATCGCAGGTCTGCGCGCACAGGCGCGCAGACGAATATCCCGTGCGAGCATAACTGTTCGCCAGACGTCTGTAAACTATCCCGGACGTCTGGTCAGACGTCTGGATGTGATCCCAGACGTCTTGACAGACGTCTGGGCCACCTCCCAGACGTCTTAAAAGGCGTCTGGGGCACGCGCTCGTTACAGTGTGGACTAGGTGAGATGCTATTTTCGGTGGAGAGAGGAGGTGGGTTGCGCTAGGTTTAGTCCTAAGTGGGTTGGGTTAGGAAATCCATAATTAGGTTCTTCATCAACCTAATTAAGTTGTGGGTGAGTCAATTGGATTTTAATTGGATCCAATTAGACTTGCATGGGTGGAATTGTATCCAATCAAGTCCTGTGTGAACTTGATTGTATTTGGGTGCAACCAATCAACTAGGTATGCACCTTGTCTAGGCTAGGTTTACTTGACTATAATTAGACTCATTGTAGTCTAAATGACAAAGGTAGGCTCCAATTGGGTTCCACGAGCCCAGTTAATCAAAGGGTTAGCCCAATTGACTCACATTGAGTCAATAAGGTTTAATGTGAACTTCATTAGGTTCTTGGATTAGGATTAGGGTCAAACCAAATTAGGTTAGGGTTAGAGGTAGTAGGATAGGCTTAGGAAGTCTCTAGGTAGGTTTCCTAAGGTGTATGGTAGGGTTTCTAGGCAAAAGGAGGCAAGCTCGGGCTTCTAGTTCCAAAACTAGGAACCAGAGAGGACCTCCAAACGTCTAGAAGTATGGTCAAACGAGTTATACTTCAAAGTTACATGTCTGAAGAATAGGTTGGATGTCCAATTCTGTATCATAGAGTTTCTAGCTGGAGTTTCTACCGAGATTGGACGTCCAAACACACTGCCTGGACGTCCAGAAGTGTGCTGGAAAGTGAGTTTAGGGTTTAGGATGGAGATACTCCAAGTAGGGGATGTGAGTAGGGATAGTCTGGGTAGGAACATAGATAATTGGGTTTTTAGGCTAAATTATCCTAATAGGAGGTTGGCTTAGGAAATGGGTTATCCTAAGTTCTTCTTTACTTCAATTTCAACAATTATTCTTGCAAGTAACCTAGTCTACCTCCTTCTTACTCTCTGTCTTCATTACTTCTTTATTCCCAGCTTTGTTCCAACCTTCTACTCCAGCTTTTATTCAGCTTCAGGCCATCTCCTGAGCTCCTTAGCGTCTGCAAATACAATTATTCACAAGTAGTATGGTAATATAGCATTATTCTATGAATAGCTAAGTAAAGCAGTTATGATGCAAAATATGCATCTTATGCATGTATTATTCCTAAGTTAAGCTAAGATCTAACTTAATTAAGATTGATTAAATCCTATGATTGTTGCGCAATTAGGAGGTAGGTTTGGGATTCACAAATAAAGGGATGGGGGTTTTAGAAGAACCCTAGCCCCTTATATAATAAAGGTTTCAGTTCTATTATTTTTCCTCACTCATTCGCCTCCCACCCAGGAATGATCTATTCAACTCAGCCAAAATTCATTTTTGATGATCCCATTCTTTATAACTTTTCACGAGGAATGCCACAGATGGTTTGTCAGTCTGACATCGTTTGCACTTGGTACGCATGTTTTAACGAAACGGCTACATTTTCGATCTCGACATTTATCGAAACGGTACACCAAGAAACATGCGAATTTGATTTCCAAACTACTTGTGCCATCCTTGATCAAAGACATTTGATCATTTATATGGTACGTCAATTTTTATTGACAATTCATATCCGATTTCTCGAAAATTACATGCCCCTAACGAATCTTCTCTTAAAGAACACACCCTTTGAGATGACAAGTGAGTGTGTTTGCGCTTTCGAAATCCTACGCTACCGACTAACTCAGGCTCCAATCCTACAATCTCTTGACTGGTCTCAGCCATTTGAGATCATGTGCGATGCATCTGACTACACAATAAGAGCGGTCCTTAAACAAAAGATCGATGGGAAACTGATGGTAATATATTACGCTAGCAAGACACTAGACGAAGCTCAGCGTAATTATACGATTATAGAGAAAGAGATGCTGACTGTAGTATTTGGTCTGGAGAAATTCATATCATACCTCTTGGGCTCCCATGTCATTATTTACTCGAATCACAATGTTGTAAGGCACTTACTTGCGAAGAAGGATGCAAAACTGAGGCTAATTCGATGGATCTTGCTCTTGCCAAAATTTGACCTTGGGATACGTGATAAGGCGGGAAAACAGAACGTGGTTGCTGACAATTTGTACCGTCTTCCTTCTTCTATCATTGACCCCTCCGGACCTATTACTGAGCATTTTCCGGACAAGCATCTTTTAAGTATTGATGCTGGACTTCCCTGGTACACCGACATTGTTAATTATTTGGCAATGAACCAGCTCTCATCTAATTGGCCAAAAGCCAAGAAAGACAAATTGATTTCAATTGCCAAGTACTATATCTGGGAAGATCCATATCTCTTTCGCATCAGTGCTAATCAAATCAATTGAAGATGCATTCCCGACTCCGAGGTCAATGATATATTATCATTCTGCCACAACCAGGCCTACGATGGCCATTTCTCTGGCCAAAAAATTCGCAGCAAAAACCTCCAGTGCAGCTTCATTGGCCCACACTCTTCAAGGATGCACACAATTATCATAGGGCATGCGCTTGCTACCAGACCTTAGGCAACATAAGCCACCCCGACATGATGCCCTTGAACACGATTCTCGTGTGCGAGATTTTTGACATTTGGGAGATTGATTTCATGTGTCCCTTCCCAAATTCGAATGGTTTCGAATGCATCCTTCTAGTTATGGACTACGTGTCCAAATGGATCGAAGTTGTTCCGACTCGGACCAATGATCATAAAGCACTAATCAAATTCATTCATGAGCACATCTTTTCTCAGTTCGATGTCCCACGCATCATCTTAGATGGAGGGACCCACTCTGCGAATGTGCACTTCCAATCCCTGATGAAGAAGTATGGGGTGTCACATCGCATTTTGACTCCATATCATCCCCAAACTAATGGACTGCCTGAGCTCTCCAATCAGGAGATCAAGAAAATTCTTCAGGTCACTGTTCGACCTGACAGAAAAGATTGGTCGACTCAACTTCTGGAAGCAATATGGCCCTATAGGACTTCCCATAAGACCCAACTAGGGATGTCTTCGTTCAGACTTGTTTACGGGAAAGCATGTCACCTTCCTGGAGAGATGGAGCACAAGGCCTACTTGACAGTACGAAAGTGCAATATGGATCTTAGGGAGGCCAGAATCAACTATCATTTGCAAATGAGCGATATCAATGAGCTACATAATGACGTGCATGAGAGCTCGCGTATCTACAAGGAACGAATTAAGGCCTTTCATGATAAGCACATCTCACGAAAATCTTTTTATCATGGTTAGAAAGTGCTTCTCTTTGATGCTCGACTTAAGATCTTCCCAAGAAAACTGAGATTGAAATGGATCGGACCTTTTTTAGTCCGGAGGATCTTCAGAAATGGAGCAGTCAAAATCAATGAACTCAGCCACGACTCTGACCCTTTTGTAGTGAATGGTCAAAGACTGAAACCATTCCTCGAGCTTACCGATTTGAATCTGGCTACTGAATCTTTTGATCTCCATTCACCATGAGTTGCATTGCACCAACTGCTGGCATTGGACTTAGCGCTTAACGGAAGGCAACCTGTTAGTTGAAAACCCAAGACCCTTCTTACCTGTCTTAAGCTGAATTCCTATTACGCTTTAGTATTCGTACTTTAGAACAGCCGACTCCACCTCCGATACTCGTATTAGAGCCTGATATCGTTCGCAACAACCATCTCGACGCGATCACCCACCCTTGTGACCCTGTTCTAAAATATGAACTAAGCATAATTTGAACCCACCTAGTTTGCAATGAGGGCATTGCAAAACTTAGGCATGGGGGGTATTAAAGTGTAAAACAACTCGAAATTCTTAAATTGATTCATAAATCTATTTTGAGGAGGAAAAAGAGGAGAAAAATAGAGAAAAAAGGAGCCAAAGATAATTGTTTTAGTCCCAGTAGATTGAGTGATGAGTTTAATTTATTGAACTAAATATAGGCCTAAGTACATCGTAATTATATCATTCCTTATTTTCGATTGTGAGGATCTAAGTGAAAATGAATTTTATCCTACGTATATTTATGTGTATCCACTTTACATTTAATTACATGTTTTTATGTAGGAAAATCTTCACCGGCCCTCCCCACCTTTTTTATTTTTGCACAACCCAACTGAATTTCCTTGTGCAGTGATGGCTATTTTTGAAGAGGATTCGAAATCCCCTAACCGATGTCGTCAACTAAGGGAAGATGCTTTGGATGAGAAGATAAAAAGAGAGAAGAATCGATGAAAGGGGAGGAGTCAGCCCTAGGGGAGAGCACATCTTCCTACATCATCTTCCCCACCACTGATGTGGAGAAGGCTTACACTGTGGATCTGGTGAACATCGTGGACCATTGCGTGCTCTGACCTCGCTTCCATCTCCGCTCATGCACGCAATGACAGTGCGTGCATGCTACCGCCCCCTCACCATGTGATCATCACCGCCTCCACTTCCTCATCTCTTTTTCTCCCTAGTTTTCTTCTTTTTCCTTCTTCCACTTCTTTTTTTTCTTCGTGACCCACTACTACCACCACCTGCAACTCCACACCACCATCAGTCGTCCACCTTCTCACCATAGACAACTACAGACCACCATCACCACCGCAAACCTCATGGCCACCAAAACCGCAACAGCCCATCCTCCCCCTCTCAAACCAAACACCACCACCATCCTACTATTCACCATCTTCAACCTCTCCTTCTTTCTCCCCTGTTTCACCGAGAACCCAACAGCAACCCCCACCATGCCAATCCACAGCAACACCTCCAACCCTCTTTCTCATCATCAACAGCACCAAAGCGTCCACGGCGTGCTCACCATCAAGGCCCTTGCCTCCACGTGAGCCCACAACCATCCACATGAGCCACGTCCACCCATCGCCGCCGGCCACCACGCCGTTTTGACCGGCCGCCTCCACCCTCCTCGCGTCAAGCCATCACCACCAATGCGACAGCCAAGTGCTGGCCGACCTCCACAGCACAATCCGACCTCCAATGCTCCTTCCCATGCGCAAGGAAGAGAGAGCGAGAATCCTCTATTTCATGCCTATTACTTATTACATTTGATGCCACTGTGAGAGTAATACAGTAAAGCTTTATATTGAAAAAATTCTCTCACACACCCTCTCTCTTTCCCTCTATTCTTCAGGTGCCCGCAAGCCTTCTGTCTACCTCTCATGCATTGATTGAGATAATCATGAAGTGATGGATACTTATTAGGTGAAAAGCACTGGTTGTTTATCTTAATTTCTTAGGTGTCAATTGCATGCAATATCCTTTAACTCTCTCGTCCTCTACTATTTTATCTAATGAAAGAATTGATTTGAACAAGAGACTCATTTAAAGAATAATCTTGCTAAGCATTTTTTTTCTCTGGAATCAAGATTAATATGGAAACATTTGTGAGTTTATTTAGTCAGTACCTCCCTGTGGATACAATTTGATTTCATGGTAAGATTTCAATTTAATTAAGTTTTGATTGAGAGATTTTCCACCACATAAAATACAACGACAAATCAATGCTATCTTCATAATTATTGAGTATGGAACCTACCCAAGTTTTAGGCTGGATCGAATGATGAATTAAGTCTTGAAGTGCTAAAGAAAATGAGATAAGTGAGGGATAACAACTTTAGGCCTCTTTGGGCTTGTTTTTGGCTTAAAATACTCACGTATTTGTTAAGATCTGGACTATTTCTCAAGAGGTTGAGGGAGTTGCAAAGCTAATGTATTAAGTCTAAAGCTTAGGGATTATTCGACCTCGTTATTTGGCCTTTAGTTTGTGGGACTTGATAACCTAGGTACCCAAAATTCACACACTAGTCTAGTTCATTAAGCTTAACAAAGAATAATGCCATAAAGTGTTCTATTCCCAACAAAGAATAATTTCTCGAAGATTTGATGTAGGAGCGACTCGAAAACACAAGTTGATTGGATGAGTGCCCACTACAGAGTGGAGTAAACACTCCCCTTGAAGATGCATTATAACATATCGTCTCCTCAGCGCTTGTCTCCTAGGATATCTAAATATCCTATTAAGGGCATGTAAGCGCCTTGTGCTGGTTCAGGTGCCATAGGCAGCACTATCCTGAAATGTCGACTGCCAGGGCCTGGATTTAGCTACAGAATGCCATGGGTGACACTATCATGAACTGTCAATTACCAGGGTTCTAGGGGTTACAATGGGTGGTGTTATCCTGAAGCATCGATTGCCAAGGACCCTTCGAGGATTGATGATGGGGACGAGGAATCTGATACAAACCATGTTGAGGGCGAATCCGATGTTGGATTTAGGGGAATCTAAAAAAAATTAGAAAAAGAGAAAAAATTCTAAAAAATAGTTCTCTCTCTTCTAAAAATACACTCGCAAATTGAACCTGGACCTTGCTGCACATACGTACAGATGCTTTAACTGCTGGGGACAACGAACCTCTACGCAGATTCTAATGCCATAGAAACCTTTGTTGCGGACCCAAGGTTGAGGCTGGTCAGGTTTGTATCTTGACTGGTACTTGAGCACCTCTAGGCTTAGAGTTGGTATTACGATCTAATTTCTAGAGTGGTGGCACGAGCAGGCATCCTGACGGTAAAATCTGGTCTAGATATCTGGTTTGTTCCATAGGATTTTACTAAGGAATAGAAAAAGTTAAGTATGGGGATATGATGGTAACACCATCATCCATCATAACTAGCCTAATTTAGTCTAATTTCAATGATAAATGCTCCTTAATACCCATCAGAGGTTCATAATTCTATTCTGAGTTAAATCTAAGAAGAGAAATTGAGTTAACTCTGTTATTTTAACACTTAATCGCAAATACAGATTAACTAAGGGGTTAATCAGAGACTAATCTAATGTCAAATGAACTTAAATTCCCAAGAAGTGGGCTTGGGCTAACTAAATCAGGATCTTCTGCGATTTAAAGATTATTTTATTAATAAAAATACTAATTACAGTCTCACTTCAATTAAATGGGTTCTGGTGGAAATAAATATAATTTAAATCTCCTAAAAATCATTAAAAAATATGTCATGAGGTTTGGAACCTTCACTTTGACCAAAGGAACCCATTTTGATTAAAAATAGAGACTTAGGCGAGAATATACTTCAATCTTGGGCTACAGTGTAAATTACCTAGTCAAACTTCGTCAAAATCAAAATTGAGGTCACCATTAGATTCCTTAGATCTAAATTAGATTAACTCAAAAATTTAAGCCAAATCAAAGTTCATCTTTACCTAGTTTGCATTTTAACTCATAGGTTTCTGTTCACCACAAAATTGCCCTTACGTTTCGAATATTTATTACAGACAGGCCCTATATTTTGGTCTCTCTTGCAAAGAGGCCCCTGTTGTCATCATCTTCTTCCTCGACCTTATTTGGCAATAGCAACTGAAGAACCCACCAACAGTCGACCTTCGATTGAGGAATTGACCCCTCAAATCGTTGCCAAATCCCACCAAATTTGGTAGGATTGGCAATCAGAGCATTCCCAATCTATTAGGCCTGATCTCAAGATCTGATTTAGTCCGATTACTGCCAGTGAACTCAAGATTCTTGAGCTCAGTTTCCATTCAAATTTGCAAAGCAAACTTGTGTTTTTGAAGCCAATTGACCCAAGTTTCTCTTCTATAAATAGGTCTAGGCATTCTCAAGTTAGGGGTGTGCCCAATTCACCGGAATTCTCCCTTTCTTTCTCATCATCGGCAAGCTTTGGAAGCACCACCAGAGCTTCTTCAACCCCCTTCATCCCCCTCTACCACGTACAATAGGTAGAGGGATCTTCTTCCTCAAGCTTCCACAAAGCTTCTCGCGAAGCTTCAACCTCCAAATCCTCTTCAATCACTCCAGCTAACCCCATCGTCTTCCTCATCACCGACGAACTCCGGTGAACTCTTCCCCTCTTCCTTCCCCAAAATTTCTTTAGGGCTTCCACTCCTCTCCCCTCCAATTAGAGTTCTAAAGATCTAGAGATCCATTCATTAGGACTATGATCCTCTTCTTCACCGACGACCACCATCACCACCACCTTCACCGTCCCAATCCCCTCGCCATCCTCACACTCAATAGACCTAGGCTTTTACCTAAGTCTATTGATGCATACGTCGCCTCCAGGACCCTCCACCATTGACATCGATCGAGCTTCGTCGAAGCTCCTTTGCCACCACTCCACAGCCACCCTCGCACACAATTGATCTAGGGTTTTTGTCCAGCGTAGCTCGCTAGACCTTCTTGTGGATCTAATTTGGACCATGAGGCCATGTTTTGCTTGTAGGCACTCGCCGGCCGTAGGTCATCTTTTCTGTCAACGAGCTCTTTCTCTGACGAGCCATTAACAAGGTAGCCACTCCCTCTTGCGCAAAATTGGTTGGGGAGTGAAGCACGACTGTGGAGTTGGCCATCCATGGCCAATTGAGGGCCAATTGCCCTTGCAATCTGTTACAGCTCACCATGCACAAGAGTAAGAAGAAGACGAAGAAGGGAAAGGAATTAGTGCGACATTGTTAAAAGAGAGACTAGATTTGGGAATAAATTGAAACCCGCCCCCATTTCCATCTCTCAGAAACAGGTGGTCGAGTCCCCAGCCATATCATAAGCAACACACACCCTCGCCCGCCCACGCACGCCCAAGTGGGTCTGGGCCAAATCCGAATCTGATTAGAAGAGAGAGAGAGAGAGAGAGAGAGAGAGAGAGAGAGAGAGAGAAGGGGCCAACGTTGGGCCCAGAGGAGTGGGTCGGTTTTGCTGGTCCAAGATCTGATTTGGGCCTTATCTGCCCAGGTCCTTGGGTTTAAAATTTCACCAAGTGTTGAAGAAGCTTTACATATAGTTGAAAAATCCATTTTGCTTCAAACACTTAGCTTTTTTTTTTGGAGTTTGATATAGTGCATTACATTGAATAAATATGTTTTTTTTATATCAATTTCTTGAACTTCATTTTAATTACTTGATCAGTGATTTATACTGTAAATTACTTTCTCCCTGAGACGACTTCAAACTTACAATCAAGATATAAATTTAATTATTTTCATCGCTTTAGTGGCTATACTACGATACAAATTTAAAATCCAACTTCTGCATGTTAACAAAGATCAACATATCCTACTTACTATTCTATTCCCATTTCACAATAATTAAAATGCGTTTAACAGGATCGAAAAGTAATTCCAAATAATATCGTGTTATTACGAATGATCTACGAAGCGTAGTTGTGGAGGTTGGGCATAACTGACACCATGGAATCAAATTATGCAGAAGGAAATATGGGAAGCTATGGCCATGTGAAATAGCTGCTGCAAAAGAGATTGAAATAAAGTAGAAGTTTCCTAGGAAGCAAAAGAGATACATCAGGAGAAGTCCACTGCCGTAAACATTTTACCATCATACCATAGAAGACTTTCAAATCCTCGAAGACATAAACTACGCAAGAATCATACCAACCAAAGTGTATTACGAAAAACAATTCCCTCGAAGCCACCGGTATCATTGGTCAACCTGTCGATAAATTATATCCTTTAGCACTTGAAAAAAATAGTGGATAACAGTAACGAATTGTCAAAGAAAGTGATAAATGTACTTGAAGACACTAGTAGTTGCCATTAACGGTCCTAACAGTGCAAGTCTCACCATCCCACACTCAGTTGTCGTCCCCTATCAATTCAATTACGAAGTGATATGCATCTAAGAAATGATTCCAACACCTGTAAAGTCATGTCATCGAAGGGCAATGGTTAGTTTGGGATGCAAACTTGGTGCAACTTTGGCCTCATGCTACATGAGTGAAGTGCCCACGTCGATATTATCCTTCCTACTTTCTTCTAAATAATATATGTAGGAAAATTCACTCTTCGTGTGAGAATATGTAATCCACACTAAGCATTATTGAATGCAAGAACAATTATTCCTCATATTTGCAAGATAAATCATGAAGTTTTTGGGATTATTAAGGGAATTCACTATGTAAAATTCCTAAGTTATAATTACCTGGAAGGATATAGTGTACATGTACTGCTTGATTGAAACCTTTCAAACAAAGCAATGAAATGTGACAATCAATTTGAAATATTAATGAAGTCCAAAGGGATAAGTTGGGTTTCATAAATGTTCACATTATTTTGCAACATATATAACATGGTCCATCTAATGTGAGGTTTAATTCACGTTAATGTAAACATGAACAAGAGGTAATTGCCAATCCACTCCAATTTCTCCAATAGGAATTATCGTCCCTCAGTCATGGTATGAGTGGCAGTAACGAACAATATAATTTATCATTTAAGTTGCGTCGTCGTTACGGAAATAAACTACATTCTTTTATTGACAAAGTAGAACATGAACCAAAACTCATCCCTCACACCGAAATACGGACTCCCTACGACACACATTTTGATTGCTATATTTACCATTAAATACACAATAACAACTTTCACGTAGAGTAGCAAATCTTTAAGTTGACTACGAAGCTCACTAACGTTGTAGCTAGTATCCATTGCTGTCTCCTTGACACACTTAAATTTGTTGACCAACCTATTGAATACAATGCGCTTTTCGTCATATTTTTATACCCAATCATCAACCCACTTGAAAAATTGACACTTGTTAAATTGACAAGTGTAAAACTTTTTATCTTTACTCCGAACCTTCTGAGTGCAAGACGCTCACGAAAGGAAGGAATGCCCAACGGCCGCTACCGCCACTTTGTGAGGTAGAATCTATGGTGCCTTGTGTAAATAGTTCTAACTTTTTAGTTCAACTTTTTAGCATTTGTCTGAATTATTGAAAGAAGGAAATGGTATGGTTTGTTTATGATTTGTAGTAAATTGTATTTGCATATAATTTTAACAATTGATTAACAAATCAATATTATTTGCATGTAATATATCATTAAAAGTATATGAAAACTTCTTCCTTTTCAAAACAAGCTTGTATAGGTGGAAGAAGAAAGCAACCAAAGTTATACCTAGGTCTAACGAGTTATCGTCAGCATATTCAAATCTTTTTGAACCTACTTTCCATTGTATAGGCATGGGTAAGAAAAGAAAGCTTGCGAAGAAATCAAGATGCAAGGGCTACTTCATACATTAACATTCCGCAAGGACCAATGGGTACATAAATGGTAGAAGGGTTACTGTCCAAAGATACATATTAATGTCTTACGCGTTCTTGAAACTTAATATCGGTAAACGCAATATCGACCATTAATTATACAACCAACGAAGACGAAAGTGCAATGCTGACACGGAATTCGACAATATTGCAGTGCAACTTCGATCACACCAGTATCAATGCTGCCACAACCATGGAACATTATCGAGTACTCAAATGTCCGTGCTTACCTATGACGTGAAGGATTTAACACCCAATCAAATCAAATTAATATACAAATAAAATATTTAAGAGGTTTCGTAAATTTTAAAAATACCTGATTTCTCATATGCATTGATAATCCAAAAATAAAGAGAGTTTAGATGGATATCTGAATCCATCGCTTGATCTTACAAAAAAGGAAGCGGGAGTGAATCCTTCTATTCCCTTTAAGAATCTCGATAGGATTTTGGCGATGGCCCTTCCAGGGATCCAAAGAGAATGAGTGCGGAAGAGGAAGGGAACGTTATGTTCTTGTGTGTACCCCTTCGGTTTCCACCTAGGATCCTTATATTTCCCACGATGGCGTGCGAGAAAATAAAATCGCCCATTACACGCATATCCGCGGGGACCATAACCACTATATTTCGAAATTAACGGTTCTACCCATCAACAAACCATAATTCCCCAAAGGGTTTCTATGCAATTAACATCATATTATTGGAAGCACAATTTACCCAATACTTATTGGATCACATATTGGGCATGTTTACGAATGTATATGTATATGATATATATTAATGTAAGTCCCCTTATAATAATATATGTATGCCCACTAATGATTCTAACAATCTCCGACTTGAGCAACATATATTCTTCGCACAAACTCACATTAATTTAGATTGAGTGAGCTCAAAATGTATATCATATACATATAAAACACACCACCACTAATCTCATCCATGTTGTGTTAGTTATAGGACCAATGCGATTTTCGTCACTTTAAATTTGACTAAACCCCTCAATGATCACATACAACAACACAAATAATGACATAGATCAAATATGGGTACATAGCATGAAAAATTACATGTCAAATGATCCATACATGCCTATTTTTCAACTGATCCAACCTGATTATAAGATATCACGAATGCAAAATAGATTGAGTTCAAAATAAACATAACTTTATTTGCGCAAAATAAAAGAATATGTCCACACATAATGAACACTAGAATGAAACAAACTCCCACTAAACTGCAGTATCATCTAAAAGATACAACACCAATTTGGGTTACATGCTCGTGAAATACTCTAGGCGTTAGCCCCTTAGTGAGCAGGTTAGCCACAATGGAGTGAGTGCCAATGTGTTTTATGGACACTTGACAACTTTAAACTCTTTCTTTAACTGCCAAAAACTTAATATCAATATGCTTTGACCTCGACGAACTTCTGTTGTTGTTCGAATACAATACTGCTGAATTATTATCACAATAGATTCGTAGTGGTCTTTCAACACTACCCAAAACTCATAAGGCTGTGACAAAATTCTTAAGCCATATTCCCTGATTCGAGGCCTCAAAACATGCTATGAATTCTACTTCTATGGTAGAGGTGGCTATCATCGTTTGCTTAGCACTCCTCCATGAAATAGCTCATCCCGTCAGTAGAAAAATATAGCCTGAAGTGGACCTTCGGCTATCTTGACAACCCGCAAAATCGGAGTCTGAATACCCAAGGACCTCCAAAGTATCAGATCTCTTATACATGAGCATGAAGTCCTTTGTTTTCTGAAGATATCTCATGACCCGTTTAGCTGCCTTCCAATGATCGGGTCCAAGATTACTTAAGTATCTGCCTAACATGTCAACAATGTATACAATATCTAACTGCGTGTAGACTTGTGCATACATCAAACTTCCCACTGCCGATCCATAGGGAATACATTCCATTTCCTTAGCTTCAACTTGATTCTTAGGGCACTGATTAAGGGAGAATTTATCCCCTTTAGCCACAGGGGTGTCTCCTGCCTTACAGTTTTCCATGCCAAATCTCTTTATAATGGTTTCAATGTAGTTCTTCTGTGACAATCCAAAGATACCCAGAGAGCGATCTCGATGTATTTGGATTCCTAATACAAAAGAAGCTTCACCAATATCTTTTATTCCAAATTTGTTTAAAAGAAATCTCTTGATTTCAAATAGTAAACCATTATCATTAGAGGCAAGTAATATGTCATCGACATATAAAATTAGGAAAACATATTTGCCTTTATCGAATTTATGGTATATACATTCATCAACTGAATTTGTCTCAAAACCAAATGAGACAACTATTTGATGAAATTTATAATACCATTGACGTGAAGCATGTTTTAGACCATAAATGACTTTCTTTAATTTGCAAATCATTTACTTTGCATCACCTAAGGCAAAGCGTTCTGGTTGCACCATATATCGTTTCATCAATTTCACCATTAAGAAATGTCATTTTCACGTCTATTTGGTGTAGCTCTAAGTCAAAATGAGCCACCAAAGCCATAACGGTTCTAAAGGAGTCTTTTGAAGAAATAGGGGAGAATGTCTCTTTGAAATCAATGCCTTCCTTTTGAGTGAAGCCTTTTGTAACAATACGAGCCTTATACTTATCAACATTGCCTTTAGAATCCCTCTTGGTTTTAAAAATCTATTTCCAACCAATGGATTTTGCACCATCAGGCGATGGGACAAGTTCCCAAACGTCATTGTCACTCATTGATTTCATTTCCTCATTCATGGCATTGGTCCATTCTTGGGAATTGGAACTCCTCTGGCATGAGTGACCAAAATGGGATCCGTATCCATTTGGTCGACCTCTAGTTCCTGGAAAAATATAACATAGTCAGTGGAGATTGCACTTCTCCTTTCCCTAGTAGATCGCCTAAGGGGTGCTTGTTGAACATTTTGAGGATAATGAGTTTGATCCATAAGGAGACTTTCATCATTACTTTCATCCCTTTCTATCATTGGAACGACATCAGGAATGACAACTTGACCCTTTTTAGTAATATCCATAGGAATAGAGTCAGGTTCCTGAAAAGTAATATCTATTACCTCCTCCCAAACCAATATCCTTGAAGAAAAGGGCGTTTCCCATTTCAATAAATGAGCGAGTCTCAGGGACAAAGAACTTATATCCCTTAGACCTTTCCGAGTATCCAACAAAATAGCAGCTGACCATTCTGGAGTCCAATTTTCTTTCATAAGGCTTATAAGGCCTAGCCTCAGCTGGACATCCCCAAATATGAAAGTGCCTAAGGCTTGACAATTTACCAGTCCACATTTCATATGGGATTTTTGGTACTGTCTTTGATGGTACTCTACTTAAGATGTACGCTGCTGTCTTCAATACTTCTCCCTAGAGGGACTCTAGCAAAGAAGTATGACTGATCATGCTTCTCACCATATCCTTAAGAGTCCTATTGCTCCTTTCTACAACACCATTCATGCTAGGTGTCCCTGGCATGGTGTATTGAGGTACAATTCCACATTCGTCTAGGAATAAAGCAAATGGCCCTTGACGCCGTTCTCCTGATCCATCATATCTGCCAAGTATTCACCCCCACGGTCAGATCTGACAGCTTTAATCATTTTCCCAAGTTGATTCTCAACTTTGGCCTTATAGGATTTGAAAACGTCTAAAGACTGTGATTTTTCATTAATTAGATATAGGTATCCATATCTGGAGAAATCGTCTATGAACGTAATAAAATATTGTTGACCATTCCAAGAAGCCATAGGGAATGGCCCACAGATATCTGTATATATTAGTTCTAAGATGTCTGTAGCTCTTATGGCACCAACACCTGATTTGTTAGTTCGTTTCCCTTTTAAATATTCTACACAGACATTAAAATCTGTATAATTAAGGGAATGGAGAATTCCTGTGGAAATAAGCCTATCAATTCTCCCTTTGGAGATATGACCCAAACGCTATGTCATAACATTCTGGAATCTTCACAAGTTAATTTTCTTTTCGTACCACTAGACATAGCATGCAAGGTTTCAAAAGCAGATGGAGACGTATGAAGCATATATAGATTGTCATACAAAGATAAAGAACCAGTTGCAATAAGACTTGAATCAAGAAACAACTTAAATTAATTATCTCCAAAAGAATAAGAATAACCTGACTTATCCAATAGATAAACAGAAATCAAGTTCCGTCTGAATAACGGTACTACAAAAGTTTCTTTCAAATCAAAAGCATAACCAGTACTTAAAAACAATATAAAATCCGCAACAGCTTCAACTTCCACCTTCTTGCTGTCGCCCACATATATGAACCTTTCGGCTTCACTTGGCAGTCAGCAATTTAGGCAACCCTGCATGGACATACTAATGTGAATAGTGGTCCCCGAATATATCCACCAAATGTCTAAGGGTACGGAAGCTAAATTAACTTCTGAACAAACAAAAGAAAGATACATACCCTTCTTATCACGCCAAGCATGATACTTGGTACGATCCTTTTTTACGTGTCCTTCACCTTTGCAAAAGAAACAGCTTGCCTTAGGCTTCTTCTGCTTGCCTTTAGATGAAGAGCTGGCAGCAGCATCATTTGCCCTTTTTCTTTTGGAACTGGTAACCAAATGAGCACTTTCAGGTTTGTCCTGCTTAAATCTCTCCTCTTCTTGCACACAATGAGAAATGAGCTCATTAAGAGACCATTTCTCCTTTGACAATTATAACTTATTTTAAACTATCCATACTATGCAGGAACGAATATCAAAACTAAATGCATTAGGAGGTCTTCTGACAGTTCAAGTTTCAGTGCCTTTAGTTTCGAAGCCAAATGAGACATCTCCATGATGTGCTCCCTTATGCTCCCAGATCCGTTATACTTGAGAGACAAGTTTCCCTAGAAGGTTGCTTGTCTCAGTCTTTTCGTCTTTGCAAAACACTTCTCTATCTCATCAAGAAATCCTTTAGCATTGGATTCCTCTGAGATAGCACCCCTGAAGTTTTCTGGTATGGCACGCTTCATGATCTTAAGACACATGTGATTGGAATGCTCCCACCTCTCAAAGTACTTCTTGGCATCAGCAGTACTTTGATCCATAAGAGGAGAAGGTTGTTCCACCCTTAATGCAAGGTCCAAATCCATGCACCCCAGAACTATCATGACACTCTCCTTCCAGAACTTAAAGTTAAACCCATTTAGTTCTGGAATAGAGTTCAAATTGGCAGTAATAGCAGATGCAGAGGAGTTAACTGAAAATAAAAGACAAAAACATGCTTCAATGAATAAACTTGAAAAGAAAATCATACAATATTGGCATTTAGTCTTTAGACATAAATAACAATATCGTAAGAGTCAGAAATGAATAACCAAACATGAGAGTTTAATAAATGTAAGTTTGATGAATGTATCTTTGGATCAATTCATTACTTACATATAAAATCAAAATAATCAACTCATATTTGTTATTAATTGCATTGTGAAGTTTAGTCAAGTATTAAATCTCCTTTGGGCTACTTAGTACTCAGAACAACACAAAATAGTCATTTAGATGTTATAAATAAATTACCATAAGTAACAACGCACTGCTTTGGCAAGTATATTTTCAAATGCACCAATCAATTTTAAAAACATCAAAACCAACTACCAAAATGTAATTTTACAGATAGTCATGCCCAATGATTCATGATTAAAAAGTTCACAACACAAATGACATGGTTTTATCCCAATCAAGGTTCAAGTATCGGCACAGTAACAACCAAGTATCGGTACTGGACCTTTAGTACCGATACCAGAATGACATGTACCGATACTGGTCTTTATGTACCAGTACTAAATCAGTACTGGACTGTTCCTAAGTCACATCTAGTATCACACATGTACCGGTACTCATGATGAGTACCGATACTCCATCGATATTGGCCTGTTCCTTATGCACGGCCAGTATCACGCATGTACCGGTACTCATCAAAAGTATCGGTACTCAAGTGATACTGGCAGCACTATTGAGTGTGTCCAGTATGCCATATGTATCGATACTCATCAGTACCGGTACTCCTTGCATTCTGACAATACTCCAAGAAGCACCTAATGGGTACCTGTGCCTTACCAGTATCGGTACTCATGATAAGTACCAGTACCGAATTGGTTACGGCCTGCTTCTAAGGCGGCGATTTTGATGAGAACCTCATCATGAGCCCTAAACTAGCACCATTTAACCCTAATTTGCAACAAAAAGCTCCTACATAACCTTAGAAAGGCTTGGCTAAGAGAGATTCTGAGTTTGCAAAGAAAACATAAATTGAGGGGTAAAAATGCAATTTCACCAATCCAATCTGAAAATAGGGTAACTCAGGGTCCAAACATAGGTCAAAATAACCTAATAAGAATAAAAGTGGGATGAAATGACTCAACAAGGGCTACAGCAACTCCGAAGAATTAAATGATAATCCGTAACCCAAAAACAAACCCACTTCAATTCACGAGGTTCGAGGCAAAGTAAAAATCAACTAAACCCTCTAAAATTCATATAAAAATAATCTCTAGGGTTTAGAACCTTCAATTTGGCCTTAGAAACCCATTTTGACCTACATTGAGAACAATGCCCAATTAACAACTTAATTTGGGTTTTTGCGTAATTTGACCGGTCAAACAAGGTTTAATTTAGAAATAAAATTTACCATCCGAATCCTTAGGTCCTAATTAGTCATGTATAAAAACTTGAGCCTAAGAAGAAACCTTCTTGACCAACTTTACACTTTGGTCCTCATATATTTACTTTCTGGCCCTCAACTTTTGAGCCCTCACATTTTGGCCCCTAACTCTCCTTCGTTCTTTGCGTTTAGGTCCCTCCTGCAAAACCTGAGCAGCACCATGCTCCGGCGACCTTGCGCGGAGCATGGCGCCGCGTAGGGTAAGGGAGGGAGCCTGCCAGGTCAAACGGGGGTGCCCTGCGTCGTCAGCCGTCGCAGGAGCACCCCCATGAGCACTGTAACCACCCATACCGGTCGTGCGAACGCACGGACGGTATGGGTCTCCTTCCTCAGGCGAGGGAGACACGTCGTCTCCCTCCGCCCTCCTCTCTGGTTCTGCCCCTATAAATACCCCCGTCGCTCCGCCGTTCTTCCCAGCTCGGATCTGACGGAGATACCCCCTCACTTCCTCTCTTCCCACTCCGGTAGAAGCCCTCCAGCTCCGGCGGTTTCTCCTCCTCCTCTTCGCTCTGCCGCAATACCAACAGCAGAGACTTCTTCCTGATTCTCCTCCGCGTCGCGCAATACCGGTGCGCGCTGCCTCTGCCCCGTCGTCGCCGCCGTCTTCCCCCACTGGGCATTTCTTCTCCAGCTCCGGTAGGTACGAGCCGGTAGCCTCTTCGTCCCCTTCGTCACTTTAGCTAGGTTAGAATTAGTCTTCTCTATCCCCTTTTTCTTTTCCCCCTGCTATTTTTATCTAATTACCCCTCGACCGCACCTAATCACCCTCACCTTCTCCACCTCCGACCACACTCCGGCGACCCGCTCCCATCACTCCAGCAACCCACACGGCTCGCCGACCACCGCAGAACCTTCGCCTCCTCACCCTGATCATCCTCCGCCCTTCCACTTCCCCCCAATCGCCCTCTGCAAACCCACCGACCAAACCCATCTCGCCACCTGCAGTTTGACCTAGGGCGGCCCTTAGGCTCCGCCCCGCCACCTGCTGACCCCCCGATCACCTTCGCCGTGCTACGGCGAAGGTCCTCCGCGTATCTGATTAGGCCGAGAGGCCGTTTCCCTGTGAGCAGGTACTTCGCTCGCCGCCGCCATTGCCGAGTGAAGCAGCTTCCTCAACCTGCTCCTCCAGGCGTGCCACGCCCAGGTCAGGCTCCCAGGCTGCGCGGGGTATCTTCGCGAAGAGTCCCAGGCTGTAGCTAGGGCAAAGCCCTCGCGTGGAGCCTCGATTGGGCGCTGCCTCCTCCGCGCGGGCGTCCAATTGAGGTGGGACATTTAGTCCCACCTCAGAAACTCACCGAGGTAAGCAAGCGCTTAAAGGAAAAAGGTGCCTTAAGCTGTTTGCCTCAGATCACGGGGTGAGGTCCCCTTCACCCGCCCGATTACCCGGCCTCGTCCGCGCTCACGCCCCGCGGACCTGGCCCGACCCGACTAAGCCCGACCTGCACTCCTCGCCCACCACCACACGCCGGTGGGCCTGGACCCGGACGCAACGCGCGTACCCGATTACCCGATTGCTGTGGGAGAGCTTTCCAAAGAGCGAATTCTGAGAGAGAGAGACGCGGGGGGGAGGGTAGAGTAGGTTTTGCCCTCTGACGAAAACCTTGAAGTGTGCAGGCACAGGTGAAGAAGAAGAAGAGAACACAAAGCAGAAGAAGAAGGAAGCAAAGAGGTACACTGTAGCAGCATCAGTTTAAGTCGTCTGATTGCAAAATCAGACGACGTCTTGAAGGCAAGGAAGAAGAAGAAAAGAAGAAGCAGGACCGCGGCAAAGAAGAGGAAAGACAAGAAAGAAGAAAAAGAAGAAGAAGATCTGAAGAAAAAGAAAGAAGAAGAAAAAACAAGGAAGAACAGAAGACAGAAGAAGAAGACCACGAGGAGATAGACAAAGAAGAAGAAACCAAGAGCCAAAGAGGAGAAGACAGAGGAAGAAAGAAGAGAAGAAGAAGAAGCCAAATTTTTCATCTCTCTCTCTCTCTTTAATTTTGTAATAAAGAATTTGTACTTCTAGAATACGACTTGCTCCCTGAGTTCGACCTCGGGAACTCTTTTATTTTCCGAGTAAAAAAATATATGTAATGATGGCAATAACTAGCTGTACTACAACGCTATTTCTATAACAAAACCTAGTTATCAGCCGATCATCATATTTGAATCTGGAATCATATATAATCAATCCTAAATCTATTTTGATCGGAAAACCAACGTCACACAAGTCATGATGGATCAAAACTAACATGAATCTCCTTTTAAAACATTGATTCAATCAAGATGGGCTTGAAAAATCTAATCAAACACGATTTGAGGGGTTGTTCTTGTCCGAATGAAAAACCCCAAAAATCAAGAATAACGGATTACAACGCAATGTAAATCAGTTGCTTTGATACCACTTAAAGGATGTAACACCAAATGAAACCAAATCAATATACAAACAAAACATTTGAGAGGTTTTGTAAATCCCAAGAATCTCTTATTTCCCATATGCATTGATAATCCAAAAACAAAGAGAGTTTAGATGGATACCTGAATCCATCACTTGATCTTACGAAGATGGAAGCAGGAGTGAATCCTTCTATTCCCGTTGAGAATCTCGATAGGGTTTTGGCGATGGTGCTTCCAAGGATCCAGAGAGAATGAGCACGGAAGAAGGGAACATTATGTTCTTGTGTGTACCCCTTCGGTTTCCACCTGGGGTCCTTATATTTCCCACGATGGGGTGCAAGAAAACAAAATCGTCCATTACTTGCATATCCCCGAGGACCATAACCATTATATTTTGGAATTGACGTTTCTACCCATCAACAAATCGTAATTTCCCAGAGGATTTCTATGCAATTAACCCCATATTATTGGAAGTACAATTTACCCAATTCTTATTGGATCACATATTGGGCATGTTTACGAATATACATGTCTATGATTTATATTAATGTAAGTCCCCTTATAATAATATATGTATGCCCACTAATGATTCTAACATGACGTGCATGCTACACCAATAGCATCACCACAAGAGTGAATTGTTAGAAACACCATGCACGTCGACCTAGTAGAAGGTATTCAGTAATTAGGAATGCCGATGGTGGCAACTATAGTAAATTGAAGCAAGAGTGTTCAACATCAGACCTACAACCATTGATGTTTCCCTCATAGTGGAATGACCGTACATACAACATTGTTCCACTCTCAATCATCAAGTTTGATTAGGTCATTTATCAAGCAATATGTGTCATGGAAGTGGTTCCAACAAGCCCACAATACATTTACTCCAACATAGAAGTGTGTAGCTTGACCAAACAAGGACTCCATCCAACCCTAAGCTACTCAACTAAAATGATAATGCCTATACTCTCCCTCTCGCTTCCTCCTTAGTAGGGCATAAAGGAGGAACCACTGTTGGTTGTCGGACAACAAGTGTGTCATTCGGCAATGTCCACCAAGAAAGGTTTCTCCTTTCGATTAATCGATGTTAAATATACCTGGTATAGTTTGAAATGAAAAATTAACTCATATAACGAGATGACACATGATACGTATTACACTATCAACAACTCAAGAGGAATAAATTAACCAATGACTTGAAAAGCACACTACGTGCTTTGTAATGTCAAGCATCGCTTGAATGAGGGTACATATTGCAAATGATGTCTTTTAATATGATGGTATATAGCAAACCTGGAGATAGTGTCACTAGCATGACATCGCATTTTAAGAAAGATGGTGGTTACAATAGCATTGCCGGTACTTAATAGTTTGGTTCCAATAATTCAGATATCATTCACCATACACATTTTCATACATGAAAGATGTGTAATAGAATTCATGGTGATAAGATTGACAACATAAGTAGCAGTGACGACATATGAAATTATTAAGTTATTTTACTTCTAGCTAGAAGAAAGTTATTCCAAACTCAGTTTTGCATCAACAACATCCATAGCATCGTTCAATAGTTGTTGAATGAAAAGGCAATACATCCTAGCTCCATCCTCTATAATTAGACGCTTAGCTAGAAGATCATCACATGCTAAATGGTTCCTGAATTCATTTATCTACTCTTTCAATGATAAAAGTCTACCGATGAACAGCATCCATCGAGCTCGCTCAAGAACAAAAACCATCCTATCATCCATTTCTCCAAATTCGTGCAAAATAACATGACATAAAAAATTGATCAGGTAGTACTAATTTCAAATAGTAACGTGAAGGTTATCGTCGAGTAAATGTAATTGATAGATAAGATATGACAAACTACGTCCTTAGTGAAATGGATGCACGTCATCTAACTTCAAAAAGTCCTCCCATACAAATTAGTACCTAAGAAAGTAAGCAATGGCCCCATTCCATTATATGTATCACCAACACTAATAAGTTCGGTCGGTGCTAGAAGGATTACCGATGATGTTAACCGCTTAACATCATAAAGTAGTTACTACTACAAACTCAAAACCTATAAATGATCATTCTGAAAAGCTCCTACTGAATGAAGGGATAACCCTGCAAAATGTAGATGTATATCATCGACCTGAAGATCATAAGCACATGGCATTTCCCAATTGAATGCCATACAAAATTTCATAACATGATGTAAAATAATGGCCTTACCTCATCCCATTGGTTGTCTCCTCCCAATGGAAGTAACATGTGTGTCTCATCATCCAGACACTAGTTCACATCTCAATACAATTGTTGATGAACCAGAATATTTCTTTCAGCCTTCCCCACATATTATACAACTTCATAAAATGAACACACTTTTACTCATGGTGAAGTTCATCTTGTATGAGTGTCCACGCTCCCCCAACGAATTAGCCATTTAAAAACTCTCTCTTTCTTTGTATAAGTGACTAAAGCATGCATATCTGAAAGCCCTCTTACTCATCAATCGGATGCATACTACATCAAAAATTTTAAGAAGTTGAAGCCAATTATTTATCGATAACGAGGACTTCCTTCAACCAAACTACGGAACATTCCCATTCGAACATTATAAATGGTAGCCCGTGTTTGACAAAATCAAACTGCATTGAAATGGAAATGATATCACCTTGTACAATCCCCAGACACATCCCTAGAAATTGTTCACAATTATGGTAACATGTAAGGTTTCAATTGCGAGAAAGAATATCATATTAAGTCAACATACTTCATTTGATCCATTTGTATGCACGTCATTTAAATGCTACTAGAACATGGTAATCTGAGAGAATATGTCAACTTAAGTTCAAAATTCCAATCTGTTACGGCTCTCGAAGAAAGCATGTTGTGGAGTTAAATTTAAATTTAACATTCGACTTAAGTCATGGCATTTTACATCATTAGACAGTGTGTAGTTAGGATGTCGTATATTCATACACACATCCACTACATAGGGTTGACCCATTGCAAAGAGTAGCAAGTGTAGTATCCAAGAACCCTTGATGAACGCACTCAATGAGACATCCAAACCTCACAATGACAGGACAAATACACAAGCATCCCAACATAGTAAGAAGCTCTCCTATCCTCAATAAAGATTTCATCATTGCCGATATAGGATAGAAGGCACTACGCAATTGTATTTCCGATCATTACAATAGCAAACACCGCAAACAAACATAAGCAAATCCCGAATGTAATAAATAAGAAATCATCACAAAAGAAATGCGAAGCAATGACAAGTAAGGAAACAAGAAACTAGAAGCAATCATACAAGTTCAATGCATAGAACATAACATGGAAGTAAGGAGATTCCTATAACACACTATGTCATGTTCAAGGCACAGCAACAGTACCACAAAATTGTGCTTGTGTGATAGAAAACGATGGGCCTTTACACAACATGCTTCTCCCATACAGGTTCATTATTTATCGAGGAACAACCTAGACACCCTGCGAGTGCAGCTACTCTCAACCTATTACTCTCTCTCTTGTTTCTACAACAACTCTTTCAACTCCCGAATTTCATCTCTGCCTCCATGTAATGGTTTAAATTGACCAGTTGGTGTATCAACTTCTTTGAGTCATGAAACTCCCTATCTCTCCACATGACTCCACAGTCCTGGTTCACCATTATTACCAGATTAGGGACAAGCATAAGCAAACTACATTTTTTATGGGTAGATTTGATTGGGATTTGTTACCGAGCATTCATTACAGCATATGTAAACCAACTTATCAATGGGCTCATCACTTTAATCGGATATATATCATCTTTGTCCTATGCCTGCACTTGCAATAAAGCTTATCCTCCATCACCGTATGAGAGAATGACTTACTGAAAGAAATTACATACAACATTTGTATTAATAAGAAGAGTCGATCGTTACACATCAAATAACATCAACAAATGTTTCATTACAAGCTGCCTCTTCTACAATAGGAACGAAAATCCCATCATACAATGGTGGACAAAACCAAGTTCATGGTATGCCAAGACAGTTCCTTTACAATGACATACAATTGCGACGTACATGTAACTAACACCTTCTCTAACTTTGTCTAGAAACGTAATCGTGCCACATTTACATTGCTATTGCATCCACACAATCTCCCTGCAAGCAACGCCTTCTCGATTTGAAAGTTGCATATGGGAATTCATCCCCCATATTAGGCTCATTCATCTCATCAACAATTGTTTGAGCAACTGGGAACCAATGGTTGATTCCATGAAGGCAGCCGAAGTTGTGAATGATGCAAGTCACATGGACAATGTCACGTTGAATGCTTATCGGATATTCACACATTCTTTTGAGGCACTCAAACCTCTTTTTCCAAACACCAAAGGTTCTCTTGACAACACCCCACAACTATGTGTGTGCCTGTGATTAAACAACTCCTTCTAACTTTCGGTAACACCACCTCTCTCTTACCACTATAGTATGTGGTACGTGGTGCATCGATATGATGCTAAGAAATGATCCGTATTCGCATAACCACAATCTACCAGGATCCTACATCCTTTGGGTACGTGGAACATCCCTCTCTCCAACGACCAGCGAAGCACAGCCATATCACTGGCGGAACCCTCATATCTAGCGACAACAAATGTGAAAAGCATGTCGAAGTTGACTATGCTCATCACATTCTACGTCAAGTCAAAGTGTCTATTCCGATAACTTGTCTCCTCACACCTCGGTACACAAGCCTTCACGTGACAACCATCTATGGTACCAATTACTTCCTACATTTAAAAAACAATGCAAGTTACTACGTAGGGTTGAGGGCGAAATTATGAGAGGGTTTTAAACTGTAGCATAACCTATACCTCAAAGTATGGGTGGTACTTTCGATTGCCACTTATCTCCGATGCAATCCCCAACACTAGTGGGCAGATCAACATCGACTCCAAAGATATAATTGCATCCAAAATCGATTTGAAGTTGCGACTAATCGTCTCCATGAATGTTGAAATCACTCTTGCTGATCACGATTGGACATTGCATGGCTAATTGCAAAAAGAACATGCAAACTTGCCTGATGGTCATCATGTGTGTCGAATCTTGTAAACCACCATGTTCCTCTAATAATTGTACAAAGAATTTGAGGGCATTCAGATGCATATGAAACGACCGGTATGAACGGACTTCATGGCCCTGCATCATTTTCGATATCCACACATGTCCACCAATTGGCGCAGTATGCATTGGACGAGGAGGTTGACTATGTCGATTCTGACCATCGTCTTCCCCTTCAAGTAAGCTCATAGCAAAGTTTAAGTTCAACATAGCAATCGATAGTTGTGCTCGAGTAGGCATGTAATGTTGAGCGGAATCGATAGTGTCGACTGAAATGATATGGATAACGCTATCAGCATGGCTCGATTACAAGAGAAGCTCCATAAACATAACGGTTCACAAATAAGATAACATCCGACGCAAAAGGGAAATACATTTGCAAGAACTATCCTGACATGACCTAAGATGATATAGTTCAGAACGGAAGAAACATGATAAAAGCTAAAACATATCCATCTAATAGCACATCAGTACAAGGGAGAATACTAAAGTAATGGTAGAGGGTCCTGTACTAGTCCTTCCACAATCCTAGTTGCTGCGCAAGCCACTCATCCAACATATAGTCCGGCATCCTTAACATCTCAAAGAATGCACACCTCTTCGATGGATCTTCAAATACCATCACCAACCTAGCAAACTTCACCAGATCAAGGTTAGGCCTGGCTTAATAAAAAGCTCCTATAGCACCACCAATGCATCGCAGTGGATCAACGGGACGTGGCCCCAAATTCTGCCTAACTAACTCGGTTGTGCTCTCCACCACAAGGCACCCCAATGCAATGTTATCCGACAATGGTCCCCCACTCCTTCCCTTCTTGAAACTTGCAAAGCTTCATGAGTTCCTTGCGGTTCGCCCACCAAGATCAGCCGCATTGGGGATGTCGTCGTCACTATCATCATCTACCATCTCAATTACTTCCTTCCTCTTCTAGCTTCCAGAGATTTCCATACGTGCTTTCCCCCTGTTACACCTGGAAGGGTAGGTGGGACTATGCACAATACGAAGCGCATTGACCCAATTTTGGTTAGTATCAATAGCACAATCACCCATTGCGGTGTCATCACCACTATGCTGTGCATTTCCTCGTAGAAGAGGAATGGATTGTTCCAGAACTTCTTGTACTTATCCTCCAACTACATAGGTAAATGTGGATGAAATGAAAACCAAATTAAACGTCATGTCATGGGTAGAGGTTCAAATAAAATTGTCCATGAATTAACCTCATCCCAAGCTTCCGGATACGGAGGCACTGGTTGTTTCATTTCATCGTCCCATCCTCACCCACTTTTTTCCAGCAACTGGTGAAAGCTAGTGTATTGAAACTTTAGGGTCTTCCACTTATTCTATATTGGGTCCTTCATAATAGCCATGTCGAAGTTGAAATTGAAGCGATTTGTAATTATATCCCACCTAGGACCGTTAAAAGTGCCACCAATGTACTACTCCTTTGTAATGCACATGATGACTAGCAAGCCCCTTGTATTCTCTACTGTCCACATGATGCATTTTCAACAATCATCATGACCCCCCTGCGTCACTATATCATTGACGACGTCATCTAAATCGTTCATCAAATCAAAATGGGTTTTACCTGTTTTCCTATATTTCGGTCAATACGATGATTTAAGTATTGCAATCCTGATTGTGAAAATGATTGGTATGCAAATTCGTCACTATCCCAGCCATTATCAAATTGGTTATCGTTCAAGTCCATGGTGCTGACATTTCATAACAACCCCACTATCAGAGGACGGATGAGTGACTAAAAGTTTTAAACTTATTGTTACAGCAAATGACAAGCACTTTATTGTTGTACCAAATATACATGGCTTATGAGTTGTCCCATCTTTCTATTATACTTCTCAAACAGCATACCTCGTTAACGCTTCAAAGTGACTTCATACCCTATAGTCCAATGAGATCATGCACAACCATTCCGAGCACTACAACAAAGAAGGCTTTTGGTCACAGTTAAAAACCATGACCAAAGGATTTAGAACCATCACCAATTAGCGTTAGCAAAAGTATATGTGAAAGGGTTTTGGTCACGGTTTACCAAAAACAGTGACCAAAATCCCCATTTTTGATCACATTTTTTAAACCGTGACGAAAGAATTTCCGTCACGATTCCACTCAAACCCCTGCCCGAGTTCCCTACCGTTAACCGAGTTCGAGAGTTTTAGTTATGGTTATAAACTGTGACCAAAAACTTTTAGTTGTGGTTGTAAAACTGAGACCAAAGAAGAGCTTTGGTCACGGCTTATAACCATGACCGAAAAGAAGACCAGGAGATTTGGTCAGGGTAACCGTAGTCACGGTTGATGAACCGTGACCAAAAGTCTCTTAAATAGAACATAACTAAATAAATATAATTAGACCCTATTTGAAATAATAAATGTAATTCAAGATTGTCCACCGTATGCAGAGCCATCCAAGGATTAGAATATGAATAAAAAGAAATACAAATACTAGCATTTTACCACTATACATAGGTATGTATATTAATTTAGTATACCACTAAAGACAAAAAATACAACATCAGCATATGAAGCAAGTATGGGTTAAATTACGACATTAACGTAGGACAAACATGTTGAAAGACGGACTCTAGTTTCATCTGTACATCTAAATGTATACAGCTATAAGATAGACACTGAACAACCAACCATCCAACTCTAAGAGGAATAGAAATTGTTTGACTCTAATCTTCCAAGCAGTTAATTGTGGAAACTAAAACAACTTATTTGGATGTTTCCATCTTCAAGCATTTGTTAAGGGGGCATATTATCACCTGAATCCTTAACTCAAAACATCAAGAGAATCAAAATATATTAAGTAGCTCAAAGCTAGAACAGATATACATAGCAACTCAAGAGGAGGGGCATCATCACATTCTACACGCACCTAGACTTTCTGATTATTATCCCATTAGGGTATCTCCTAATGGGTCCCCATCCTCGATGGCTCCAGGCTTGTAGTTGGGGTCATTTCTGTTCCCATGTCTCTCATGCATACAAACTTCACTTGAGGGATTCCTGTATAAACAGCCAATTTGACATCCATCAGCTATATGTAGTAAGAAATCCAAGGAGCATGGATTCAATAAGATGTAAATATAAGTGGATCAAAATGAGCTACACTTCTAACTTGACTCAATGATTGATAAAATGGAGGCCTTCTTTCAACACACATCCAATGGCTGGATACCTGTGGCAGAGCCACTTTTTATGGACCATTGGGCACGTGTCAATACTGCCTTCAATTTCAATGGCGAAATCAATAATAAATGATTATTTAGGAAAAAAACACCCACCTAGAGCCACAGACAGGTGACTAGTTCATGACTATTGAGGCAAATAGTGCCTCCTCAACCTCTCACCAATATTCAACTAAGGATATATAAAAACGGATCAAAGTTTACTAGTGTTTTCACTTATTAAACTTGTATTTTCACAGTGGAACAATTGATACTATTTATTCGTTAAGTGCATTTGTAATAGAAGACAGTTAGTTTATATGCCTACCCCGAACAAATATTTTTCGCACCAACCCTGCTTGGGACCTCATCATTCATTGATAAAAATCAAGCGTAGAGTGAATTCAAATAAAAAACAGTGCAACATTACAGTGAGCATTCAAAATACTGGCATTTTACTATATAAGGCAATCTATAAATGATGTGAAAGAAAGAAATCAAGAGACCCCTGATAAAAAGAAAAAAAAGAAAACTTGTTCAAGTACCTGTCTCAGGTTTTGAAACTTCCAGTTCATGCACTTCTTTCTGCTCATTCAGACTGATGGAGTAGTGAAATTGAAGAGTCCACCCTCCAGAAATCGGCACTCTATTTGGGTTTCGTCTGACATGTACTTCACTAAATAACACAACACTTAATCAATTGTGGACAACAAAAGTGCTCAAAACTGAATTTTCGGTGTCAAAGGCAACAAAGAAAACTCTAAGTAAATAGTGATTGAAGGTTCGAAACAAAACAAAATATTGTGATGATGAAGTTGGATCTATTGCACGAAGCTGGTTCTTATCCAACTCTGCATAAGAACCAACAACTAACCAGAAAAACATTAGCAACCAAATCAGTCACCTTGGACCAAGCAACCACACATCACCAATGACTGAACCAGAATTTTTCTAGAGAGTTCCTTATACCCACCTGGGGAAAGCCCCTAAATGCAAAACATTACATGGATGAGATGAATGAAGAGAAGAGAGCACACTGCACAATTGTGTACCTGTTGGTGAAAAAGAGCCCAGCACAGAAGCTACTGAGGCAAAGCAAGAAGGTCCATTTCTTGGAGACCACTCGAACCTCTGCCCCTCCCTTGCTCTTCCAACTCATCTCCTCCTTTCTTCTGCACCCAAAATCTACCAATAACAAAAGCTAGTGTCAACCCACCATGACACCCCCCAAACAACAGAAAAATCTACCAAACCTTTTTTTCCTTCATGAAGGATTTTACACCATGACAACCCCCAACAACAGAAAAATGAAGCTGCGATTTGATGGTGCATGTGTATGGAAGACCACTTCAGAATATTTCATGAAAAGCATGCCTACTGCAGCATTTATAGGTAAAACAATAAGATCCTTAACCTGACAATTTTGCTCATGTTGAAACTACAACAAAGGTGACTAGAAATGCCCCTCATGTTGAAACTCGGAGCAGTCCAACAGGCACGACAGATTTACTGGAAGATAAAAGAACAACTATTTTCTATTTGATAAATATTACGAAAATAAGTAGACAAAATCTAGCTGTGCAGGTTATACTTTACTGTTAACATAGCACAATACATGCCCCCAAAATCTTGCTGTCCAAGATCCCTTCTGCCATGATCAAGAAAGAAAAGGAAACACCGTTAGAAAACAGTGAGAGCAAAAAGACAGCACTAGACTCACACTAGGATGCCTTTAGACACATTAAGCATTAGTCTTACCCATAAACCATAGAAGGGATAAGATCCCAAGTGTAATTATACGTACTAGCACATCTCCACTAAAATTATTATGTACTTTAACAAATATTGCATCCTCCAAGCAGAAGATCCCATTGTTCACTATATGCCTGCAGCATGTAGATGGAAAGAGAGAGAAGCCTCAAAAGACTGATGAGAGGACAAGAAGCGGGTTTATACAGATACATTCTTTACAACCTATGAGAATTGAGTTGAATTTAATAAAAAACATGGGATATCTAGTGGCTGAGATCGATGAGAATATGGGAAAACCAAATTGAGGAAAGGTGTCATCAGAGAATCATCAATACACATGATAACAAAGGCACATACATATCCGTATAAATGTCAAACAAAAAAAAAAGTATATACTCTAGAACTGAAATTCTATTTGATTGTTTCAAAGAGGAAAAAACATGACTTAGGAATGAATATGAACCTCAATCTCTTGATCTGCAGAAGCACCAGCATCCCTAAAGTAAAGAGAGAAGCAATTTCAGATACTTATAAATTATAGCTGGGCTTCAGGTTCTATTTCAGATACTTCTATCAAATTCCTCTCCTTGCTTTTCTGGGCTTCGGCTCTATTTCGGTTCTAGCTGGGGAAGCCTGGACCCTGGAAGGATCATCTGGATTGACAGGCTTCCCTACAACTCTTCCTTTTTGAGCATCAAAATACTTGGTATACTGGACATCATTACGTCCATTTTGCCAATCACCAAATCTAGGAGGATCCTGTAAGGTGCCTTACAAGGGTCTCTTGTTAGCATGGAAGAAAAATGACAATCAAACTTTTTCGATTGCAGTCAGTTATGATTGAATTATTCATAGAAAGTTAAAAAACAAAACAAAGATATCTTTTGAGACTTTGACTAGAAGAAATAGTTAACTGCTGAACTCACATGGACAAAAGAAGTCAACATATTACTCCATGATTAAGTGAAGACCATCAGTAGAGCCGTGATATTGTTTTACACAAGGACAATTTTGAAGCAATGGATATATTCAAACCATTTTCTCAATTAAGCATGATACTGAAATGGGTAAACAACATTGATTAAAAATGGAATAAGATTGATAAAACGACAAAATCACCCATGTGTAGGACCCAAAAAATACCCAGGGAAGAATGAGGAAATGAAGATCACTTTAAATTGTAATTTCTATATCATTGAGAATATGAGAATGGTCATATTCTGCCCGATCTTTCCATTAATACCATCTCATTAAACCTTACAAACAATGACCTCGATACACTGTGCTTTCTGTTCAGCCATCTGGCATGCATCTACATTGCATACAACTAAAAAACACAATCATGAGAAAAATGTGTTTTTCTGTATCTCCATGTAACTGATTCACCAACATATTTCCTTTGTATCTTAAGAGGAGGTTGAGGATCCTGATTACAAAGTTAAATGCATGGGATAGCACTAAAGATACCTTGATAAGGTATTTTCTTCCCAACAGTAAGAGAACACTATCTGAGGCTTTAGGAAACACAAACTGTTTCACTAATCTGTATCCTAAATAGAAACAGCGACAGAGATTTACACACATTGAAACAACCAAAGATTTTCATCCTTGAGTCAAAAACATCCTTGAGTCAAAAACATTCTCTAGGATTTTCACCCTAGAGAAGAAAAGCCAGCTTATCATCAAACAGGGTGCGTATATAAACAACCAAAATGTGATTTGCAATAATAAATAACAGCCAACAAACGAGGTACACACCTTACTTTGTACCTCCTGCAGCTGCTGCTGCTGCTACTGCATTGCATGGCAGTGCTCTGTTGCTTCTGCTGCATCGCCGCCACACCCCTCCCCTGCACTCTTACATGCCCTCTGACCACCTACCTACAGAAAAGAAAGGTGACTCTTTTTGGAATAAAGACGGAAAAGAAGCAAGTATATATAATACCTGCAGAGCCCCAAAATCTATCTATCTACCTATGTGAAAACAAAAGGCAAGAAGCAGCATAAACAAAATTTGCATCAATCTAGAAAGCCAGGTGAGCTGTGAACAAGTTACTATACAAGCCACCTTCAAAGTCTTCTTCGTGTTCAGGGTCAACCCAGATTATCACCTGCTAGACCAACTTGTACACATGCTGTTCATTCTGAAGATGTGCCCAGAGTGCCATCTTCCAGGTGGTAAGACCATCCAGGACCAGCGTTGCTTGGCACATAGAGCGCATTTATAAACATCAGCTGCTCAATCTCAAAATTTTAAGACTTAACAGTTAACAAGGGACTGTGCATAAAATCAAAGACATCATAAATTGTATTTATTTGTGGGGGACAATGATGAGTCCATTTGAATGAACTATTTTACACCTATGCTAACTTTATTCTTGCATTTTATGTTTGTTAATAACTACATTAGGTCATAGAATGATTGCATGCATCATTACTTAGGTTTGCATATGTGTTATTGCATTTTATAAATATAAATAATTATTTTATATTTTATTATTTCAGGGATAAATCCAAGCTCCTCTGCCTAACCCACTCACCCTCTTCATGGCTGGCCAACCCAACTTTCAGGCTATTTTTAAACTTAACGTCAGCCATGAAAAGGGGAGAGGAGGTGGAGATGTTTCGCAAAGTAGAAAAGCAGGGCGCTTCTCTTTTGGAAATCATCTCCTTCCCCCTGGCGAGGCTCTTCTCTTTGGCAGCCACCATGGGACCTTGGCAAGCTTCTTCATCACCTTCACACACCCTCCTCCACCCTTCGCCTGCAGTGGTGTGCGTGGTGACAGAGCGCACACCATCACCGCTACCAACACCATCCGTCACCACCGCGTGCAGAGAACCTCCCACGCACCACACTCACCGTGCACCACCGTTCCCTTGTGCACCCTTGCACGTGCGCCCTCGTGCCACCATCCTCGTGCACATGCAAAGCCTTCATGCCACCGCACGTAATAGCCACAGTCGCGCAACCCTTGCATACGAACACCACGCACCACCGCCGTTCCACACCACACCCACACCAGCGTGCCACAGCCTCACACGCGCCACACGCCCTCCACGAAAGCACGTAGCCGCAACAGCCAGCACCTCAAACTCCTCGTCGCGCCAAGCTTCTTCATTCCCTTCTTCCTTCCCAACCAACCCCCTACAACTCCTTCGCACAAAAAGAACCTAAAAAGGGAGCAGCAAGCACAACGCCTACAGCCTCCGTCGACCGTCTTCCTCGATGCCAAGCGCACCCGAGTACCCTCGCCAAGCACCCAGGCTACGTGCAACCACGCGCGGCTTACTCCCGCAGCCATAGCAGCGAGCAACCACCTCCCCGCCATCTACCGCCGATGCTCCGTCCGACCACCACCGACCGCCTCCGACCGTGCCTCCTACGTCAACGCGACGCCCTCGTCGAGACGCATCTCTACATGCGACACAGCCCCCAGCCATCCTCCCTCGCGAGCGCAAGAGAGAGGAGAAAGCCTTTGTTTCTCCTCCAATTAGAAATTACAACATATGCCATTACAGGTTTCACTATTGCTTTATTTAACGAATTAATATATTGAAAAGAATTTGCATGAATCTCTCTATTTTTGATTAATTACTTATGGATGAATTCTTCTCATGAATGATATAATGCATGGATTAAGGTGGACAAGCTATATTTTAGAAATTGGTATTTACGGTGTTTACCATTACCAAGATCATTATTTAATAGAATATTATATTGTGGTAATTTTGCATATAAAGACCTGCAGTCTTAATTAATTGCTTAGAATGAAAATTCATGAGGGCAACGAGTTGCACTAAAGAATAGGCACACCCATTGAGATTCCCGAATAAACGAGTCACCACTCACTAATTCAATAGACTAATTCCTCCCTGTGGAAACGACCTAACTATTTTTGTAGTTAGATTTTGAATAATTGAATGTTTTGACAAGCGATTTTCTACCACACAAACTATAATGACACGTCATTTTATGTTAAAATTTTTATCGAAAATGAAAATCGCTCTTTCAGACAACATAAACAACAGAAAACTGCTGCAACTCAATCCTCACTTCAGATGTGATGGTTAGCTATTACAGAGTGTAAAAGCCCTTATAAAAGTGAGAATCTCTGCATGGCTACTGCATAGGAAGAGAATTTTTTGACCAGGTATTACATATCACAATGGTAAGTAGGGCTCCATGAAAAGCCCAAAGACCGGACACAGCAAGTTCTCTTCCAGCTCTCTCCCCTTTTGGAATAAATGGCCACAATTAATGAAACATCTTAGTTTTTTTCCTTTGTTGAGATAAGGCACTGCCAATGGCAGTGCAGAAATCAAAATTCTGTTATCAAATTGGTAACCGTTAAAAAAAGAACACCACCACAAATCACTTAAACAAAAAAGGGTGAAAAAAGGAAAAACGGGCAGGTAGATCTAATACCTGAGCTCTTTATTACCAATTCCAGAATAATAACTAAAGTCCACTACTATTGTTGATGCTACTACCACTGAAAGTTTCCAACACTGCCGCCTCCATTGTTATCAGCAATTCCATTGGTGGCTGTAGGGAATGATCAACCATTTCTCCTCGGCATTTGTTATCATACATGTTAATAGATATATTTTACAAAGAAACATGTTAACCTGCCTCATACAATCACCACAAATGCAAACATACTCATATCATTATTTCCCAAATTCATATACCACAAATGCAAATATATATATATATATATATATATCATTCACCACATGCATGATACTCATTCATAAATAAAACACATGTATATATCACATGTTTTGAAATGTATACATAAAACTAGATGTGAAAATAAAAATAAAAATCCAGACAACTAATGGCTTTTACGCCGCCTGTTCCAAAACCTCCGCAATCATCATCAGGTGGATGAGGTGGGAAGTGAAAAGAAGAATGATCTATGCCACCTAGTCCCAATGCACTTAAGATTGCCTGCAACTGTGCCTGCATCTGTTCCCATTCTTGTTGTGCTTCCTGTCTCCATCGTTCTAGTATATCATTTGTCTTGTCCAACTTCGACGTAACATCGTTTAATTTCTCTTAAAAGGTTTCCACTTCTGTCTGTAACTGTTGCAACCTCTCTGAACCCCTCGATCCCTTTCTTCCATACCAACTAGTAACAATCTCACTTGCACCAACACTACGAACAAAACCACCAAGCTCGAGGGGCATAACTGTCCTAAATGCTCTGCTATCATAGGCTGTAATGGACCAATCTTTGATTGCTTATCCATATCAGAATGAAGGATGCATCAACTCCATCATATGACCTTACACAGTTGAGCTTATGGTAACTTCTCCTAAATGTTTATCACTAAGTTATTTACTAGTTGTTTCAACAAGCTTTCATGTCTCTCATGATATAATGGATCAATCCAAACATGGGGGCCATCACTAATACAAGTTATTTATTAGTTGTTTCTCTTGCCAATAACAAGAGTATTAGCTAGACCAAGGAGATTATCGAAATACGATCTAGCTCCCCTAAAAATAACAGCATTTCTCTTTATCTAAATTGCACACAGAAGTAGTAAATACCTTAAGTAGTTAGTTGAACAAAACCTGTTTTGTTTTCCTAGTAAAACTGAAAGATTATTTGATGCCCAGGCTACTCTTAGAAATTTACTCCATGGAGGAAAAGTATGTACCTACTTCTAACTTAATTGCCAAATTACTTGTCGTCTCCATATGACTATATTCCTAGTTTCCTCTAGCAAAGCCCTTCTTTTCCTATTACATTTTATTATACAATGAGGACTAGGATCTCAAGAGGGATATAGAGCCCTCCAGGACCTATGCCTTTTTATTAAACAAATGCCATGACTACTACACTCTTGATCCTCTCAACTGCAACATTTGCTACTGCTAGTGGAGTTTCCCCCCACTTGAAGTCCCTACACCTGCACTATATCCACACCTATGGATGTCACAAAAGAGCAATCCTTATTAAAAAATACACTTGCTACCCTTTGGAATGAACTTGCTACATCTAAGGATCTCATTTTCCTTCGCAACGACTATTCTTTAAATGACTTTCTAGATATAGGGAAATTTCTTCACATACCAAAAGACACCAAATATATTCTTGATGATGATGGTTCATTTGTACTAGACAAGTTAGCAGTAATTGAGGGCAACCCCCCAGGTGGAATAATGCTTAAAGCATGGGAAAATATATTAAGCGCATATGATCTATCAATCCCATGCCTAAGCATGGGAAAATATATCATTATGAAGGTGTCCTTCAAGGAGTTAACTACATTTCAACCTTCTCGTTGCACTATTCAGACCTTACAAGAGTAAAGCAGCAAGTATAAGATTTCTATATGGCCCTTAGTTCTAGCTATCAATCTATTAAGGATAAAAAAAGTAAACAATAAATTTGTTGTTGGCATACCATCAAACACTTGACGTGCGTAACATCAATATTTCTTCAACATCGAGGTCAGTAGATCTCCTTGAGCCAATCCACAGTCAATAGATCCACCAAGTACTACAACAACAACAACCCTAGCAGTAAGGAGATCAAGAGAAGTGGAGTTGGAGGAATGAATGAAATGAAATGAAATGAAGTGTAGCAATGGCAGTGGTAATGGAGGTGCTGCCAAGGAAGATAAAGGAGGAAGAGAGGCGGCGACCTTGAGGGGGAGGAGCGGTGCTGCTAGGGAAGGGATGGTCGGGGGAGGCGCCTTCGTCGGGATAGGGAACGGGGTTGGGGATGGCTAGGGGAGGTGACGTCATCAGGGAGGGGGTTGGGGAGTCGAGGGAGGGGGAAGGTGATGGGGGCGACAGTGGGTTTTCAGCAACAATCTTGAGGGGGAGGAGAGGTGATGCTGGGGCAGGGATGGTCGAAGGAGGTGCCTTCGTCAAGAGAGGGAAGGGGGCAGCAGATGGTGGAGGGAGTTGCGTCGTGGGGGGCTAGGGAGTTGAGGGAGGGGGAAGGTGATGGGGGCGGGAGTGCATTTGGGGGAAAAGTTATGGATGGAAATTTTCTTTTGTCACGATTTTAAAAATCGTGACGAAAATGTAAATAACAAAATAATTATCTTTAATTTCTTTGGTCATAGCTTTAGGTGTAAAGTGACCATAATTTATTTTTTATCATGTTTTTTAAAATTGGGACCAAATAACGTGATTAAAACTTATTTTTCTAGTAGTGGAGGTTGGATAACAATCGCAACTAAACCTATAAACATTTTGCATACTTCCACATCTTCTCCAAAAAAGAACTAATAATGAAAAAACTGCTTTCATATAACATACATACAGTTGAGGTCAAATTATCCAAGAATTATTAATCAAAGGAATCAAATCTTCCTACACTTGTAAACGTATAGCTTAACCAAATGGAAAGTCCACATAATGGTAGAAGGATGTTTAAGTCGTCCTCCTACTTAGTAACATCTACGCAATATTGGATTAAGGCTATATAATTTATGACTTATGGTAGGACATTCAAGTTGTTTTCAAGGCAAAAATTCACTACACATGATTAACGGTACTCAAGCATAAACTTTGACAAACATGATTCAGTGAATCTATGAATTGGATAACTAGAAGATAATAATCAACTACAACAATCACATCAACATATTAAAAGAAGATGAACTTGTGGACAACTCAACTACAACCTAAATAGTGTTGTATGGGTCTTCACTACGGCTGCAAATACATTCATAACGAATCTGCTTAGATTTCAAATTACACAAATTATTTGACTTTGTGAATATAAACTTCAATTACTAAACATTATCCTCGGATATGGGTTGACCTCTTTTTCTTTAATTTTAACTTTACATTTTAAGGATATTAAGATTTATTATACTTAAAAAACCAAATTTCCTTTATTTAACATGGGTTGCCACATGTTGGACTATCTTATTTAATAGTCTTTCTAAAAGAAACAATGTCAATTCAATGCTACCGCCCACCATAAAAAGATTTAGCAATCCTAACAATCAATAAAGCTCCAATTTTCATACTCACTAACCTATATGTGGTTATTAACAAATCGTAACATCAATTAAATTTCCATCCTAAAACAACTACAATTTCTCTGGACTCCTCTAGTAATTCATTCATAGATAAACATAATTAAATTTGTCACATTCATCAAACAACTAAAGTAGGGTATGTTGAGCAGGTTGTGTAATGAATTTCGAGTATAAGCACTTCAATTCATGGATAAAGGTGAATCGTCATTCCAACGTCAGGCAACATACAAAGTAACCATATAAAGCAACGTAATAACATCTCATCGTCAGCCAAAATAATCTACGAACATAATATAGCGATAGATAATGATGTGCGAGGTCGTCTGGAAACGGCCAGGGTTAGGCATCAGGCGCAATAGTTCACAACAACAGAGAACATGAAAAACCAAATATACGGCAAGCAAATCAGGCTGAAAACCCCACATTCAACAGCACCAAAACAAGAACGTTTTCACGATTAAAAAATAATTTGACCTCCTGCGGTGTGGGAGGGAGGGCGTATGACAGTGGAGGTGGGCTGAAGTGTCGGTAACATACGACGAAGCCAGAAAAGGGTAATGCATTTTCGTCAATGTTCTTCCTCATCGTCTGTGATAGTGGCAGGGAACGATCTATGGTGTGCTGGTGGGTGATCCTGCTTCCTATGCGTGGGGAGGAGGGTTCGGAGGACGATCGCCGGGTGAGAGAGTGGTTCCGGGCAGATCCGTTTGTGGGGGACTCCTTCCCCCCACTTTCTGTGAAGGGAGAGAGGAAGACATGGATTTGTATTCCCGCCGTGGCCGGTGGTGTTTGGGGATCGCAGGGGGTGTGTGAGGAGGGGCCAGCCATTCAACGACTCTTGTGTTGTGTGTGTGTGGGTTAGGGTAGGGTGGTCGGGTATTCAAATGGGGTTTCGGGTCTCCGATTGGGTGTGTCTTTACATTATCGTCCAAAACCGTTTGCACTGTAAAAATAGAAATTTTAATTAAGTCGTTGGTGCAGTATTATCTTACAATGTAAGTAGATATTATATCATTTTACTTATGTACATAATTTTTAATAATTTATTTTAGATTATTTGTTGAGAGTTAATTATTAATATACATCATTCTTTATTTTTATAAATACTCTTTTACTTTAAAAATGTCAAATATATTTATAAAATAAATCAATTAATTCAAACTACAATACTTCAAACATATTTACAACTAAACAAACATCAAAGACTAAGTAAAATTACTTTATGTTAGTTATATACAACTATCATAAATAACATCTAAGTATAGATACAAAAATAACTACTAATATATGATATACTAAATTATATTAACATATACCAACATCTGAAATAATATATACTATATATACAGGTGTCTCTATAGCCTTAAAAAACATATGTATAAACTATAAGGTAAAAGAAACTATATTTACTAACATATATGTACATCTACAATGTTGGATAAAGATATCACTAAAGCTTTAGAAAAACTTATTTACACAAATAAAGCTTAGACTACTCTACTATCCTATACTCTACTTATATATATATATGCTATACATACGTACATATATACATTATTTACATGTAGACTCTATACATATACATTATTATACATATATACTTATATATACATCTACGTACAATATACATATACTATGTACATAAAACACACTTACACTTGCAACACTAAGGCACGCACTACACTAAGGCTCTCAACACGAAGTTGTTTTTTTTCAACCTCAAACCCTCAATACACACTGAGCCTTCACTTAACCAACAATTTGGGTTTTCCATGGGCAGACTAGTTAGGTTTGCAAGATACACAGCACTCATATGGATGGGACCGTACCGCTACTATGAACTAGTCCTAGTATCTTTTTAGGTTTCTTCAAGTACATAGTTTCCACCCAAGCCCGGCTCAGCTGAACCGGGCCCAAACCAAATCGGGCTCCCAACCTCACACAATGCTCAGAATACGCTCAGATGCTCAGGGTAACGGGTATAAGAGATATTGGTGCGCCCGACACATGACGACTGAAGAGCCATCGAGCAGCATTCAATTTATATGGCTGCGACAACTCTTCTACTAAGGATGTGACACTTTGTTTAGCGCTAAATTAAGCAATGCACAATGTTTAAATTGGCCGATATTGGACCTCGATTTGAGTGTCCAATTGGCATCCATTTTCAAATTAAATTATTTTATTGGAAAGTCCTTATACAGGGCTACAAAATTTTATAGTTAATCTACAAAAAAAAAGTTATTTAATTATATCTAACAATTAGTTAAAATTAGTGATTTATACATGTAAATTTGGGGATTAATTACTTAATTAATGTATAAATTAATGATTTGATGATACAATTAACTTTGTAAATAGTTAATTTATATAATAATATATTTATTAAACATTTTAAATTTATTTTATAACATTTATTTCAATTTATGTACATTTAAATACATGTTTTTGTTAGCTATACATATAATTTAGTTATAAATATTATTATACTATAAATATGTTATAGATAGGATGAAAATAATCAAAATTAATATATATGAGTATACAATATAAATTACTTCAATAATAAGTTAATTTACTGATTAATTCAATTTTAACTTAATAATTTACTTAATTAACTTAATAACTTAATTGCTTACAATAAATAGATAAAAAAATCAATGTACAGGTATAATTAGGTATATAATAAATACTTAAATACATATGTACAGTTGTAGAAACAATTAGAAACATATACACAATGATACATATTTACTTAGGTATATGTATATAAGATATAAATAAATAGATAGATAATTATAAAATTACAGTATATATAGTTTAACACATCATAAATACTCATTTAATTGTATATAATAAATATATAAGTTATTTATGTACATTTGATTTATATAAATTACTATTTACATTTTTGGTTAGTATCAAATATAAATACTATATACATGGTCTTTTTAGGAAATTTTTTTCTTTTTCATATTTTTATGGTGTTTTTATGTATAATAGAAATGGGAGAGGAGAGAGAAAAGGTGAGATGATAGAAATATAGTTTCTTTCTTTTATTGAGTTTCAAAGTAAACTAAATTGCCAGCGTTTTACCAAGTCGAGGTTTAAAATACTTTACAACTTTGCAAATATTTAAACAAATACCTGGTCTTACTCAAGATAGGTTTATTTTTTTTTATGATTTTTATGTTATTAACAAGTTCACCTAATTTCAACCTTGAATGAGTTTCAAAAGAACCACAGGCACTAAAATGGGTTCTAATGCTGATAAGGGGATATGAGCATCCAAGAACATCTAACATGACATAAGAAAAGTATTTGAAACTTTAAATAGGATTTTGACTTTGATTTTCATTAAAAATACATGTTGGACAGTTTATACCATTAGAAACATGCTGACAAAGATTTTAAACAAGGTTTTCATGCAACTTATGTAAACTTAAATTCAAAACCTTGTACATGAATGCTTGCAGATGTTGTTTGGACAAAAAAATACATGTCAGCTCCATAAAATCCTAAAAATGATATCAACATCCATTTCAAATCCATTTTGGATTCCAATTCCAGAACATGCTACTGCAGCTGCATTTCAATGCAGCAAACCTGAGGTTGCTGCTACTACTGTAGAATTAGCAGGTGAGTGCTGCTACATTGAATAAGACCAGACGACTTAGATCAAACCTTCTCAGGTCTGATCTGAGCCAATTCTATAACCCATCAAATCTGAAAACACAAGATCGATGAGCTATGACCTCCTCACAACAATTCTAATCTTAAATCCACTGAAAATCAGCTCTTAAAACAATGCAAGGATCTTCTAAAGATATGAAAACAGTGGAACCAGTTCATACTCTTTAAAAATCTCTAAGGATCTCAATATGATCTTCACTCTACTCTATAGATAATGTAGAGGGAATTGATCACATTAAGTATTTGAAATCATTTTAAAACAACTCCAAATCTTCATTTTAATCCTGAAAACATCATTTGAACCTTTAAGATCAAAATGAAATCATAGTGGGTTAGAAATCCATTTAGCCCTGTTTGGGCTTTTAATTTTAGGATTTACTTAAGTGATCTGATCACCAAAATCTCCCAAACACTAGAGATCAATGTTTAAGGACTCAAGCAATCATATAGAAGCCAAATGAGTCATGGTTATGCCTCATCTCAGTGAATCTGAGATTCCTTGACAAAACTACTCAACACAAGGCTCAAATTGGGCATTTTCTCATTTGAAAATAAAACTTCAATCAAATCACCTCAAACTCATTGCAATACACCCAATTAAGCAAATCCAAACTCAAATTGCTCAATTAAATCTGTTTAAAACCAAATTGACTCCAAATCGCAAGATTGGGTGTGAAATCCAAATTTGAAAAAATCGAGCGAATCAAAACAATCAAATTCAGATCAGAGGTCTTTGTGGATTTATGGAGTGAATGGAGAGACCCCCAGGTGGATTTGAGAGTGAATTGGATCTGGAAGTTGGCGAACTTTAGATGCAATTCAACTCTGATAGATGAGGTGAATTGTGGATTAAAACATTGAGGAAATCAAGGAATGTGAATTATGAGATGTAGAGGGAGATCCATGAATCGAAATGGAAGTGGAAAAACACCTCTCTGATCTGAATTGATTGATTAGAGAGGACGAAATCAGATCTAAACTAGACTAATCCTAATCTACACTAACGAATCTATGAATTCATTATCTGAACTACTCCTAACTAATCTACACTACAATAACAAACACTACAATTATCCTAAAAAGTAGATCTATTCTAATTAAAGGAATGGGACCTTTAGATCTCCACCCGGTGGATGGAGAGGAAGAATGGAGGAAGAGGACTCTAGCCTAGTGAAACCCCTCTAGAGGAGCTCAGGATCCCCCTCAGGTGTTATGTGATCCCTAACAGCAAGGAGAATCAAAGGAAGATTGAGCTTCATCCCCGCAGCAATGGAGCCAAGGGTCTGTTGAGGAGAGGAACCAGAGTGGATGAAAGGATCAACTCAAAAATGTAGGAGAGGAGCTGATAGCGTCACGCGAGCTAATGGGTAGTGTTTAAGTAGGCGTTGGAGTGGATCAGAGCATCGCTAAGGTGGGATTAGGCGAGGTTAGGTCTAATGGTGGGGATAGAAAGGATGGAGCGCGAGAAGTTCTAAACTAAACCTCCATCGTAAGATCAAATCTAAGGGAGGTGATGAAGTTGCATGCAAAGGTGCGTGATCTCATATGGCAGATCCACCATTGGATCAATGATCCCACAAATGGACGGTGTTGGGAGCTCGAGTTCCTCGTGTAGGAACAGTGAAGGAGACGAGGGTCAACGTAGGTGTGTTGGTGAATTTACACCAAGGCCCTTAAGGTGAAAGGGTAGAACAAATGTGTAAAAACCCATTAGTGAGGAGAAATAGATCATAGCAGTCCCTAAAGTCTAACAAATAGGTCCCTACGGATTGCAAGAAGGCCTTTGAAGGTTTTAGATTTGAGTAAAATGTAAATGGCTGAGGACCTAAGTGTAAAATTATTAATGCAAGTTCCTAATGATGTCTAAATGCAACCAAGATTTTATGACAGTTTCATTGAACATATTAGACATTAATTTTACCTTTGATTTAAACTTTTGAGCTCAAAAATGTGTTCAATTAGCAATTGGATCATAAATTTACATTTATGAATAGGACATCTCATTAATTTGACCTAATTATGCATTTTTAACCCAACTTGATGTTTTAGGTAATTTCTGTCAATTCTCACACTTAACTCATTTATTGTGTTAATTAGATAGTGTTTAACCTAGTTTCTAGCTTAACTTGGGCATTTTAGCTATGATGAGTCACACCTCATCATTACGCCCCATGAATGGTGGAGTGTGTGCAATAAATGACTTATCGTCATTGACAGCGATTGGTCGCGACACAGAGACGTGGCTATGTAACGATGAGAGGCATACCTACAAGTGTGGACATACTACGAAGATCAACCAAAGGCAAAGACCGCAATGGCGACGAAATATCAAAGAGCGTCATGAAGTCCTCCCCCTCACAAACTCGCTTCCGGCGACAAGCCTTATGTGTGAGGAGGGGAGGGGCTACGCTCTCACAACCCAAAACCACTATCTCGGATAGTGAGGTATTCACCGGAGGAAGAATGTGATGATATATAGAGGGGATCGAAGGGGTGTGCGGAGGAAAGGAAATGCTCGACCCAACGATACCTTGGGAGCTTAAGGAACCCATTGACATGTCGTACAGTGACTCTCTAGAGTTGGTGTTCGAGGCTATAGGGTCCCAAATGAAGGCATGCCTAGCATTTGAAAGTGTTTGGTTTGAGGAAAAGACCCAAATGGAAGAAAGAAGCTCAAGCAGAGTACTCCCCAGATCAGATGCCTTCTGAAGATCCTTTAGTACTCGGCGGAGCACTCCCTCTCTCCTTCCTAGCGTAGACGTCCTCACCCTGGGGATCGATCGAAGTCAAGGTCAGAGAGTTGATCTTGGGAGAGGACAGCCAATTGTTGTTGCAATTTGTGGATGCATTCATCTCTCACCCGTCACATCAAGGCACACCTCTCTGTGGGCTAACAGCAACAACGATTCGTAGTCTGCGTCCACTGCTCTCAATTCGACTCCATTCCACTCCAAACCTAGTCGCTACAGTGCCGCTATGCCACTACAATTGCCTTATCCCATGCCCAATGCTGCAACCAAACAAGGCCTTAAGGTCTTTGATTAAGTTTCCATAAGCCCCAATGTTTTAAAAATCGAACTAGTCATTGAACTGATTATATGCTAGTTTGGCTTTTTGGTAGTCCAACTGACGATTTGTACCGATTGAATTAGTGACGACATCATCATGATGTTAACATGTGAAAAAATCAAACCATCTGACCTTTAGATTAGTTTATATTGGTTTAACCTAGTCTAACCGATTTAAACCGATGTTCAAGATGATATATTGTAGGAAAAGTTATTTTGCAACTCTAATTATACTAAAATTGACATATTTTTATCGATACTAAAGAAAAATTGAAGGTATAATCGAAATTGAAAACCTAACCACAAAGAATACATAGACCTTTAAATCTTTGTTTCAAGTTCTAAAGTCACATATTTTTTAATCTTTTAGCTCTTAAGGGCTAGTTTACTTAAGGCCTCGTTTACATGACGGGTTAACCCCCCAAAACAAGAGTTAACCCCTGTTTACTTAGGGGGTTAACCCCCTTTCACTTAACACGGGTTAGAGGTTGTTAACACCAGTTTGCCTTACACCAGTTGCTATTGGTGTTAGGAAAACCAGTGTTAAACACCCACAGACGCGAGTCCCTAATGCCCCCCCGCCCACTCGGTGAGTCCCGCACTCTCCACTCCCTATCGAGCCTCCTCATGCGCCCATCATCACCCTCGCAGTTCTCGCCTTAATGCCCCCCCGCCCACCCCGTTGGCCTTGATCTCTCGGCTCCCTCTCATGCCTCGTTCTCGACTGAGGTGTTGAGCCTCCGTTACTCCCTCTCGACAAAGCCCTCACAATCCTCGCCCATCGTCGCCCTCACGGTTATTGCCCTCCAATCAGCCTCACTATCCACCACAGGCCTCACCCTCGTGACCTCTCCCTTTTGATCGCTCGTGACCTTGTTGTAGTCGCAGTCCAATAGGTCGCGGCCTCGACCTTGTCAAGCCCAATCGTGTGCTCCAATGCCCTTGTGAACAAGCATTGTCGTTGCAACCATCCCCCTCTTCCAATGGGTATGCCCTTGGCTTTAATCCTCTGCAAAGTTCCTTCATTTATTCCTCCCCTATGAAGTTGTGCAAAGCAGGTCCTCTTTATTGCTTGCAAGGAGGTATTATGTTCTTCTTAATTTGTTCTCTTCTATATATATGCGTGACACTTCCTTCTCTTCCTATATAACATCGTGTTGCTCTATTGGAGTGGTGCTTGGAATTAATAGCCAGGTGTGGTAGCTTTTTTGCAGCTACTTGCTTCACTCAGTTTCAAGGCTTAGAAAGGTATGCATTTTAATTAAAGTTGTTATTTCATACACCTACACCATGGATGTCATGTTATTTTTCTCCATGGCTGTGTTACTGCAATGTATGTTGGCCTATAGTTTTTTTCCTCCAAATAAACTTGACTGGATTTCCTTAAAGGTGGGGGATTGTGGATACTTGACTGGATTTCCTTTTTTTTTTTTGGAAAAGGAAAGCTGAGCTCAAAGTGCAGTGTTCTTAGAAAGATAAATAGATGGTTGGAAGGTCTAATTATTATTCTAGGGGAGGTTTGGTGTAACTGTAGTTTTTTATGCTGCTGTGAGCATGCTGACCTTGGCAAGGGAAATTGATAGATCATAATAGGAGTTCTGACCCCTACATTCTAAAAGGTTGTTTGGTAGTGAATTTTCAAACTCAACTTTCTTGCAAAATCAAAATTATAGATAAGACCAACCATTTGGTTCATCAGTTCACCTGTTAAATGATCCTATAAAAAATCTCAGCCAACACATCCTCTATTTTTTTGGAAATAGAAAAAGACATCTATTTGTAGCCTGGCAATTCCATGTGTGGTAATTAGAGCAAATTGTGCATGATTATTAAATTGGTAGATATCATCCATGGATAAAACTATGTGAAAGTTAAAAATAATATTTTAGATTATGAAGAAATTGGGAGATACCATGCCAACTTATTCCCAATTTTTCCTTTGTAACACCACCAAAAACCCTCTATTACTGTTGCCAAGAAATAGGGTTTACCACCAATCCCATTTAATTTGGTGATTTGATAACTTCAGTGATGAAATTAATTAGAAGTGACTGTCCATTCTTTTTAAGGAAATAGGATTTGATTCCATCAATAACAAGGGTTGATTTTCAGCAAGTGGCTCCCTCATGGATATCTGCTTCTCTGACTGCACAAAATCTTGCAAGAAAATATTTTCTTAGGAAGAACAGACAGAAAGGAAGCCCAACCAACCGACCCTACTTTAAAATTTATTAAGATCATAAACTACCTTCTGGAATGCAGTGCTTTCCCTTCCTTCATTAAAAATGGTACCCCATCCCCCTTGATGGGAGTTTGTGAATGAAATCTACCCTCAAAATTTTTGGGAACACAAGATCCTTGCCCAGACGACGCTTAGGCTATCATTTGACCTATGCATGAAACCAATGGTGGATCACATTATGAGTTTAGGGAATTATTTCGTAGGCCTTTTTACAAAGAATCAGTAAGCTTGTCTTGTAGATTTGGAATTGGTCTGTGAACTACAACCTTTATGCTGTATTTTTCTTTTGTTGCTCGGTTACTTTGCTATACACAGTTGGCAAGAGAGGACATGAATGGCACTTTTCGCAATCGGGAGGTGAAGAATGAAGACCGACTTTCCTTGCTTGCCATGGTTTAGGTGGGATCTTTAAAGTATTGTATCTAGTTATCTACATCATTGTCATTTGGTCTTGGGTGGTTATACTTACATGGCAACTTAGTTTTTTCTCAATTAGTAGAAGTATGCAAACTTTTCCCACCCAAGAAAATTATTCTAGAGTAATTGGGCAGTAGTTAGGATAGGTGTGCCAATGGTGACAAAAGCAAGTTTATTAGGCACCGAACGAAAGCCCAACCAAAACCATGTGAGTTTTCCTATATGTGACGTGTATGATTACTTTTGATTTGCGTGAACTTGGAGATTGATCACTAACTGTACCTCCAGCATGACTAAATTTTCTCAGAACTGGTTAGGAATGGGTGCCACTATCCCAGCCTAGCTTTTGTCAGGTTGTGTCCTATCCTCCTCTTGTTTAACCTCCTGGCCTCGGCTTGACTTGATTGAAGGGTTGCTAGAGAAATCTAACATCTTTCTCTTCTCATCCTGGACTCCTGCATCATAATGAGGCAAAGGTGCATCCCCTGAAGGGGAAATAGTGATGCATCTTGCTTAGAAAGCCAAGCTTGGAGTGAAAGTGTTGTGGGGGCAAAGTCAGGAAAGTGGCCTAAAAGAGGAAGCAAAGCCAACAAGGTCCTATTAAGAAGAGCTAAGCTGATTGTGTTGGGGAAGTTCATGCTTCGTATCGCTCGCATATGTAGGTATGGCTCTGAAGTCAATGCCCTTTGGCTTTCAGAAGAGATTTTTAAGTTAGGAAAGGGGCCTAAGTTAGATAGCAAAACCAACAAGGGCTTATTAAGAAGAGCTAAGCTAATTGTGATGGGGAAGTTCCTGCTTCCAATCGGTCTCATTTGTAGGTATGGCTCTGAATTCAATAGTCACCTTGCATTATCTATGAAAAGTGCAGTTGCAGCAAATGTACGAGTAAGGCTGTTCTTGGGAACAGTCTCGTCATCTACGTAGGCAGGGTATTCCACACCACCTCTTTTATGGGCCTTATACTGGCCAATCACCACATTATCAAGTTGCAATGGCTTCATAGAGCGCAAGACTTTTACCTGCCAATAAAAGAGAGCAATGTAGGAACAAAATATTTTACTTTGAACAACGAGGTCTCAACCAATGGGGTGATGGGTAACAGCCTCGTCTCTGATTTTGCCGAGAGCCATTATTCCCATGTACAAAGTGTATCAGTTGATTATGTATCTCCATCATCATTTGATTCCTTCTCCATTGTAAGTAATAGTGTTGTAGATGGGCCGGATAGATACCCATTAGGTGGACTAAACATGCTAGATCTTTATTTTGGTAGCCAGCCTGTTGAACAATTTAATAAGGCTCTACAGGATTCAAGGAAATTCCTGTCGGGAAGTGGTCCGGTGGTCTCTGATCTGCAGACTGGAAGCTCATTGCTTCCCCAAAATCATAAATCAGAGGGGGAATTAGCAGAGGTTAGGGGAGGAGAAGAGCTGAGCAGCGGCGATTCAAGGGGGAGAAAGAATTCTCGTAGTGATGATTTGGATTTTGAGGGAGGTAGGAGTGCTAAGATGTCAGCTGTTTCATCTGGGGGAGGTCTTTCGAAAATGTTTGAAGAGATACTCCATTTGTGTATTGATGTAAATGGATGCGCAGATGGTGAAGCTGCTGCTCGGTCCCAAAAACAAGTAAAGGGCAATGCCAAGAATGGTTCATCAAAGAGATCTGGTGGTGGTGGGAAATCTCAAGGTAAGAAACAAGTTAAAATGGAGGTTATTGATTTAGGGACTCTGCTATTGCAGTGTGCCCAATCTGTTTCCACAGGTGACCATCGGGCTGTGAATGAACAGCAGCAGATAATCAGGCAACACTCTTCTGTTGATGGAGATGGTTCACAGAGGTTGGCCCATTACTTTGCTGTTGGTCTTGAGGCCCGCATTGCGGGAATTGGGATTCAAATCTACCAATCTCGTTTGGCAAAAAGGTCAACTACTGCAACTGATATCTTAAAAGCTTACCATCTTTACATGGGTGTTTCACCATTTATATCATGGAGACAACAACAAGATCGTGAAAATTGCACCTCATTAATAGAGTTAGTTATGCAGGACCATATCAATATTTTTGCAGCATACTGTTTGACACACAAGACTAATTATGGATATCCCTGATTGGTTGGTAGAATAAATGCAGGTCTAAGGATTCGTTCTACTCTGGAAATTGACTACATGGAATAAATTATCACATACAATGTGCATTTAAAGCATTCACCGTAAATGTTCTAGGGAAAAAAATTGTGAAGAATGATTGTGAACTTATAATCTACCTGAACTGAAATATTGTATACAATCACTTATAATTTGGATATTCCTTCATTGTGGTCAATTGGTTGACTATTTTTCCCCCAAAGGTCAAATTTTTCACTTGAATTATTTCTATTCGCCGAAGATTAGGCGTTTCGACTTCATCCACACCTGCATGTTACTTTTTGGTTGATTTTCGTGCACCTTTCTCTTGAATAGTGGAATAGGTTAATTTCATGTAGTACCTTGTGTCTAGGTTGTAATTGGAATGTGTGGAAATGTTGAAATCAATGGAAGTAGACATTGACGTATCTTCCCTAATCATTTTTAGGTTTATCATGGAGTCTCTTTCCAAAACATACATAGTCCTAGATGAGTGTAGTCGAGTCAGTCGCTGTACCTATCGAAAAAGAGGAGGTTATGTGTTAATAATGTTTGGGACTATTACCATATGTTTATGTGTTTCTTGCAAATGATATTCAATGTAAGAACACAAGAAACCAATTATTATTTATATGGCAATCACTCAACTCAAGGAAATCAGCGGTAGGTAACTATCTTCCATTGAATTACACTTGACTAATTGAAGTAAATGTTATGCAACATTTTATAACGTCTTCACCGTCAATCCTTGTAGAATGTCAACACCAACTCAAAATCGTGGAAAGACTATGGCCCCTCGTTTGGGAAATTGGGCAGCTGACCATTCTATAGTCCTCGTTCAGATACTTCGAGAACGTTACAACAATGGTGAATACGTTAATGGATCTTTTTCGAGGACTTGTTGGAAGGAGATAGTCGTTGAATTCAACAAAACATGCAATGTGTCGTTAACAAAGGATCAATTATAGAATAAATGGAAAAACATGAAAAGGATGTTTCAGGCATACACAACCTTAATGAATAAGAGTGGATGGGGTTGGGATGATGCAAGCAATTGCCCAGTGTCGTGGGATGATAGCGCTTGGGATGAGGTTAGTATTTATGCTAATAATTTAGTAATTTTGTCCCCATGTCTAATACAAATAAATACGTGTATTCATCCATGCAGCTTCCCACACATTTCCAAGCCTTGCAGGGGAAGTCATTTCCATAGTACAAGCTTATGGAGCCCATAGTTGGTAGAGAGGTAGCAAAGGGGATGTATGCCACATCAAGTCGTCGGCAATCGACCACCCTAGAGCAGGAAGATGAGATCAGACTATATGAGGAGTCTCAGTCACCACAAGTTGGTTATGCATTTTCTAATGAGCAAATGTCAACCCCTGCATTTACACAGAATAATGTAGGTTCAAGTATGGGGGATGTGTCGGCACCTCCATTGTTTGAAATGCATATCAGAGGGAGCTCCTACCAGGAACCTATGCAAACACAAACCAACGTGCAAAGTGCCAGGGGTAGATCTCAGTCACAACTTTACGCGAACACATACCAAGAGATGGCTCGTAACGAAGGTCCCTCTCTTGCTACAGGAGGTGCCATGGCAGGAAAGGAGAAAACGACACGTACAATTGAAGGTGGTGGCTCATCAAGCGGGAAGCGACGTCACAATGCTCTTGACCACGATCAGTTCATGCAAAGGATGAGTGAGATGGAGAGCATGGACCGATTCGTGGAGATCGAGGAGAAGCTGGCAAAGGAGAACAGTAGTCAAGACGTTGAGTACTGTGCTACAACACTGACTACCTTGCTTCCGAATCTTAATTCAAGAGAGCTTATTAGGCTTATTTCTCGTCTGGCAAATAAAGGATTTCGTGACATTCTGAAGGTCTTTCTGCATGGTCCGGTTGAGGAGTTGAGTGACTATATTAGGATGGTGTTGGATGGGGAATGTTGGGATGGTCTTGGATGGTATTAGGTTGGATTTGAGGGACTATAAATTTTCTGAATCTATGTCAAGTGTTTGCGAACTCATAATGAATATGCCAAGTGCATTGTTTGAAATTCATTTCAGTACGTACATTAATTTTTCCATGAATAAATTACTTGAATATCTCTTCAATTTTATAGATGGATGACAATCACATATTCCAAGATCGCGAGGAGAACAATATGGGTTCTATAATGATGGGAGTCATGTACGCGACAACCATTGAAGTAATGGAAGTGATGTGGGAACAAATCCATCCGGTACCTAGGCAACCAAAGCATACTCTGACATTGCCTGGCTTAGATTGGGTGCATCATGTCTTGGCAGGCCATGTTGAGCAACCCATGGACATGTTCCATATGACAAGCGAGCAGTTTTTCAAGCTATGAGACAGGCTTTTAGATAGGAAAATAATGAAGAGGAGCCAAAATATGCATCCGAACGAGATGTTGGCTATATTTCTTTATGGAGCTAGACACGGCACACGCAATCGTGAGATGCAAGAAAGATTCCAGCGATCCGCAAAGACTATTAGCAAATGCTACATCCAAGTTTCGCAGTGGATAAAGGAGTTGCAATATGATCACATCATGTTGCCTGATGACTCGATTCCAATTCCTTTGAAGATAAGGAATAACAGGGAAAAATATCCATATTTCAAGGTGAGACATACAGCTACACCCCCATCTTTCTCCCTAATTAATCATGTATCTAGTATAATGAAGGCATCCGCATGTCTTGCTGCAGAATGTTATTGGGGCAATTGATGGGACACATGTGGAGGTCGTTGTTCCTCAAAGTGAAGCTCCCAGGTTTCGCAACAGGCATCATTGGACATCATTGAATGTGATGTGCACTATTTCACTGGATCTTGCCTTCTTGTACATAGCAAGCGGTTGGGTGGGGTCATCGTCTGACATGAAGGTTCTCCGATGGGCAATCCAAGATGACCACTTCGAGCCACCTAAAGGACGACAATATCTAGTTGATTGTCGTTATGCAAATACTGACCTTTATATGGCTCCATATAAAAATGTTAGTTACCATATACCTGAATATAACGCTCGACGTCGTAACAAGTACCAGAATAAGAAAGAGCTGTTTAATCACCGTCATGCAAAATTCGTAATTGTGTTGAGAGGGCATTTGGGGTATTGAAGAAGAGATTTCAATGTTTAAGCTACCAATCCTTCTACCACCCTCAGATTCATGCAGATGTTGTAGTTGCATGTTGTGTAATACACAACTTCCTTCTTAGGGATGGAGGAAGGGATGAGTATTACAATAAAACTTTGGAACAAGAAAATTCGAGTGAAAATAATACAAACCGTGGACGTGCATGCACTGATAATCCAGGTGATGTTGAGCTAGACAACACTCCAAACAAAACCCACTCGCGCATCATTACCCAGGAACAAGTGAAAAGAGGTACATAAGTCAAGGATGCCATTACTGATGTGATGTGGGAGCGCTTTCAATAGAGGGGTTATTAGTTGTAGTTTAACATGTAGTTAACATATTTGTACTATTTAGACCTTTTTTATATATTCTGATTTCGACTTGCTAGTCTGTGTTGTTTGTTCATTGTTAGGTTATTTCTTTTATATCTTTTATTATGTTAGGTTATTTCTTTTATATTGGCATTTCGTAGTTTAATGAAGATTTGCTTGGGAAAGTTGAACATAATTTCTATCTATGTTACTTTCCTCTAATATGCAGGTGGGAACATATTTATCATACTAGTGGGTAATGATGAAATTTATTAATGTTCTATCTTATGAGTGTAAATTTCAAATATAGAAAGCGATGTGCTATGGGTAGGTTTTGGTTGGGATGGCTATTTACATATGTCAAGATTTTTTCTTACATTATGGACGTGCAACCCCAAAGGCTACCATTGTTGGTGGATCCTTTAATTACACGACTGATGTATGATATACGAAGTGATTTGCCCATGGTTAGCTTTTGGTTTGGATGGCTATCTAGGTGAGGGAAGAATTATTTTGACATTATAATTAGCAACCCCAAAGGTTACTTATATTGGTGGATCCTTTCATTATATGTGGGAATTACGATTTAACATTTACATTCAATGATAGATATTGTTAATAAATCTGAGCCCATTGCATATATATATGTTACGAACGCGCGGCTTCAGACGTTTTTAAGACGTCTGGGAGGTGTCCCAGACGTCTGACCATTGGGGTCCCAGGTCTCCTAGCTAGCTCTTGCTCTCCAAGCTCAAGCTCCATTCTCTTGAGAGCATCAAGCTGTTGCGCACCCGCTCTCCCGCCGTTGTTCACGAGAGCGACGTTGCGTCGTCGCGTGGTACACGCATCCGCGTCACCGACGCACTCCTTTCAAAGGGAAGCATCCTATTTCCTATAGAAGCTTAGGTTAAATATTACTTTGTTGGCTCTATAGGATTACTTGTTTTATCTTTGTTATTTGGTTGAATATTCGCTTTGCCAATTCCCGTCTCCTTCGCGAAACAAAATCCTTCTCGTGAAGAGAAGGGGTTGAGGTACGCTACCCTCGTCTAAGTAGCGTGGTTGTAATTAAGGTTGAATCACCCTCGTTTTAAAGTGATTCGGTTTAGTGGATTTTGATCAACTTGGTTGATCGAAAAATCCTAACTCGAGAGGGTTAGGTGGTGGTTTTCACCCGGTTTGGGTTTCCACCTAAAAATACTATGTGTGATTGCATCTTGTGAGATTGGTTATATTTCAATTCCGTAATTATTACGTCACCCCCTCCTGGTAGGGAAACTTCAATAAGTTCCAGACGTCTGATTTTGCACTGTTTCGTCGTTTTCGACCTGTTTAGAGCCCGTTCGGGTTCCATTTTCCGCGTTTCGAGTTGCGTTCTTTTCGGAATTAAATCATCTACCCGTCTACAGTAGCTATACACTGTTTTGAGAAACTCCTTGTGTTTGATCCTTGTGATAGGACCCCGTTCCGTTGCAGTCTCGGGGTTTGCGGAGGCACGCAGGATTCTCGACCACGCCCCCGGTACTCCTGTTGTAACCGGTAGAGTGGTTTTTAAGTTTACTAGTATAATCTGTTAAATTATGGAACCATAAATAGAACCTAGGATATTGCATGAATCCTAGGAATGAGAAATAGATTGAATGGTAGATCCTAGGGTGTTGCATGAATCCTAGGGCTGGAAAACTAGATTGTATGATAGATCCTAGGATATGGCATGAATCCTAGGACGGGAAAACTAGTGGAATGTATGACTACTGCAGTCTTGGAAAATGTGGAAAGGAAATAATAGCTGCCTGTGAATTGAATTAACAGCTACCTGCTATGAATAAATAAACGTGATTGAGAACATGGATTGTATGAACGTGAAACTGGAAAGGTGAAACCTGAATGTGCTGAGTTAAAAGAGCTGGAACCCTACGGGGAATTAGGAGTAGAACTCCTAGAAGGTGAATGGAATAGAATTGGGGAATTGAGCTGGCCCTTGAGTACGGAGTACCAAGGAGAGCGACTGTCCCCCTGTTTAGTGCAGAGCGGAGTCAGCCGCCCCAGGGACCCAGGGTTAGGACTGGCCACTTTGTATCGACTTGCTGGCCCTCGTGTACATAGTACCAAGGAGAGCCACTAGTGTAGGGAGGTACTAGCTACCCCACGGGCCCCGGGGTTTTGCTAGCCTCCTACACCGACTTGTTAGGCCCACTGGGCAAACCAGGGTAGTCAAGCGAGGGTGCGCGGACTGTGGAGGGGCAAGGCCCCTGTTTGGTTACTGTGGAGGGGTTGGACCCTTGTTACTGAGAGGGCTCTGCCCTGTACTGGTTTCGTGCTGTGCTTTGGGCGCACCCGTTAACGGAAACGACTAACCGCGTGCCAGTGCGGGTTAGCTACCTGTGCGTTTATCGCGCGTGCCGTAGTCACCGTTACGCCTGTCCGTGACCTTGGGGTGGTTGACTGAGAGTAGGATCACCACGGGGGACTCTCCCGGCCAGGAGAGTACCACGTGCTACTTCTACTGTTCGGAAAAGACTGCAATCAAGATCGTTCCCACGAGGAACATTCGAGATCAAGTGAAGGATCTGAGAATTAGATAAATTTTGAAACAATAGAAAGACGTAAATAAAGGAAGAAAGAAAATTAAAACAGCTACTGTACACTTTACTGTTTCTTTAGTTTAGCTGCCACTCTACTCAGCGTTTTGCTGACGTGTTACACTCGTTACTTTTCAGGACCAGGTGTTGAGCAGCCAGGGTCAGCGGCTGCAGAGGATGCTGGGCCAAGTAGGGTCCAGTAGAGTTACCATTGTTCTCTTGTACCACTTTTTTTTGGTTCCACTGTAGTGAGTAGTTCTTGTTTCCGCTGTACTTTTCTTTACCCGCAGTTCATATTATATTATGAATGTTGTTCTACTGTTGTGGTGGTATATACTGTAGTGACTTCTTTCTTTACTGCCGTATTTCCTTACTGTTAGTTATATTCATGCTGAATGTGGTTTATTTTGCTGCTCTTTTGGTTACTTCCTCGTTGGACGACTAGGTCTTGGGATTAGTCGAGTCGGTCCGGTTCTCGTGTCTCGTAGGGACTCGGGAATCGAGTCGTTACAATATATATATAGTACCATTAACTTTTCTTCCTTCTTAATTAGCAACGACTTGCAACTCGGAGAATTAGAGCATACATCACGATTGAACTCTGGTCTACATTCTATATAAGCTAAAGAATGAAGGTCAATACATGCATGGGACGTTTACTAGTGTCGCATGGCGTCAATGCCTTGCAGAACTAAATCGACAACTGCAAACTGAATACTTCAAAGATGATGTAGTACACAGGTGGATGTTTCTTAAGGCAACTTATCATTTAATCCACAAAATGATCGATGATGTAAACTGGTGCTGGGATGATAACACTGACATACTAGTTCCTGCAAATTCTCTGATGTGGAATGAGATAAGGAAAATGTTATTTCATTACCATTACAAAAGGAAAACTTGTAAATGATCTGCGTTCAACTAATTTCAGGTTGATCCACAATTAAGGTGGCTCCGCAACTACCAATTCCCAATGAAGGAGATAGTAGATTTCATTATCCAAACCGACTGATGCAGTCGTGATCCCTTTACATAGTATTATCTATTTAACTTGATTTCGATTGTATAACTAAAATATTTATTATCTATTTAGCTAGAGATCAATTGTATAATTGAATCATTTATTATCTATTTAGCTAGACTTTGGTTGCATGCCTTGCAAGAAATTATATCATCGATTGTGTTTGTAATTAAGATGATAATTCCTTTATGAGTAGTAAAAATGATCATCTTGTGATGAGGTTAGAAAGGAGAGCTCATCGTTACAGGTATGATCATCCACTTCATACAATTTACCTTTTAGGCAAATGAAAGCAACCATTGACTTGGGTTTTTCTTTAATGTAGGTCAATATGTCTACATCACAATCTTCTCAATCCACTTGGAGGCAATCTTCTCAATCCGATGGGATTCAAGTATATAGGTTCTGAAGGTTTCGGGCCCTACCAGGAGGGGTGACGTAATAAAATGCGGAAATAAATATAAACAATATCACAGAATAGACAACCACACAAATATACAAAGATTTTTAATTGGAAACCCAAACCGGGTGAAAACCACCACCTAACCCTCTCGAGTTAGGATTTTCCGATCAACCTAGTTGATCAAATCCACTAAACGAATCACTTTAAAACGAGGGTGATTCAACCTCAGTACAACCACGCTACAAGTACGAGGGTAGCGTTCCTCAACCCCTTCTCTCCACGAGAAGGATTTTGTCCCACGAAGGAGACGGGAATTCGCAAAGCGAATACCCAACCAAAAGACAAAGATAAAATAAACAACAAACCTATAGAGCCAACAAAGTAATAAACCTAAGCTTCTATAGGAATTAGGAAACTCCCCTTTGCAAGGAGTGCGTCGACGATGACGCGGGTGCGTGAGCCACGCAACGGCGCAATGTCGCTCTCGTGAACAACGGCGGGAGAGCGGGTGCGCGAAGGCTTGATGCTCTCAAGATGTAGAACTTGAGCTTAGAGAGCAAGATCTTTTCTGGACACAAAAAAGTGTGAAAGTGTGTAGCTAAGTGTATCCAAGTGTATCTTGTGTTTCTCTTAGTGTATCTCGTGTATCTAGGTGTGTAAAGGCTCCCCTCTATTTATAGAGGCCTTAGGAAGGCTTTGGAAGGCTTAGGAAAGGTTCTATAGCCGTTGGGAACAAAGCCCAAGAGAATCAGGCCGAAATCAGGACAATGATTACACTTGACAGGGTTATCAGACGTCTAATTCTTGCATCAGACGTCTGGAAGGCCACCTTAAGACGTCTGATTTTGGGCGGGTCTCTTCCTGACTTTAATCAGATCTAAACAGGATTTTTACGCAAGTCCATCAGACGACATACAGGACATCTGGCACTATGTATGGACGTCTGGAAACCAACTTTTACTGTGGGAATGGATTTTCCAAACGTTGCAACGGCTAGAAAATCTCTGAGAAGAGATTTTGGGTCAGCCGAGGCAAAACGGTCAATTATCAGACGTCTGGAAAGGCCTAAGGACATCTGATAAGGCTCTAACGGTCATATTCTTGAGTGTTTGCTAAGCCAGGCAACGGTCCACTAATTGGACGTCTGGCAAAGTCATCAGACGTCTCCTAAGACGTCTGGTCTAAGGTCTGGACGTCTGATTTCATCAGAAAGAACTAACTATGTCCAGCCTAACAGTTATCAGACGTCTGAAACAACAGTCAGACGTCTTAAAATACATTATCAGACGTCTGATGTTGGAATTAGACGTCTGGAAGTGCTGTTTGAGCCCTATATTGGTTTTCTAAGTATTCTACAGAAAACCTAAGTATCCTAGGGTTGTGACGGTGTTCCTAGGACTACTGTTAGGGTACTTTGAGGCTCTTTAACATGAATTATCTAAGGAAAAAAATAAAGAGCAACAAAAGAAACGAAAAATACAATAAGTACAAGAGAAGGAAATCTATCATATTCTTCATCTCCTTCCTTCTTTAATATATCGCTCCTCGCGAATCTCTTCTGTTTTCCATCAAGCTCGTCCAATCCGTCCTGGATGCGAGCTCGAACTCCGTCTAAACACGTCCACATTTACAATTGATCTGAAATCTAGGACTCAAATTGCAAATGTTAAATAACACGTGTTTTGTTATCATCAAAACAAATGATCGTGGTGCTCTAGCACCAACAGGTTCTGCAACTGCGGCTTGAAAGTACAAGTACAGACATCATGGACGCAAGACAACCCCGAACGTCGATTCCTTGGATGTTGCAGGTTTCCTAAAGGTGGATGCAACTAATTTGAATGGTTCGATCCCCCAACATGCTGTTATACGAAGGACATTATACTAAACTTTGTGGATGAGAATGTGGACTTGAGGCGAAGGTTGAAAAATATCGATGATAGAAGGAATAAGATTGTGTTATACTTTATAATTATATTCATTATTTTCTTAATTTTTATGTTTACGATATATTGATCAATAGTACACTACTATGTACTTGTTCTTCAGGCGTCTAAGTGTTACTATGAATAAAGGTTATTTCTTGTATGGCAATTTAATATCATTTCTATGTATTGCATTCAGTGTTGCTGAAAATGAAGGTGGTAATTAATGTCATGAGAGCATGGTAGGATTCTTTTCTGAAGATTATATTTCTTAATAATCCTATTTCAGACTTGACATCCTCACCCTAGGAGACCAGTGTTATTGCATAGACCCAAACTGATGTTAGAAGAGATCATTTCCATCAGTTTGCAACCTAATGTTCATGGATCCAATCCAATAGCAATCATCATTTTCATAGAGATGATCTATTTTGATTTTCAACACCTCTTTTATGCTACGTAATTAGAACAAAGTTGTTCATCAGATTGAAATGAATAAATAACTAAACTAATTTAATTTAATTTTCAATTTATGATCATTAATATAAATTGAGACCCAAATATATTTAATAACACATTATTTATATTATCCTAAAAATATTTATATATTTACAATTATAACATTACTTATATAAATAATTACCAATATATAGTACTAAAAAAATAATTACAACTACAATAACCACCTTCACATTTAAATATATTATCCTAACAAACTTAACTATCATTCAAATTCTTAATACCACTATCAAGTAAATACCACAAGGGTTAACACTTCAACTTAACACCAATTCAAGTAAACACAAACTAGTGTTAACACCACTCTGCAAGTAAACACAATTGAGGGTTAACACTAGTTTCACATTTCTTAACACCACTTTCTTAACCCCCCAAGTAAACTAGCCCTAAGGGGTTAGGAAAGTGGTGTTAAGAAATTTGAAACTGGTGTTAACCCGTAATTGTGTTTACCTGTTGTGTGGTGTTAACACTAGTTTGTATTTACTTGAATTGATATTAAATTGTGGTATTAACCCTTATGGCGTTTACTTGATAATAATGTTAGGTATATAAAACACAAAGGATGTCAAAGACATGAGTAGTGTAGAATTTTAATACAGGTTTAGCTAATACCAGTTGAAACTGGTGTTAGATAAACCCATGTTAAAGTTGCTAAACCCAGGTTAGCAAATGAGAGGTTAAATAAATAAGTAAACGAAGATTAACCCCTCTTTTAAGGGGTTAACCCTCCAAGAAAATTAGGCCTAAGAGAATGGCCAAACGAGATGGCCGATTTAACCAAACTTACCAATCCAATCCGATTTTGACCAATTTACACCAATTTTGACTTTTATCACCCAAACTGATAAATCTAACTAGTAAAGCGCCAATTTTCGATTGAATCAATTGGTTCAATTTGATTTTTAAAATATTGGTAAACCCAATAGGAGTAGACGGGCTTTCAACTCTTAAATCCTATGCCCAATTCTTATCATTTCTTTGGTAATGTTTACAATATTTCCATTTTTCCCAAACTTTAATTTTCTCTGAGTGAGTTGATTTGTTTTGCCCATACATACAAGGGATTGTCAAAAAAGTATAGGTGTGTTCCATGATTCCCCTACCATCGATAAGAAGGTTAGTTTATCAAGCTAGAAGTTCTCTATCATGAACTCGACTGACTTTGCCACAATCTTCTCCAAGGCCAACAAGATGCGATTACGATCCGAGAATGTCCTAGGGAGACCCATAAGAACATGCCTGATTATCTCATCCGAGAATAGCACTCGATCTAGTCAAGCCGATTTAGGGATGCCCCTACAGTCAGTCCAGGTGTACGGGATGCCCTAAGGATCACGATTTCATCTCGCAGACACCACGGGTTGTCCTAATCCCACAAAAGGTAAGCACAGGCGGCAATTTAAGCACGTGCCTCGAAAAGTCAAGGCTCCGTTTGACACAATACAAATACCACAAGCTTCTTACGAAAATTTTGAATGTGCTCACCACAAAAAATAAAAAAAAGGCTCATGCAAATAATGGAAGAAGACGTTATATGCTCGAGAAAATATCTACACGGGAACGACATCACCAGAATCCAAGCACATCGAGTCAGATAAGCGTGTCTTGTACTCCATTTACAAAAACACAGCACTTCCCGTAAGCTCTGGATGTAAAAAAACTTTTTTTATTGGCGATAAAATCATAAGCACATGGACCCTTGGGAGAAAAGGACTTCCGAAAATATAGTTATAGCATTTGGAAGTACGCATCAAGCCGGTCGAGGGCTTCCCCCAGGTTGATGGTGCTCTACCGCTTGGCTAACAACGGGAATGTCAAAGCTCCTTCCTTGCTCAGGCGATATTTCCCGAACATCAGCTATTCTGGCGTCTGTGGACTGAAAGCTGCTCCACCCAGCATCACCAATCGAGGGAATGTCAACCCTGTCAACAGACAACTGAACTTCACCATCTCCAGGGCTGCGAATGGACCTTGGATCACTCAGACAGGCTTTGTCAACATCATCTTCAGAATGTACATGCTTTGTCAATGGATAACAGCTTTCGGTACCCAAGCATGACTCCGATGTCTCGTTGATAACCTCTTTTGTATTGCCTTCTTGCCTGGCAAACATGGAAAGACGGTCATTATCTCATGTCAATTCTAGAATGACCAAATAAGAATAGAGAAGCTGTAAAGATAGACCTCTGAATTTGCGACTGCAACATATCTGCGTATCTTCTGAGTTCTTCCTTCTCATTGGCAGAAGTTAACTCTTTCTCCGCAGCATCTTTTAACTTAGCCTCGGCATCTGCCTCTATTACCCTAGCTCGCTCTTCTGCCCTGAGAACAGCAGCTTCTAGTATGACAACACGTTCCCTAGCTTTTGCCAGCTCGGAACGCCAAAGATGTGCCTCTTGAAGTGCAGAATCCCTCTGCTTTAACAGCTGCTCTCTCTCTTTATTCAACTTTTCCACCAATTCGTCAGATTCTCTCAACTGACATAAGAGAAAACTGATCAGTGATTGGTAAATACATGCTAGAATATTTGTATTTACAAATTATCAAAATGCAATAAGTATTTTCTGTAGTCTAAGACAAATTAAGGATCTTTTATTCATACAGTAGGTGATATCTATAAAGTCATCATGATTCTTTTTAATTTAATTCTCTGAACTATGAGAGCATTCATGTAAAAACCAGTTGACTTGAATGGAGAGGCCCAACCTCTCAGCTTGAATAAACGGGTCCAATCCATTGATATAGAACACTCCTCAATCCACGACTTTAGATGTGACACTACTTTCACAACTTAACAAATGGATATACAGGCACAACTAATGGACCCTAAATGCAGCCACAATTTACTTGACAAGAATATTCTTTGCCAAGCCACGGCATTTTGAGGAAAAAAATGTAATAGAAATCTTTTTCTTTAAGCAAAAAGAACTTAATTAGGAAAAGGTATATTGCAGCCAATACAATTTAGCATTAGCCCAGGAGATGCTCATAATCAAGAGCATTAGGTCAATCAGCATCCAAGAGAAACAGTAAATATAAGTTCAATGAAAAAACATCTAAAATAGGGTTAAGAAAGCAGTGCTAAAATGCTTAAATCATATCTATACTTTGCGCACCTTATGCAATAAGGACCCAACTTGTTCCTCTTTCTCCCTGGTCAACCGTTCAATCTCAGCACATGCAATGCGCCTTTCTTCATCCATTGCATGAGCTGCAGATGCTGCAGACTCAGCTGCCTCAGCTGTGTCGGTTAGTTTTTCAGCTATCTCTTTTATAGTGGCATCACGAGCACGGAGATCCCTGGCAAGGTGATGAAGTTCCTCATCTTTCACTCGAAGGGTTTCCTGATGAATGCAATAGACAAAACTTCAGGAAACACACCAAAATATCTTGAATAACTTTTGATTTTTCTATTAAATATCAATTAATTGTTGAATAAATTGAACAAGGTCTCAGGATTTCAGATGTTTATATGCTTGCTTAAGAGCAATTGTAGCACCATAGTAACATCAGGAAGGTTGATGACAACCCCAAGGTTCCTGTATTGTAAGTACTTTTACGAATACATGCACTACATGTTGTCACAATGGGGAGGATGAACTCACAATATTGACGACCCCAAACACTGAATTGCAATTTGATAGTGTCACATTATATTGTTTGTTGGGTTATTTCTCTATGTTATTTTCCTGTTAGACCTTGTTTATATTTTTCCCTCTCTCTCCATATGAGGAGGTGTAGAACAGGCTTAGTGAAATAAGAAACTTCATTTTCTTCAACTTGGTATCAGAGCCAAGTTCAAGACACCACCAAACAAAACCCTAACCCCACCTCCAAACCCCAGCCACCAGCCAGCCAGCAGCGCCACCGCTCCTCTCCACCCTCCCTTTCTCTCGCTGCCTTTCCCTATTTGGCGATGGGGTGAGGGGCAGCACTACCTACTGCAGGCTCTAGGGAGGTTCTCGGCTTTCATGTGAGGTGTTTCTAAAGCCAAGGACCTTCCAAAAGATGTATTGAAGACCTTCTAGTACTGTGATATGACAAAATTAGACTTTTGATTCTGTTTGGGGTGTATTTCCCTATTTCTTAATGAATCTTTGGGGTGTGTGTTCCCCTTAGGTGTGTTAAAAGACGTGTTGCACCACATGTATGCGGAATGAAGGGTGTGTATCCCCAATTCTTGTTTTTATTGACAAAATACAGATCTGTCTTCAATATTATTCTCTGAAGTTATCATTGGTGTGGATATATTATGGCCTCATCAGCAGAATCTATGGTTACTTCATGACAAGGTGGAGAAAGTGGTACATACAAAAATCCATTTTTTGCACCTATTGTGAAGCGAGATGATAAACTTTTCTAGTTACTATGGAAGGGCATAAGCAGCATGTCCTTACAAAGGCACTGCCAAAGTAGAAGATAGGAAAATATGCCACTTGGAACAGGGATGATGCAATGGTGAGGGCCTAGATATTGAAAGTGTGATTCCTCGTATTGGGGATGAAATCATGTACTACAAGTCAACTAAACAGATGCAGGATGATTTGAAGGATGCTTGTTCTCATGAGTTAAATTCTACTCAAGTCTTTCAGGTAAATTATGATCTGTCATCTGAAGTAGGAGTCCATGAGTCTATCACAGTACTACTCTACGATGAAAGGTGTTGAGTTATGTGTAATGAGTTCTCTTTTCATTGCAAGGTGAAGGGGTATACTTGTAGTCTTCCCTCTGGTGCCTCTCTATATAAACAGGACCAAGGTCTCTCTAATGGAATCTCTTTTCGGTCCTAACATGGTATCAGAGTAGCGGTCCTAGACCGGAACTCTGGTATCCCACCAAACCCTAGCCTTCTCTCCCACCAAACCCTAACCTCTCTTTGGCAGCAGTAGCGCCACCGGCCACCTAAGCCAGCAGCACCGCCACTGCAAGGCCGCTTTGGCCTCTCCCCGAGCAGCATCAACGCCACAGGCCCCCGCTCAAGCTCGCAGCATCGCTGTCACGCTCTTCCTCGACCTCTGCTACGCTCGAGCGACACTGTAGGGCAGTAGCACTGCCACCTCGAAGGTCGCCGCCCCGCGCTGCTGTAGGTCATCTTCTACCGCCTCAATAGGTAGGGTAACAGCTGCTCGAACCTGCCCTCAGTCCGCACGCCGCACCACGTGGCCAAGGTCCTCCAATAGCCGCCCCAGCAACACCGCCAGGGGTCTCCGGTCACCCCAACAGCGCCGCCAAGGGTCTCCAATCATCCTAGCAGCGTCGCCGAGAGTCTTCAGCCACCCCAGCAATGCCACTGGGGCCTTCCCAAGTAGCCTGCCATCTTGAAGAGCACCACTAGGGCCTCCTTTATGCCCTAGCATGTGCAATCTTCATTGGCAGGCGCTCTATTGGTCTGAAATCCAACTTTTTTCATATCTCATGACCTGATTTTCAGATCTTAAGTCAATGACTCTTCGTGAATCTCGACTCCACATATCATAGGGGACCAGAAAGACAATGTAAGTGACTTGATGGGGGAAAAACTCTGCCACAAGCACTCCACCTCACATGCAAGGGACATCGATCAAGTTGGACGAATCCAACTTCTTGCTTTGGTCCACCTCCTCTCGCTTTGTCGGATCTCACAGGAAGTACATCTTGACTGATGCAGTTCTTGCTATTAAGTATGCCGATTGGGAGGTAGACAACGACTGGGTCGCTACGTGCCTTCTTAACAGTGTCACCCAGACCATAGCCAAGCAAGTGATGGCTCATGCTTCGACTAAGAAAATGTGGGAAGTACTTCATGAGACACTCTCATAGAAGTAACGTCAACAGACTATACAATGTTGTGGAGGACATTCACAATCTTAGGAAAGAAACTGTCCTTGTCCGAATATCATGGCACTATGCGGAATCTATAAGATAAGCAAGATGTGTATCAACCTATCTCTATGAATGCAGCTGTTGTAGCCAAGCAAAGAGAAGCCATTCGCTCCATTCAACTTTTGTCTGGTCTTGGTTCCGAATACAAGGCACTCAAGGATCAATTCATGACGATGAACGAGATTCTGACACCAGAGCGGATCTATGCTCGTCTTTCTCAGCTTGCTACCTCAGATCCCGTACCCACTATGGATGCCTCTACTATGGCTGTTGTTGGTCATGATAGAGGAAACTCAGGGGGAAGAGGTGGCAGGGCTCATGGTGGTGGTGCACATGGACATAGTCGTGGTCGTGGTCGGAGTTTCCTTTTCTGTGAGTACTATCACAGGAACAGACACACTGTGGACCGGTGCTGGGTGAAGCACGGCTACCCACAAGGTATGGATCCACGTGCCCATCAGATATCTACAGAGGAGCCTATCCAGATACAGGAGGATAACAGCCAGATCATGGTTTCCAGGGCTGATTGCAAGTAGTTCATAGCATCTCAGGGATCTACTTCTGCTTCTGTTCAAAAGTCTACAGGTACCTCTACCATGTCAGTTAAATCTCAAGCTCCTGCCTGGCTTGCAAATTCTGGCACCTCCTCTCACAATACTGGTGATAGTACCCTCCTTTCGTCTCTTCGTGACCTAGTTACACCATTTCAAGTCAAAGTGGTTGATGGGGATTTGTCTCCTGTTCCTTGGGTCGGGAATATTTCTATCTCTAGCACCTTGCCTCCCATACGTCCTGCATGCTCCTAGATTTGCACTGAATTTGATGTCTATCAGTTAAATTACCAGAGATTTGAGATGTCAGGCTATTTTTTAAGACCAGTATTTCGTCTTGCAAGACCTCCAAACGATAAGGCAGATTAGTGGACTTGAGCAGAATGGACTTTACTACCTACATATCCCTCCTCCTTCCAGTACTAATGTTGTGTATGCCACTACTACTCTTCAATGGCACTTGAGACTTGGTCATCCAAGCCTTCATGTTTTGTGTCATCAGTTTCCTGCTTTATCTTTTCCTGATGTTTTAAGGTGTGAGGCATGTCAGTTAAAAGAGCTGAATCTGCTTTTGCTCTTATGCATGCTAATGTTTGGGGCCCCTGTACGGTTAAGAGTGTTGGAGGATTTCGTTTTTCTCTTATTCTTGTGGATGATCATACCAAGATATTTTGGGTTTTATGATAAAAGAAAAATCCGAAGTCTTTAATATTATCAAAAATTTTATTTTAAAAATAAAGACTCGATTTTCTACTATTGTTAAAACTTTTCGAAGTGACAATGGTTTGGGATTTGTGAATGCCAAGACTGATGTCTTTTTTAAATCCTTGGGTATTGTTCACCAAACTACTTGCGTTCACACCTCCCAACAAAATGAGGTTGCTAAAAGCAAGCTCCATCACTTGATGTTGTCCATTCTATCATGTTTTACATGAATGTTCCCTTATAGTTTTAGGCTAATGCTGTTCTTACTACTACTTGGTGAACAGAGTTTGCTCCTCTGTCTTAGGAGGTAAAACTCCGTATTCTTTGTTTCCTGGCAGTGATATATTTTCTCTTACTCCTATCATCTTTAGCTGTGTTTTGTCCATTTACATAAATTGGATAAAATTTCTCCTTGATCTGTGAAGTGTGTTTCTGGGATATTCCAGGACCCAGAAAGGGTACAAATGATATGACCCTGTTTCACGAAAATTGTTTCTACTGATGTCACCTTTTTTAAGGAAATACCATATTACAGGAAAAAGGAGGAGGAACCTACTAAGCCTTCACATGAAGTTCCCCTTCCTATGCCCACTGAATCACCACAGCTCACGGAGCCACCTATACCCAGGACCACTCAACCTGATCCAGGTCCCCTTCCATATCGTCCTGAGATTCTTGATACGAATACCTTTCCTAAACACTTCCAACGCAGGCAAGGATACTACTCATATGGATGAACCACTATCCACTGTCTCTACTGAGTCCCCACCAGCTACTAATGACTTGTCTGAGGACCAGGTACCTCCTTCTACTGAGGACACTACTTTGGACCTTCCTATTGCACAAAGGAAGGTTCCACGTTCTTGTGCCAAATATTTTGTGTCTCAGTTTGTCTCTTGATAGACTGTCTACTGTTGGACACCAGTATTCTCTTGTCATTGATAGCGTGCAGGTACCTCGAGATCATCATGAGGCCTTCCATGATCCGTCTTGGACATTGTCAATAGAGGAGGAGATGGCAGCTTTACAATCCCGTAGTACTTGGGACCTGGTTGATCTACCCCTAAGGGTTACTGTTGTGGGATGTAGATGGGTGTTTACCCTCAAATACCGTCCCGATAGCACCATGGATTAGTACAAAGCACGCTTGGTGGCCAAAGGGTACACTCAAATATTCAGGGTTGACTACTTCGAGACCTTCTCCCCGGTTGCTCGTCTTAATTTTATCTGGATACTGTTATACTTGTTGTTAACAAACATTGGACCATACATCGGCTGGATATCAAAAATGCCTTTCTTTATGCTGATTTGGATGAGGAAGTCTACATGGAGCAACCACACGGCTTCCCTATTTAGGGGGAGAGCCAAAAGGTGTGTAGACTGAATAAAGTCATCTATAAACTAAAACAGAATCCTAGAGCTTCGTTTGAGAGATTCAGCAGGGTGGTCCAAGATTATGGCTTCACCAGGTCGTCGACAGATCATTCAGTTTTTACACTGCATAAACAAAGAGGCTATGTCATACTTGTAGTATATGTGGATGGCATACTTTTAACTAGCAGTGACAGGCAAGATATAAAGGAAACAAAGATGTTACAGTCGCATTTTGTTACCAAGGATTTAGGCCCTATCAACTACTTCCTTGGTATTAAGATGCAACACACTAGTGGACTAGTGCTTTCTCAACGCTAGTATGTTCTTGACATGCTGAGAGGCATGGGTATGCTAGGGTGCAAACTAGCATATGTTCCCATGGATGTGTCATTGCCTATTGCAGATGATGACAGCCCACTATTGTAAGATGTCACCAGATATCCGGCAGTGATTGGTAAATTACTGTATCTAACTGTTACTCGCCTTGATATTGCTTTTGCAATCAGACGATTACGCCAATTTATGCAGTCACCATGATAAATCCACCGGGATGGTGTTTGCCAGATTCTCAAATACTTAAAAAGTACACTTGGAAAAAAAACTCATTTTCAAAGACAATGGGCACTTGGATGTGTGTGTGTACTCTGATGCAAACTATGCAAGTGCTCATGAGGATAGGAAGTCCACTACAGGATACTGTACATTTGTTGGAGGTAATCTAGTTACTTAGAGGAGTAAAAAACAGGCAGTGGTATCCAAATCGAGTGCTGAATTAAAATACAGGACCATGTCCCAAACTACCTGTTACTCTGGGTTCGTTCCATTTTTGAAGACTTTAGAGTGAAGGTACCTGATTCTATTCTAATGCACTGTGACAATAAAGCTACTACATTTATTGCAAATAACCATGTTTTTCATGAGAGGACCAAGCATATTGAAGTGGACTGTCACTTCATCAGAGAGGCTATCTTAACCCAAAAAATTTCTACACCTTACATTAGCACTGAAGACCAGCTGATAGATGTTTTCACTAAAGCACTTCCCAAGAAGAGATTACATTATATTTGTACCAAACTGAATATGTTTGATGCCTATGCTCCAACTTGAGGGAGAGTGTTGAGGTGAAAGGATATACTTGTAATCTTCCCTCTGGTGCCTCTTTCTATATAAAGAGGATCAAGGTCTCTCTAATGGAATATCTCTTTTCGATCCTAACAAAAGGAGTCTGGGAAAAGTATAATGATCGCAGGCCCAAGTGCACATGTACAGTATACAGAGGTCACAAGAAGGAATTTTCTGCTCACATGTTCCTAATAGGTCTAAATGATGATTATGCTACTGCTCTCTCTCATATCCTTACTTTATCTAAACTTCCTACTATTAAGGAGATATACAGGAGGCTTAGCAGGCTACAAGTTCAACCTACCCATGATGTTGTCTCCAATAATGCCTCTTCTGCCCATGCAGCTGTGAGTACCCATGGTGGACGAGGTGGATTTTTCCGTGGCAAAGGTAAGGGACGTGGCGATGGTGCACGCAATAAGCCTACCTGCACCTATTGTGGGAGGATCGGCCATGTTGAAGCCAAGTGTTGGAATAAGCTTGGAAGGCCTATTGTTTCCAACCAAGTTACTGTGACTCTACCCTCGCGACAGCTACTGTGTCCATTACTACTGCAGAGGTAAACTATAACACGATGGTGCAACGTTTAGTACAATTGACACATGACCAGTCTCAGTTTTCAAGCACAACAACATTTTCCTCAGCATCAGGTATGAGTAGTTCTTGGCTAATAGGTTTTGGTGCTTCAGATCATCTTTCTGGGAATCCCTAGTGTTTAAGGATATGAAGAATGTTCCACAGGGTCGCTCAGTTACGGTAACAGATGGTAGGCATGCCCCCATTTGTGGTAAGAGGGAGGTGTCAGTTACTCCCACTATACACCTTTCAAATATTTACTATGTATCTGATATGACTATGCAGTTACTATCCATTAATACTATTACAAAACAATTGAATTTCCATGTTATTTTTTATGTTGTTCGGTATACTTTTCAGGATCACCTGACAGGGAGGACGATTGGTGGTGGACATGAGGAGGGGGTGTATACCAGCTAGTGCAGAGTCCAGTTGTTGCGGCTTGTCAAACGAGTCCTACTGGGAGTACCGTGCAATGGCATAGACAACTAGGTCACCCATCTTTGGACAAACTATACCGGATCATCCCACATCTCTAGCCTGCTACAAAGATTCAGTGTGATGCTTGTTAGTTGGGGAAGCACCACAGAGCCAGTTTTCCAGTTTCTATGTAGCCTAGTAATTCAGCATGTTTTTATTAAGTCCATTATGATGTTTGGGGTCCTAGCCATATAACTGACCAACAAGGTCATTGTTATTATTTGCTGCTTGATGACTTTTCTCGTCTATCATGGTTATTTTTTATGCATAATAAATCAAATGTTGGCTCTATTATTCAGCACTCTGTGCAGTTATTGAGACTCAATTTGGTGTGTCAAAACTATCAGAACAGATAATGCATTGGAATTTTGTATCAAGCAATTAGTAGTGTTTTATGAGTCTCTTGGTATCATGCATCGGACCTCCTATCCCCACACGTTACAGCAGAATAGAGTTGTAGAACAAAATCATCAACACATTTTGGATATGGCTAGGGCATTGCTTATTCAGAATAGTGTACCACATATCTACTGGGAAGATGCAGTACTTACAGCCTACTATCTTATTAACAGGCTTCCCTCTTTAGTAATTCATGAGCAAATACCATGGATAGTTTTATATCTTGATGTAGATCTTTTCTTAGTACCTCCGAGGACATTTGGCTATGTAGCTTTCGTGCATCTGCTTGGGCCTGGCTGGTGACAAACTTGCCCCCAGAGCAATCAAGTGTGTGTTTCTTGATTTACTTCCAGACTCGGAAGGGGTACAAATACTTTGACCCTATACATCAGAAGCACTATGTAAATGCTAATGTTACTTTCCACAAGTCCATTTCATATTTCTCTACGTCAGCTCATCAGTTACATGATGTGGAGCCAGTTGTGCCTATGCTTGTAGTTTTCCTAGCAATAACAGTCCTTCCACGCCTTCAGAGTCGCCTATGAGCACATTCAAAGTGGTCACAACAAATGAACACACCTTTAAAGGTACTATATATCAGCTACCTGTCAGCTACAAAGAGAAACCCCCCCTCCACTTCCTTTGTCCCTCCTGAGCAACCACCATCCTTCCCTGATAAGTATGTGTTAAGGCCACTAACAGTGTTTCTCTTGTTTCCTTAAGTCCTACTTCTATGAGCATTGATGATGTTCCTATTGCTGTTAGAAAGGCTCCTCGTTCCTATGCCCAGTATCGTGTAGCTAAGAGTGTAGTCTCAGCTTACTCTCTTGGTGCTGAGTTTCATGCCTTCATAGATGTTGTTCCTAGCTCTAAGATACCTACTTCCTATCAGTAGGATCTTTTGCACCTGTAGTGGAGGGTTGCCATGGAGGAGATGTCTGCCTTACGTGGCTGAGGTACATGGGAGGTTACTCCGTTACCTTCTGAAGCGCATCTCATTGGTACTAGATGGATCTTTGCCTTGAAATACAACCCAAATAGGTCTATTTCTAGGCATAATGCTAGACTTGTGGCCAAAGGATTCACCCAAACCTATGGGATGGATTTCTTTAAAACCTTTTCTCATGTTGCCCAGCTCTCCATCTGTATTCTCATCTCCATTGTAGCACACTATGGATGGTCACTGCATCAGCTAGACATCAAAAATGCCTCTCTGTGGTGACCTTTAGGAAGAAATATACATGCAGCAACCTCCTGATTTTGAGGTTCAGGGGGACTGTGTTTGCAAGCTACGTAAGGTTATTTATGGCCTTAAACAAAGCCCTAAAGCGTGGTTTCAGCGCCTATCAGAGGCATTGTTAGTTGGGTTGCAGAGGTCTTCATCTGATCATTCCTTATTTGTGAGGAAAACCAGCAATGGTGTCGTGGCTCTACTTGTGTATGCTGATTTATACTCACAAGAGATGATGTGGTTGTATATCTCAGGTGATGGAATATTTGGCACGGCAGTTTGTTATGAAGTGACTTTGGGAAGCTCAAATACTTCTTGGGCATTGAAATTGCTACAAGCAAATAAGATATTGTTATATCCCAGAGGAAGTATGCATTGGATATTCTTCAGAAAGCAAGCATGCCTGGATCTAAGGGTGTGAATATCCCTATGGATCCAAAAGTTCACAGTTTAATGACTCAGCGAAATTGATGGAGAAGAAAGCTTACAAACAAGTAGTGGGAAAGCTATTGTCCCCAACCATTACTATGCCAGATATTAATCTTGCAGTTAGTAGGCTGAGTCAATTTTTAGACAGATCCACTGATGCTCATTGATAGGTTATGATGCAAGTATTGAGATATATCAAGGAGGCTCCAGGACGAGGCCTCCTAATTTAGAAAAAGGTTCCTATGACAGTTGTTGGCTACTCATATGCCGATTATGATGGTGATACTAGGGACAAGAGATCTACTACCGGTTTCTATACATTTGTCACGGGAAATCTGGTGACATAGAGGATCAAGAAACAAAGTGTTGTGTCACGCTCTAATGCCAAATCAAAATACCGTGTCATGGCACATTCAGTTGCTGAGATGATCTAGATACGATCCTTATTTAGAGATCTTCATGTCACTCTTGAAGATCCTATGGAGATGTATTGTGATAATAGGGCCGCTACCTACCTTGCCAACAACCCCATATTCCACAAAAGGACCAAATATGTGGAAGTGGATTGTCATTACACTAGAAGTCTAATCCAGCAGGGTCTGCTTATATCAGGAGATGTAGGGCAAACTTAGTTAAATAAGAAACTTCATTTTCTTCGACCGATAGACATGAGAATAAAAAGTTTATTAATGGAATGCTCAAAATTTATAACTCAACTACTTATGTAGGTTAATTGCATACTCATAAACAAGTCTCAAGTTACACCTATAAGCAATGAATTTAGATACAAAGAACTTTTGAATCTAGTGGAATGCACAAAATGCTGTCAGACTTATCAAACCTTCATAATTGTCAGATCGTCCAATTGGCCGTCATTTTGTTTTTTTGCCATCATGCCCAAAGCTGCTCTCATAGAAATACGCATTGCTGCATCGATCTCCTTGCTGGCTTCCAAGGCAGCTGAATTTGCAGCTGCAACCACTGTGGCTACTGTTCCTAACCTAGCAGAACTACTCCCACTAAGGGAATTCACAGCTTCTTTATGAGCTCTTAGCACCAACTGAGTTGCACTGGTTAGACAAATATAAGGTGTTTTTAGTAATATATATGATCAAGAACTCGGAACAATATCATTTATAACTTACAAGCCCATTAAGTAATATGACCTAAGAAGAATATGTGGTAATAACAGTTGAATTTCATCAAATGAAAAAATGGCAGCAGAAAGACCAAAAACCTTTGCAACTGTGATGGTAAAAACTAAAACCCTTGTTCTCAAATATGATGATTCATGGAAGAAAAGTTAAAAGAAGAGCAGCTTACTGTAAGGTGGAAACCCAAGCCCTTGCAGCACCTTGGGTTTCTGCACAAAGAAAGTATTCTTTCTTCTGTGGAGTGCCAATATCTAGGAAACTAATTAAAGATATTAGTGTTGGAACAGAAAGGACCAAACTGTCAATGTCTAAGTTCAAGGACCAAAATATCAATATGGAACCCAAGACTACACGAGGGATTTTCAATGTAAAAGTCAAACTTCTCAGGTTTGTGTATGCAAAAACAATGCATATGCCACCAAGGGTAAGTAGAGTGGTAGAGCCTCTCCATTGGCATCCAGAGGTCTTAGGGTCATATTCCACACCCACTATATTTACGCCAAAAAAACTCAGTACAAGTCAAGAGCAAGTATAATATAGGGAAATAAGACTCAGATGTATACATATGGCTTGAGGATACAAAAACAACAGCCATCATATTTGGGGTCTCCGCTGCAACAGAGAGAGGAACAGCATCAGAATGCATCTTGCACTGTGTACCAATAGCCTGCTAAGTGGAAAATTTCAGATTCTTACTGAAAGTTTAATGGAGATATTGTGATTGTGCTATTTGAATCGAATTCAATCCTTCCTCTGACAGCTATCTCATTTCTTCTCATCCTGAAAAAGCATAAGACAATGTTTATATGTTAAACTATCCACAGTTAGTGTTTTGGAGATCATTTGATGTCATACTTGTATTCCATCTTTCCTGTGGTGGGATCCAGGATCATCCAGCGCTCATTCCATTTTCTGAGCTGTTCAAAGTATACGGAAATAAACCACTTAAGAAATTACTGAATTCCAAAAAGAACACAAATAAATGGAATATCTTTTATAATTATTGCATAAAATACATAAAATGCTGGCTAGTTATTGGACTATTGCAAATGATGGTTCTGGCAGCAGAAACATCTTATTACTTATTTAACTTAAATAATCTTGAAAGCCCTTTTAACTGTCATGAGCAAATCAGAAATCTTCTTTATAAAAATGATACTTATGAGCAGTTCTATTGTTCGGAGTACTTAAGAAAGCAAGTATCGGGAGACAAGTCCACCTTCTAGGGAAGCCCTACCAAAACCGTCAAAATTTAGAAACATTTTTTTTTTGTTTTGAGGAAAAAATTTAGAAATTACTTTCGTCATTAGGTTTTGCCTTTGTGTAGCCAATTACAAAGGTTGCTTTACATATCACATGGCCAGCTAGATCTTGATCCATGCATTCCAACAGTCCTATTTATCTTCTTGGGCATTCCTTCTAGTTAGGCACGGCATTTCCTGAATGACGTGATAAGCTGGCAACTCACAAAAGTTCCTTGATGAGGTTTGCTTGTCTGTGCAGAATTTTATCCCACCACATTGGCATACAGATGTATACTAAACAGGGAGAGATTATTAGCATCTAGATGGACCATTGTCGAGGGCAAGGAAGCTATCCTGGTTGTAGTTCCAGACTGGTACTGGAATATCACCACTTGCATTAGCACTCTCACAAGTGGTGGAAATGACCTAGAAGATTCAACATCTCAAGTCTACAAAAGGTAAAACAGATTCACAAGAAAGTCACCAAGATTGAAAGGATTAAATTTTTTTTTTGAAAGGAAGAACGGATGGCTACCGGAGGTCAGTAACCATCACCAGTATTTCATTCCACCAAGGAAAGGGTTACGAAAATTGAGTCCAGAAATTTGACAAAGAAGCCTCCCTTACAACATTTTCGGCCCACACCCTTCCCCCGCAAACACTACCCCATTTATTTGCTTCCATACACACCACAAAGCAGCAGCCACCTTGACCTGGACAGGAGGGTCTGCCCAAGCACCAACCCAGAAAGCGCGCCAAAAATCGTCAGGTGAGAGAAGAGGGCACAACAGCAATGACAACCTCACAAACACCTCCTTGACAAAGTCACAGAGGTGCATCCAATCTTCATCCTTCGTCCCACAAAGCGAGCATATCATGTCATCACCTTCAACCCACAACCTCCTCCTTAACCTTCATGACCAACCTACCCCACCAAATAAGCCACAGAAAAATCTTTATTTTGAGTGGAACCTTCATCCAGGAGCAAACAATCAGGTCCAAGGTAAGGGTCGTCACATATCATCTCACCACGAAGCAAATTGTAGGCATTCCTCGCCATAAAGCAGCCCGACTGCCAAACCACCGCATCCAGGCATCCCTCGGAGAAAATTCAAAAATGGCCGAAAGGACTAAAATTATGATCTCCAACAAAGAAGAAAGCATCAGAATTAGGTTGATATTATAGCACAAGGACTTGAAGGAATGATTAAGGTGAAGAGTTACAGAGATGAGATGATCATGATTAAAAAGAAGTCTTTCGGCAAAGAGATTACAATATTGCTTGTGTATGCATCCTAATTTGTTTGGAGGAAAGGGTTAAAGTAGAGACTAGGGAGGAGCTTGGTAACGAGCTCCAAGGAAATCTCATAAAAAAAAATGATTTAGTTGGATGGAGACTTGAATGAGTAATATAGGAAATAACCCTATAAGAGTACATGAATCTTTGGGGGGTTAACATCCCTTGTTAACCCACCCACCCTTTCCCATTTCAAAAACATAAACAGTTCAAAGCATCCTTGGGTATTGGGGTATGGTGACTAGAAAAAAATAATAAAAAAAGGAAATGTGCTTCTTGATTATGATGATGCAAAATTTTATGTTCATAATATAATGCATATGAAAAGCCGTGGATCTGAAAATGAGAGGACTACAAGCTAAACACTGCATCAAGATACGAAATCAGGACGAACATATCTTTTACACTACATAAGGTTTATTTAACTGCATTGTCATCTTTTTCCATATCCTCTATTGACTTTTCTGCACACCCTTTTTCTTGGAGTCATTTAGTCATGAAATATGAAAGATACGGACTTGGTTGGGAACAAGGCAAAGAATCTGAACTTCTATGATAATATAAATCATGTTGTGGCAAGCTTTTGTGTACTTGTAGTTGGCATGGAATGACGATCCATTAGTTAGCGACTTGGTAATGGTTGAATTATGAAAGCATAGACAGCCTAGGGATTTGGGTCGTTACATGTAGACCTACAATTCCAGCCACCATCTTCTTCCTCTCTTTGTTTCCTTGTGAAGAGGAAGTTGGTGGGGCAACAAAGACACCCTGTGCTTATCTACCCATCCCCCCATCCTCATTATGCAAAATGGAGTGTGTATCCACCTTTAAGATCTCTTCTTTAGTAAACACACTCCAGATAAGTAGCAAGTCATGGATATTGCTCAGTTTTCCCCGGTCTAGGACGAGGGTCACAAGGCAAGGAGGTCTCGGACAACAGATGTTCCTCATCCACAAGATGCGGCAGAATAAACAAAGAGGATAAAACAGGGCCAACAACATGTAAATTGGAACTAAAAGCACCAATAAGAGCAAAAGGGCCATAACCTGATAAGCCAAATCCAAATTAAAGGTTGAGGATTGATCTAACCGAGAAGAATGCATTTGAAGTGAATACCCCTACCACAACTTCAACACCACCTTCTTGCCGATGCTAATCATAGAGGTCTCAAGTGATAAAGTTCCCTCGTCCACAACATGCTACAAAGTAGGTGAAGACAAATCAGGGCCAGTCACATGTAACTTAGAATCAAGAACAGCAAGGGTAGTAAAGGGACCATGCCCTCTGGCAAACTGGATCCAAAGTGAAGGTTGATGGCCAAATCCATTTGAGGAGAATGCATTTGCAAGGAATCCCCCTGTTGCAACTTTGGCCCTTCCTAGTTGGCGATGTTTGTCATAGTAACAAGAGCAAGACATGGCCTCGGGCAGTGGATGTCCCTTATTCATAGCATGCCACAAAACAGTATGTGGAGAAGGCAAACTAGAGCCAGCAACTGCAACCTGAGGTTAAGAGCACCAAGAGGAGCAAAAAGGCCATACCCTCGCAAGCCAAATCCAAAGAGAAGGTTGACAGCCAAATCCGACTGAAGAGTGCATTTGCAAAGAGTCTCCTCAATGAAACTTCAACACCTCCCAACTGCCACTACGTGCCTTATTCTCAGGCTCCTCCACAACCACAATCAACGGGCAAATGAAATTAGTGTAAGTTGTGGGTGGCAAAGGTGGCGTGCAAATCGAAAAAAATAGAGAAATCGTTGGAGAAATCCAAGGTATCATACCTAATAAAGAAAGATCTGAGACGATAGTCTGAAGTCTGATCTGGTTGGGCACAAGGTGTTTGCTGGGTTTTCTTCAAGGTTACCCCATGGTTGTCCAATTTTAAAGTCATGGCAGCAATTCCAGTCAAAACCTTGTCCACTGCCCCAACATGAAGGGAATCATTGGAAGAGAGAGGGGGTCGAAGGTTGCTCAAAGCAAGAGAGGTAGAGTTGAAGGGTAGAAGACTCTAACCATTTTGAAGATTTGACGAGTTAGGGCAAGGGCAAATCCAATAAGGGGGTTGCAGCTATGAGGTGACCCCATATACAGTTAAAGCATGCAGAAAGTTGGGAGGTGTGGAGATGCCGCATAGCAGTGCGACTATTGGGATCACTGGCAACAACTAGGATCAATTGAGGAGCCACTCGAGAAATCTGGAGTCCCCACTTGAGTCCCACAATAGGTCAAATCTTTTCAGCAAAGCCCCACAAGACTGAACCATAACAGAAGGACCCACTTGAGGTGGTGAAGCAGTGAAATAGTCAATTCCATGATCCAAGTAAGGATCCACGAGCGGAGTTGATGATAGCAGGGACATATCACATGCAAAAGTCAACGGCAAAGCTTCTTGGGACCCCAAGATCATCAAGCTCACAATAAAGGAGATGGAAGCCTTTTTGCCTTGAAAGGAATCAGCCACAGTTTGAACGACGTGACTTCTAGCTTCCAAACTCTAGAGCACCCTACTAAGTTGGGGGGCCATCCCTATGGCAAAGCTTTGATTTTTGCGGCCACATGCAGTCACCAAGCTTGCGTTGAAGTTGCAGTCAGTGGTCTGCCCCCCTCCCGACAAAGAGTCTTCCCAAGGAGACACGAAAGAGGGCATCCTCCAAGAACCCAACGATGCCGCATGTTGGAGGCGCCAGGCCACGCCAATCAAGTGACAATATAACTTTTCATCAACAACTATGATGATGTGTTCAGGTCCCCTTGCTACCTTGAGTTTTCTTCCATTGGCACACAAGCAGATAGTTCACAAGGCATCCATAAAGGTAGCTTCACATCCAACGAGTGCAACCTGAAGTGCCTTACCTTTAGCCTTTGCTACTGTACAAGTTATTGCAGGAGCCACTTCCCTCTCAGTGGTGCAAGGGTAGGTTACTGCTTAGCGGTGAAGGCCATGACAAAAAAGGCAGCCATCTCCTATGCAGTCCTTTGCAAAATGACCAAATCCAAGATAGCAAAGCCATTTTGTTTCAATCCTCAGCCTCTGAGGAGATATAGGATGATGCATAACCAACACCCATCCATCCTCTGCTCCGCTATGATCTCGGCCAAGTGGTTCTTCAAAGCTTCAACTTTCCACGTCCATGAAAGTAACCGCTCCTGTGATTTGCAGCAAGTTCGACAATGATGGGACCTACACGACTAATTGTGGGGTGGCTAAATGTGCAAGTGCAGAGGGTAGGGATGGTGGGGTAAGGAGGGAGAAAGGTCCATTCTCACTTATCTCATCCATTTGGCTGAGAATGTTGTATTTGAAGCTACATGCTTCTTTAATTTCTAGTCACAACCTCTTTAATTTTTATTTAGTTAATGAAGCAAATGGCTACCAACCTCCAGTAGCCATCCTTTTCTCTTTTCTAAAAAAAAAATTCCATTACATCAAATTTTCCCTATAGCCTTAGTCCAGTAATGGTCTTTCGTTACCTTGGGCAAGCTTGATCCCCTTCCTCTTTCCCTAATTAAGTTTTTAAGTACTTTCCTCCTTGACTTTGAGATGATTATTATAATAATCGCAACCCACTTTTGGCTTCTTCATACAAGAGACCACTCTTTTGAGGTACCCACATGTGAGACAACCTTCAAGGCCCTTATTTCAAAGAGGCTCATTCTCCTTCAGATTCCATATAAGAAAGACCCTTTTTAAGGTCATTTCAGTCATCAACACTATATATAAAAGAGACCCATTTCCTCTTTGGTCTCTGACTATCTGCATAAAAGAGATTGAACTTTTCTCAAAAAAAAATAAAAGAAATTGGACTTGTATCAAAAGATAGATGCTTTTTGACACCTCCTATGTAAGAGAAATGGAGCAAAAGATTAATTTGCACACTAGCCTACACGCCTGACTACATTTTTTTTAAAAGGTAAAAGGATGGCTACTACAAGTCAATAGTCATCCACTTCATTACTTCTTCCAAAAGTAGGCATTTACAAAAATTGACTAGTCATCCCCTTCATTTCTTGTTCCAAAAGTGGATAATTATGAAAATTTGAGACTAAAATTCAGACAAAGACAAAGCTTACCAAGCTACATTTTCCACCCACATCATGTGCTTCCTAAACATCACCATGTTCCTTTGAAGCTAAAGCAACCAAAGATGAGCACATGCCTTTACCGAAGACATTGCATCAACATAAACTCCTCAAGACATTCTCCAAAGACATCCCATCGTGACAGCCTCCAACTCCCTGATAGACAATCACTCTCACAAATCTTTAGCCATCAAGGGGTTGGCTCAATGGTAGAACATGCCACTAGCATCCAAGAGGTCATGGGGATCAAATCCCATGGTCACCATATTCACCCTCTCAAAAAAAACCTCTCACAAATCTTAAATAGAGCCACACCTAAAGAACTGCTTGATATCTCCATCCTCAATACTACATTGTCTTTGCTTGAGCTCAATAAAAACCTCCTCCTAAGAAGCCACATGAAAAATTGTCTTTAAAGGCATCCTCAACCTCCAGATGAAATCCAAACCCACATCAAAATCACCATCACCACCTTCACTAAGAAAGCAATAAGCCTTCTTGATAGAGAAAAATCCTCTTCCCTAGGGCATCGAATCCAAATATCCTCGGCCAAAAGCCCTGAACTGGAATCAATACTTCCTGTAAGACCTCAATACCCTGCTCCAGAAGCCTCACACCAACTCAAGGCACCTAAGCACCTAATTTCCTCTCCATCAGCCAATCCCAAAACTCTACAGCCAAATAGACCTAGCCAATGACTGAGCCACTGCCTACCCGACCCACTCATGGGCCACGCTTGGGCTCAAGAAATTTGGCTTCGTAATAGCCTGGCCTGGCCCAAGGTTTGGCCCAATCAACCACAGGCTGGACTTAGGTTTGATGTTTTGAATGCAGCCCTACCTAGCTCAACCCAATTTAGATTTAGGGTTTAAAAAATCTTGAACAATCCCTAGCCAAAACCCTCACCTACACTTTCCGCCACCACACCAAACCCCTCCCTTCCAATGAAACACCTGATCCCTTCCCGCCAAAACCGTCTCCTACATTCCGTAATGACAAAATAATGGATAAGATTATCTCATGTTAACAATAAAATAATGGAGATAGCAATCTCATGCTTTTAGATGTTTTAAAAAAAAAAAGACCACTTCAATGTATAAAGATGCATATTACTTGTTAGAAGGCCAGTATTTCTTGTTTGTTAATTAAATATGATTTTTTTCCTCTTTTTTGTTTTGTTCAATTTATAAGATGTGTTTTTTCATATAAACTTTAGCTTCTTTTTTTTGAAAGTGGAGGCATGACTATCGAAGATCAATAGCAATCTATTGTACTATTTCAGTAAGTTAAAAAGCACAAAAATTGCACAAATGAGTCCAAAAAGCTGAAATAGAAAGTGATTTCCTTACAAAAATTTCCAACCAGACACAATCCCCTTAAAAGCAATCCAATTCCTCTATAGCCACATTGCCCATAGGCCTACTTAAACATTCGGATCTGCCATGGACCCATTGCATAATGAACTCCAGAAGTCCTAAAAGGTGCTTTCCATAGCCGAATTACCCAAAGTCCTATAAAGCTCCTTCAAGAAATCACACCGCAACAAAAGGTGCATGACATCCTCCTCTTCGCACAAAGAGCAATTTGTGTCCAGCTTCCCTCTCCTAAAGAGCCAAAGGAAAACTTATCTTCAATGGCACCTTCATCTTCTAGATAATGGAATAGTTCATGCCCAAGTAGACATCAATGACATCCATCATCCTTTTCAGAAGCTTATAGGCCCTTTCAGTGGGGAAGCTTCCATGGGCCCATGCCATCTAATTCACCCTCACCAATGTCAACCAAAACGCTTCCACGGAAGTCAATAACTCCAACAGCTCAGTAAGCCTAGCATTTGAAAGCAAGCCCCCTAAATATGGCAGCCAAGCTCCAACTACTCTAATTAAGAGACCATCCCATGCATCCCACGCAAGTTATTGTTTATCCAAAGCCAAAGCATAAAACCAATCCTCCCAACCCAAACCAATCATCCTCCCAAAATCTAAAAGTCTTCCCATCATCAAGAACTAGCTTAAGACAAGAAGCAATACAACCCATAACTGCACATAGGCTCCTCTAAACCACAATGCCCCCCAAGGAACCATCCTCATCACCTCCCAAAAAAGAGAGAAGCCATATGAATAGTTTAGCATCTTTTAGATAGAAAATCACAATATTTTCACAAGATTAATTTGCCTTGGAAATTACCCTCTGCAAAATTGTCACCCCAAGGACGACAATTTTGCAAGCTGGCAGCTAAGCATGGCTAGTTCACTTCATTTTGAATGAATATCGAAGAACATTCGCAAAGAAGAAAGAGAAGCAAGATAGGAATGTAGAACCAAAAAGGATGTGAAGCCAAAAAGGTGGCACTAGAGAGCTACTACAGTGGTGATGGCAAGCATGGGTACCAAAGAAGGGTGGTGTGGACCATGATAATCGAGGAGTCATAAGGGGAAACTCTGTAGTTGCAACAACACAAATTTCAAACAAAATAGTAGCCAAATAGTTTGCTCAATTTGATTTTGGCAATAGCTTTACAAATGTGGAAATGGAATTTGAAGATGCCAAGTATGACAACACCTTTACAGGGTAGCTCTAGATCCATTTACGAATCTAGATCTAGTATGTACCCTTCCCCTTTGTTCTCGGGTTATCTCCTTCCTTTGTTTAAGCAGTGATGGGCCTTCTTTAGGCCCAGGAAATGTTTTTAAGTCACCTTCCTTTGTTTAAGGGATTCTACACTGCCATAAGAGGAATCAACGCCTCCTTTGGTTCAAGCTATGCAATGCAAAGACTCAGCATTGGGTAATCCATGGGATGGTGACGATGCCATCAAATCTAATTGATCAATGTCAGGAGATGGAGTAACAATGGGGAACTTCGGCATAATTTTGGAGATAGGAAGGAGGGTGAACTCCTTAAGAGGTGAGAGGAGATTGGGGTGCAATGGGGCGAAGGGAGAGGAAGGGAGGAAATGGTGAGTGGTTGTGGTCGAGAGGAGGCAACAGCGTCACCATGTAGATGAGGTTCTCTGCTACAAGTGTAGAGCCAAAGGCCATGTAGCAATGCATTGTAGGGATTCGGTGAAGTGTTTGCACTGCGGGAGCTTCAGACATCAAAGGGTGACGTGCGGAAGGAACCGCCTACTGCGGGAGAAGCATAAGGCCTTACCTCCTCTACCTGGGGTGGGCTAATGTTGGAATGGAGGTGGAGGTGCTATGGTCGGCGTAATCAACCACAATCAAGGCCTTACTTGAGTCAACCCTGATAGGTGACAACATCTAAGGAAAGATGGACTTGGACGAGCTATGGTTGGAGGTGGGGAAACCTTACAAGGTCGCATCTCTCACCAAGACGAAGGTGCTTTTGTTTGGGTTACAACTAGAGGTTAGAGGGGCCTTGTGCTTCTAGTTGTCGCAGATTGGGAAAGCACTGGTGCGGTGGCATTTGCCCTCAATCCACGATAGGGCAATGACGAAGAGGTCGCCACAAAAGGTCAGAGTTCCCATCCATGTAGTAGGAATCCCTTCAAAGCTACAAACGGCGAAGGTGGTGGATGTAGTGTTTGCCCCTTTCGCGGGGCTGAGGCATCGTGAAGGGGTGGGTCTGGCGGAAGTGATATGTCGGTGGTTAATGTGGTGGTGTAGGTCAAGGAGAGGCATAAAATACCGAGCAAGATGCTCCTTCAATAAGAAGGGGCCTCGCAAGTCCTCATGCTCATTGTGATGAGGGATGGCGAAGAAGCGAATGGAAGTGGAGAAATTGTTGTTTGACACATTGTTGTTGAAAGTCAAGTTGTTGATATTTTCACAAGATCTTTTCCAAGCTGAGAAACAAACTAAGTACTTGTCATCCCCATACTAAATTTGCGAGGGGATGATAAAATATGTATTGATAGGCCATGTTGTAAATATTTTAGTGGGTGGGTATGTGTTGCGAATTTCCCTTTACTTGGGTTGTAAGAAACCTTGGATTATAAATAAATTCCTAAAGCCTCCTCTAAAAATCATTAGAGTGGGGGAAACCCTTAGCCTAGACATAGAGAGACATAGCACCTCTTAAATTGGGTTATCAAATGATTCCTATCCCTTTTGTGTATTTGTGTACCATTTAACTACTATATAGTAATAAGTTGATGACTCTTTGTCCAATGTCGTTAGGATTTTGACGAGGAGCCTACCAAACTTGGCAAAGAACGGCTGGAGAGAGACTGAGTAAGCCAGAGGGTGAGTGGAAGGTCGTCAGCGATCAGAGGGAGCAAAGGAGGAAGGTGGACAGTGTTTGGTGCTTCAAGTGCCTTGGCATGGGGCATATTGCGAGGATTTGCAGGGAGCTAGTAAGATGCTTAAGATGTGGTGGGTTAGAACATAAGGCTGCAAAGAAAGGTGGATGAAGACCCTCCCCCTCCTTCGAAGGGAGCTCCGATGGTTGAGGTGGTCGCACCATGGTCCACGCAGGTTCGATCTCTTGATTGTTTGCTTGAGGAGGCTTTGATTGGAGTTGTCATTGATGGTTGTTTGTAGTTGGTGGAGATGAGCTAGGGGGTCAAGGCAATTCTCGGCACAAGTGTGGAAGCAAGGGTGGTGACAATGTAGGAAGATTCGTACTCTTTAGTGTGCATTAAGAGGTAGCGTGAAATGTGGTGCTTAAAGTTTTCATGATTTGAGGAGTGTTGGTGCGGTAGAAGTGGCCTTCGTTGCATGATGGTGCCACAATGGAGAGACCATCGCGGAAGCTGGAGATCAAGGTGGCCTTGGTGGGGTTGCCTTTGCGTCTACGCACATAGGAGGTGATCGGAGCTATGGTGGCTCCTTTTGCCACATTGAAGAGGTATATAGGGATTAGATTGTTCAAAGATGACTTATCCATAGTGTGGGTGGTGATTGAAGTCATCCCCAACCAAAGGTTGGTGAAGAAGGTCTTGCTCCACCATAAAGGTGCCTCTTGGGTAGTGGGAATTAAGGCGGTAGGGAAGATGGGGAGGACCTTTGCTCAGGTTGTGTCTAAGAAGGGAGAGGTGGTGAAGCTAATTAGTAGAGTGGCAGAGGAGGCAAAGGTAGCAAGCAGTGCTGTCTGCATAGGGTCAATGTGTTAAATGTAGCCGATTAAGCGTCACAGCGAGAAACATCGGGAGCGATGCAGATCTTGCGCTCTCAAGGATTGCGGAGGTGATTGCACACAAGACACCAACTACGATGGCATTTGAGATGTCACGTGACTTCGATGGCATGGAGGATGCCATTGATTGAGGTGTTTAGGGCAAAAAAGGAAACCTAATCGGCACTAAGGTGGACTTCGTTTTAAAGTGGACCGAAAGCTTCTGGAGGTTGTAGGACCCAAATCCGAAATAGAATCCAAACCCAATATGTGTTTCTCTAAATCGATTCCCTGTCTGCTCCATTTGCCTTCGCCCATGTCCCACCTTTTGTACAACTTGCAACACACAAGTTCCATGCCAACCAACGGGGGCAATTCTTCATCGTGAACGGCTCAAGGGAGCATCTAGTAGCCTTGCTCACCGGTAGGGCTGCTAATCAAATCGAACGGTTCGAATTCGTTCGATGAAATATTCGATAAAAGTTCGTTCCAAAAAAAAAAACTGAACATGAACATTAAAACTACGTTCGTTAATTTAACGAACCGAATATGAACGTAGCGTATGTTCATTTGATAAAAGTTAGAGTTCGAAAACACATACAAACAAAAATATGTGATATAATTTATACAATTATGTATTTATGTAGAGATAAAGAATTCATTTTACTAAAAAAAATTAAGCCTCCCCACCCAGCCTCAAAAGCCAAAAAAAAAAAAAACCCAAACCCACGGGGCCACGCCCGCTTCCCCTACTCTCCTCGAACTCAAGTCTCGATTTCCAGAAGACCTCAGGTCCTCAACCCCACCCCTCCCCTCACTAACAAGTCACAAGTCCCACTCCCACAACCAAAAATCCTAAGCCCCTCCAAATCCACCTCCACACTCCCCTCTCCCTTTCCCCTCACAGATCCCCGTCCAGACCCCACCATTCCAACAAGCCTCTCCTCCGACCAACCCGAACAACCTCCCACTCCAATCGACCTCCTCCATCTCCACCTTCCCTTCTCCCTCTCCTTCCACGTCGGAGAGCGACGAGTCCCAATGGCTCCATAAGGAGCAGCGGTGGCTGCATGAGGAGCAGCGGTGGCTCTGAGAGGAGTCCCGGTGGAATGCCAAGCGCAAGTTGCTCCTCCGTGAGATCACCGCCCTCCGTGAGAGGGTCGAGGCGATTGAGCAAGGGGGAAGGGATCCAATGAGCGTGGAGGTACTCCTAAAGGCCCTTAAGGAGTGGGGGGCGCCACCACCGGTGCTGGTGCAGGAGGCGGAGGTGAAGAAGATGGTTCTCAAGGGGGCAACGGAGAAGGACGAGGAAGGGAGACCCGCAGAGGAGGAGGAGAGGACGGTTAGGAAGGGATCCAAAGGTGAGGATGTGAGAGCGATGCAAGTCAGTGACTATGGATCCTGAAGGGCTGGGTGTGCCCAAGGTAACATATTTATTTATCTTTATTTAGCATAATAAAATTGGCAAATTCCTATGTATCCTGATAAAAGAAGCAAGAGCAAGTTCCTATCTTTTTTAGGGTTAGGGTGGATTTCTTTAGCTGCAATGTTGTTTGCTTTGTTGTGTGGCAAAAGGAATCTTGGCAGACGATATTGTCGTTGGTGTATCAAAGCCTTGGTGTGGTGTATGGAGACCTGAGCATCTCACCTCTTTATGTCTATAGGAGCACCTTCGCGAAGAACATCACGCATTCAAACACGAACAAGGAGATCTTCGGCGTGCTGTCTTTCGTCTTCTAGACTCTCACTCTGGTCCCTCTTTTCAAGTATGTCTTCATAGTGCTCAAGGCTGATGACAATGGAGAAGGTGAGCTTAAGGTTATCATATCCTGGTGTGGAAGGATCTAGATAATCTTTTCTAATTAAACCAATAGTTCAGATGAATCTTTTTTTTGTTTTGTTTTTTGTTTGAATTCTGTGCAGGTGGCACATTTGATCTCTATTCTTTAATATGTAGGCATGCCAATGTGAGCCTCCAGTCGAATCGACAGGTTGTTGACAAAGAACTTTCGAAAGAACTTTCGGGGGATTGTTATTCATTTAAAATATTGATCGATGTATTAGCGTTTCGTGGTAGCTACATTCTTGGTACTGTGTTTCTCTATATCACACCCAAAAAAAATTCATCTTTGCTGATGAAAATTTTCCTTTGTTTAGTTTTTTCAACAGTTTCAAGGCTTGAACTTTCAATGTCCAAAGGAACCCATGAATGTAAGCACCCAAGCACTAGTCATATGTTGTTGCTTCTTTATATTTTATGGCTGTCATATTCCTGAATCCTGCTTGTTCAAGAGGAAAGTACCTTTAAATCTTATCTTGGAGCAATTTTCTTCTCTAAAAAAAATATGAATGCATATTGAGCTTTACTACATTCTTTTTCCAGGATAAGCATTCTGAGTTGAGGATTGAATGCTTCCGATGGAATATGAATATCCTTAGAAAGCAATACCTTGCGCAATGGAATTATTCCCTATTCTTATGAATCTATGATTTGCCTCAATTACTGGTATAGAAATATTTGAGTAGTTTCTCATCTTATGAAAGAAGGCGAGCTTGTTTTCGGTTTCTGCCATTTGCAGATAAATCAATAGCCCGGACATGATAGGGAGACTATTTATTTCAAGATAAATAAAAAGAAGTAAATCAATTCAGGTTCAATAGACTACTATTTTACTTCACTGCTTTGCATATGCCTAGATCCTATCCATCTATTTTTGCTAGGTTCTTTCTTTGTTTATCAAAGCTGTAAGATAAAGGCTCTCAACAATTTAAGCGGTACGAATTTGATCACGAGTCTTAGGAGGATCATTATCCTACCTCTGAAAATATTCTTATCTTTTAGGCATATTTTGTTCCCCTTCCTGCTTGCAGTCTTACTACACAGTATGATTATGCAACCAAGCATGATATTAAGCTGCTTAAAATAAGTGTGGGGTTATGGTCGAGGTAAATCCATAACCCCTTTCTAGAGTATAATTAAGTTGACAAAATTATCTATTTATTATTTAGGAGTTATTTTATTAATACTTATGATAGCTCTATGCCTTTTTCTTTAGCATTCTTGTTGAAGGTAGCAAAATGTCCTTTTTTTTTAGTACTTTGCATTAAAGATAATTATCAAACGAACTATTAGCAAATATACTATTATCAAACAAACTGTTAGCAAACATACGATTATCGAACGAACTGTTATCGAACATATTATCAAACTTAATCGAATGTGTTCGTTCGAACAAAGTAAACAAACTAATAACAAACCAAACTCGAATGTTCGATTTCGTTATCAAACCGAACTCGAACATTAATAACCGAACATTTAACAAACTCGAACCGAACTCGAACATTGAATATGTTATCAAACTCGAACTCGAACTCGAACTCAAACTCAAACATTCCTATGTTCAAGTTCGTTGGTTTCGATTAGCACCCCTACTCACCGGTGGTGACTTCGCCACAAGTTGACAAGGCAGCTCGACTCGAGTTAGGAGTAGGGTTGAGAATCTCGAGATGAAAACCCCCATGACAACAAAGAGTGAGGATCTTCTATAAGCCTAAGTGGAGTTTTCATAGGGGCATGGGGAAGTAGTCCTTGGTGAGGAGCAGCACTGCAGTTGCATCTCTAGTGGGTGGTCCTGTGCAAGGGGTGTAGGCCATTGTGGAGGATGTTGAAGCAGCACGTAAGGGCCATGATCGCAATGACATTGAAGTGGAAAGGGAGGATCAGTTTAAGCAGGAGAAGGTGGTGGTTTCAGATGCAAAGGGCTTTAAGCACGTTAATAGGGGTGGTGCTCATGTTGCCCAATGACAAGGATTCTTTCTCGGAATGTGAGGGGCTTGAATGACCCCTCTAGAAAGGCAACACTCTATGGATATCTACGTACGTAGGGACCTGTGATGGTTCTACTTCAAGGGACAAAGTTCAATCAGTGCAATCAGCAACTATGGAAGGAGATTGGAGGTTAGCACTTGGATGGGTTTGTTGCACTTAATTCCATTGCAAGGTCCGGGGGCATCATTGTGGGGTGGAATCCAGATGTCTTTGCTTTGGAAAACTCTTTGGTGGGTTCACGTGTGGTGACGATGAAAGTAATGAGACAACAAAACAATGTTGCAATGGTTATCTCTACTATTTATGGCCCAACGGATGATACGATGCACCCACAGTTGTGGGAAGATTTGACAGATGGCAAAAAAGTTTCACGGATTTCCATGGTTGATCAGAGGGGATTTCGACGTCACCTTGCGTGTAGAGGACAAGCCCAATGATAGAGGGAGAAGGGATCCTAGTTCAGAAGCATTTGTTGAGTTTGTTTTAATGCATGGCCTTATACAGCTTGTGCCCAACTCATGCTCGTACACATGGAGGAACTCAACTGGCCAGATGTCAAGAATAGACAGGTACTTAAGTAGTGTTGAGACTGCAAAGATTTTCCTACTGGTGGAAGTCAAGACAATGGAGAGGCCCTTCTCATATCATACGCCATTGATGCAGCACGAAAATTAGGAGAGGATATTTGGGATGTATTTCAAGTTTGACAGATCTTCAGGAATCAGGTGGAGGAGAAATGGTGATCACTACAACCGGAGGGCTTAACAGCTACCAAATTAGAGATAAAGTTGCAGGAACTTTGGGGTTATCTTAAGACTTTCAAGAGAGAGATGAAAGAAGAGAACAAAAAGAAGAATGATGCCTTGGTAGAGATTGTGTGACTAGATAGAGTAGAAGACTTGCGAGGTCTGACTAAGGTGGAAAAAATGACTAAAGCTACCCACGTGCATACGGTCCAGTTGGAGGATAGAAAATCTAAGGTGGAGTGGAAGGCCAAATTCAGACAAAATTGGCTAAAAGAAGAGGACTCCAATACGCATTACTTTCACCTAATGGTGTCACAGGAAGGAATTGGATAGGCAAACTCTTAGTGCATGGTGAGGATTTTAAGGGGAGAAGGATGTCGCAAGGGCAGCCACAAATTATTACAAGGCTTTTACCAAGCACAGGAGGAGGGGGTGTTGGAGGTGGTCAGGATCAGAGACCCCTACCATAAGCCCGAAGCAAACTATGAAGCTTACTTCAAATTTCTCAGAAGATGAGGTTAGGAAGGTGATCTAGGGTCTGAATGCTGATGATTGTCCTAAAATGAACGGATTTCTGGTGCACTTCTATAAGGAGTTATGGCCCACCTTAAGGATGACGTCATACATGTGGTCACCGAGTTTGTCGTTGGGAATCAAAGTTTTAACAAAATCAATAAGTTCTATATGTTTCTACTACCTAAGAATGGTGGGGCGGAGACCATAAAAGATTTTAGACCCATTGCCTTGTCAAATGGAATGTACCTCATTGTCGCAAAATTTCTTGCTAGTAGACTTTGGAGAGTGTTGCACGATATTATTTCTCCCATGTAAACAACCTTTATCCCAAGACGAAATATTCAGGATGGTTTTGTTATTGTTGAGTTACTCTGTCTTCCTTTATTTATTGTATTCAGGTAGTTGTGCCATTTTACTTTTCTTCGTGTGGTTGTGTTGTAATTTATTCCCACCTCTCTCTATATAAAAGGTAGGGATTGAAAATAAGTTAAGTTCCTCATTTCCTTCAACTTGGTATCAGAGATCCAGTCCTAGACCAATGCCCCTCATTGCCAATCTCCCTCGCCGATCTCCCTCTTCACCACAGCCAACAAGAGGGGAAGCAACGTCGCTAGCTAGTGCCCACCATCACCGTCGCTACCCAGCGTAGGTGGCAACGCTGCTGCCCATCGCAAGCTGCAATGTGTTGCTGCAACACCTACTATGATAGCCTTGGGCAACGCACAACCATCTTGGGGCCTCTGTGGTCCTACAAAGAGGTTCTCTCACTTGTGCATGTGGTTGTGATGATCTAAGATCTAGTATTCAGATCTAATTTTATGGATCAAATTGTAGATTTGGTGATGTTTCGTATTTGATTGCATGATGTGATTGTAATTTGTGGCTTTAAAGTGGTCTGGTTGAAGGAAGATGGTATCTTCGAGTTCGTTGAGACACGTTCTTGCCCTTGTGGAGTACTACTGTACTACCACGTCGTATATTGATCATTATGGTATGATCTCTCCCTAATTTGGTACTTTAGATTCTCTTCTTAGTGGATTTGTGGTTCTGCTGTAGAGATACGACCCTTCCTCATGTTGAGCCAAGTACCTTTGTCATACAAAGATTGACAGATAATACAATGACCATTGCACGGAGTGAGTATGAGAGGCTACTCCAAGGTCTTTGCCATCATGATGTTTTTCAGAGAGGCACCAATTGGGTTTCTATTGCACATGACAAGAATCAGGGTAGCACAAACTAGTTGGTTGATTCAGGAGCTTCACGACATCTTAGTGGAGATCAAAGTTCGTTTAGTCATCTCAGGTTAGTACCCACAGGAAGGACTATTCAAGTTGCAGATGGCAGACACTCCAAGATAGAAGGTCAAAGGGAGGTGCCAATGACCTCTACGTTGAGATTGCCTGATGTTCTGTTTATGCCAGACTTTCTTATCAGCTTACTTTTGGTCATTAAGATCACTAAGGAACTTAATTATAGCGCCATTTTTTATGATGTAAGGTGCATCTTCCAAGACAAGCTGACAGGAAGGACAATTGGTAGTGGTCATGTAGAAGGTAGTGTTTCTCATCTGGTTCAATCTACACTTGTTGCTGCATGTCAAGGATAAGTTTCTTTTACTACTAGGTGTACATTTCAGTGGCACCTTCGACTTAGACACATCTCTCTGGACAGCCTCCAACGAGTTATTCCCCACATATCTCCTACAGCCACAATCAATTATGATGCTTGTCAAATGGGCAAGCACCATCATGCCTCCTATCCAAAGAGTAACCACCATGCCTCCTATCCTAGGAGTACTCATCCTAGGTCAACAGCTTTATTTGAGTTGTTACATATGGATGTGTGGGGTCCAAGCCAGATTCCAAATAGGTGTTGATGATTTTTCACATATATCATGAGTGTTTCTTTTGAAGAATAAGACGTTGGATCTATCCTTAAGCATTTTTTGTTAGAGATAGAGAATCAATATTCAGTTGTTATTAAAGTGGTGAGATTTAATAATGCACTTGAGTTATGCACCACTAAGTTGTCTACTTTTTACAAGTCTCATGGGATTATACACTAGACCACTTGACATCTTTTGGATGTGGCTCGCACTTTGTTGATTTCACCATAATGTGCCTCCATTATATTGGGGAGATGCAATCAATGTTCAAGAAGTCGTCCGCCTAGGCCAAGTACGCACCCACATGGCATCAGCAAACCCCTTCCCGAACCAGGTAGTGCCATGTGGTCCTATAGTCGGGTCTGGCTAAGTAAGCGGGCCGAGTAGGCCTTTACTCGATCGCATACTCACCCGATTTTAAGATAGAGCCACAGATGGGCTCTTCTCAAGAAAACCCACATTAAACCAACACCTATCCGATACCCCACCCCCAATACCATTGTCCTCATTGACACATTAACCCCTCAATAAACTCCAAAAATAAAACCCCCATCCCATCCCTCTCTACAAAACTCCCAAGATCTTAAGGTGGGGGATTCTTTTGGTCAGTAGTGGCAGCAAGTCAAGCTCTTAAGGTATATGATAACTCCACTTTAGTGGACTAATTTAATGCTTAAGTGCATTATTATTTGGATGAGAGATTAATTTCAAACATGCATGTTAGTGATAACATGTGAACCTTAGATTTATCATTTCATGTATCAATTGCATTAATCCTTATATAAAAGGGTTCATTACCTATGTGGTTGCAAGGACATATAGGAAAGGATAATTTTTAGTAAGCTTCACATCAAATGCCATTGATTTCCTAGAGAAAAAAATGAAAGAAAGAAAAGCAAATAAAAGACCTTCCTATTCTTTCCTCTCCCTCCCTCGAATCTCTCTTCTATTTTGGAAACATGGAATAACGATTCTCCTCTCTCTTATTCTTTCTATCTATATATGTATATGTAGAGGAAGAAGACAGGGCGATCTCCTCTCTCCAGGAGAGGACAGCCCTCTCCAGAACTCTCTCCCTCTCTAAAGGGAGGAGGCAACTCCACCGTCGACACCACGACCACCACCACGTCTCGCCTCCGATGACCACCACTGCATCTCACCTCCGACGAATCCATCATCGCGATCGGTGATGACAGCACCGACATCCACAACCGTGTCCGTAACTATCTCCAACTTCACAACCGTGCTTCGCCTCGACAACACGACACCACATCCACAACTGCGTCTCCGACGTTCATCACCGTGCTCCATATCCTTATTGCGACTACGACACCTTCACCGTGTGCCACGCCTCCTCTCCGCCACCACGAGCCACCATCAGAACCTTCAACCGTGCACCTACCTTCCAGTTTAGACGTTTGGGAAGGTAAGACCACCTTCCCTCTCACAGAGGATCTCCACCCTTCCCCCTGAGGTCGCCTGCCTCTTCATCTTCTTCGTTCTGCTTTCTCTGCTCCTCCATCTAGAAAACACCAACGCCCGACCTCCTCTCCTTCGTCTTCCCTCCAACAGACCACAAAGGAACCCAACGCCACCGCCGGTCCACCTCCACGCAGCCGCCTCATCCGGCCTCAAACCTTCATGCCACCGACGCCAACGACCTCGTCTCGATCCCACAAGGGTAGCCACACCCTCTGAAGGACGACAGCAGCCCGCGCATGCTGGCGAACTGCCGCCGCCGCCGATCCTTGTCGTCGACGTCAACTCCGACCGCCATTTGCCGTGCCACCACCGCCATCGAAACGCCCTCATCGCGGACATCCTCCCCCAAGCTTCTCTCCTCAAGCCGATCCTTCCTCTTCTTGCGCACACCAAGGGGAGTTATCCCCTGTTTTGCTACAGCATGAGGGAAATTAGAATTTACATTTAATGCCAATGATGGTAATTTGATTTATATTTTTGAATATTTTATTCATCTGAAATTGTATGGATGCCCTCACAAGTATTGCTTACATGCATTCATATCTTCATATGTTGGTTTAGATTTATAAATACATGCATGAAATGCCATCAACCTTAAAAGGAGAAAGACCGATGTCTTGGGATTTAATTACATTACATGCCATTGTGATTTATTCAGGGAGGGAAAATTACGCACATAACCTCGCATTCAAAAATTATTATCTTGTGGTCGCATTTCACATCGGATTTAAGCACGAATCTCGCACTCGATTAGACAAATACAAGGCAAAATTATTCATGAATTTATTGATATGTTCCTCCCTGTGAATACGACCTAACTCTTCGTGGTTAGTTTTATTGAAATATTTTTGTTCGGGATTTTCCACCAAGATCTACACATTACAACATGTTTTTCTGATACATTATTTCTGCCAAGCAAAAAATGCCCAACCAATATATGCTAGATGATTTTGATTTGAGTCTTTGAGAAATTTCTTCTTTTTATCCTTTTAGGTATTATTTGACATGATGTGCCTTATACACTTCATTTTTTGTTTTGATTTACATTTGATTTTAAGTTTTTGTTTGAGGTTTCATTTTAGATTCTTTGGTCTGATTTTAGCTTTTTGATATAGATTTCATTTTAGATTCTTGATGATATGTTTTGATTTAGGTTGATTTGAAGTTTTGGATTTAGTTTTCATTTTAGATTCTTGATTTAGATCTATTGTTTATGTTCATTGATAATAAACATGAACATTTCGATTCTAACCTCTACATTTTCTTTTTTCAAGATGTCTAATCTTTTATATTCTTAATTGTATAGTAATTAAATATTAAGAGTACTAACTATGTTGTCTTTATTATACTACTTGAGATAATTGTATAGTTATAATATTATATATAACACAAATTTTAATAAGCTAACTAATTATTTTATATTTTTTAAAACAAAAAATGCAAAATCGCATACTCGTCCAAATACCGCATACTCTCTATGCAGTGACGCAACTGTCTGCATACCGCATACTGACTTCCTAAACCTTGGATGCAGTACTTACAGCCTGGTACTTAATCAAGATAATGCACAGTTTGGTACTTCATGAGCGAATTCCTTTGCACATCTTGCATACTGAGCAAGCACTTTTCCACACACCACGTGTGTTAGACTGTGTTGCCTTCACCTTCTTTCCCTAGGCCGAGACAGGCTTTCATCACAAGCAGTCAAGTGTGTTTTTGGGACATTCACGAACTCACAAGGGATATAGGTGCCTGGATCCCATCACTGGTAGGTACTTTGTAGGTGCTGACGTTACCTTTCATGAGTCCATTCCATATTTTTCCACTGCTGCTCGGAGAATATCTCATGAGGTTACGGAGGCATCCATGCCTATACCTACTGTTCTCTTGGAGGAGCCACCTATTTATGCCCCCCAGCTACTACGACTAGACCTTCAAGGTTTTCTAGGCCTACCATTACCTACACACATCCTCATAGTACTCGGCAGATACCCTCTTCTTCGCCGACACCATCCTTTTCGGTTCAGGTGACTACAGATAGTTTGCATATTGATGATACAGTGCCCAATTGTGATGCTACAGGTCCAAGTCTAGATACCTCTGCCTCAAAGCCAATACAAGAGAATCTACCAGATAATCTTGACCTTCCGATTGCTATTCGGAAGGCACCTCGCAGTTGTGCCAGAAATCCAATTATAGGCAGTCTGTCTACTGAAAGACTAGGGTCTGCTTTTGAGAGTTTCTGTCATGAACTCTCTGCCACTAAAATTCTTGCCACCTATCAGTAAACCACTCTTAATCTTAAGTGACGCCAGATCATAGAGGATGAGATGGTTACACTTAGAGCTCTAAGTACGTGGGAGCTTATGCCCTTGCCAACAGGAGCTACTGTTGTTGATTGTCGTTGAGTTGCACTCAAATATAACCCAGACAGGTCCACTGCCAAATACAAGGCCAATCTAGTGGCCAATGGAAAATGTACAGGTAGACTTCTTCGATACAGTCTCCCTAGTAGCTTACTTGTCTACAATCATGATATTAGTCTCAGTGGCAGCGCAGGAGATTGGCAGCTTCACTAGCTTGATGTGAAGAATGCATTTCTCTATGGTAATCTTCAGGAGGTTTACCTACAACAACCCCCTAATTATAAGGGTTAGGGGGAGTGTGTTTAGATTGCAAAAGGCAATATATGGTCTGAAGTAGAATCCGAAAGCATAGTTCCAGAAGCTCTCTCAGGTGGTAGAGTATATTGGGTTTCACTGATTATCATCAGATCATTCCCTATTTGTCAAAAAGACAAAGGAGTAACGGTGCTTCTGGTGTATGTTGATAACTTATAGTCACTAGAGATGATACGACAGGCATGGTTGAAATCAAGAAGACCTTGGCATATCAATTTATTATGAAGGATTTAGGGCTACTACGATATTTCCTTGAGATAAAAGTTGCTCGTAGCAAGAGTGGCAATGTTCTATCTCAAAGGAAGTATGCCCAAGATGTCCTGAAGGAGACTGATATGCTAGGTGCCAAATTAGCTAGTATCCCCATGGATCCCAAGGCATGGCTCTATGACAAGGAGACAAAGACTATGGATAGTAGGCAATATAGGCAGCTTGTTGGAAAGCTGGCATACTTAACCATCACCAGGCCTGATATTTCGTTTGCTATTGGGAAGTTGCGCCAGTTTATAGAGAAACCAACCAAGCAATATTGAGATGCTGCTATGATGGTGCTTAGGTACTTGAAGAGAGCGCCAACACAAGGACTTCTCTTCACCAGGGGAACCTCTATCACAGAAGTTGGGTACTCCGATGTAGATTATATTGGCTGTCATGATGATTGGAAGTCCATCATGGGCTTCTACACTTATGTTGCTAAGAATTTAGTAACTTGGAAGAGCAAGAACAAACTGATGCTTCCAGGTCAAGCGCAAAGTATAAAGCGATAGCTCAAACATTTGCAAAGTTGATGTGGGTGAAATCCTCTTAACAGACCTACATGTTTAGATTGATGGACCTATAAAATTGCAGTGTGATAAAAGAACTACCACATATATTGCTAACCCCATGTTCTATAAGCACACCAAGCATATAGAGGTGGATTGCCATTACACTCGGGATTTGATCCAGAAAGGCCTTTTCACCACACAGGTGGTTGCAGATAATCAGACTATTGATATCTTTACCAAGCCTTTAGCCCGCTCTTCCTTCAATGTCTACATGTCTAAGTTGAGCATGATTGACATCTATGCTCCAGCTTAAGGGAGAGTGTTGAGTTACTCTTTCTTCCTTTATTTATTGTATCAGGGTGCTTGTGCCATTTTACTTTTATTCCTGGGGTTGTGTTGTAATTTGATCCCACCTCTCTCTATATATAAAGAGAAGTAGAGCTTGAGAATAAGTTAAGTTCCCCTCATTTCCTTCAACTGTTATGGCGACGAAGATTTTGGCATTCTGGAGGAGAATGAAGAGGGCTTTCCTATGGAAAGTGAATTTTAGCAAGGCATATGATTCTATGCAGTGGTAATTTAACTGGGCATCCTTGTTGAAGAGGAGATTCCCCATCATTTGGCCAGAGTGGATGACGTGTTGTGTGACCACAATATCATTTTGTCTTGGTAAATGGCAACCTAGTTGGGGGATGGATATAAGCTCAAAGAGGAGCCGAGCAAGGTTGCCCATTGGCACCGATTTTGTTCGAGCTGCAAATGCATTGGAAAGATCAACTTATAAGGCCTATAGGAGGAATTTATTCAGTTGTTTCACAATGGGGAATAGGACAAAGATTCCAATGCTACAGTATGCTGCTGATGACACATTATTTTTCGTGGAGGGATCGAAGTGCGAGGCAAGGAGGATGCAGCACTTGTTGAAGTTAGTTGGAGATACATCAGGATTGCAAATTAACTTCTCTAAGTCCACTTTTCAACCTATTCATATGACACTTAAGGAAGCAAGCAATTGTAGTGTGGCTTTACATGCGACACATAAGGGTCCTTACCCACTTCATACCTTGGTCTCCCATTGTCTAATAGACACATTTCGGTGCAGGAATGTCTTCCCTTGATTGAAAGATTAGAAAGGAAGCTGACAAGGTGGACCTCAAAGACACTTTCCAAAGGAGGTAGACTAGTTCTTCTGAAGGCAATGTTGACTTCCATGACATCTTACTTTATCTTTAGTTTTAAAATGCCGCAAAAGGTGGAACGAAAGATAACCAGATTGATTAGGGATTTTTTCTGGATTAACTATGGCTCGGCAGGGAAAGGAACGAGAATGGTAGCTTGGGAAGATGTTTGCAAACCTCTAAAGGAGGAGAGGCTTGGGGTCGAGGATTTGAGAAGGATGAATGATAGTTTCTTGGTAAAGTAGATTAATAGGCTCCTTGAGCGTAGGCAAGACCTCTCAGGATCTCCTGCGGAGGATGTAGGGTTGCTATAGGTGGTTAATAAATTGGGAGTTGTTGACGACTTCAGATTGCATAACATCTCATTTCTTCGAGGGTATGTCTTTGGTGGTACCAAAGGTGATGGGCTTCTTCTCGCCCTACCTTTGTTTAAGTGACACGTTTCACTTCTAGATGGATGATTGGTTAAGGCATGAGAAGCTAAAAGACCATTTTTCGAGGCTTTTTGCAATGGTTGACAATAAAGAGGAGACAATGGCTAATTCCCAGGATGATTCTTGGTGTCCTAAATTTGTGGGAACCTTTCAAATCAAAGGATCGAATATTTGCAAAATATGCTATAGGAGCTGGATGGCCATTAGTGAGAGAAGGGCTTTTTTGTCTATGTAGCTTACAATAGAATGAGCCTGAGGGAGCCTTTGACAAGCATTGATTTCATCAAAGATTGTAAATAGATTTGGACCGCTTCTTATCCTTTGAAGATCAAGATCTTTACGTAGTTGCTCAAAATGGGGAGGTTGATGAGGAAATGTAGAGCCAGATGGGTTTCAAGGGAGGATACACAAGCTACCCATTTTGTTGCACAACTAATAAGGATATTAACCATTTGTTCTTTGAATGTCCCTTCTCTACTCAAATTTAGAGTCATTTCCACTTGGAGTGGATCACTCATTCCACCCAAGGGGGCTTCTAAAGATCCCTCAGGAATGGAAGTCGATGCGTGGGCCAAAATGTTTTCAGAACCAATAAGGAGAAGGCAAGAGACCTGACGGTGCTCTGGGGCATAAAGATTGGAAAACATGCAGCAATCTTTAAGGGGCAACATCTGTATATTGAGAATTTCATCTATAGTATTTGGTCTTTATTTAAATTTTGGAAAGATATTATGTAAATTGTCTTTTTTAGGGCTCATTTTTAATTAAAAAATTTAGGTGATTATCATCAAGATAATCGCCCATCCATTTTTCAAATAAACTATGATATGATAATGGTGCAAGAATTCTTATCCTATAAAGATGGTTTTCACAAGCTAAATCGATCTTATTTATTTTTGTTGCCTAAGAAAGTCCAACACAAAAGGGATCAATGATTTTCACCCTATTACCTTATCCACCGCTACGTACCACCTAGTGGTAAAGGTAGCCTTCCCTTATTGGTCTGACATGGTTTGCCTTTCCACAGTGTATATCTTTTATCATAGCCAAAGAAATGGTGGTAAGAGAAAGGATCTTCTATTTTGTTAGTCAATTCTTAAGAAAGAGGAGATTCCTTGAGTCACGGGCATCTTGGAAGAAGAAATGCATTACAAGTCAGAGAAAATAAAAGATCCTATTCTCAAAAGAAATCCTACACCTCTTTATGTAGAGAAAGGTATTGAGAAAATTACATCAAAGAACTAACTAAAAATAAGAAAGAAACAAATGATCCAAAAATCACTAACAAAGAATAACAGAGTAACACTCCCCCTCAAGCTGGAGCATAGATATCAATCATGCCCATCTCATCACAACATTTATCGAAGGAGGATTTTGCAAGAGACTTGGTAAACATATCTGCAGTCTGGTTCTCTGAGGTGACAGGTGTGGTGTAAAGAAGCCATCTCTAGATCAGATCTCTAGTATAATGGCAATCAATCTCCACATGCTTCATACGCTCATAAAACATAAGATTATTAGCTATATACATAGCTGCACAATTATCACCTCTCATCTTCATAAGCTCCTTAATCTCAACATCCAAATCAAGTAGAAGAGATCTCACCCAAACAAGCTTATCTGTGCCATGGCTTTGTATTCTGACTCGACATTGGAACGAAATACAACACTCTGCTTCTTACTTCTCCATGTCACCAGGTTACCAGCTACATAAGTGCAGAAGCCGATGGTAGACTTCCTATCTGAAACACATCCTACATAATCAGCATCAAAGTATCTCACAATAGTCATAGACTTGTCTCTCATAAATAGAAATCCTCGGCCTGGTGCTCGTTTCAAGTACCTAAGCACATGCATTGCAACATCCCAATACTACTTGGTCGACTTGTCCATAAACTGGCTAAGTTTGCCTACAACAAGAGAGATATCTAGACGTATAATAGTAAAGATAAAAAAGTTTCCCAACCAACTGTTTATATCCTCGACTTTCTATGACCTCTGACTCTGCATGATATAAGTATATCTTGGAATTCATGGGTATGTTGGCTGGCTTTGCTCCCAACATCCCAATCTCCTGCAATAGATCAATAGCATACTTCCTCTGACTAAGCACAATGCCTTCTTTGCCACTTGCCCCTCGATGCCCAGAAAATATCTCAAAGGACCAAGCTCCTTCAGTTATCCTGGTTGTACCATCACCAGTGATAATGAGATCATCTACATAGACAAGAAGTGCAACTATCCCCTTCACTATCTTCCGCACAAATAAGGAATGATCAGAAGATGACCTGCTGAGCCCCAAATCTTCAAAAACTTCTGACAATTTTTGGAACCAAGCCCATGAACTCTCGTTAACTCCATAGATTGCCTTTCTAAGCTTGCATGCACACTCCCCCTAAACATCAAAACCTAGGGGTTGCTATATATATATATATCCTCATGGAGATCACTATACAAGAAAGAGTTCTTTACATATAGTTGATGTAGAGACCAATCTAGATGAGCTGAAACAAATATGAGAATCCGTACTGTAAGAAGTCTGGCAACTGGAGAAAATGTGTCAAAGAAATCCACCCCATATGTCTGGGCGAATCCCTTTACAACAAGACAAGCCTTATGCCTAAAAATAGATCCATCAGGATTGTATTTTAAGGCAAAGACCCAACGATAGCCAACAGTGTGTACACCAAAAGGAAGCAAAGTAAGCTCCCATGTCTCCCAAGATTGAATTGCAGACATCTCATCCTTCATGGCTTGTTGCCACTTTCGATTAAGCATAACCTGCTAGTATGTAGCTAGAATCTAGGTAGAAGATAGAGCCTCTGTCAACAAAGCAAAAGAACGACTGGGGTAGCCAGTATAAACAACCCCAGCAACCTGATACTGGGCACAACTCCGGGGTACCTTCCCAATGGTTATTGGAAGGTCAAAATCATCATGTGAAAGCTCAACATCAACTGGAGACTAAAAAACCACAAGTACATCACCAGAACAAGTACCATCACCTGCAATATCACCACCAGACACACGACAATCAATATCATTAACACATACCTGGTAAGGAAAGGATGATGGTGCTGAAGTAGGGGGTGTGCTGCCGATATGTCACATGTAATCTAAGTGACACAAGAGGATCTCTTAAATGAGCAACAACTTTGTCTGTAGTGCCTGAGAATGTAGACTGAGAGATAGGAAAATCTCGTAACTAAACAGGAGGAATAGGCATCGATGCTCCCTCTACCTCAAACAGCAACTGGCGCCCTGTCACTGAAAACTATGGCACAACCTTATGGAAAATAACATCTGCACTGATATAATATCTCCTCTACAAAGGATCATAACATCTATAACCTTTCTGGGTATGACTATATCCCAGAAAAACACATTTAACTACCTTTGGTGCCAAATTATCTCTGCTCGGTTCAATAATATGCAAAAAGGTTACACAGCCAAAATCCAGGGTGTCAACTGAAACAAGTCCCTGTCGGGATACAATATCTACCATGATACCTGCTTAAATAGTATAGAACTAAGCATCCTATTAATCAAATAACATGTAGTAAGCATTGCATCTCCCTAATATCGTGAAGGAATTTTATCATGAATTAATAAAATTCTGGTCATATCCAAAAGATGCATGTATTTCCCTCTCTGCCACCCCATTTTACTAAGACGTATGAAGGCAGGAAGTCTGATAAATGACAACATGAGATCTATAAAAGGTAGTCAATCAGATAATACAAAGCTCAAGAGCATTATCGATACAACCAACTTTGACAATAGAAGCAAACTGATTCTTTATTTCAATAATGTCTCAATCACTGATCCAACACCATACTTATTCTTTAATAAAAATACCAAGGACATTCTACAACAATCACCAAATAATATCTGCGGCCCAGTCAATCTGGTATATGACTAGGTCCCCATACATCCAGATGCAATAAATCAAAAGCAGACTCAGCAGTAGTAAAACTAACAGGATAGGTGGCTCTGTGGTGTTTCCCTGTCTGACACACATCATAGTGAATCTCTGTAGTTGGTGAAAGATAAGGAATGATACGGCCAAGGTTTGCAATATCGCGATATATCGACGATATATCGCCAATATGTCGCTATTGATGGGGTTAGGTGATCGATACCCCCGAAGTATTTTTTTTTCCCAAATATCAATGATACATCGAGCGATATCACAGATATATCGAGCAATATCACCGATATACAAGCTGTTGGCGCTGGGTTTGGTGGACGGGAGGTTAGAAATTTGAATGCTAGGCGGGAGGTTTGTGAGCCAGTGAGCTGCTAGAACGAACACACACACACACAAACCAGAGATGCTACAAATAACTAAAGGAAGAGCCACCTAATGAAAGTGAAACATGGCCTACATATGATGATTGCAAAAACCAATAGACACTTCCTTCTTCACGACCACAACCAATCACTCAACTTATCAATAATAATGTCTTGAAACATAGAGACACGACATTAAACATTGTTTTACAATTCAACTATTTCGTAACTCTACTAATAGCATTAGACTCAAAAAGAAAATCGACAACAAGCACACTCTCCAGTCGTACTATGAGGTGCATCTTGTACCTTTCACTGACCTATAACGGACGAATGCCTCACATTGGCAACTAATATGGTTCTACCAGATGAAACTAGTTTTAGCCCAATGAACTGTTTGGCATCATCAAATCTATGTCGAGAAGCACCCGAGTCAACCAACCAATCAGTGGCTCACACACGCACGCGCATGCATGCACACGTAAAAAAATCATCGATATTGGCGATATATCCCTGATATAACACATACACGTTTTTTAGGCATCCTTTCATGATATATTATTCATAAAAATGTTAACCTTTAAATTTTATGATATTTTATGCCTTTCTGAGTGATTTCCCCAAAATTCACCAAAATCAGTGATATATCCCCGATATATCCTTTTTTTGACTTGTCGATGCGATATCGATATCAACATTTAAAACCTTGGATACGGCAAAGCTTATCCAAAGATGAATGATCAAGACAATTGTACCGCTTCAAAGCACTCCATGTAACAAAACACATCATCCTGGCAAGATGCAGCAACAAGCATCTAAGACAGACGATACACACCCCCCCTTCATGTCTACCACTACTCATCCTCCCCGTGAGTTTGCCCTGAAATACACAGCCAACATCATCAAAAATCACTCCGCAATTAAGATCATTTGTAATTTTGCTATCAGACAATAAGCTTATAGGAAAATCTGGAACAAAAAGCACATTAGGCAATCTCAGATTGAGGGTAACTGACACCTCCCCCTGATCATCCACTCTAGAATGTCACCCATCTGCAACCTGAATTGTCCTACCAAGAGGCACTGACTAAAGCTGTTGAAAACAGCTGTGATCTCCACTCAAATGATGTAAGATACACAAAATCAGCAAGCCAAGTGGTAGTGTCAGAAACTCTATCAGAAACACCAAAAACACAATCTGCACCTAAGGAAGCAATGGCAGTTGTGCCAGAAGATGAGGAATGGGTCACCTGAGTTATCTAAGCAAGTTGTTGAACTACAACATCATACTCTACCAGTAACACTATATCTTACTTTGCCTCAAAAGTAGTCACAGCCTAGTTGGCCATAGGAGGCTTCCCATGCATAGATCAACATGAAGCCTCAACATAGCCAATCCAACAGCAAAAGGTACACGTGGGATGAGCTCTGCCAGTCTGTCCTCTGCCAAGTCCATGTTAACGAATAGGAGAGCCTCAAGTACCACAACCTCCACCAATTGCAAATGTAGAGATCTGCCCAGTAATCTCTAGTGAAGAAGTGACAGTGATCCTACTGAGATGACTATATGCCTCCTCAAGAGATGGGAGATCAGACAGAGTTAGTATCTAAGAATGAGCAGCATCATACTCTAGGCCTAATCCAGACAGAAAGTGCATATCTGTCGTCTCCTTGCGATAATCTCACTAAGTAGTACACGTGCATACAGGTCTGCACACGTTATACTTCTCCAGAAGCCCTTTCAAGGTGGCGTGGTACTAAGGCAAGGGTTGACCCTCTTACCAGAGGGTAAACATATCATTGTAGATCAGATATACCTTGCTAGAATTCTTTTCACGAGAGTGTCATGAAGAGAATCCCACATCTCCTTAGCAATTTTATAATACATGATGCCATCCCCGATCCGTGGCAAAACCGCATTCATAATCCACACTCTCACCATAGCTTTGTCCTTCCAAGTAGCATACTTTCCCATCTTGTTCTAAGGCTCTATCTCAAGAAGAATATGTTTCTTGTCGTGACCTTCAATTGTCATCAGGAACGTCTATGACCAACAAGCATAGTTGGTCTCATCCAACTTCATGATCGAGACAAAAAACAAGTTTTTATAGTTCCCGCTATCTGTAGTTGTCTTTGATGAAACCTTGGATGATGATGAAGCCATGATGCCCAGAACACGCAGAAAGCGTCAAAACCAGATCTGAAATTGATTTTTTAGATTGCAAAATCACCATGAATCACAAGACCGGTGATCTAACTTGAAATCCAAGTAGTCCCTTCCGTGGACATCAAGTTAGAACCATTGTTTTAAAAATCGCGCCTCAAGGCTATAGAGGCGTGTGCCTCAAGGCAAGGCGGCCCCAAATAGCCTTGAGGGGATAGCCTCGGGGTGCACTCAGGAGGCGTGCACCTCGCCGGAGCCGAGGCGATCTGAGGCGCTCGAGGCAGTGAGGCGCACTTAAGGCGCCACCTCAACTGCTTAGGAGGTCTTAGGTTAGGTCTCAGCTGCTGCAAAAGGAGAGCATCAATGAAAGGAGAGAATCAACTGCCTGTGAAAGGAGGCTTAGGTTATGTCTTTAAGCGTTGGTGTTACTGTTGCAGCATCATCGGAGCTCGAGGAGGAGCAACGCCGCAGCAACGTCGGAGCTCGCATCGCACAGTAGTGTCGGAGCTCAAGGAGAAGCGCCACCGCAGCAGCATCAGAGCTCGAGGAGCAGCATCGCGCAGCAGCATCGGAGCTCGCATCACACAGTAGTGTCGGAGCTCGAGGAGAAGCGTCACCGCAGCAGCATCAGAGCTCGAGGAGCAACATTGCATTTTTTAAAACTCATCAGAGTTCGATGAAGGCAAACCGCCGGTAGTGCAGCTGTTGCTACATCGTCGGAGGAGGAGCATCGTCGGTGGTCCAGGTTGGTTTAAGATGGTTGTTTTGCTTAGAGTTTAGGAGAGTTGTTTTGCTTAGGGTTTAGAAGAGTTGGTTTACAGTTTACTGCAAAGGTGATGCTCCTTGTATCAAAGGTTATGCGCAGAGGTGCTTAGGGTTTCGTTGGTTTATTGCCCGTTAAACCATGTGTTATTTGATTACATTTGTATCAGAGTTACGTTAATTTTTTTTTTGTTTCCTTGATTATGTTTCATCATTGTTAAATATACTTAGGATGAGTTTTGAGGTGTACTTTAGGGTTTGAGGGGAAAGTTTAGATCTTAGTAGGGCTTGGTTGTTAGGATTTTGGATTTTTTAGTGAATTATATGTTAGTCTGGTAATGTTATTATCTAGGTTACGATAAGACTGAGTACCATTGGCAACTTGCTTTATATAGAGGTTCCAAAATGACATATTTAAGTCATTTGACTTTGATAGTTTTATTTATTTCTTAGGTTAAGGTCGTTTTTCTATATTTTTTATGCAAATCCTGAGGCTTACACCTCACCTCGATGAAAGCAAACCGCCTCGCGTTTTTTGAAACATTGGTTAGAACCACACAACAGCACCTTTGGAGATAAAGAAACGAACGCTAGAGTCAGGAGGGACCCCTAGAGGCCCTCAAGGAGGCTACTACTCCCCTCGCCGACATAAGGGCAGTACAGCCCCACTGGCGACACTACTGCCAACCGGCAGTGGCCTTGCTGCCGTTGGTGCTGCCAATCACCACTGTTGTGGCTCCCCTTGCCAATGCTGCTATCGCTACCCCTACGAATCTAAACAACTGTAGCATGGTGAGGAGAGAAGGTATAGGGTTTTGGTGGTTTAGGTAAGAGGCCTACTTCAATAGGGTACCAAAGCGTCGACCTAAGATCACTGCTCTAATACCAAGTCAGAGAAAACAAGAGATCTTATTCTCAAAAGAAACCCTACACATTTTTATACAAAGAGAGGTGTTAGAAAAATTAAATCAGAGAACCAACTAAAAATAAGAAATAAATACACAGTCCAAAAGTCACTAACAAAGAATAACATAGATGAAAGACCAACGAGGGCCTGGATGCAACCACAAAGGGTGTTAAGTAGGGTTGCCCCTTAGGCCCTTTGCTCTTTATTATTTCAACAAATGCTTTACCGTTAATGGCTTTTCAAGGTTGTCAAGGCAGATTGTTTGGGGTTTCTCATGAAGGGGGGATAATTCTATTTTGATGTTGATTTAATGATATGTTAATGATACCTTATTTTTTGTGGACGATGAAGTGCATGAGACAGAGAACATTATGGTTAGAATTTTTGGAGTGGTCTTCGGTTAGCCTTTGTTTCTTTTAATAGGGTTGAGGATGAGATTCAGGATTGCTCTTGGTTACTAGCCACCACCCTAAGAGACCTTCCTTTAACCTACCTAGGCTTGCCATTGAAGGGCAACCAGTCTACATTGGGTGGAAAGGGAAGTTGCTCTCTAAGGGTGGTCGTCTGGTCCTCTTAAAGTCAATCCTGACAGCAATCCCAATGTCTAACTTCTCAGTTTTCAAGTCACCTAAAAGGGTAATCAAGAAAATTGATGCAATAAGGAAAAAGTTTTTTTGAAAAGGGCATGCCCATGAAGGATGGTTCTTGGCATGGAAGGATGTGTTTCATTTGACTAATTCTGACGAAGCTCTTGTAACAAAGTGGGTGGTAAAGTTATCAAATGGGAACTTCATGTAGCACATAATACTCTATGATTCTTATGGGTTAGCTTTAAACTGCCAAATCTTTTTGTGGTTTGTCACGATGCTTCTTCCTTGTAGCAAAGTCTGTGCTCTATTAGTGGTTGCATCTTGTAGTTCTTTGAACTAGTTCTTGGTGATGACACAACCCTTAGGTTTAGGTTGGATGATTGGATTGGTTCTAGAACTCTAGAAAGGGTTGCTTCCTAGTTTTTTGCACCATCTAGGCATCTACTACCAGATCGAGATGGGCAGCCGATTGTTGGATGGCCCCTTAGACAAGAATGCTAATGCTTGGATTCCCAATGGTCGCTAAGAGCTTGCGTAAAGCAATGCTCAATGACTTGTAGTCTCTTTTGACAGAGAAAAGGATTTTCACCTAGAAGGGTGTAGTGGATCGCTTAATGTGGAACAAGGGTTTCTTTTCTATTAAAAAGGCATACCAATTATGTTGAGGTGTAGTGTGGTTGTTTAGTCCCACATAGTGGAGTGAGACTTTTCGTTGTATGTGATGGCCTATAAATAGGCATGTACTCCTCTCATTTTCCTTTGAGAAGAACAATACAGAAACTCGTCATATCGAGGCCTTTTCCCGTGGTTTTCTCCCCGCTCTTCATGACTGGGGTTTCCACATAAATCCAAGGGTTATACATCTCTTTTATTGCTTTGATATTTTGCTTCCATATTGTTCAGATTATTTAACTTGGTATCAGGGCAGTTCATTCATTGGGTTGTCATGTTTTATTATTCTTATATTTGGTGTTCTCTTCCAAGAAGAAGGATCTCCTCGGAGATCATGATCTAGAAGGGGATCTTCCTGGAGATCTCGAGGAATCATGCAAGGGCCACAACAGTCCTAATCTTGGCGAAGGAGGAAGAGCACACAACACTTGGTAGGGCTCATGGAGATGGCAGTGTGCCAGTCCTCGCGAAGTTGTCGCAGGCGGATTTAAGGACGCGACGAGGAACGAGAAGAGGAAGAGGACACCTAATGCAGTGTTGTGCCTCGTGCACGGCTAAGAGGTCACACGGGGGGGCACCACGACCGTGCCGCATAGCGTCCGCATCAGCGGCCACTGCAATGAGGCGAGGCGGTGTTGATCGCGCAAAGGAGGCTCAACCACAATTAGCGGCCTCGCAAGGAGTTGACACACCTTGTAGTAGCCGTCAAGGGCCATCAAAAGGGTGATGAGGCAACGTGTCGAGGACACTGCAGACAATGAGGCTGACGCACAGGGAGATCTTCGTGCAAAGCTCCTCCTACGAGAGGTTGTAGGCACAGTCAGTGTTAGCGAAGCCCTTAAGGAGTTCAAGACGCGACTGTGGTGCCGGTCGGAGCAGACGCCGAAGCCAGAGGCAAGGATGAAGGAGCCAACGCTAGGATCTGTGTTGTTCGATTGTTCCAAACCCTACGGAGAAAAGGCGTCTGTTGGGTCCTCCGAACGCTAAGGTTTGACTTAGGCTTATTTGATTTAGGCTTCTATCTCCCGTTGTTTTAGCCTCTTTTTAAAAAAAAGGATGTAGAAGAGGAGGCGTCAGAAATAAGGGGAGGGTATAAAAAAGAGAGAGAGAGAGAGAAGAAAAAAAAATCAAAAAAATGAAGCTTATGTTTGAAAGAAGATGTGGAGAAGTCTTCTCTAGCTTTTATTTTTTTTTTTTTTAAGGCGAAGGACGATTATCCAAAAGATAATCACCCATGATGATTCATTCCACCACAAAAACAATTACATCATGAGTTACAAGATGGATCTCCAGGCCTCAACCTGGGAGGAGATAACAGAAACAAAATTCTCCACATAAGACCTCTCCCCCTAAACACCACCCCATTCCTCCCCAGCCACATCCCCCAAAAAATAGCCAGGATCTTGACCCGATCATGCTTGAAACAAAAGGTTAACACTCTGCTCCCCACATTTCCCTTGCAGAAGGAAGACCAGAAACTGTCAGCGTCCTGGTGGGAGATCCATCCAATCTCCATCTTCTGCCAAATCTACTTTACAAACGGGCACTGGAATAGGAGATGCTACACATCCTCTACCGCCCCCCCACACAAAGGGCACGCCAAGTCGTCGGTGCGACCCATCTCGCTCTCTACTGCTTTGTCATAATTCGTCCTCTTCTCACCAACTAGGCAAAGATCTTCACCTTCAGCGGGCACTTCGCAGTTCATATTAGTATGCAATCCCGCATGAGGTCAATGTCTACATTCGCCCCTCTAGTCCCCAACCTACGGTAAACCTTTGCCACCGAGAAGTCACCTTCCTCCCAATGAAAACCATCAAGGCCTTCGCCCAGTGCCCAACCCACCAACTCTTGTAGCAACCGCTAGAATTCATCACACCTCTAATCGGAGAGCCCCCCCTCCGGAAGATTGGGCACCAGGATCCGTCCCAGCATTCTCCAACTGTTACCGAAGAATCCATCACACTGCTCAAGAGGCGAGGGAACCTCTCCCCTAGAGTAGATCCATCCCCCTGCCAGTTGTCCTGCCAGAAGCGGAAGGAGTCTTCCGCACCAAGTACCGGGTCAAAAAAACCTCGCACACCCCCAGCCATTGTCGCAAGGCCCTTGAGGAAGGGAGACGCACCAGGGGGGAAGCAAAAGGGTCCCTACGATAGAAAATCTCCATAGCAGCGCCGCATAACCGCTCCGAACAACCCCTACTCCTACCCCACCAGCCTCGCAATCTATTTCGTAAGAAGGTGACGTTCGTCCTGTCCACTTCCCTGACCCCAAGGCCCCCCTCCTATGTAGGCTTGCACACCTCCTTCCACACTACCAACCTCGTCCCCCTATCCGTAGCCCCTGTGGTGGACCAGAAGAAATCTCTCATCAATCTCGAAACCTTCTTAACCTGGCGCGATAGACGGAAGACCGACAAAAAGTAAGACGGCATGAAGATCAGAACCGCCTTTACCAAGGTCAATCGCCAACCTCTAAACAAGAGCTTGGAGGACCACCCAGCCAACCTTCCTTCCATCCTTTCCAGCAATGGGAGCCAGTCCTACAGTCTCAAGCGACGATCCGATAAAGGAAGGCCCAAGTATACCAACGACAATGAACCCTTCTCTGTCTACAGAGCAGCAGACACCCTTTCCGTGTCCGTAGCGGACAGATTCACTAGAACAAACTTCGATTTCTGATAGCAAATCCGCAACCCTGATGCCTCACCAAAAAGCTCAAGCAGGATCCTCAATCTCCTTGCCTCCAATCTCGTTCCTTCGACTAGGAAGAGCGCATCATCAGCATATTGTAGGACCACCACCTCTCTGCCTCTGCCAAGGTCAAAGCCCCTAAACAGCCCCCTACTGCAAGCCCTGTCTGCTGCCCGTGCCAGCACATCTGCCGCAAGAACAAAAAGCATGGGCGCAAGAGGGCGCCCCTGTCTGACCCCACTTCGAGGCTGGACCCAACCTCCCACCGGGTTCTCGTTGATAAGGATTGAAAAGAATGTTGTCGTCACGCATCGCTTCATCCAATCAATCCAAATAGAAGGGAAACCTCTCCTCCGCAAGGACGTCCACACAAAGTCCCACTGAACCGAGTCATATGCCTTGGAAAAGTCCACTTTCCATAAGAAGGCCTGCTTCTTCTCCCTCCTCCACGCCGCCAACGCCTCCATCGCAACCACAAATCCATCCAGCATGCCCCTCCCTGGAACAAAGGTTGTCTGGACCGAGGAGACCAGATCCCCTAGGATGCCCCTCAGTCTGTTAGCCAGGACTTTGGCCACAATAAGGTAAACCGCATTGGACAGGGCAATCGGCCTAAAGTCCTAGATGTCCTCCGCCCCTTCCTTCTTAGGCAGCAGAAACAAGTAATATTTATTCAATTTATCAAAGCCTTTGTTGCCTGACGCAAACTCCTCCAATACTCGCATCACATCCGCGTCCACCAAGGGCCAGAACTCTCTGAAAAAGAAGACAGGGAAGCCGTCCGGGCCAGAACACCCTTCTGCATCGAGGCCCCACACCGCCACCCTCACCTCCTCTGAAAAGCCTGCTGTGAGGCCCTCCGCCTGAGACTCCGAAATACACTGCACATCCACTCCCCTCCACCTCCATCCTCTCCTTGTCCATTTCCCAGTGAACTCTCTAAAGTACTCCGCCACTGCCTGCCCCACATCCCCCCTACCCGAGAAAGCGTTATTTTCTTCTCATTATTATTATTTCTTCCATATGAGTATAGGAAAAAGGGGGAGTGTAGAAGCTTATTGTAGTCACCCCCATTTGGGAGTCCCTTTTGTTCATGGACTCCACATGAGAAACCCAATTCTGGGATGTCCAAAGTTTCGAGGTCCTTAGATGAAGGGCCCATTTCAGGTTTCTATATGGGAGATCCAATTTCGTAGACTCTAGAGAGGGAGATCCACCTTCGAAGTCTTCAGAGAAAAACCCCATTTCAGTGATACTGAATGGAGAGCCACTAGCACCAGATCTTCAGAGCCAGCTACAGTTCATCCAACAGCTTCAACCCGTGTTCCCACCTACAAGCAAGAACCATTCCAGAGTGTTGTCGGTTCTACTATGTAGAGTGGGTTTATTTGTGTTACAAGCTGAGCAATCTATGCTCCAGCTTGAGGGAGAGTGTTGAGAGGTGTAGTGTGGTTGTTTAGTCCCACATAGTAGAGTGGGACTTCTCGTTGTGTGTGATGGCCTATAAATAGGCATATACTCCTCTCATTTTCCTTTAAGAAGAACAATACAAAAACTCGCCCTATCGGGGCCTTCGCCCGTGGTTTTCTCCCCGCTCTTCGTGAGTGGATTTTCCACGTAAATCCAAGGGTTATGCATCTCTTTTATTGCTTTGATATTTTGCTTCTATATTATTTAGATTATTCAACTAATTACTTAAAGGACATCAACTGATGGTGTATTCATTTGTTTAGATTGCAAGGCAGATGAAGGTCCCATTGAATGTCAATTTTTGCTTGGTTGCTAAAAGGAAACTCGTGATAAAGGTTTTAAGGAGATGGACCCCAAATAAGTCAGTTTTGAGCTCCTTTAGAGCACTTTTTTTTTGTTGTGCTTGCTAGGGAGTCGTGAAGCAGTTGCAGCTTAAAAGCTTGGATGTCCTTACTATTGGTGCTCGTTAGGACAACTTCAAGACCAGTGCACATGTTGACCTATGTTGACCTATGTTGACCTGCTTGCTTGGACGAAGGTTTTTTGCAGAGACATTGTCCATTCTAGGATGATATTTGTCCATTCTAGGAGGGTATTTCAACGTCATACTAAGGCAGAAGACGAGCCAGATGATCGAGATGGGATGGATGAAGGGTCGCAGGCATTCAAAGTAGTGTTGGCAGATTGAGTTTGCAAGATGTGGATCCATCCAATTGCCACTTGGCACAGTTCTTCCTCCTAGTTGAAGCTTTCACAGACTTTTCAGCATCTTGAGATTCATGGAAGCATTCCCTTTATACCTGGTTAAGGCAACTCTAAGACAGTTTTCAGGCCCTACAACAATGAGCAAGGTTTGAAGCGCCAATATCGATGCCGTGCCAATAAATTTCCAAGTGTGTGCATTGTAGGCATGCCGTGAAAACGCCCGTGTATTGACGTCAAGTTATCAAGGCTATCGATAACCCAAAATTGATCCACTAGGTTAGCTGGTACTAGCAGTAGCAATAATAGCAAAGTGCACCAACAACAGCAGCAACAGGAGTGTGCACCAACAATAGCAGCAGCAAGGGTATGCACAAACAGCAGAAGTAGCAACACAACAGATCTTACTGACAACATGCCGACAATTTCGCCAGCATGCCGACGAAATACCTGCATATCGATAACTTTTCCACGTCGATATGCCTATTGCCCAAAAATGGCCATATCGTCGGCATGTCGGCATCATGTCGTCAACATCTAAAACATTGCTAATAAGGAGTTGAGGCCCACAAGCTATTTCAAATTTGAAAGATCTTGACTGTTGGAACCAGGATTCACATAGATGCTTATAGAATTGAGGCAATCAATCACAAAAGATGGTTCTGCTATAGATACAATGGCTAAGAGGCTCAAGGCCACATTTGGTAGAGGTTTAAAGTTTAAGACTAGGAAAAGTTTAGGAGATCTTAAGGAGGGATAAGTGGCTGGATAAGATGAGGATTAATGGATGTGGATATGATAATTGAGTTGATATGTTATTATTAATTTTATTTTTATTTGTACTAGGAGTGGGTTAAGGTAGATGTGATAGGTGAGAGTGTGTTGGTGAGGGTAGATGTGACAGGTGGAAAATAAAACTTTTGCACTGTTCATGCCTTGTAGCACTTATAACTGTCACATGGGATAACCCTACCTTTAAAAACTACACCAAACAGAGCCCAAAGATTTAAGAACACATCCAATCTCTTTCAAGAAAAAAAAAATTAAAGAAGAGAGGAGGGTGAAAAAAGATGAGGTGCTACAGAAAATTGAGTTTGATTGTTCATAAGATGGCAAGGCTCTCTCACGTGGGACCAGGAAGTCTTGTTAGCAACTTGTGGCACAGGAGGATTTCAAAGAAGAAATTGAATGGTATCAGATATCAAGGCAAGTTTGGCTGAAGAAGGGAGATGCAAACATGTTATTCCATATGGTGGCAAATGGGCACATGAGGAAATTAAACTTTATTAGGAGAATTCATGTGGATGGACAAGAGCATAACTCAACAAAAGAGATTAGAAAGCATATAGCAGATAACTTCAAGGCTTGCACTTGTAAAAAGCCTAGAGGGAGATGAAGGTTTTTTTTGAAAAAGTAAAAGGAAGGCTACCATAGGTTGATAGCCATCGAGGTCAAACCTTCATTCCATTATAGAAAAAAAGTAGCATTACAAACAGCGAGCCCAAAGTTCCAAAATAGAAGAAGCATTCCTCACTACATTTTCAAGCCGAACCCTTACCCCACTAAAGATGGCATCTATGAGAGTTGGAGCGCGTGGAGGCCCTGGCATGAGTGGAACAATCCACGCTGAGACTGTTTTGACGTGAGAATAGAGAGAAGAGAGACAACCGACGATGAAGAGAGAGAGAGAGGAGAGTTGGAGGAATCCTTGAAAGAATTATTGCATTTAACTCAAAGAAAACAATTACAAAAAAGCTCTCTTTTATAAAGAGAACATATCTTCTAAAACAAGAAACAAACCCAAATCAAATCATATCTCCTAAAATTAAAAAGAAATAAATCCTCTAACACCACTTTCTAAAACCCAAACATACCAAACTAAAAGACATCAAACTTGGACCTGAAGTAATGCCAAAATTCCCTTAGGGACAACGCCCCTTAGGTGCTTCCTAGGACTACCACGTGGCACTTATTTTTCACACTTCCAATCAAGTCAAGGCCAGGACGACAATGACTTGTTCTTCAAACTATGTGAGGCTAAATGCCCCACCACTCTTTTTCTTCGAGCTCAGAGCTTCCCACTTTGTCTTTGAAAGAAGTCACGGTGTAACCTCTTGCAACCTCTAGAGTTGTTGCTTCTATGGCAACCTCAATAATCATCACGACGACCACCGTTGTGTTCTCCTTTTCTTCTTGAAACATAGCCTAAATCTTCTTAAGGTCAGCAGGCGTAAAAGAATCCACACGTGAGGTACTAGTAGCCCCACAGTGAGACCTCCGAAACCTATCCCAATATCTTTCTTGTAGATGATTGGTACATCCACAATATTGGCAAAGAGGACAGACACGACCCAGGCCCCAACCACATCCTCTTCCACGCCCCACAACGATCTCTGGAATAGTAAGCACAGAGTTGTCACTCTGTGAAGTAGCCTCAATCTCCAAGATCTCGATCTTCTCCAACAACAACAACAACAACCAAGCCTTTTCCCACACTAAGTGGGGTCGGCTATATGGATTCTTTGCCTCCACACAGATCGATTTTCAGCCATTTTAGGACTTAAATTAAAATAATTGAGGTCATACTTAATAGTTTCCTTCCAACACTTATTTGGCTTTCCTCGCCCCCTCTTAGCGGGTTCAACCTCCAACTTCTCGCATCTCCTAACTGGAGCATCTAGTGGCCTTCTTTGTAAATGTCCAAACCATCTTAGACGGGTCTCTCTCATTTTATCCTCTATCAGTGCCACCCTAACCCTTTTTCTAATAAACTCATTTGAAATACGGTCCTTTCTTGTATGACCACACATCCATCTTAACATCTTCATTTCTGTCACAGACATCTTCTGTACATGCCTATAGTTTATAGCCCAGCATTCAGAACCGTACAACATGGCTGGTCTTACTACAGCTCGATAGTATTTTCCTTTGACTTTTAAAGGAACCCTCTTATCACAGAGAACACCAGAGGCACCCCTCCACTTCAACCACCCTACATTAATTCTATGTGTAACATCTCCATCAATTCCACCATCATGTTGGAAAATGAATCCCAAGTACTTAAAAATATCTTTCATTGGAATGCACTCTTCTCCAATTTTTACATCAATCCCTTCATTGTTCCCTCTACTACTAAACTTGCATTCCATATACTCAGTCTTCGTCCTACTTATGCGTAATCCTTTATCTTCCAGGATTTCTCTCCAAAGCTCAAGTTTTTTATTCACTACATCTCTTGTCTCATCAACAAACACAATGTCATCAGCAAAAAACATACACCAAGGAACCTCAACTTGGATATGCTTCATCAACTCATCCATGACCAAGGCAAAAAGATAAGGGCTTAAAGTCGAACCTTGATGCAAACCAATAGTGATATCAAAGTAGTCTGTCAAATCATCCTTAGTCTTTACACAAGCTGCTGCTCCATAGTACATATCCTTTATGAGGTTGATATATATAACTGGCACTTGTCTCTTCTCCAAAATTCTCCACAAGATATCTCTTGGGACAGAATCATAGGCCTTCTCCAAATCAATAAAAATCATATGTAAATCATTTTTCTTCACTTTGTATGTCTCCATCATACATCTCAAGAGATGTATTGCCTCAATAGTAGACCTGCTTAGCATAAAGCCAAATTATTTTTCAGTTACCATAGAGACTTGTCTCACCCGTCTTTCAATTATTCTTTCCCAAAGTTTCATCGTATGACTCATCAACTTAATACCTCTATAGTTGGAACAAGCTTGTATATCACCCTTGTTCTTGTATAAAGGTACCACAAAACTTTTCCTCCATTCCTCTGGCATCTTCTGGCCTCCCCACACAGTATTAAATAAATTTGTGAGCTAAGTTATACCCCGTTCTCCCGTCATTCTCCAAACGTCTATAGGAATATCATCAGGCCCAACAACCCTCCCACTTTTTATCATCTTCAAAGCCTCCTCTACTTCTTTCTTTTGTATCCTTCGATAACATGCCCAATTCACATACTCTTCTGAGTTAACTAACTCCCCTAAGATGATATCATTCTTTTACTTTTCATTAAATAACTTATGAAAATATCTTTTCCATCTTGTCTTTATATCCTCACTATCTATAAGCACCCTTCCTTCTTCATCCTTGATGCATCTTACATGTGTAAGGTCCTTTGCTTTCCGCTCTCTTGCTTTAGCTAACTTGAAAATATCTTTTTCACCTTCTTTAGAATCAAGTTTCTTATAAAAATGCTCCCAAGCTTTAGCTTTTGCTTCACTAACTAGTTTCTTTACTTCTTTCTTTGCTCTTTTGTAGTTTTCCATATTTTCATCGGTCTTATCTCGATATAAGGCTTTAAAGTAGGCTCTTTTAATTTTAAGCTTCTCCTGCACTTCCTCACTCCACCACCAAGCCTCCTTTTGTCCTGGAACACCTCCTTTAGACATGTCTAACACCTCCTTTGCCACCTTCCTAATACAGTTTGCCATATTTAACCACATTTCATCAGCACTACCATCAAGATCCCAAGCTTTTTGTTGTATCATCTTCTCTTTAAATCTCACTTGCTCTTTCTTAAGATTCCACCATTTAATTCTCAAATTCTTAGACACTAATTTTCTCTTCTTTGCCTTCTTCAAATGAACATCCAACACCAAAAGACGATGTTGTTCAGTTAAACTCTCCCCTTGAAAAATCTTGCAATCTTTACAAGATAAACGATCCATTCTTCTCAAAGCAAAGTAATCGATCTGCGTTCTTGTTAAGCCACTTTTATAGGTAATCAAATGCTCTTCCCGTTTCTTGAAGAAAGTATTTGCTATGAAAAGATCATAACCCATAGCAAAATCAAGGAACGTCTTCCCTTCTTCATTCCTAACACCATAACCATGATTTCCATGCACTCCTGCATACTCTAAAGCATCTTTTCCCACATGACCATTTAAATCTCCACCTAAGCAAATCATTTCTGTCTGTAGGATTCCTTGAATTATCATATCAAGCTCTCCCCAAAATTTTTTCTTTATTCTTTCCTCTAGACCAACTTGAGGTGCATAAACTGAAATGGCATTCAAGATCTCTTCTTCTAAGATTAATTTTATCAAAATAATTCGATCACCCAATCTCTTAACCTCAACTACGCTCTCCTTCAAATCCTTATAAATTATAATGCCCACGCCATTTCTTCCTTTGTCCCTTCCTGAATACCAAAGTTTGAAACATGTTTTCTCGATTTCCTTTGCTTTTTCACCAACCCACTTAGTCTCGATCCATCTTTCCATCTTCTCCAAATGACTAAAAATAGATTCAAGATCCATCTTTCCATCCGTAGCAAGAATCTGATCGTGTGCCAAATGGTAGCGGGGATGTAACCCAAACAAAAACTTGGCCACCTACCATCGAGCATGTGTCTCCGCTTGTTTATCACAACAGATGGGCTCGTAGAAGTCTAGTTTCTCGAACAATGCCTACATCTTCATGTAATAATCCGTCAAGGAAAGATCTCCCTGACAGGATGCCCATTTATGTTTATAGAGATCTGTGATACACGCATTACTGGACTTCTAGGCGTACCTCTTCTCCAAGGTCGTCCAGATCTCGTAAGTGCTCTTCTTATAGAACAAGTTTGAGGCAATGGCAGGATCAACTAAATTCATAATCCAGTTCATCACAAGGTAATTCTCCTTCTCTAGCTTCTTCTTCTTGGCTCCATCTTTTTGGTTAGGTGCTTCTTCAAGGAGAAAGCTAAGTTTGTCTTGACCCCCAACAAATATCTCGAACACTTGGGCCCACAAGACAGTTGAAAGCACCATGAAGCTTGATGGTTGTTTCTTGAACAATCACCTTGCCTCCTCCCGTCAACAAGAAGGCTTCGGTGTCGACCATCTTCCTCAATCTACGATCCTCCTACTCCGTGTAAGACACTGGATGTGATGAGAACTTGTTGAAGAAGACCACGCATGTGTGGCCTTGTTGTTGACATGAAGAGAACATGCAAAAAAGAGAGAATCTCTTCTATGCCTAAACTCCTCCCGAATATATGCATGCCAAGGGGCCTAGATCATAGGCTCTGATACCATGTGAGAGTTGAAGCACGTGGAGGCGTTAGCATACATGGAACAATCCACATAGGGGCTATTTTGATGTGAGAACAGAGAGAGAGGAAGAGAGGCAGCCGATGGTGGAGAGAGAGTGTGTGAGAGGAGAGGAGTTGGAGGAATAGTTGGAAGAATTGTTGCATTTAACTCAAAGAAAACAATTACAAGAAGGCTCTCTTTTATAAAGAGAACATATCTTCTAAAACAAGCCCAAATCAAATCATATCTCCTAAAATTAGAAAAAAACAAATCATCTAAAATCACTTTCTAAAAACCAAACATACGAAACTAAAAGACACCAAACTTGGACCAAAAGCAATGCCAAAATTCCCTTGGGTGCTTCCTAGGACTGTCACGTGGCACTTATTCTTCATAGTATCAATCCTCTAGACCCAAATACTCCAAAGTGTCGTTGCCAACTTGCACTGCATGCTCTAGTCTGCCCAAGTGTCATGCCCAAAGGTCTCAACCTCCTCACTAGGGTCATCAGCAATAGTAAGAACTCCTAGCCTCATGAAGACATCCCAGAGGGAGTTGCAGGTGGACAAGAAGGACCAAAACCACAAAGGATCAGGCAAACTCTCTTATCAGGTAGGTCATGGAAGGGAAGGTTGAGGGCACTATTTCACAACGTAACATAGAAGATGCACCAAGATCGAATGGATTTCCTATTCTATTCTTCAAGGATTTGTGGTCCATGGTCAAATCTATTATATTCTTCAAGGATTTTCAGTCCAAGCCATTAGAGAATTCAAAGGTGAAAACAAGGGGTTTGAACAGCCAAACAAATCTCTTCTATTTCTCTTGCCAAAGGAGGATGCAGAGCACATTTCCCACTCCAATGCAATATATTTGATTATGGCAAAGGCTTTGGCTAACCGTTTACAAGATGTTATGGAGGACATGGTTAACCCCATGCAATCTGTGTTTATTAAGGGTCGTCACATGGTTGATCGTGTGGCGCTAGCTAAGAAAGCAACTTGGAACAAAAGGTTTCATTTAAAAGGCTGACTTTGCCAAAGCGAATAATTCATTAAATTGACTTTTTCGTGGAGCTCCTTACACAAACATGGATTACCAACTCTTTGGATTTCATGGATGAAAAGGGGTGTGACCGCTAGCTCCTTATCGATCCATATTAAAGGGAAGCTTGAGGGAGGAAGGATACATTGTTGGTTTTTTTTTTTTTTTTTGAAACGGGCACCATTGTTGGACGTTGATGCTTCTAGGACTTGTGATGTTTTTACAGGCCATGATGCTTTGGTCCTAGTAATCATCACTATTGGCCTACTCACGACCTCCTCAAGGGCTTTAATCCTAGTGATCATCAAAACATCATCCAACTTTTGTATTGTACAGATGATATAATTTTCTTCGTGGAAGGATCTACAAAAGCATCCATCCTACTGGAATTCATTGCGGACAGACATCTCCGGATTGAATATAAATAGAGATAAATCAGCTTTTTTTGCTTTCAGTATGGAAGAAGATGGGGCATGTAGATGTGCCACCATTCTACAGACGCATGGGGCTAGCCTCCCTATCAAGTATTTGGAATTACCCCTTACAGATGGCAACCTGTCCTCGAGAAGATGGCATGACAACATGAGGGTTGGAGTTCTCATCTTTTATCAAAGGATGGGAGATTGGTGTTGTTAAGGTCAATGTTGTCTACCATACCTTTGTTTTTTTTGTCTATTTTCATGAACACAGAAGATGGTAGGAAGGCAATGCCAATGGTTTCAGGGTAGGAGATTTGTAGATCTGTTTTAGTGGGGGCTTAGCATTTTGGATTTGCATCAATAAATGATGCACGTTTTACAAGTGGACCTCGAAATTAATGAGCAGGGAGAGGGATTTATTTTGCAATGTCATGGATGGTTGCTACGGGACAAAATTATACTATGCCGATAAGATGGATTCTAGTAAGAGTGGCTTGTCATTTCTACAAGGGAATCTTTTTTTTTTTTTTTTTGATAAGGAAAGGACAATTACAAAGTTGATAATTATACAATTTAATTAATCATTGAAAAACATTACATAAACTACAACCACGACTCAGAGAACACTTGAGCCCCATTAACAACATTTTCAACCCACACCCTCTCCCTTCGAAAAATACAAGTACTACGCTGAAACCAAATAGGGCACATCACAGCAATCGTCGTCACCCAAGCCCGGGTATTCGTCTAATACCCCACTCTAAAGAATCTCCAAAAACCATCTTTAATCTTCACAAACACACCAACCAAACCCATGGTCCTCCAAACCAAGGTAGAAAAAGCAAACCCCCAAAATAAATGTGGAGTGTCCTCTTTGCCAAAACCACAAAAGTAGCGAGCAATATCAAGATCTTCCATCCACCTCTTCCTTTGCTTCTTAACTACTATTGGAGATATCGTGATCTCCTCCAAAGAGTCACAACATAGGGAACAAGGCAAGAGTCCCTCGCCAAATCAAACTAGGATTTCTTATTAGTCAAATTAGTTTACTTAAGAGTCAAGTTATTATTTTTCCTTATTTAGTTTAGAATTATCTCTTTTGAAAGGTTGTTAGAGATTTTATTTTGTTAAGTGATTTTTTCCTATTTAGATTTGGATCGGTTCTCTATATAAAGAGACCAATACCCCTCCTTTGTATTTGAGTTCTTTAATTAATAAAGTTCCAGTTTCCACGTGAACTCCTCTCCTCTCCTACTCGATCTGTGTACTTCTCTTCTCCTACATTCCACATGATATCAGAGTAGGTTCATCTGTGAACCACACCCTCTCATCTCGTTCTCATGCACAGAGACCAGCGTGGTTTCTCCCTGCATGAAGAAGCCCTCCAGGTGTGAAAAGGAGTTGTGACCAAATGATTTAAATGCCGACAGCATGCCATCGAAATGATAGTTTTTGCAAAAGGACCATATCGGCATGTATTATTTGTCGACATGCAGGTGTTTTGTCGGTATGCCAACGAAATCGTCGACATGCCGCCGATAAGGTCGGCATGTCGCTGGCATGCTGGCATGCTGCTCCTGTTGCTACTACTGCACAAGTTATGTATCTGCATATCACATATGAAATAAAAGATATGATTTATGACTTAAATGAAAATATTTATCCATTGAGATCAGTATTTTTAAAATTCTAATCATTTTGACTACTTCTGCCATTTTTGTTAGCATGCCCTCGGCATGTCGGCGAAACATGCACTTGGAAATTTATCAAAACGATGTTGAAATCGGCGTTTCGAACCTTGGTGTGACCAAGATAGTCCCTTGATTCTTCAGCAGAGGTGCATGGAGGAAAAACACCCAGTGACACCCTTCTTTCTCCTATGCATGGGATAAGTCCACGCTAGACCATGTGCATGGGTTGTTTCCATGTGTGGTTGGCGATTTCTGACCATGGAAACTCAAGTTTCTGTCAATCACTACCTATGCATATGCCATGGTCAACATGAAGCAGTCAACTATTACCTCTAAAGCAAAGATTACAACCTTTATTCCGGTTCAAGGCACAACCATTAAATTGTTTTATGCCTTGACCTATATTCTATGATCCCGTGCCTTCCAAATCTGCATCGAAGGGCAGGACAAGTTACATGTCCTAACAGACAAAGCTCCTGGTGATGAATTCGACCAGCCCATTGTTGTGAATATGTTGTACAAGGATAAAGTGAAGGAGATCTAGGATACGCTTGAGAAGCATTTCTCCCAGAAGATAGGTAGCACAAGACTCACTGATATCTACCACAGGATCTAGAATACTAATTAAGACAATATGCCCCTAGTTAAGTTTTTTTTTAGAAGCCTTGGTTAACTATTTTACAATCATCGAGGGCTTATTTGAGGAGTTCAGCAACTATTGGCCTGCCTGTTGCAACAAGCAGACATGTAAATGTGCATAGCGGTAAGCGTACAAGTTCCTAATAGGTGCCATACCAATCTGCACATAATCAAATCCTAGCATCTAATGAAGTGTTGGATCTAAAGGCAAGCTATAGTCGCTCCAGAAGATAGAAGTCAAGGAGCCACCGGTATCTACGCCAAACACCGAGTCTTTAACCTGATAGCAGCAAGGAATACTTCAAGACATGATTGTGATCGAGGACACAGCCATGGAAGAAGCTTCAGTCCATGCATCTATTATAATCGGACCAATCACCCATTCGATAAGTGTTAAGATAGGTTTGGTCGCCCAACATGGGTGAACAAGTCCTTAGTGACTTTAAAAGAACCTCCCTTCACATAGGCTCAACTGGAGTGCTTGCAATCTTTATTAAAGTCTAGAGAGCCCTCTACATCTACTACTCTAGCAACCATTGCTGAGGTCGCCCATGTCATGATTGCGTCACCACTTCTTAGCCCTAAGGAAGATGCCACAACTTTAAGCTGTGTCATCCACGAGGAGGAGGATGATTAATGGTAGGGAAACTAAGCAAGAGGCTCAACCCCACTGAAGAAAGCCCTAATCCGATTTTTTATTCTTCTCCAAGGGGGAAGATTTTCCTGGAAAAGAGATAACCATTACGTGTTTAGGAACATTTCCTAAACTAGTATTCATGGTCTAGATTGAAGATTAAAGGCCATTCTTACTCGAGAACTACCGTTGCTGCTGTGCTCTCTCACAAGCTGGAGACATCCAACTAGGCGAGGTGTTGGAGATATCATGATCTCCTCCAAGGAGTCACAACATGGAAAATAAGGTAAGAGTCCCATGCCAAGTCAACTTATGATTTCTTGTTAGTCAAGTTAGTTTGCTTAAGAGTCAAGTCATTGTTTTTCCTTATTTAGTTTAGGATTATCTCTTATGAAAGGTTGTTAGAGATTTTATTCTTTTAAGTGATTTGTTTCCAATTTAGATTGGGATTGATTCTCTATATAAAGAAACCAATGTCCCTCCTTTGTATTTGAGTTCTCCAATTAATAAAGTTCTGATTTCCACATAAACTCCTCTCCTCTCCTATTCAATCTACATGCCACTCCTCCATTTCTCCTACATTCCACAATTACCAAGCCATCCCTCTTGATAAGCCAAAGAAAAATCTTAATCTTAAAAGGAATCTTCATATGCCAAAATACTCGACAATCCTCCACCAAGTCAAGTGCACCCTGCATAGGACCCTTGAATATCTTATAAGCCTTCAAGATGGTAAAATAGTCTTTAACCAAAACCAATCAATCCTTAAAGGATGAGCAAGGACTAAAATCATACAGAATCGAAAGCAAAAGTTGCAGGCCTTACACCCAAGCCTCAGAAAGGGAAGCACCAATCATCAACGACCAAGATCTAGACACACCATCCCAAACCACTGCCACCTTACAAGTCTTATCATCCACCAAAGCACAAAGCCTAAAAAACAAGTTCAGCAAAATGCCCAACCCTTGTCCAATCATCCATCCAAAGCCTAAAAGAAGTTCCATCCCCTAGTCCCAGGTGGAAGAAAGATCCCACCCTATGCATTAGCATCACAAAAGATCTCTAAAAAGTAGATGCACCACGAAGAACCACCACCCTTTCTACTAAAGACAAAACATTTCCATAAGCATCCTCCAAAGCACGCCTCCAAGGCTATCTTAATCCCCAAAAAACCTTACCACCCATTTCAAAAGCAAAGCATCAAAAAAAGATGCAAGATCTCTCACTCCAAGTCCACCCTCCTTAGGAGTGCAAACAATGTCCCAAGGCACCAACTAGAAAAATGACCACCATGGTCAGCACCTTTCCAAAAGCATTGTTTCCTTATGTTCTCCAAAGATCAGAAAAACTTCTTCAATGGTCTAAATACAAATAAAAGGAAGACCGGAATAGCTAAAAGAATTGCTTTAACCAGGACGAGATGACCCCCTTAAAACAAAAACTTCCTGCTCCGAGAAGAAAGTCTCTTCCTCGTTCATTCCACCAAAGGCTGCCAATCTCGCAAAGTAAGCTACTTGCCTTTCAATGGTAAACCCATATATACAAGCGAACAATAGCCTACAATAGTGCAAAGAACCTGCAAACAAGCAACCACGGTCCACTTCCTCCTCCGACGTATGAAAGGGAACGAAAACATACTTCTTGTGATTTATCACTAAACCAAAAATCTCTCCAAAAATGTTATAGCTTTTTTTTTGCCTTCCAAAAAAAAAAAGTGCTATAACACTTTCTTCCTCCAAGCTCCCCCCCCCCCCAACAAAAAATAATGTATCATCTGCATACTGTAGAATAGGTGTCAAGAGAACACCATCCCTCCGCAACTTGAAACCAAGAAAAGACCACCATGACATGTCTTGACAGCCAAAGTAGCTAAAGTGTCAACTACAATATTAAACAGAAGTAACGCCTGAGGGCAACCCTGTCCAACCCCGCACTGCAGTTGAGTCCAAAAGCCACAAGATCTGCCACTAACCAAAATAGAGAAGGATGTAGTCCTAATACATCTCTTCATTCACTAAACTGAATCCACAATTTTGGAAAACACCACCACTTAAATATCTCCCACGAATAAGACCACCTAATAGAGTCATAAGTTTTAGAGAAATCCACCCTCCAAAGCTCCACTAAAGTCACAAGCTTTGGGCGCTCATCAAACGTGCCATCTGGAATCGAAGGCTTGCGCCACCTTTCTCTAAAGTACTTCTTTAGATCGATGGTAGGGAAAGATGCAAATGAGGGGAGAGATCCTACCTATTAGGACATCATTTGCTTTCGGTGTTGTGGAAAAGGGCATCCTACGACGATATGCCAAGACCTGGAGGTGTGTCTTCCATGCAAGGGAGTTGGTCATCGAAGATGGTCTTAACCCTCGTCGAAACCTCCAGTTAGGAATGTTGGGCTAGGTGAACCCGCATCAATTAAGGATGGATCTCTTGTGTTGGTGATCAACACTCTGTGGTCCCCTTCGAGGCAGGAGGTTGATAAGTATCTTGGCAATGCCTTGGTGGAAGTCATTTTGGGGGGCTCACCTCCTCCAGCAACGATGATGAAGGCCCTTCTCCTATTCTGCACAACTTCTAGGGAGTTTATGATCACTCCTCTCAGTTAGTTGAAGGTGTTGACCCATGGCCTCTCGAAGGAGGATCAGGAGTTGTTTCAATTTCGCTCACTGGTGATTGGGGATGTCGAGGTTTGGTGGCGCAAGCCTTTGATTGCCGATGGCATGTTGGATGAGCATCCACCACCCGCAACCACGGTGGAGCTTTGGAGAAAAGCACTTCTTTACCGATGGCTCTGGAGTTCCCTACAACCAATGACCAGAGATCTCCAAGAGGGAACTAGGACCACGGTTGGTGTTATCAATGAAGAGGGTCCCCCTTTGGGCGAGTGCACTAGGACCGAGCCCCTCTTAATACTACTTTGGGATTCCTCTCTCCTTAAGATGTTGTAAAATCCCCAAGAAAAGAAGAAAACCCTAGTTTATTTGATGGAAGGAAAAGAAAGAAAGGAGAGATTAAGAAGGTATCAAGCTCCGTCCTAGGATCACCGCTTTAATACCATGTAGAGAAATCAAGTTATATCACACTTCCCAAAGAAACACTAGACCTCTATTTATAAAGGAATGCTAGGGAAAATTGAGAGTAAGCCCATTAGGAATTTAAACAACAAAATCAAATAGAAATAAGGAAAAGTGTAACAACAAAACTCTCTACACACCTAAACTAATTCCCAGCTATATTAAAAGGTACCTAATTGAAAAGGTCGAAGATCTAGCTTTGAACACCATTGCACATTTCTTAGCATTCTCTTCCATCGAGATTGTTATTTATCAACTAGTTGATCCAAAACTTATCTAGATGAATGAGCTTCTTTATCAGCTAATCCCCACAAAAGGAATTTTGATTGATCCTAAAGGTGTATCTCTACATTCCATGACACCAATATTCTCTATGTTTGGTCCCACTAAAGATAAGAAGGAGGGTGACATACTCCAAGAATTGAGTCTCACCCCCCCCTAAAGGCACTGATTGCCAAAATAAATATTACATGGGTCCTTCCATATTTAGAGCTATTATTCTAGACATGATGCTTCCATTAAAAATGTTATAGCTTAAGTTACCACCACGAAAGCCTTCGGATCCAGACTAATGAAGCAAACTCGCAAAAGCAAGTTTTCTTTTAAACAAAGGATAATTGATGCAGCATACATAGTTAATATAAAATATAAGGGGCTTCAACAATATTTTCATTATTGTTTCTTAAGGGTCTCATTGTAATATTTTTTATTTCCTTTTCATATAGTAGGATTAGGAATAGGCTTTTCTCTTTTTTTCTAAAGTTATTCCCTCTACCCTTCCCATTGTGCAAATCCATTGATTGCATGAGGACAAAAGTTGCCCAACATCCCATCGAATTAGCAAATCCCCTACAACTTTTCTTCTTTTCTTTACCCTACTCTCCTCTTCTTTTCTTCCTCTTTCTCTTCTTCTTCCTCTTCCTGCAACAAACCCACCACCACCCATCACCCATCCCTGCCATGATTATTACTACAACCACTGCCGCCTCCTCCCTCAACCGCCAACCACCATCTATAGCGCACACACCCATCCCGAGCCACCAACTACCAATACTAGACCCTCTCACCATGCACCATCCTCCTCCTTGTGCACAACCACTTTGTGCCATCATCGACCCCTCACCTCCACGTGCCTAGACCCATGCATGCCCATCTTCTTCGCCCACTCCACTTACAGCCTCCACCTCCAAGCTCCACTCTACGCCAACATGCCTATGTCTACACGCCCCTCTGACTACCCAACCATGCATGGCCCTCTACACTTCTCCTCGCCATTGATGGATCTCATCAAAACTTGGGTCCTCCGCCAGCGACCTCCTCGGTCCCCACTCTCCACCACTCAATCCTTTTCAAGTCATTGCCTTGTCCTCTTCACCAACATCTATCCTCCACGCTCGACCCCAAGCATCCTTGTATCCTCCCACTCTCTTCACAGGGGCTGTTTCTTGAAACAATCAGGATTTCATGGATTGGGATAAATAAAACTCCCTTGTTTTCAAGGAGCTCAAGCAAAGAATTATCCAAATATATTTGAGTCAGCCTTATATATATATATATATATATATATATATATATATATATATATATATATATATATATATATATATATATATATTATTTAAGTCAAGTCCAAAGAACTGCAATTAATATCCAGTCCAGTATGTCAGCATTCATTCACTTAAGTCCTCTCTACATCAGGTTCATTGCCAAAGCGACTACTCTTTTCAACTTCATAGCTATCCCAAGAACAAAGTTTTTTCCACACTAGGTAGGGTTTCACTACATGGATCCTTTGCATGTACACAGAACTTTTCTTTGCTTCTAGGACTTAAATCCATATAATAAAGAGCATCCCGACACTTCTCTTTCAACACCTTATCTTCCCTGTCCCTTCTCTCGAGTTCAATATTCCACTTCACTTTTTCAAACAGCTGCATCAAGAGTTTTTTCCATATTTCTAAACCACTTTAAAGGAGTCGCCATCATTTTGTCCTCTGCAATAGCCATACCCATATTTTTTTCTAATAAACTCATCGTGGATTTAATCCCTTCCTAAGGGGCACAAATTCACCTCAACTTTTTATTTCTATTGCAAGCATACTCTAAACATGCCTACAATTGGTAGCTCAACATTCAAGTCCATATAACATGGCAGGTCTTACTTTTGTTCTATGGTATTTGCCTCTAAAATATAAAGGAACCTTGTAGCATGCTATCAGAAATTGGCCTACTTGATTATTCAACCAAGTAATTGAACTTTGTCACTTGACGAAATTGTATGTGTACTCAAGCAATACTCAACCAGTCTGACCAAACTCAATTACTCAATCGATCAATCAATCAACTTTTATACATAGATTCTTGTGACATCTACTTTCTATCTTTTTTACTACAAATGTATCCATTTTATTCATTCACTTTCTGGCATGAAGATGAGCTTTAAAGATTACAGAGGTTCTTACAATTTTATCACTATATTTACCAATATGCTCATGTTAATCATATGTTGTTGAATATAGCATTAAAAAAGATTAATCCCCAATTACTACCACATGGCTGAAAATCGATCTGTGTGGAGGCAAAGAATCCATATAGCCGACCCCACTTAGTGTGGGAAAAGGCTTGGTTGTTGTTGTTGTTGTTGTACTACCACATGACATATACCTGTTGAAGTTTGACTTCTTGGTTAAATGCTAACTACCAATTTTTTGCAACCTTGATAAAAACCTTCTTTCAATAAGTTAATTATGAGCAAGCTTAATTACAAACAAAAAAAAAAATCTATTGCCTAGAGGTCATTTCCATTTGATCCCCATGCCTCTTGACATCCTATTTACTTCCAAGGGTGGCTTTCCAAAGTACAAGAGGATAAAGATTTTTTTAGAGAAAAGAGAAGAAAGTTTACTATAGGTTGCATAACTAATTTACTATATTCGTTGATGATCAATTTTTTCAACCAGAGTCATAGGATCTATCTCAATGGAAAAGACAACTCTGCACAGCAAGACAAGTACATATGCCAAGATCTTTCCCATGAGATACTTGGAACTTCCCTTGCTTGAAAGAGGGCACACTGAATGGGACTAGAAAATGCTTATGGAGCATTTCAATCATCAGCTGGTAGGGTAGTGGTGGATACTATTATCCAGAGGAGGCCAGCTCAGTACTTAGCAAGGTAGTTCCACCCACTTTGTTACTTATTTCTTTGGTTTGTATGGCCTGATGTCAATGATCCTGAAAATTGGAAAACTTGATGAGAACTTTCCTTAGGAGCTACAGGTAGTCATTTTCTAGACCAACGATTCAATATCTCGGTTGAAAGGACATGATACTATCCACGAGATATGGGCTGGAAGTGCACAGTTTGGTTATAGAAAATAAGTCATTGTCGACAAAACAGGTAATTCCTTGCAATAACAATAGAAAAGAGTTTGGCAAACAGGTATTTGAATGAATCTATTCATGGGGAATGGCACTGAGACAAGAACTTGAAAAGAGTAGAGGGATCTGAAGAAGTTCATGTCTTGGCCAGTCACTTGGATGAAGGTTTAAATGGAATTCTCAAGTGATGAAAAGAAATGTAAATTCAATGGATGATGATTTCATCAACTCTTGGCTGCCAAGAGACCATTCAGATAGTTAAAAAGCAAGATGCTAAACAGGAGGTCGAAGTTGCAGATTATTGGAGCGGAAGGGTTTCGATGCAATGGAACCTTCTTATTCTTGTGACCTTTTGTTCAGTGAAAACTGCAAGCAACTATCATTTATTATTCAGTGAGGTTAATAGGTGCAACCAGTTGGAAAGTGAAAGGAAATGCAGAAGGACGGGAAGGCCAACATGGGATGAATAGAGTATGAAAATAGAATACTGAAGGAAGGGGCAGAAGAAAGAAGGAAAAAAATGAAACTGTTGAGCTTAAGTGAAAATAACACTCAGCTCCATCTGGGCAAAACTGCAAACATTCTCATTCAATAGTGTTTTTGGATATGGAACTCTCTCCCTCACCCTCTATCTCTCTCTGGCAAAGACAAAAAAAGCAATGGCATGATCTCTTATTCATCAATGAGAACTTCAACTTTCCACATAAAAACTAACCATCACATAGTACCAGAATACAGATCCACCCCTTTGAGAAAAGAGACTAATAAATAAATAAATATTTAGATGCTACAGTAAGTACCGTCTCAGATCGCTTGAGGAGCGGACCCTGAAGAAGGTTCTTCCCGGATGCCGACGCCAGCTGCCGCTTGATCTTATCTAAGCTGCTCCTCGCGTCCCCCTCAGGCGCCTAAAATCCACCAGAGAGCCGCAATCAGAGAAAAAGATCAGCCCAAACCAAGAGAGAGGGCAAAGGTAGCAAGTAGGTGGAAGCGGAGATTGCAGACCGTGGAGGCGCCATTGGAGGAGGCCATGACAGGACGAGAGGCGATAAGGAGGAGGGGTCGACGTAAGTTTTAGGAATTTCGAGAGATGCTGAGAAAAGGGGTGTTTGGTCCGCCGATTGTTTGGTGCGTTTCCTCTATTCTGAGTTTGACGACTTCGGGGAAAGAAGGCAAGAGGGGGAACAAGGAGCTCTCACACCAGTTGGTCCGTGTTTCGGGAAACATTGCATGCAGCCCCCTCTTAAATTCTTGGCATTGGCTGCACCCATTTAATGTTTTAACGAAACGAACGTGAAGTTTCCTTGCACGTACTTTAGTTGAAGTCTAGTTGCTATTATTCACACTGTACATATTTGATTGAAGTTTAGTTAATATTATTCATTAGGTAAAATATGAATTGTTTGTGGGAAATTTGTAATTATTTAAATATGATAAATATAAAATTTAATTTTATAATTTTTTAAATATCAATTGAAAATTTAAACACTCTATCGAGTGATTAGATTATAATCATATTATATATAAAATTTAAACTTATACTTGATCCTTCTCACTTTTCTATCGATTTTGTATAAGAGGCTTTCAAAGAGAGATTGTTCCTCATGTTACTACTTCTTTGAATTTCAACTAGGGAGATAAAGGTGCAATATCCCCGATATCAAGTGGAGCAAATTTACTTACTTATCTTCCGCTAAGTAATCTTTGAACCCACTTTGGTACTCATAAAAAACCTCTTCTTCAAATATTGTTAACTCCCTCTCAACTCCTAGATGGGGATGAGGTATATTAATAACTTTTTGTCTAAGATATTACAATTAGCTTAACTTCAACTAAAGGAGGGGAACCGGGATCAAAGCAAATCCAAATGAACTCCCAATCAACCTTATACCTAAGAAGGACTAGATCTCAAACTCCGACAGCATGAAAGACTCTTGCTAATTGAAATCAAAAATGCTAGAAAGAAAAGATCCTATATGCTACCATACATTAAGCAATTTTTCCTCATCACTCTAATCCAACCAACTACTATGATTTTTTCTGTGTGAAAAGAGAGACCCAACGAGGTAAGGAGTATATATGTTAGTTTAAGGAGGGATATAGCTCGATTTAGATCTGAAAAATTGTACGAATTAGATGAATGTGTTATGGCTTGAATCCGTAGTCAATCCTATTTTGAAAGCAGTTGACAATGGAATCCCATTTTTTCCATTATTGGACTATTCGTACATAATAGTATGAAGAGAATGACCTCTTGGAAACTTTAGGGGTTAAACTGTAATTAACCCACCTCTAACTTAAGATTGACATGTACTATAACTCATCTCATCTGGACTTAATACTGATTGGGTAATGATACTAATGAACCAGTATTGGTATCTCATATACTGAGTATCGATACTAGTTACCGGTATCCCTAATATACAGGTATAAGCTCTATATCCAAATGAGTACCGATGCTGATACCAAGTACTGATACTCATAGGTTCCAGTTTAGAACTCATGTACTAGTACTCATAGAGTACTGCGATCAATCAAGGAATAAACCAATCTCAACGAGTACCGGTACTCATAGAGTGTCGGTACTTCTTGAGTACTAGATATTTTGCCTGTAGCTAACAGTACCAATACTAATGACTAGTATCGATACTTGTAAGCTACAGGTCCCGATCTCTCCGAGCCTAGAACCAAATCTGGGACTCATGTATACCAGCACTCATGACAAGTACTGGTATATGCAAGTCTCATATTTTAGGCTTAAAAGACCTGCAGTCAAATATGTAGCTTCATGTACCAGTACTCATGAAGAGTACCCGTACTGGCAGCCTACAGTCCATACTAGAACCAAAACTGCATTGTGCTTGTACCGGTACTCGTCATAAGTACTGGTACTTACGACTGTTACAAAAGATGTTGCGAGTTTTCTGAGAAGATGAAACATGTATTTAAACACACTTATATACACAAATCTTATATAAGATAAATAAGAATTATCCAAACAGGAAACCATCACATCTAAATAGAAGTACACAATATATATATATATATATCAGCTCATGATTAATCTGCATCAATAAGCTTCATAACATGTTCACCTATGACAAAATATATATACCTATCTGCCATCCGTGAAGAAATATAATACCTATGTTCATCTTGGAGATTAAGAGAAAAGAGCTGCAGGTCGTAGGGATGGACTTCCAAAAGATCCCACCAACATAAGCTTGATTGAGAACCCTTTCAAGAAAGAGTCCTCTTTCTTCTCTCTGATGTTCCTCCTCAACTCACGATGGAAATAAACTTAGGTCTAATGGTGGTTCCCTTGGGGACCATAACCTCCTTAGTAAAATGCAATTACACACACGAATTGCATTGGAGATTTTCACTCCCACCCATCGAGGAAGTGTTAATCACAAATAGGTCACTGTACATACAGAAGCATAACCACGCCATTTATTTGCATTTTAGCCCATATAAAACCAATAACCTTATTTGACCACCTCAAGTTATAAGCTTTAAATGACAATTACAACACTTGTTGTCATTTGATTATATCTGTATTCTTACATATACAAGTCTATATGTTGAATTTTAATCCAACAATCTCCTACTTGGTCTGTATGTGTAACTTGTTAATCCAATAACATACAAAACTGAATTCTTGAGCTTAACTTTCTCATCATATCTTTAATGCACATCTATAAATTATCCGATCTACCAATTACACTAGCAATAGAACCAAAGTAGCTTTCACTACATGCCAGTAACTAAACCAACAATAACCACGTACACTAATGCAAAAGGTAGCCAGAAACATGTGGATGTGCAGTATGGAAATTACATGCTAATGTGCTCAACACATGCCTATTCCCAATTGGTCCTCTGAATAGAGATCACTTCCAAAAACCAAAACCAAATTGCTTCTCAAAATGAACAATTAACTGAAAACTTTAAGTTTTGTTTATTTCAACAGAAATGAACCTTTACAAAACATTATACATACCAAAGAACTGAATAACTGAAAACTGAATTACCAAAGTTGTCTATTACAAATCAGCACTATAAAATTTACAAACTCCCACTAAAGTTGAAATTTTTATAAAAACATAAGACCACTAGAAGTTGTGTGTTCATGGAACATCTTGAATATTATTCCTTTAGTAAGCGGATTCGCAACCTTGGAGTCTGCATCGATGTGCTCGATAGACAGTTGTCCATCATGTATCCTTTCTTTAACAACAATGAACTTGATCTCAATGTGCTTCGATTTGAAGAAGCTCCTTTTGTTATTGGAGTAAAGAACTGCAGACTAATTATCACAAAACAGTTGTAGTGCTTGTCAATGCCATCTACTATGCACAGCTCCGATATTAAATTTCGCAGCCATACTCCATGATTTGATACCTCATAGCATGTTATGAATTATGCTGCCATAGTAGAAAATGTAATAAGAGACTATTTTGCACTCTTCCAAGAGAGGGTACCATTGGCAAGTAAGAAAACATATCCGGAAGTAGACTTTTTGCTATCTTGGCACCCAGCAAAAATGCAGTCAGTATAGTCGAAGACCTGAAGCTTTTCTAACCTCCTGAAGGTGAGCATATAATCATGTGTCTTCTACAAATATCTTAGTACTCTCTTGGCTGCTCTCCAATGGTCTTTCTTGGGTTTGCTAGGTATCTACTCAACATGCCTGTAATGTATGCCAAATCTGGTCTAATACAGACCAGAGCCTACATTATACCGCCAATGGCAGATGCATGAGGAACTGTTTGCATATCTCGTTTGTCCAAATCACTTATAGGGCACTGATTGACACTTAATTTGTCACCCTTAGCCACAGGAGTATCGAGTGGCTTGCAATCTTGCATGTCATACCTTTCAAGTATTTTCCCTATATAGCTTCTTTGGGATAAACCTAGAATATGAAGAGAACGATCTTGACATATTTCAATTCCCAAAACAAATGAAGCATCTCTAAGATCTTTCATGTCAAAGTGTTTGGCAAGAAATTTCTTGGTATCTAATAGGATCCTCATATCATTAGCAACAAGCAAGATGTCATGAACATACAAGATTAAGAAGATATACCTACTCCCACAAAACTTATAGTATATACATGACCAAGAAGATATATCTACTCCTACAAAACTTATAGTATATACATTCGTCAACGAGATTCACCTTAAAACCAAACGAGAGAATCACCAGATGAAATTTAAAATACCATTGTCTGGATATCCGCTTGAGCTTATAGATGGATTTCTTTAATTTGCATACCATGCCTTTTGGATCACCCATAACAAAATGTTCGGGTTGAGCCAAATAAATGGTTTCCTCAAAAGTCACCATTAAGGAATGCAATCTTCACATCCATCTGATGCAGCTCAAGATCAAAGTGGGCCACAAGTGCCATTCTAACCCTCAATGAATCCTCAGAAGAAACAGGAAAAAATGTCTCCTTATAGTCAATGCCCTCTTTTTGGGTAAAACCCTTAGCGACAAGACACGCTTTGTATAGCACCACTTTTCCTTTCGAATCTTATTTTGTTTGAAAATCCATTTACAACCAATGGGTTTCGCACATTCGAGTAATAGAACAACATCCCAAACATCATTGTCTTTCATTGACTTCACTTCCTCTCTCATTGCCTTAATCCACTTTTCATGATTCGGCCTTTCTATTGCCTAACGGAAGCTAGTTGGATCATCTTCCATCACCCCAATGTCTGTTTCATGCTCCTGAAGAAATATCACATAATCATCCGAAATAACACTCCTTTCCTTAGTGAATCTCCTTAATGGCATGCTTTCCGTATGTGTCTGAGGCTGCTCTACAGGGGTTAAAACTGCATCATTATCTTCATTAGAGTTGTCTTGAGGTATGTCAAAGGCATGCTCCTCATCAACTTGAGTAACTTTAGAAGGAATAACTATGTTTTCCTCTTCAAAGACAAAGTCTTTAACCCTATCAACTTGAGCAGACTCAACACTCTCAAAGAACTTGGCATTATCAGACTCAAAAATAACTTTAGTTGTGGGATCATAAAATTTATATCCTCTTAACATTTCAAAATACCCAACAAAATAATAGCTAACAGTCCTTGTGTCTAGTTTCTTTTCATTTGGCCTATAAGGCCTAGCCTCAGCTGGACATCCCCACACATGGAAATGCTTAAGACTGATATGGGGTCATGTTAGTTACCTTAGTTGAGACTCTATTCAGAATATAAGCTACAGTTTTCAAGGCCTCTCCACAGAGTGAATCTGATAAGGAAAAATGAGCAATCATACTCCTTATCATGTCTTGTTTCGTTTCTCAACAATACCATTCATAGTGGATGAACCCGGCATAGTGTACTAAGGAATGATACCACATTCCTTTAAGAACCTGGCAGACGGTCCTGGGTGTTGTTCACTTGATCTGTCATATCTTTCGTAGTATTCACCACAACGATTAGATCTGACGGATTTAATCATTATGTTGAGTTGAATCTCAACTTTGACCTTATAATTTCTGAATGCGTCTGGTGACTGTTCCTTTTTATGGATTAGGTAGATGAAGCCATATCTAGAGTGGTCATCTATGAATGTGATAAAGTATTGTTAACCATTCCACACAGGTGTAGGAAATGGCCCACAGATATCCGTATGAATCACATCTAAGACACCATTTGAACTATTAGCTTTAAACTTCCTATTGTTGGTTTATTTCCCCTTAATACATTCCATACACTGATCAAAATAAAAAAAGTCTAAGAGCTCCAAAATACTGTTTGACATAAGTCTCAATTCTCTTTCAAGATATATGACCTAATATCTTGTACCATAAAGTAGCTGCAGATTCATTTTCTAATTTTCTTTTCACACCACGTGTATCCAAAAGTGAAGGCTTATCATGAGAGGCTATAGTATCAAGATAATAAAGATTATTATAATAAGATAAAAAAACTAGAACCAACCATATTTGAATTTAAATATAAACTAACTTTTCTATCTCTAAATGAACAATGATAACCACATTTGTCTAATACATAAACAAAAATTAAATTTCTTCTAAAAGATGGTACTACAAAAGTTTCATCTAAATTCAAATGAGAACTAGTTTTCATCAATAATCTAAATTTCCTTAGTGCTTCAACTTCTACACCCTTCCTGTCCCTGACATAAATGAATCTTTCAGCATCATTTGGCCTTCAGTAGCTCAAGCAACCCTACGTAGACACACTTATGTGAGTGGTAGCACCTGAATCCAACCACCAAATGTGGCTAGATACCAAAGCCAAATTAATTTCCATACAAACCAAACTAAGAGTTGTACCTTTCTTAGCACGCCAGGCGTGGTAGTGGGTACAGTGCTTCTTTTGGTGTCCTTTATCTCCATAGAAGAAGCATCCTGATTTGGAAGACTTTACAACCTTCCCCTCCTGCTTCCTTTGGAAAGCTGTATCTGCAGCTTATGTAGCCATTTTCTTTCCCTTTCCCTTGTTGTTAAGGGAAGTGGCAACATAAGCACTTTTATCCCATCATGCTTCATTCTCTCTTCCTCTTGCACAATGCGAGATGAGCTCATTCAGAGATCGAGTCTCTTTCTGACAATTATAGCTTACATTGAACTGGTTGAAGAAGGGTGGAAGAGAGGTCAAAACTAGATGCACCAACAAATCCTTCGAGAGGTCCAATTTTAGTGCTTTCAACTTAGAAGTAATATGAGTCATCTCCATAATATACTCGTGTTTATTACCCTTCCCCTTATACTTCTTTGAGATGAGGCTTGCTAAGAGTGTACCGATTTCAACCTTAGTTGTACCGCTTCTTAATATCGGCAAGGAATTCCTTAGTTGTACCAATGTCATCCGACATTATGCCCCTAAAAGCCTCGTTTATGGCCTTCTTCATAATCATCATGGATATGCAATTAGACCTCTCCCATCTTTCCTTCTCCTTATTTTGTTCAGAAGTATTGAATCCGTAAGAATGGGAGAGAGTTCCCTAATTGCTAAATCCAAATCCATAACCCTAAGGACAATCAACAGATTTCCTTCTAGGACTTAAAGTTTGAGTCACTTAACATGGGAATGGAGTTTAAGGTGGAAGTAATGTTGGCAGAAGACATTTCTGAAGAATAAATGCAGGTAAACACAGAATTAACTCCTTGAATCATAAGATGTCTGATTAATTTAATAGTGCCATCACATGTCTTAGTTAACACCATCAAGGGTCTCATCTTTGGGCGAGAGGTTGACTTGTAATTAAAGACATTGTATGATGTGTAACAATTGTCGGTTCAGATACAAGTTAGACATGAACCTTTCTTTGAGTCGATTCAATGACTACCCAGAAATTCTAATAACAAACACATCATTACTCCCACGCAAATGAGTAGAAGTACAATGAGTGTGCATTTTCCTTTGAGCTAGTGAACACCCACCTACTTACACCCATTCAACCTTTTATTATTCATGGATAAGTCCAGTATTCACAGGAGAGCTCACTTTGGCGAGATGCTGCTTCAAACGTGTTACCCTAGAATAATGTATCGTATTAATCAATCTAGACTTAATTACACTGCGTAGAGAATGAGTTGACTCTGATACCACTTGTTGAAAGCTTTAAGGGTTAAACTGTAAATAACCCACCTCTAACTTAGGATGGACATGTACTATAACTCATCTCATATGGACTTAATACTGATTAGGTACCAGTACCAATACCGGCATCTTACATACTGAGCATCGATACTGGTGAACCAGTATCCTTATTCCTAATACACAGGTATGAGTTCTATATCCAAACGAGTACCGGTACTGATGCCGAGAACCGGTACTCATAGGTTCCACTCTAGAACTCATGTCTAGATGAGCACTTATCAAGTATTCACTATTTACTGGTACTTGTAATAAGCACCAGTACTCATAATGTACTGGTATAACTCCAGGATTAAACTGATCTCAACGAATACCGGTACTCATGAAGAGTGTTGGTACTTGTTGAGTACTAGATGCTTTGCCTGTAGCTGACCAATACCTATACTAATGACCAGTACTGGTACTTGCAAGCTATAGGTCTCGGTCTCTTCAAGCATATAACTGAATCTGGGACTCATGTATATCGATACTCATGACGAGTACCGGTATATGCAAGTCCCAAATTTAGGCTTAAAAGACCTGGAGCCAAATCTGTAGCTTCCATGTACCCGTACTCATGAAGAGTACCGAAATTGACAATGTACAGTCTATACTGGAGCCAAAACTGTATTGTGCTTCTATAGGTACTCATCATGAGTACCGATACTTGCGACGGTTACAGAAAATGTTGCAAGTTTTCTGAGAAGATGAAACATGTATCTAAGCACACTTATATACGCAAATCTTATATAAGATAAATAAGAATTATCTAAACAGGAAATCATCACATCTGAATAGAAGTACACAATAAATATATATCAGCTCATGAATAATCTGCATCAATAAACTTCATAAATGTTCACCTATGACAAAATATATATACCTGTCTGGCATCTGTGAAGAAATATAATACTTGTGTTCATCTTGACAGTTAAGAGAAAAGAGCTGCAGGTTGTAGGGATGGACTTCCAAAAGATCCCACCAGCATAAGCTTGATTGAGAACCCTTTGAAGAAAGAATCCTCTTTCTTCTACTCTAATGTTCTCTCTCCACCTCCTTAACTCACAATGGGAATAAACCTAGGTCTAATGATGGTTCCCTCGGGGACCATAACCCCCTTAGTAAAATGCAATTACACACACTAACTGCATTCGTGATTTTCACTTCTACCCATCAAGGAAGTGTTAGTCACAAATAGGTTTCTGCACACATATAACATAACCACACCATCAATTTGCATTTTAGCCCATATAAAACCAATAACCTTATTTGATCTCCTTAAGTTATGGGTTTTAGATGATAGTCACAACATTTGTTGTCATTTGATTATATCCATATACTTATTTATATATACAAGTCCATATGTTGGATTTTAATCCAACATGACCAACTCCAAGTTGTTCAGAACAGGAATAGTGTCGTTATGTTTCTTGACCCATTGCTTTAAGGTTAGTTAGTTCCATTGCAATTGTAAGGGAAAGGGAAATAATTCAGTAGTAAAGTATCACCTTGGCGTGGTGGAAGTCATCAGTTTAAGCTTGATAATCTATAAATCCAATGTCAATTTTTTTATTTTCTTTTGTTTGTTGGACTTGCCCCCCGCCAATCAAGTACTAGGATTGTTTGGTTTCATTCAAATTAGTGTAGTTCATGTTGCTATTAAATAGTTTAAATCCTAAAATTTTCATTTTGAAATATTAATTATATATAAAGATATCAACTAAGTTGCACGCGACTTGGTTGCAGATGAGTTGCATGTTATCTATCCTCTTTTAGTTATACATGCAAAAACATAGAATTTTTAGGAAGAGGAGGGGACGGATTTGCCATTTCATTCTATGGAAAAAAAGTCAATTATAGAATACAATGTGAACCCAAGAACTACCATAGGAAGGATAGAAATTAAACTTGATAGGCCCAAAAGTCTATAATGCTTATTTCTAAAAGTCCTTTACAATGTGGTCTCAATGGAGAATTAATTCTCACCTAGTGGATGTAGTTTTGATGAACACTATTGTGTTAGAAAAAAGTAGATACCCTACACATATATGTAATAGCAACTAAGAAGCCTTGTCTAAGAGCCACCAAATCCATAGCCAAAACCTCAGCCATTAACTTCTCTAAGAGGGCACAACCCTTCATATGCCTCCTTAAGTGGATGTCCATGCATCCCCCACATTAACGGTGGCGAACACCCTTTGTTGTGGCATGTCGTTGCTTGGTACAATCATTACATTGCAAGGAATGTAGAGGAGTTCGTGGTTCATACAATTCTCACTTCTTAGGTTATCTCAACAATAAAGGGCATCATCAAATCATTAAGAAGAAGGGGCACTTGCATTCCTTCTTGTGCTCCCATAGGTACATTCCCATAGGTGATCTATAATGGAGAGGAATCAATTCTTCATGTGGTTCCAAATAGGATAGATGGTTTTATTGATTTTTTCTCCAATTTCTCAGGCATAGATTAAAGTTTTAATCGATTCTCACTCATGCTTTTAGGTACATTGCATCTATGCACTCCAACAATAAGGTTCAGTTAAAGAGGACTTAGTCAAGCGAATTATGGTGTTGAAGAGATGGACAGCGGTGTCAAGCAATCACATAGAGAAAATAAAAACTTTTACTAAGTTCCCTTGCTGGTGCTATCACACTATGATTGGTAATTTTGATGGTAACAAACAAGTGTTATTTAGCATTTGCATTTAAGACCAAGTTTCTAGGATGAATGCAAATTGGAAGAAGCCTGTTGAAGGTTCAAGCTTAAGCTCCATGGAGGCATGAAGGAGCTTAAAGAACAAAAGCAGCAAGGAGCATAGATGATTATAACAGCCCCAAAAATAGTCCCACATTGTAAACTTATGAAAATGAGTGATATAAGGATTGGGAATTTCTACTTGAAAACTTTGGCTTAAGCATTTTGGGTGGTTGTTTGGGTTTATGAGCACATGCCCAATAAGTTGTCAAGGTTAGTTTTTCTCAATTAGGCTCGCATTTAGGCTTGAGTCGTTACATTGATGGTTTAAGGCTTGAAGAACTGAAGAATATGATAGATTTATGATCTTGTATCAACATAATTTATTTTTGCTCTTTTGAATTTCTTACATATTTGTTAAAATGCCCTAAAATAGAGTTAAATACCCTAGATAACCATTAGGTAGCCTTGGAAACCAAAACTAACACTTGAAGTCCCTAAAACAACACATCTCAGCACAGAGCCGTTAAGTTTCAGTAGGCATTGACCTGTTCCCTTATAGCCAATCGACTTATTATTTAGTCCACCAACCTACACCTAAGTAGGGCATCGATTAGGCACCAACCTATGTCTTGAATGTTGGTTATTTAACGTCTAAAAAGCCTTGTGTCCATTATTTATAGAACACATGATTCACTCATTCAATTACGTTTCACTTCGTTCTCCATTCCGAATGGAGAACTCGTTTCACTTCATTTCATTCGTGAATCACGGGTTCGCATTGTTATTCGAATTCCAACCTAACCACTTTAGCTAAGGAATTCGAATAACTAGCTCACATCTGACGAATACTAGGGCGAACGGGGCTTGAGACAAACCCCTCTCGGGCTAAGGACGACCCTCATTCCCCCTAGCATTCTAAGGGGTCGGGTTTTCTTCCGTCGCGTCTCGTAGAAAACCCTCCATGGAATGCATTACAGGCTCCTCCCAATCTCATAACCATCCTTAAGGTTAAGAGATTGGTCTCCTTCCTATAAAGCTAGCTACTAGGTTTATAGGAAATAAACGTGAGTACTTAATATTTTTTTGCATATATAAATGCTAAGGGACATATTATGGGTAACTCTTGCAAAAAAAAAAAAAAAAACTGGAGGTAATATGCTCATATGGGTATATGATATGACATACCCATATGAGTGGGTGTTAGTAGCTAGCTTTATTCTCTTCCTCCCCTGAGGTCGATCCTCCTATAGGTCAGGTTTACGGGGTGGGATTGTCTATCTGCTTGGATTCAGTCGATGGCTCTCCCTCTCCATATTGTTGTTGTCTCCTGCTTCTAGTGGGAGTCGATCTCAGAATCGACCTAGAAGCAGGGTGTCTTTTATCCCATGGGCAGGGATACCTACCTAGCCCATGGGGGCTGTTATACCTCGATTTTGAGGTTATGCACATCTCAAAACGAGGGGAGTGTCTTCACCACAATCGAGCTAGAAGCCTCGATTGTTGGTTCAGATGGTATAGGATACTTTAACTCGATTTGAGATTGATTTGAGGCCTCCTTTGACCGCCATCTCCTCTCTAGGGGATGGCACATTGATATCAAGAGATGGCTCTTCTCTTATAGGAGGGTTAGGGCTATCTATCTTCTTAAGGGTAGAACCACTTCAGCTCCTTTCACGCTGTTGTGTGGTGGGTCGCTGAGCAGGAATATCCTGGTCTGCAGTTTGATCACTATGCGCTTCTCGAAGATGACATTGTCATTGCTTATGGTATCCCATGTAGCGAGCCAGTATCACCAGCTCATGTCTGATCTTGGGGTGAAGGTCTCCCTTCCTAAGTCCCTTGTGTCGATGACTATTGCAGCTGAGTTTGCGAATCAATTCTTCGTTAGAGGTAATTCTGTCTCCTGTATCGCTGAAAGCGTTATTGGGATATCATCACCCTTTCGGCTTAATCGCCATTGGGGACAAGTTTCACTTGTCTGATCGAATTCTGTTTCGCATAGGCGGTATAGGGTTCAAGTCGTGTTCGTGAGTTGGTTCCTTACTTCACCTCGTAGGTTTCAACGAGTGAGGTCCATGCTGAATTGGCATCGAAATCGAGTTTTGGTTGGGAGATGGGATTCCGTTAAGTCTGGCCCTTATTGCAGAGGCCTTTCGATGGGTGAGCACTAGGTGTAAGCCAGTAATTTTCCCGAATCATTCATAGCTTTAATAGCTCCGTTGCTGGCCTATAATAAATAATACTCAAACTCCTGCTTAATGAAAAGCTCTGAACTAATTCAACCCCTTGCCTTAGGTTGTTGGTTCCTCCTTAGGGTTGTCCCAGGGTTGGGGATGGATTTCCCTTATCAAAAAAATCGATGATGACAAAGAACATCAGGACTAATTGAACTAACATAATCATGAGAACATTATCTTAAGTAATATTGATTTCATATCCCATGGGTGAGTTTAGTTCTGGGGTTGGAGTCTTGTTTGGTTTAGAACTCACAAAGGGAATAACTAACATAATGATGTTCACAACAGTATGACATAATATGTATTGAATGTCCCATGGGTTGGTTAGTTCAGTCCCAGGGTTGGTTTCATAAAGCTTATTCTAATAAGATCGATATCCAAATCCACTTAGAAGCTCACCTATTTCATTCAAATGGGATATGATACCTCGAGGTCCCCAGGGGCTCGTTTAAGCCTTATTTCGAAGTAGCTAGATATTCAATACAATATGAAGGTAGGAATCATAATCGACTGAGAAGCCTCATTTTGGATACCCAATGGGTCTTGATACCTCCACACTATTTCCTAGGGGTTTTAGGCTCCTTATGGCATAGGGCTTATATTCACCTGGGGATGAAACCCAGGTATACATAGATTGGAATAGAGTGTGAGGGTATTAATGATTTGATTAGGTAAGGAACCAATTGATGAGTTGGTTCCCTATCACAATACACCTCGCACTCCAAGGATCGGTTCGCTTGGGCTCACCTACAACTAGACTTTTATGAAATAAGGAATTAGAGTTATTAATACAAGAATAAGATATTGGGTATTCAACGTTTCACTTCAGGCTTCCCGCCCTCGTTCCACTCCTTTACTTCACTCATAAGGAATGGAATAACTATGAACTCAGGCTCAGAACAAGAACAAGATATATTTGATTACCAAGATATCCCCTTGGTGAATATATTATTGATTCAATCTATTCTAAATATATTATTACTTAATTGACTTATGAATTATAAGCTGATAATAATAATGGAATTCATCTTCCCAGGAATATCTATATTGTATTACTTACTTGCTCGAGCGAAGTGCAGTGGAACGAAACGAGCAGCAGCTCGCCTTTGTCCTTCACATCCAAAGCCTCGCTCGGGCTCGGATAATCCACTCAATATCAATCATACCCCAAATCCTCATCCTAACACACTAAAGACCACCCTACCTCGGGGTGGTTTATTAGTGCTTCCGGCGAGCTCACTTAATCCTCTCTCCGGGTCATTTCAAACTACATTGGGTGAGACTCTTTCCGGCCTTGGTGAACTCCTTCAATCAACTGCTTATTAATTAGTTGGATGTCTTCATCCCCTCGGGCCGCCTCAACACACATTACTTTGCCCGGGCTTGACTCATGTAGCTTCAAATAGTTCTGACAAGGGAAACCGAAAAGTCATCGAACAAGTCAAGTACCCCTACGGGATAATCAGGAAGATAAGTAACAAGAAGTCATCCAATAATAGCAACCCCATGGATTGAGCCTAGGGAAGACAAGAGTGATGCCCCGGAGGTTCAGATTCATGTCTATCCTTGCCTTTCATCGAGTTCGAGGGAAGAAGAACCAATGAGGATTGGAGAATAGCAAACCAATTAGGATTTCAGGGAGGGAGTGTTCAGGGTTCGTTATTTTAGGCGTGTAGGTTGGTTACGGAGTCCCATTCATTAGTAGCAAGGTCCGCGGCCTGATAGTCGTTTTGTGAGTGTTTCCCGGGTTGTAGGTAGTTCTAACTAAGGATGAACCTCATGATTTCAGGCAAGAAGCAGATCAGGGAAGTGAGATTCCACTGGATGCCCGAATGAAGTAAGCAGTTAACTTACCTGCAAGTAGTAATCCTATTACAGGGCAGGGGAATTGAGCTACTGATTGGGGTTGATAGATAAACTAATCTCCTAACAGTGAGTGATTGGACATATCCTCCAAAATCTAAAATATAGACAGTAAGATCAGACAAGCCCCTAGACCTAGGGTTTGCCTGTTCCCCCGATGATTCGGTTATAAGTGAACCTAAGTCAATGACCCTTGGACTATCAACGAAGTAATAACCCCCGCCCCCAGGGTTTTCTATAGTATAGTGTGATTGAGTGACTCTAATTATTGAGTGACTCTAAGGTTAGTTCCTAGTGACCAGTGGGATTGCACGAATGAATGATTCACGTACGGGTAGGCCGAACAACGGGACAGGAACGAAGTCAGGTCAAGAGCTCAGTCGGACCAAGGCCAGCAGCCGGAGAAGAGTCTGAGTCTAATTCCGAGTCAAATGCTCACGATTCCAAGTACAAGGTTTGAGCAGCAAAGGTTGAGGAGACAATGAGTGAGTTAGGCAAGGATGAGTTCACCTAATAGATTCTCCTAGGTTGAAGTAGCGTCCGGGAAAGGGGAATTCAGGGTTACTTACTTACCCGGCCCGGTTGTATGTAGTAGTGCAATAATAAGATGACGGGAGGTGTTTGAAGCCGACCTCAGTCCCTTCTTGAAGGAGGTCTCAGGGTGTTGCATCGTCAGGAGAAGGTGATGTAGTCTTGTGTGTCGAAAATACCACCCCAACGGGTAGAATCCTGGATGTCAAACAAAGTACTTACTTGGACAAGAGCACAAATCTGGACATGCTTTCCTTCTTTCTGACAATATCAAAAACCACACAAACGAGGGTCACATAGCTCGCGGGATTGTTTCCCCCACCCGGCCTGGTCAAGATTGGATTCATCACTCGATATAATATAAGCAAAGCACCTGCTCTCTTGACGCTGAACTTGTTTGACTCCACTCGTTCTTGACGTTGAACTCGTTCCTGCAAGTTGAGCAAGCGAGTCATATGTGAAGGAGATGAGTGAAGTTTTTGGACTCGCAAGACAAACAAAAACGAACTTATTCACTTATTCCACTGAGTTCAGAAACCGCTATTGCTACTCTCGTAGGATTCCTCACTTCTTTCTCTCATTCAAAACCGTGCATGAGACTTTCATCTCTCACGGTTCCCAAGTGATCAAAGAAAGAAGAACTCATCTTATTTTCTTTATTACCTTCCTCGCATGTGTATAAGACTGAATCCATTTGATTTTGAAAAAGGATTCCTAATCCTGAACTTTTCGAGGAATACTTCATCAATGGTTGTGAATGACTGACTTTTTCCATCTTTTTGAGATGGTTGCGTAGGAGCAAGTAATTCCAAAGAGATTTCAAAATGGAACCATCTGATTTGATTCGTTCTCAATATCCATGAGATGATCATCTTAGGGTGATCCTTTTGTCGACAGATGCTCCTATTACACTCGTAATCTCTGTCTCTGAAGGATGAGAATCCACTATGTAGCATCTACATCGATCATTCCAGTATTGTATACGTCATTAGTCCGATCCTTTGTAGGAACTACCCGTAATAACGAACTTGCAAAATGGATTTGTTTCTCATAAAGAGATTCGTTGTTCTGCTTCACCTTCCTTGTTATTGAAACAAAAAGATCACAATCCACTTTCAGTAAAAGTGAGGTCTTGGCTCGAGTGGGGATAGCATTTTTCTTCTGCATGTCTATGGAGTTTTGAAAAATCCAAACATCTATAGATATCGAGGTAGAGGAATTTGTCGAATGAAGTGCACTCCTTCGTATACGTCAGGAGTCCATTGATGAAAAGGGATTGGGGAAAGCTTGAACCCAATTCCTACAGTGATGGATATAAGTGCAATGGAAATTCTCGAGGAGTTATACATTTGTGTATTTATCAGACCATTCACTATTTATTGAAGCTCGATCTCCCCCCTTGATAAACCATATAGCCAAGAGAAACCATGAACTAGAATAGAAGAGCTTGCCCTTCCCATGAGTCAATATTTCGTAGTAGCCTCATTAGACCGTACATCTCTCTTGTCTAGATAATAGGTAGGTACTGAAACATTCTTGAGCTACAATACAAAGATAGTTATGGAATCGTTAGCGCCACATAAAAACATCCCTCCTAGAGTAGCTGTGAATAGGAATAACAGAAACTCTGCGATAGCCATTTCTGTACATTCCATGTACTCTACGGATAGAGGAATACATAGAGTTGAACATAAATAAGAAATGAAAAGATTTTGTTGAAATTGTTCGTTTGGAACGAAAGGCTAATCATAGGTTCCATCGGAACAAGCTACTGTTATGCTCACTACAAAACTTGTGGAAGAGATGAAATAGAACCAGGGTCTATCTTTTTGATCAGAGGTGAAATCGATCATCAGAAGAAAGGCCAAAAATTAGGACACATTCTGGGAAAATGAAACTCCCATGGGTAGAAGAGAAGCAAATGAAACACTTTCATAAAAATGATCGTAGAAACTAGAATAAAGTTTTCATTCTGTACATGCCAACTTTAGAATTCGTAATTGCATCCAATCTCCAATTGTGTTTTAAAAGGTAGCACGCACCCAATTGTTTCGAACTTTCAATTTTGGTTTCTACTACGGAATACCCATGAATAGGATCCAACCTGAATTTCATGATATTTCCATCCAATTCCTCTTTCTTAAGCAAGCCCCCCTCGATAGGGTATTTCTTGGTTGATCCATGATTTCTGTTTCATCGTCTTTCTTTTCTCAAAAATGGATTGTTTCGAGAACAAAAATATTGATTCATTCTGAACTTAGAACTCCTAACTATGGATTTTTTTTTTATCGAGATTTATGGATCCTTGGATTGGTCTCTTGGAGCAACAACATAGAAGGGTAGTAAAATGTGCCGAAGCTCTATTTGCCTCTGCCTTTTTATGAGTCTCTACCTTTCAAAAAGAGTATAGCACCGCCACGTTCTACTCTTTGGTAGCATCTATGAATTCAGAATTGAATTAGGAAGAAATACCGTACCCGAGCATTTTCGGGATGCTTCTAATAACCAACGAATGGCAAGTACTTTTCCTTTTGTTTTTCCTATTTCGATAGGGTAGTTCCGAACTGCCCTTTCTTGGAAAGTCTTGCTTTTACTGCTATATTAGGAGTGACTTTATCTATTTCCTCACGTAAGATAGATAGTGGATTTCTTTTTGTCTTTTGTTGAATCTCTTTCACAGCTCCATAGAAAATTGGATAAGCCAATGATTTGTTTCCGTGTTTCAAAATACGGTTCACCAACATGGGAACTAATGGATTCCTGGATCAGATTTTGTAGTTTTTTTTTCTGCAGTACCTCAACATGACATGAGTGTGAAAGAAGTTCGAGAATCTGTTTTCTTTTTAGCTGTAAGGGAAAAACGAATCACTTATTTTGGCTTCCCCAGGGTGGATCCTAAAAGATATGAAAGATCTCCCTCCAAGCTGTATACACGACTTTCATCGAATACGACTTTCAATTCTATATGTATCTATGAGATCGAGTAAGGAATTCTGTTTACTCACTTTCCATTGAGTATCCATTTCCTTCTACCCTTTTCCTGCTAGGATTGGAAATGGTGTATTTGACATATCCATACGATCGAGCATACTACTTGGGTTTTTGAAATAGTGTAATTAATGTAAAAAGAAGTGCTTCGAATCATTGCTATTTGACTCGGACCTGTTCTAATTGTGTAGGTCGAGGTATTTCGAATTGTTTGTTGACACGATTTTTCGAAGTCAAGGTAGGGAAAACCTTTGAAATGATTTCCATATTGGACCCTAGACATAGAACACTTCTGAATCGAATCTCTTTAGAAAGAAGATCTTTTGTCTCATAGTAGCCTGCTCCAGTCCCCTTACGACACTTTCATTATTGGGTTAGCCATACACTTCACATGTTTCTAGCGATTTCCATGGCATCATCAAATGATATAAGTCTTGGATAAGAATCTACAACGCACTAGAACACCCTTGTTGACGACCCTTTACTCCAGTCCGAAAGCATCTCAGGTTCCTCGAATAATGTGATATCTCACACCGAGAAAATCCTTAGTTTATATAAATTCACTCCCGTTCCCCCATTCGCACCTGGAGTTTGAATCTTTCTTTAGCCTGGAACAGGTGGGTCATAGTCACCCCCGGGGAAGGAATATAAATATAACTAAATGGCCACCCCGCGTACTACTACAAATCCGACCGAGATTGGAATTAGGTTTAGGTGGCACCCCAAGGCTTCCCTATCTTCCAGGCTTCCCTTAAACTCGATGAAAGGCTTTGTTCTTCCCCTTACTTCACGAATCGAACAGTCCGTCCCGGTGAGGACGGGAAATTGGACTTAGTTTATGGCTAAGGTCAAGTAACTACTGACTCCTATAATAGTATCAAACCCCTATCTTACTTCTAAAGTAGTGCAAGTAAAGTAAAGACCCAGAAACAACGAATACCATAAATATCCACTGGAGGGGCAGCAATGAAGGCAAGAATCAATATAGAAGTTGCGGTCATACCAATTAGATTGGTAAGGTAGGAATAATTAATAACTCGATGTTCATTCATAGTTTTGTGGTTATTGAATTTATATAGTGAAATAATGAAAAGAAGGCCCCTCAATCAATCCTAGGGCAATGGATGGTGCCCATCCTTCCTAGGGTAGGGGCTCTTTAGTTCTCTTCTTTCTTTAACAACATTATTATTTGAGTATTGAATTGCATTTGATAAGAAGATAACCCTACTAATCAACATAAACCTAACGCACCCCCTATCAATGGTGTGGTCCCCAGGCTCATGGCTCACATAAAAGAGGATCTGATCCTAAGGATGTCATAACTAGACTGCCAACAGTGGAAATATTTCATTCCAAAGATGGGGAGAGTGCATATGCAAGTCTACGGATACGGTGCAAGTCGTATTTAAGGAGACGCACATGTAGTTGAGTTAGCTCATTATGCTATCACTTCACTTCGCTCGTTCCGTTGCCTTAACTTCGCACCCTATTAATGGCTTGTTTGGTAAGTGTTTGTCCTGATTAGGAGGTTCATCTATTGGTGTGGAGTGTGTGTTGCTCCGCTCATTATTTTCTCTTGCAGTTTCTTCCTCTAATGGGGTACGAAAAGTGGGGGGTCTGGTACACTTAATCCTAATTTCTGGTTCTTCTTCGCTATTGAGGTTTGGGTGGTGGAGGGGGGCTTTTTTCACAAAAAGCAGACATGAGATAACAAATCAAGTGTTTCCCTGAGATTTCGAATAGCTGTCCCGAATTCAACTTTATTATGTTTCGCTTCTTCCTCGGAGAAAGACAATCCAACAATTCCCAATCATGGACCTTGCGGATCAGATCGTCCGTATAAGATAAACAAAGACACTCCATAGATTTGATATCTTTCTCTTTGAATGAGATCTCAATTCCAGCTACGGTTTCATTAGATATCTTACAACTAGAATCCATCCTTGCGAGTGTACGAAGTGAAGCTGCGACGTAAAGCGAAAGTGGAACGAGCTAAGCTGCGCACCTTTCGACTTGCTCATCAAAGTGCAGAGCGTTGTTGATTGAGAACAAAATACCTTGATTAGCTCTACCTCGTATCTGACTCGCTGGCAGGTGTACGAAGTGAAAAGAGCGTAGCTAGGTAAGCTTCCAAACCCCTTCCCTTAACTTAGAAGTGAAAAAATGAGGTATTTCCATATTCATTCCATTCTTATTATAAGCTTATAATTCATAAGTCAATTTAGTAAGAATATATTAATAATCTATTGAATAGGGGTTCAAGTCAAGTATGAATTGAATAGATACATAAATATATAGGTATAAGCCTAGGATTTATAGGATTTGAAAAAAAAAAAAACTTGTTATGGAAGCAACAACAAAACCCATTTGGATTCCCATAAATATGATTTTGTATTCTTCTTTCTATTCATTTCCTTATTTTTTTATGCACTATATCAGTCCCAATTGCATTGGTTTCGATGAAGAAGGTGGACTCACCTTCTTCTATTTCTACATCTAATATCCGAACTTTATTATTGAGAATAATAGGAACTGAATATTATGGCAATAAAAAGTTGGATTCAGAGGTAGAGTAAGAGGAAAAAATGAGAACCGATGAAAAATCGGAAGTTCATAAAAAAATTGCAATCCTCACCACGTAACAGTACACCTACATGTCTTCATCGACGTTATTTTTGGACTAGAAGATCGAGAGCTAACTATCGAGACTTTGGCCTATCTGGACACATACTTCGATAAATGGTTCATGCATGTTTGTTACCAGGCACAACAAGATCAAGTTGGTATGGATCCCAATAACGTTTAATCTTGAGGTCGCAGGTTCAAATCCTGTCTCCGCACCATTGGATTTTGGAAATCGATTTATGGGATTCTCATTACTTAGTAATGAATGACCATTTTGATTTTGGCTTGGGATGAGAAAATGGAAAGAGAAAACTACGAGACTATCGTAGTCCATTATACGAAATTCTTGATCCTATTCCATGGGCGGATAGCGGGAATCGAACCTGCATCTTCTCCTTGGCAAGGATCAATTTTACCATTCGACCACATCCGCATTTTCTTCATTCCTGATACGTACACATATGTCCACGCATATATGACATATATGATATATATGCGCCTAGATCCTATTTGTGTAGGGCCAGGAACGATCTTCTCTTTCAAGGGGATTCTAAATTAGAGCCTGATTCTATTCCTAACAAATTCTATTCAGAAAATGAAATTATTTCCTATTTCCAAAAATCAAATGAAAAAGGATTCGACTTCATCTTCATCCAAATCTAAAAAATATATCAAAATTGATTTCGATTTATGAAAATAGGGAAATCCATTTGGATAGATCTATTTTCGATATGGATTGGATCTATTTCTTTAGGAAGATTTCTTCCATGAATTCAAGAAGAATTTCTATTCCTCTCTATGAATAGAATCCTAATCATGAATAGAATAATGGAAATGGAAAATCCATTTCGATTTGACTGAAATCTTATTCTTTTCTTTTTCATTAGAATTGATGATTCTCTTAAATAGGAAATTAAGTCTTATTTCATTTCCATTGTCTCAGAATCTGCATTTTAGATATCTATATTTGGATCCGATACCAAACCGAAGAGATTCAAGAGATAAGAGAATTCAGGATAGCTACCAGAAAGACTAATCTAATCCATAATGATGTACCAGAAAAGACAATCTTTTTTTTACTTGAGCAACCATCCAAAGAAGCAAATACAACGGGTACACTAATCAATAGGATGGATGAGGTTGCAATTAATGCAAAAACAACCAATTGGAAAGCAAGAATCGTGCTTGTAATCCTCCAAACTACCAACAAATGAACTATACCATTGGATCCCTCATTAAGTCCAAATTGGGATGAAATGCATTGTGGAAGGATTTCATCAGGAATCCCTCCATGGATTCTTAAGAACTTATTACCATTCACTCTTTCTTGGATTTCGGTTTAGACATGAAATGCGTTTAGCGGAATTTCGTATGGACTTCCTAAATGTACGGATATACATACTGTAGAAATTCGGCCCTACCAGGAGAGGGTGACGTAATAAATTGCGGAATATAATATAAACAATCTCACAAAAAATCAATCACACAATGTACACAATAATTTTTAGGTGGAAACCCAAACCAGGTGAAAACCACCGCCTAACCCTCTCGAGTTAAGATTTTCCGATCAACCAAGTTGATCAAATCCACTAAACAAATCACTTAAACGAGAGTGATTCAACCTCAATTACAACCACGCTACAAGTGCGAGGGTAGCGTTCCTCAACCCCTTCTCTTCACGAGAAGGATTTTGTCCCACGAAGGAGACGGGAATTCTCAAAGCGAATACCTAACCAAATAACAAAGATAAAATAACAAATATAGTCCTATAGAGCCAACAAAGATTTAAACCTAGCTTCTATAGGAATTAGGAAACTCCCCTTTACAAGGAGTGCGTCGAATCGATGACGTGGGTGCATGAGCCACGCGATGGCGCAACATCACTCTCGAGAACTATGACGGGAGAGCGGATGCGCGAAGGTTTAATGCTCTCAAGATGTAGAACTTGAGCTTGGAGAGCAAGAGCTTCTTTAGGACACAAAAGAGTAGAAAGTGTGTTGCTTGGGTGTGTCTTGTGTATCTCGTTGTGTGTTTGTGTGCAAGAGGTTCCTCTCTATCTATAGAGGCCTTAGGAAGGCTCTGGAAGGCTTCCATAGCCGTTAGGTGCAAAACCCAAGAGAATCAAGCCGAAATCAGGAACAATGATTGCACTGATAGGGTTATCAGACATCTGATCCTGGCATCAGACGTCTAGAAGATCAGTTTAAGATGTCTGAAAATAAGGTCAAATGTCTGATTTATGCGGGTTCCTTCCTGACTTGAATCAGATCTAAATAGGGTTCTAGTGTAAGTCCATTAGACGACATATAGGACATCTGGCACTATGTCTGGACGTCTGAAAACCTAGTTTTTCGTGGGAATGGATTTCCAAGAGAGTGCAACGGCTAGAAAATCTCTAAGAAGAGATTTTGGGTCAGCCGAGGCAAAACGGTCATCTATCAGACGTCTGGAAAGGCTTAAGGACGTCTGATAAGGCTCTAACGGTCATATCCTTTAGTGTTTGCTAAGCCAGCCAACGGTCATATCCTTCTAAGACGTCTGGAATAAGGTCTGGATGTCTGATTTCATTAGATAGAGCTAACTATGTCAAGCCAAAATGTTTTCAAACATCTGAATCAACAGTCAGACGTCTTAAAACATATTATCAGACGTCTGATTTTGGAATTAGACGTCTGAAAATGCTGTTTGAACCCTATATTGGTTTTCTAAGTTCTCCACAGAAAATCTAAGTGTCCTAGGGTTGTGCCGGTGTTCCTAGGACTACTGTTAGGGTACTTTGAGACTCTTTAACATGATATTCTAAGGAACAAAAAGAACAAGAAAATAAAGACAAAAGTACATGAAAGAAATAAACAGAATTCTATCCTATTCTTCTTGTCCTTCCATCTTCAATCTATTGCTCCTCGTGAATCTTCTCTGTTCTCCATCAAGCTCCTCCAATCCGTCCTAGATGCGAGCTCGAATTCCGTCTAATCACGTCTCCATTTGCAATTTGACCTGAAATCTAAGACTCCAAGTGCAAATGTTAAGTGACACGTGTTTTGTTATCATCAAAACAAACGATCGTGGTGCTTTAGCACCAACACATACTGTAATCTGTATACAGATGGATACATCAAAATCTAGATTCCCCTATAGGGTGGGGAGCTGCATCTACAAATCGTTAGTATATAGATTCCAATGGCTATGTACTACGGATAGGAATAAAATGGAGATTGTCTCTCAGAGAGATGGCCGAGTGGTTGATAGCTCCGGTCTTGAAAACCAATATAGTTCTCAAGAACTATCAAGGGTTCGAATCCCTCTCTCTCGTTTTGCTTGTGAAATGTTTCTTTCTTTGTTTGGCCTAGACTCTTTCGAGAACAAAGAATGAATGGCCCGACTAGGTGGGGATAGAATAGCCATGCCAGAACAAAAAAAATAGTAGAAGAATCAATCTCAATGAAGAGGGGCATGGAAAGAATGGGTTCCAAATCAAGATTGATTCCTTTTTCAAATCCTGTTGCAGTTGTGCGAGCCCTTCCCGCATGCCATAAATGACCCACAAAAAAGAAGAATCCTAGAACAAAATGAGAGGTAGATAACCAACTTCTAGGGGAGACATAATTGATTGCATTGATCTCAGTAGCTACGCCACCCACAGAATTGAAAGAACCTAATGGAGCATGAGTCATATATTCCGCCGAACATTGTTCTTGCCAAGGTTGTATGTCTTTTTTCAGCCTGCTCAAGTCCAAACCATTTGGACGCCTTAGAGGTCCCAACCAAGGAGCATGAAGATCCCAAAAACGCATCGTTTCCGCTCCAAAAATGATCTCCTCAGCAGGAGAACGCATTAGGTATTTACCTAAGCCAGTAGACCCTTGAGTGGATTGATGGATGATATTACCAACTACAAGAAGCAACTACCTTCTCCAGGCGCTGGACTTGAGGGACAAACAGCTAAAAGTAAAGCCAGCCACTTATCAATCAAAGCATGCCCCTCTCTCATTCTACCTCTCTCTTGATTTTCTAGCTCCGTAGAGGCATTATGACTACTTTCTTTAGTGATGGATTCACCAAGGCCCCAGCCCAGCAGCAGTCTTTATGGACTTTCTGATGAATAGACCTTTACGTGGCATGGCATGGTTGGTGGTCTTTCTAGATGATGTGTTAATTTACTCCCTCACACCTAAGATTGGCAGGCCTGACCTTACACCACTTTCTGAAGTAGAAAGAAACTTTAGGGTTGGTAGTATGCCAGTAAATGTGAGTTCTGGCTAAAAGAGGTGCCGCCTTCTTCCAACTAAAAGAGGTAGCTAGCCACCGCCTTCTGATTTATTAGGTGAGGTAGGGGTTGTGGTGTCAGGCAAGGGCATGGCAGTAGACCCTGTTGAAGTCGTGCTTCGGTGGGAAAATCCGCCTCCGTCAGAATCTTTCTCTCTTAAATCCTTCTCAAGAATTGCACACTCACCAAATGATTTACACAGAAAGATGTCAAGAAAGCAAGTATGAGTAGAGAAACGTGAGAAGACAAGAGGTAGACTTTCCATTACATAAGAAGAACCACAGCTGCTCCAATATGGAAAGAAGAGATTCACCACAGCTCCAGTCTTGAGTATCCCAGATACAATGGGAGGATTCCTGGTATACAGTGATGCTTCACACCAGGAGGGCTTAAGGTCTGTACTTATGCAGAGAATGTGCGGTGGCCTATGCATCTGTGACTTCCGTGGTGGCGGTGCCTCTAGCCTTGCCACTGCGAGTGAAGGACCGAGCGTCAGCGATCTTTTCGCAGTTAAGGAAGTATCCCCAGTCGGGGAAGGGGTCTTTCTACCCCTCATCTAACCTTGCATCTCGCACCCTCCCCCATCTCCCCGCCCCGAGGCACAAATCCTTTCCACTTTTACCCCTCATGATAGTTATCCAGGCCCATCCCCTGAGTAAACCACTGATGTGACCCACTCAAAGCATACCCATTAACTCATCCTGTTTATCAACTTCAGACCAATTCCCGAGCGAGGTGAAAGAGTCTTCCCCTTGAAATCCAAAGCACTAAAGCACCGCCCCCCTTTGAAAACCCCTGAAGTGGTACAATAAATAAGAACTACCCAAGGTGATTCTCTGGTAAAAGCGCTATTAACTTCGGAACTTCACTCCCTCTTTCCGCGGCCTGCTTCAAGTATTGCAATGTAGCACCTGGGTGCAAGGGGAAAGAGTATTATAGATAGATCTGGCTGCCGCATCCCCAGCTGCTTCAGTAGTATGATATAACCCCAACTCCGCTCCTAAGATTATTCATATGAATATGTGGAATTCCCAAGCTCTAAAGCTGAGGCTGCTTACAGAGGTTAGGTGAGAGACTCCTTTACTTTAAATACACTGCTGGGTCATTTCTTGTCCCCTTCAGGCGCCCAAGTAAGGACTAGAGTCAACTTCTTCCTGGTAAACACTAACCAAACCAACAACCCTGGACTTGACTGCTCCTTACCACAAGTCAATTCATTCCCAGGCGGATCCCCTGCCTCTAACTTTACCAATCCACTCTAATGCCTGGGCGGGTTTTTTATTTCTTCATTGATGAAAAGCAAATGCTAACTAACTCACTAGGGAAGAACACTCATGCTGGCTTGGATGAACTGGTGACACCGACTTCCTCTGAACTTTACCCTAAATCCTCTCCTACCTGGCTGGAATCCACTGCATAACTTGCTGAGGTCAACCTACGAACTGGTGCGAGTCGGATGTTAAGGAGACACGTAGCATAACTCATTTCGTGCTACTGCACTTTGTAGCTGCACTCATTCACTTCACACTTAAAGTTCCATACCTATTATCTTATTCTTTGAATTCACTAATAACCCTTAGGTTACAAGTAAGTGAATCAATTCCTTAATGAAACTATACTACTATAGTGAAGGTGAGCCCAAGCGAGCCAGTCATACTAGTACTATGGAGTTTTAGGGTTTAAGGGAGAGGGAACCAACTCTAACCGTTAGGTTTTTCATTCCTACCTTAGTTGATACATAATATCCTCAAACTCCATTAAACTCTATGTATACTTGGGATCAATATCCCCAGGATGAATCGAAGATGTTAGTAATCCTCAAACCTATTTCAAATAGGGTTTAGGTGTCATGATACATTTGGTATTCCAATAGGGCTTATAGCTCTATTGTAATGAATACCTTACCATTGTTTCGATGTTTCAAATTCCTCGAATTATCAATATAACAAGACCCATGGGAAAGTGAGGTATCTAACCGTACCCGGTAATCGATTTATTCACCAGGCTTTAGCTCAATTCACAAAATGAACTAATCAGCGTCGGGATCAGAGACCAAGCTTGAGGGGTAACCTAATAAGAAGCCCAAATCCCCTTAACTCTGCCCCAAGAACTAAGCCCCGGGGGAATCCGAAGATTAAGGGTACTGGGCTTACTAATAGTAAGCGCGTGATGAGCCTATGTAAGATGACCCTAACCCCTATGCCTATATTACCCCAGGGCGGAAGACAACCTACCTTCAAGGCATGGATTCACTCATCGATACAGAAGCAGGAGACTCTCTACTCCATTCCAACCATACCCGGGTCAATACTGGTTTACCGAGGCAAACCCGGGTAAATAGCTGCGAAAGCCTGGTTTGCAATGCATGTTTCCCTGCCCAGTGTAGTAAGCGCAGGGGAATTGATTTCCTTAATGAAATACTGTACTGCTTGCGCAGAGGCCCCTTTGTGGTAAGTTCAGGGTTTGAACAAGAATCCAATACCCGGAAAGATCCCCCAAAGCGGATGTGATGTAGTAGTATCGGGGCTCAACAAGGGAATAATGCATTGGATCTGAAGCAAGGGACTCAGGGCAAGAATCAATAGGGTTCCCGAATTCCGCAGCATTGAAGGTAGGGGCTGGGCATTTGGTAAATCTGGGGAGTTTATTAACTAAAGTGAAGGGAATAAACCAAAAGCCTTTAGGTCAGCTGCGAATGAGGTAGGGGAGGGAATTTATTTCCTTCCTGCCTGAGCTTTTACTACTCAAAAAGCTGATAATCCAAGGGAATCAACCTAGTGAGGTCCCGAAGTGAGACACAAGTGAAAGGCGGGACAACTCTCCAGAGTCTAGTCCACCAGAGAACTGTTTCAGAAAACCCGGTGTGGTAAGTTCAGATGTGAAGTTCTGGATTAGCGAGTATACTAGGAAGATCGGGTGAATGGGGATTTGGATGTCTTGGGAGTCAGGTCAGGAGCAATTCCACTAATTCTAAGTAAGCAGCATTGAAGTAGCACAGGGGATTTGGATGTTTATTCAGAGTCGATTCTCATTCTCATTCCGATTCCACTTCCGAGTACGAGTCCGAGTATGAGGTTGCTTCCCAGGAAGCAGTTTCGGAGGTAGACTCAGAGCAGGGGGTGAGATCTGAATCTGAGATAAGATAGTCTGGAGCCAGCGAATAAACATCAATACCTCAAAAACATAGCCTTGGGTATCCAATGCAACGCCCTGTTTCTCGGCTCCGTGTAGCAAGTTGAGGAGTTGGGAAGGAAATACCAAGCTTCTGGAGGGGAGTTAGGAATGGTCAGAAATCCTCTCTCATCTATTTTGGGTTGAACAACCAAGACAGTGCAACTCTTTCTACCAGTCTGCACACGCCTACTGTTAGCCTGCCATGCCAGGATAGGAATCACACTTGATATTGAAATGTCCAGAAAAAATCATATTTGTGAAGCAAAAACATAGATGCACTTCTAGGAATGTGTACTATATTGAATTCGTGAATTCAAATTGGAATTTGGTTTTTTTCTTTTCTTTTTAGGTCCGAATTGGTTGAGGAAAGCGCACGGTTTCTTTTCTGTAGAACATGTCTTGCTTCCAATCTACCAATAATGCGTTTCAACCCCCTATGCCTACCTATGGGAAGTTCAGCTTCGACAGGAAAGCTTTGATTGATATTTCATATTTCCAGGAAACGAAGGCTTACCAATTCGAATAGAATTGCTCCACTTCTGGACCCGGGGATTTCCTGCTAGCTTAGGGTATTTCAAGCTTTGAGTCCCGTCCCGTGGGAGTTCAGTTATTATGTGAATGAAGGTGACCGATCTCCAGGGAGGAAAAAATAATGCTATAAAGCTAGCTAACACCACCCCTTCTAATGGGTATATTAGACCAATACTCATTAGAGATGTAGAGAGCTTTTTATCTCCTCTTTTATAGTATTTACATTTCATTTTACTCTAAAGGCATGCCTATTTAATACACTAATTACTAGGCTAATTTCCTTAGGCACTTCACCAACCAGTCAACCATAGGTTGTCCAACTCTATAGTAGGGTGCTACCCGATACTGTATCACTCACCGACTATAGCCTATTCTAAGGAATCATAACTTAGAAGGCCTTAGTAGCCAAACGACTGGGCATCGACTTGCTTGCATAGGATCAATCAATTGTCAGTCATCCAACCATATTTGGGGCTACCCTTACCCATTTAAGGGCACCAACTAATTTATCTAACTGGTTGATTGGCCTAATACTAGTTAGCCGACCAGGCGTCGACTGGCTTATAATGTTCGTTAGATCTGTTTGCTTTTCTAGAAATTCGTTCCAATAGCTATGATCATTAATTGTTATAACATGTATACCATGACCCTCAACACCTCTAGAATATCCCTAACATTTATATAAATACCTACAAACACTCCTAAGCTTAGACACACATAAGGTAGAAAAATACACTTGCGAGCCGAATTCTTCTACCAAGTGAAAGGTCAAGAGATAGAAAGTCAACTATGGCTCTTTTAGCCTTGCAAGAAACATCCAAGAGCTTTATTATACTGCACACTCACACTGATCCACTTCCATGTTAGGGGAGTTTCTGTTGATATCCTTATTTTAATGTAACAAAAATATATTTTATTGTGAACTAATCATTTCAAGACAATTAAAGTCAGATTCAATAAATGTTTGCACCACAAAAGGGCATTCGATCTTTGATGAAGTACTTGAAGACTTTTTTTAATTTCATTAAGTCTAGTATATTGTAAGGAACCTCAAAGATAACAATTAATGCATTTTGAAACTTGTTAGCCATGAAATTCTGCTAAAACCTTATGTTTTTTATATTGTTGATCAACCAATCTTTTATACTTGATCGACCAAATTCACTTCCAATCAATCAACCACCTGGAGTAATCAATCAAAGACCTCTAAACGTCCAATTCGAAAATTGCGCTAAAAGTCGATCAAATTTCCAATTTAATCAATCAACATGGAATCGATCAAAACTTTAACTTAATCGACCAAAGGTCATTTTGATCGACCAACTCTTGATATTGATCGACCAAAGCCGAATTTTCAGACTTTCTAAAATAGGTCGAAAAAGCACCTATAAATAGGACCATTGACCCCCTCCATTTCAACACACACCTCAAGAGCTTTCTATAAGCAAATCTCTCATATCCTCTTTAGTGCTTTCGCGCCTCTACACCTACAACTATTGCGATCCAAAGCACGGCTCTTTGTGATTATAAAAAAGCTCGGTTTGTTTTAATTATGAGGTTCCATAATAATTACTGATATTCATTTTATTCATCTTACTTTGATTTGGGGCCCAGGTTATTTTGGGAGTCCCGCTTTTTTTTTGTTCTCTTGATCAGGTGTGTAAGAGAAGTCTTGTAGGAGTTTATGCCACCCTCATTCAAGTTGTGCATTCGTGGAATTAACTAGCATCGTTGATGAGAACCTCATCATGAGCCATAACTAGCTCATTTTGACCTAATACAAAGGATAAAAGCTCCTACATATCTCAAGGAAAGGCTTAACTCAGAGAATCCTGAGTTTGAGAAGAAAACAAGTCATAAGGGGTAAAAATGCAATTTTACCAGTATAATCTGCATACAGGGTAATTCAGGGCCCAAACATAGGTCAAAGCAGCTTAATAAGAATAAGAGTGGGATGAAATGATCTAGCAAGGGCTACAGCAATTCCAAGAAACTAAATGATAATCTGTAACCCTAAAACAACCCACTTCAATTCACAAGGTTCGAGGCAAAGTAAAAATAGAATAAACCCTCTAAAATTCATAGAAAAATAATCTCCAGGGTTTAGAACCTTCAATTTGGCCTTCAGAACCCTTTTTGACCTACATTGAGAACCATGCCCAATTAATAACTTAATTTGGGTTTTTGCGCAAATTGACCGGTCAAACAAGGTTTAATATGGAAATGAAATTCACCATCAGATTCCTTAGGTCCTAATTAGTCATGTATAAAAACTTGAGCCTAAGAAGAAACCTCCTTGACCGAATTTACACTTTGGTCCTCATATATTTACTCTTTGGCCCTCAACTTTTGAACCCTCGCATTTTGGCCCCTAACTCTCCTTCGTTCTTTGCAATCAGGTCCCTCCTGCAAAACCTGCCAGCACCATGCTCCGGCGACCTTGCGCGGAGCATGGCGCCGCGCAGGGTGAGGTGGGGGACCTGGCAAGTAAACCGGGGGTGCCCTGCGTCGTCAGCCGTCGCAGGGACACCCCCCTGGTCGTTGTAACCCACCATACCGACCGTGCGAACGCACGGACGGTATGGGTTCTTGTTTCCGGCCATCCTCCGGCGAGGGAGACACGTCGTCTCCCTCCGCCTTCCTCCCTGTTTGATCCCTATAAATACCCCCCGTTGCTCCACCGACCGGGGCAGCTTGGATCTGACGGAGAAAATCCCCAACTTTCCTCTCCTCTCCCTCCGGCAGACGCTCACCAGCTCCGGCGGTTTCCTCCCCCTCCACCTCTTCGCTCTGCCGCAATACCAGCAGCAGAGACTTCCTCCCCTGCTCTTCCCGCGCCACGCCGCACCCAGCTGGCGCCTCTCCGGCTCTCTGCTCGCCGCCGCCCCTTTCCCTGAGCATCGTCTTCTCCGGCGACAGTCGATACGACTGTCGCCCTGTTGATGTAAACACATTTACACTACTTAAAATGTCTATTTATGCATGTTCTTAAGCATAGGATTGCATTTCATGATATAAATATTGCATTACATGCATCATCTTGCATTTAGAGTAGTTTGAATAAAATGGAGGTTAATTGTCTCCTTTTATGTGCTTGGACAGGGCAAATATTTTATCGGGGCCTCGGATCAAAGATCCAACCGTATGGATATGATCGGGGCGACGATTGGAGTTCAACGACTCCAAGATCGCCCTAATCAGGCATCCGTAGCATCAGATAGAGACCGGGGAACCCTAGAAGATCAAGGGCCAGGATGGTGTAAATCCGCACTTCAGATGGAAAATCCGACCACACGGATGAATTCGGATCGACGATCGCAGCCGAACGACACAAAAATCGAGTCAATCCGACATCCGTGGCACCATCTACAACTTCCAGAAGATGGACGGCCAAGATAGCGCCACGTGGCGCCATCCCAGCCGCCCAATCGGCCGCAGGGGTCCTGTGAAGACTGCGCACCGTCTCCTCTCCGCCGTTGGATCTCGATCCAACGGCTGCGGTCGCGCGCGTTTAAAAACGTCCGCGCGACCATTTCGCCCGCGTAGCGCAGCGGCTACGCAGCTGCGGGCGAAGCGGAGGTCGCGGGTTCGAGCCGCGGAGAGGGGGGTCGAAGGCGCGGGCGAGCGGGCGCGCACGAGCGTCGGATGAAGATCCAACGGCCGCGCGTGCCCGATAGCGCCGACGCGCAATTGGACGCCCTGGTGGGCGCGCGATCGCACGCGGGCGGCGCGCTACGCAGCGGGCGCGGGCGCGATCTAAGCCGTCCGATCTCGCGATCGGACGGCTGAGACGACGCGGACGTGCGTCTGCGTTACGCGCGCAGGCCAGCCGAGCGGGCGCGCGTGGGTGCGGCGGCGACGGCGACGGCGGGGCTTTAGCGACGGTTTTATCCGTCACTAAAGACCCCTTATTTATTATTTTGAAGATGTAATGTCCATTTTGCCCCCACTCCTTGCAACTATAAAAGGAGACCCCCTCCATACGAAATTTTCATCCCTTCCTTCTCCTCTCTACCTCTCCAAAGCTCAAGAGAAGCTTGTCCCACACCCGGGATGCTTCTCACGAGATAAAGTCCAAATTTTCGTCCCCCTTCAGAAGTGGATCCCGCGACGACGACGGCGTGCTGCTCCGTTCCCGTTCTTCTGCTTCGTCCTCCTTCGTCCCGCTTCGTTCTCCTTCGTCCAGGCGTCGTCCCGTCCGGCTCGTCCTCCAAGCGACCGTCGAGGAGGATTCTCTCTCCCTATTCTTTTTACTGCTTTCTAGTATAGATTTACTGCTTTCTAGAGTAGTCTATTCGTCCTCCGAGCGATCGTCGAGGAGGACATTTCTCCCTCCATTCTTTTAATGCTTTCTAGAGTAATTGTTTTATATTTTCTAGTTGTAACGATTGAACTCTTTTATGATTAATTCCTTGTCTATTCTACATCTCATTTTAATTTCCATGTGTAGTATTCTTTCTCTCTCTCTTACTCCCTCTCTCTCTTTTATTCGTTGTAGATACTTAGATAGTTTAAATTAAATTTCTTCGTGACAAAATAAAAAGAAACGCGAAGTTTTTAAATCAAACGTTCGCCTCCCTGTGTTCGACCCGGAATTCTTATTTCGGTATAAATTTTATTTGTTGAACACGAATCCTTCGCTTTCGAACTACAACGACGGGTTTTCCAAAACCAAACACGTTAGCGTAGATTCTCGTTCAACATTTCCTCCCCCTTCGTCCCTGCAAGTAAGCTATAGCTACTCCCCTTCTTCTCCTCTTTCTTTCCCCGCTTTCAATTTATTCAATTAAGCCCTCTACCGACCCTGACAACCTTCACCCCCTTCGCCTCCGACCACCCTCCGGCGAGCCGCTCCCATCACCTCAGCGACCCACACGGCTCGCCGACCCTCACCGAACCTCCGCCTCATCACACTGAGCACCCCCCACCCCTCCACTGCCACTCCACACCTTCGTAACACTCCCCCGAACAAACCCATTCCTCCGGTTGCAGTCCAACCCAGGGCTGCCGCCAGACACCACCTTGCGGCCTGCCGCGCAGCTCCTCACCTTCGCCGTGCCACGGCGAAGGTTCCCAAGTGGTTTGATCAGGCCGAGAGGCCATATTCGTGTCCGACAGGTTTTGAGGTTCGACCGCCATTGACGCACATTGAAGCAGCTTCTCCCGCGCTCCAGGCTTGAGGACTCCAGGTCTCCAGCTGCTGCGGAGTACGGGGAGTCTTGCGAAGGCAGCCAGCCAGCAACCTATGCAAATCGAAGCCGCAGCTGCAGAAGCCAGGCCGCGGTCTCCCAGCAGGCGCACGCGAGGAAAGGTCTGCGTTTAGTCCCACATCGGTAAGCCTTACACCCGTTCCACTGTTTAAATTGATTTTGTGCACTAGCCTTACTGCCTCAGTACACGGGGTGAGGTCCCCTTACACCCGCCCGGTTACCCGGTCTCGTCCGCGCTCACGCCCCGCGGACCTGACCCGACCCGACTTAGACTGACCTGCACTCCTCGCCCACCACGCACGCCGGTGGGCCTGGACCCGGGCGTGACCCGAACCCGATTACCCGGCAGCTCTGGGAGAGCTTTCCTAAGAGTGGTTTCAGAGAGAGAGAGAGACGCGCGGGGGGGGGGGGGGGGGTAGAGTAGGTTTTGCCTCTGACGAAAAACTCTGAAGTGTGCAGGCACAGGCGAAAAAGAAGACCCGCGGAAGAAGAAGGAAGCTGACTGTAGCAACAGGTAGTTAAGTCGTCTGATTTGGAAATCAGACGACGGCCTGAAGGGAAAAGAAGAAAGGAGGGGTGACGTCCCTGGCTGAAAAAGAAAAGAAGAAGCTGACACTTAGCCGCAAGGAGGAGAAACAAGAAGAAACCTTCACAGAAGAGACTGCAGAAAAAGAAGAAGAGAGGCCAAGACAGAAACCAAGGAAGAAGAAGAAGGAGATCTGAAGAAAGAAAGAGGAGCATCACCTCTGCAGAACAAAGAAGAAGAAGGAGATCTGAAGAAAGAAAGAAAGAAGAACATCACGAGGAGAAAACAAAGAGAACAACAAATTCTTTCCCTCTCTCTTTCTTTATTTTGTAAAAGAAACATGTATATCTCTAGAATACAACTTGCTCCCTGAGTTCGACCTTAGGAACTCTTTTATTTTCCGAGTAAAAAAAATTTATATATTTGAAATGTTGGTAGTAACCGGCTATACTACAATGTTATAACAAACTAAAACCCGGTTATCCCGAAGCCAAGCGATTTCAATCGTCTAGTCAAAGAAATCCAAAGCTAAGAGGATTAGGTGGTGATTTTTACTCGGAAGGGTTTCTACTTTAAATCCAGGTGTTATCTATCTTTGTGGTTTGCTTATACTTATTTTGATCTATAGTGAATGATATTTTACATTTCGCAATCGCTTTCAATAATACACTATTTACCACGCTCTAGTGTTACCTAGTTCCTACAAGTTCCGCATGCACTCACATCTAGTATCAGAGCTTCGGTTATTCCAACATGGATGTCAAAATACTCCGAGGTATACACTAAGGAGCAATCTATTGTTAGGCTACCTTTCTTTGATGGCACCAACTATGAAGATTGGAAGATCATAATGCAGATATTCCTTGAATCCATGGATTATGAGGTTTGGGACATGATAGCCTCTAAATATACACGATCGGAGAAGAAAGAAGGTGTTGAGATCACTGCAAACCAAAAGAAGATGGCTATTCACAATGATAAAGCCATGAATGCTATCTTTTATAGCCTATTCAAGGATGAATTCAACCGCGTATCAACCTGCAAAACTGCATACGAGATTTGAAACATTCTTGAAGTTACTCATGAAGGAACTTCAAATGTTAAGGAGACTCAAGTCAACCTTCTCACACAAAGGCATGAACTCTTCCATATGAAAAAGGGAGAAACAATCAGGGAGATGTACACAAGATTCATAGACATCATTAACTCCTTGAGCAATCTGGATCAAAAGATTACCAATGAAGCCTTAGTTCGAAAGATTCCTCGTTCCCTAACTAGGGACTGAGAAACCAAGACAACAACAATCTAGGAATCTAAGGATCTTTTTGTGCTCAAGTTGGATGATCTTATAGGTAGCCTAATGGCTTATGAGATTCAGCTCGAGCATATGAAGGAGCATGAAGGTGAAAGCAAGACAAAGAAGGGCATTGCCTTAAAGGCTGACATTGACTTGGAAGAATCAAAAAACGAAGACAATGATAATATAACATTACTTTCCAGGAAGTTTAGAAAATTCTTGAAATACAAGAGCTAGAAGAAAAAAGAACTGCAGGATAACCAAGTCATCTGCTACAATTGCAAGAAGAAGGGGCAAATGAGAAAAGAGTGCCATCAAGTGAAGAAGGAAGGCAAAAAGAATAAGGTCAGAAAACAACTCAGGCGATAAGGAAAGAAGAAAGCCCTTCAAGTCACCTGGGATAATAACAATTCTAGCTCCATTGAAGAAAAAGATACATCAAGTGAAGAAACGCTTTGTGGGCTCATGGCAATTGAAGATGCAGTATCTTTTTTTTTTATGAACTTTTAGAAGCTTTTTATGAATTACGTGATTTAGTTAAAGCACTAAAGTGGCCAATAAGAAGTCAACTAAAGATTTAGATGAAGAAATAGAGTTGAAACACAAACTTGCATCACAAAATCAACAACCTTCACAAGAGATCACCTCACTTAGGACTCAAGTAGAGTCACTTCAAATAGAGATAAAAAAATTGAAACAAAAGTCTATTACTCTAGTAAATGATTTAGCTAAATTCACTAAGGGTAGAGCAAACCATGGGAAACTATTAAGCACTCAGACCCAAACCACAACTAAATTTGGGTTAGGATATGTTCCTAATAATGACCATGAAGCATCCACTTCAAAAACCAACACACATAGTCAAACTAGCCTTAAGGTCATGAATAGGTCCATGCCTAAAAAGGCACCAACTAACAAATCTAGACCCAAAAGAAAATGAGTACCAAAAAGAAATTTGCAATCCCATTTTGTAAGAAACCCAAATGAAGGACTAAAAAAGTATTCAGATTGGATCTATCAAGCAAAAGATTAACATCTTGCAGCCGTAAGAAGAAACTCTGAACCTCACAGGAATAAACCAATGATAAGTTCAAAGTAAAGAAAGATAAGTTATGGACAGCAATTGCTCAATGCACATGACAAGAGAAGAAGACTTGTTCCTCAACATCAGCCGCAAGGAAGGTGGTTTGGTCACCTTTGGCAATAAACACAAGGGCCATATTATTGCTACTAGTCAAATTGGTAACTCGAAAACCTACTTTGATAATGTTCATCTTGTAAAAGGTTTAAAACATAACTTACTAAGTGTAAGCCAGAAATATGACAGAGGTTATAAAGTAAATTTTACCTCAAAAGGTTTTAAGATAAAGACAAGAAAATTAAGGAAATCCTTTTAACTGGAAACAGATCAAAAGATATCTATAATATTGACTTTGACAACTGCAACAAGCTAAATTGCTTAGTTATATCAGATGATGAGTCAATACTATGGCATCGTCGACTGGCCATGTTTACATGCAAAATATAAATGAACTTGTGAAACATGACTTAGAACAATGATTGCCTAAAATTTCCTTTAAGAAGAAAAATCTTCGCAAGTCTTGTCAATTAGGGAAGCTCCATAAAACCTCTTTTAAACTTAAAAACATGGTCAGTACCACAAAGCCACTTGAGTTGATTCACTTAAACCTCTTTGGTCCAACCAAATCTAAAATCCTAAGTGGGTACATATACTCTCTTGTCATTATTGATGAATTTTCCCGATTTATTTGGGTATTATATTATTATTTATAAGGTCTAAAGATTCTACTTTTAAGGAATTTAGAAAGTTAGCCAAAAGAATCCAAACTAAGACCGGCCTCTCCATTACTAGGATAAGGAGTGATCATGAAGGAGAATTGGAAAATCAAAACTTCTAAGATTTCTCCTCAACCTATGGAATAAAACAAGAATTTGCCTTTTCTAGAGCACCTCCTCAAAATGGTGTTGTAGAAAGAAAGAATAGAACCCTGCAAGAGTGTGCCTGCATAATATCATGCTAGTTAAAGCTACCTCAGTCTTTTTTGGGCTAAAACAGTAAATACTGCATGTTACATCTAGAATAAAGCCTCTGTCAGACCAATCATAAAGAAAACACCCTTTGAACTTTACTATGATAGGATACCTAAGATTTCCTACCTTAAGGTATTTGGTTGCAAATGCTTTATCTTGAATACAAAACAACATTTGGATAAGTTTCATGTTAAAAGTGATGATGTAATTTTCTTATGATACTTCTTTAGAAGTAAAGCCTATAGAGCTTATAATAAAAAAAACTTGGTGGTTGAAGAGGCATTGCAAGTGTCCTTTGATGAGTCAAATTAAAAAGAAAAAGGATCAACCACAGAGAATGATGAACTTCCAGATGTTCCCTCGAACATTTCCGAGGAAACCATTACCAGTGACTTACCTAAAGATCAAACCTTTACTAAGGATCATCCCAAAGATCTTGTGATTGGTGAAGTCACCAAAGGAGTTCAAACTATATCTTCCCTAAATAATCTTACACTTAGTGTTTTTGTATCCCAATTAGAACCTAAGACTGTAAAAGAAGCTTTCATTGATGACTGTTGGATTATTGTAATGTAAGAAGAAATGAATTAATTTAAGAGAAGTAATGTTTGGGAAATAGTCCATAGATGATTGAAACAAAATAGGTCTTTAGAAATAAGCTTGATGAATCAGGTGAGATGGTATGAAATAAAGCTAGACTTGTGGCCCAAGGTTATAATCAGGAAGAAAAAACTGATTTTGATGAAACATATACACCTATGGCCAGATTAGAATCCATTAGGATGTTGCTAGGCTTTACTGCCCATATGGGATTTAAGTTATTCCAGATAGACGTCAAAAATGCTTTTCTCAATGGATTCATAAAAGAAGTATATGTAAAACAACCATCTGACATTAAAAGCTCAGATAAACCTGATCACAATTTCAAATTAAACAAAGTCTTGTAGGAACTAAAACAAGCACCTTGAGCTTGGTACGAAAGAATAAGAAATTATCTACTAAAAAATGAATTTAAAATTGAATTTGTTGATCCAACCCTCTTCACAAAAAAAAAATCAACTAATCTTAATTCAAATATATGTTGATGACATAATTTTTTGTGCTACTAATGATTTTCTATGCCAAGAGTTTGCAAAGGTTATGCAAGATAAATTCAAGATGAACCTGATGGGGGAACTGAAGTTCTTCCTAAGACTGCAAATTGATCAGCTTAAAGATGACATCTTCATTTTGCAAACCAAATATACAAAGGAGATCTTGAAAAAGTTCGGAATGAACAACACAAAAGGAAAGAAATGTTTGAGTGTGAAATCACGTTTTTAAATATTTTCGTCATAGAATAGCGTGAAAATACATCAACAAATAATTTTAACAAAACTTGGTAAGCCCCAGTCGAACTCAAGGAGGCGAAAATGCGACTTCATTTGATTTCAATATGTGTGATGTGCTGAAAATAACGATCTGATCTAACTAGAACTAGAAGCAATAACCAAGATAGATGTGAAGCAAATCAACTTTACTCAAATAGTGATCATGCATGTTCTCCACATAGTTGAATGCTTGACAAGGAAATTAGCTAGAATAACTAAAACTTAATTAGAACAACTAGAACAAAAACTACTAGAATTAGAACTACTAGAAGAATTAAAGAGAAGACTATTTATTTTACGAGAACAAGGGTACCAAGGAGTGGTCCTTGATGGCCTTTGGAGAGGCATACAGGAGCAGCAGCGGTACAACAAGGGTGAACTTGGTGGATGTCTTGGTGAGTCAAAGAGATGAGAGGAGGACTTTGGAGAGGGAGATGCTCGTTCGTGGAATTGCCCTAAATTGGGGGGGTCTAGGTTCCTTTTTATAGCCAAAATAAGGGACAAAATGGGATTTTTTAGAGCCCCAATCCGTGCTAACATGTTGGAGCAGCCAAAGCCGTCGATTTGGAGATCTACGACTCAGATTGCGTCCAAATTGCACGCCTATGCACCTCCATCGCGAGCCCAACACTCTTGTCGTTCTGATGCTTGTAGGATCTAAAGGGCACAAGTACACCAGAAGGGAGGATTAATAGTGTGGTAAAAAAAGTATTGCAAATAAAACAAATCAAAAAAATAGTACACCAAATATATAGTGGTTCCCCTCACTTGGGTACTCTACTGCCTAAGTCTCCCGAATTAGGATTTTTAACCTGATTGCCTCAACCCGGAGGGAATCAATTTACTATAAACCAAGATAATTAACGGGTTACCCCAACCTAATTACAAGATCAGATAAAAGTAGAAAATTGCAGGCGTAAGCACGAAACAAATTAACTTACAACTTAATTCCTAAGTCTCCAACAAGAATTAGCTTAATAGATATTTGATATATCAATCTATCGAAAAACACTAAAGCGTAAAAAACAATTTTACAAGGAAGTGCAAATTCGACAAAAGATCTTGTTAGAAGATAAGAATCTTCTCGAAGGAAAGATGCAACAAGCCTATCACCCTTGTAGCTAGAAATGAGAAATGTAAAAGCTGGTGCAAGGAGAAATTTTATACTTGTGTTGTGTGCAAATGGCACACAAAAGGTGTTTTTATAGGTCACTAAACACATCCCTTACGATTACAAGCCGTTGGGGGCAAAATGGGAAGATTAGAGATAGGATTAATTGCTAAATAGCCGTTCAAATTGGGCACAACGGTTAGTTGGTACCGGTACAAAAGATGTAGTACCAGTACTGACTGCCCACAGTAAACCGACAGCCAGCCCAACAAAGCCTGGGTACTGGTATTCATCATAGGTACCAGTACTTAGTGCTTACAGTTGAGTATCAACTAAGTTACCAGGGACTGGTACTCATGCTTAGTATCGGAATATGTGACCCACAAATTTGAGTTAAGTTTAAAATTGTGACCTACATGTACTGGTTCTGGTGATTAGTACCGGTACTTATAGGGTCCTGGCACTACCCATGTCTACAAACTATGAGCACCTGGTACCGGTACTCATGCTGAGTACTAGTATTTGTTGTTCATAGTTTATGACTACGACCCAAACCTGTGCCTATCATATATCGGTACTGATGAACAGTACCGGCACTTGCAACAAATACCTTGAATAAAATTTATTAATCAATTTTGGTGCTATTTGAACGCAAATACACGATTAATATATCAAAAAAATGATTTTAACTTTTCAAACGAGTGATTGAACCTAAGTTTGATACCTAATTATCTTTATTTTGATTTTAACTCCTAAATCAATTTTTCTTATTAGGAGACATCCAAAAATCTAAATTACAACACATAAAAACAATCTTCATTCTTCATGCCATCCACACTTCTTCCTTATTAACATCCATTCTTACTAAATTCTATGATTTCCTGTAAATAACACTTCATAAACATATTATTCATGCCATCCACACTTCTTCCTTATTAACATCCATTCTTCCTAAATCATATGATTTCCTATAAATAACACTTCATAAACTTATTAGTTTTAGAATAGTTTTGTTAACACCAAAGCATAAAAGAGAAATGGAAATAGGTTCTGACAATGTTGGCACGTGGTGCTGTCGGTGCCGTCTAATTGCGATCACGTGGCAGAGGGTGCGCCAAAGCCACCACCTCTATTGAAATCACGTGCAATGCGCGTGTTCAATTCTTGGATGTTCAATCACGATGATCAATGGCCGAGGTGGGCCCATGTTACTCGCTTGCCACCGCCTCATCACGCCCGTCATCACACATGTGTCGATCCAACGCACGTTTGCGAGCCATGCGTCGAGCTACCTGGCAATCGCGCGGTTGAATTTTAGTGCCTCGCACTGAGCACAGTTGCGCTCGCGCCTCGCGGCTCAATCGGCACCGCTGGCTCGCCTTAAGGCGCTTGACCAACATGCTACGCACATGTTTCTGTCGCGCTTTCGTTTTAGTGTGTGCTTGCCGTCAGCAGTTGGATGAAGATCCAACGAAGGAGATGTAGCCTTTTCTCATTAAAGTGTGTTGAGTGGCGACGTGGCTTGTTCCTGACCGTTCGGTGAAGATCCAACGGCCCTCGTTTCGTGTAAAAACTTCAGAGGCTGAGGGTACGGTGGAGGGCTATTGGGATGGCACCATGTGGCACCATCCTAACCGTCCATCTTCTCACCTTTAAAGATGGTGCTACAGGGCTCCAATCGAGGCGATTCTTGCGTCGTTGGGCTATGATCGTCACTCTGAGTCCATCCGTATGGTCGGATTTATCATCCACGGCCCCGAATCATTTACAATTATTATTGCCTATCAATTAAAACATAAAAATACCATTATTATTTACATAGCTAAATAAATCAACTACGATGCAAAATTTGCTTCTCATGAATGCATTATTCCTAAGTTAACCAAGGCTTTAACTTAATTTAGGTAAATTAGGTCCTATGATTACTGTGCAATCAAGGACACACCAATGGCTACCACTTCACAACTTAAGGAAGATGAATCAGGTAAGAGTGTAGACCAAAAATTGTATAGAAGCATGATAGGTTCTTTACTTCACCTAACTGCTAGTAGACTAGATATTCTGTTTAGCTCTTGCCTCCATGCTAAGTTTCAAGTGAACCCTAAGGAATCACACCACAATGCCTTAAAACAAATACTAAGAAAGATGCCATCACAACACAGCAGATCTTGATCTGTTCTATCCCATTTCAGCCACACTTGACTTACTCTCATATCATGATGCTGATTATGCAGGTAGTTAGACAGATCACAAGAGTACTAGTGGAATGTGTCAATTTTTTAAAAACTCTCTAGTCTCTTAGGATCAGCAAGAAACAAAATAGTGTTTCACTATCCACATATGAAGCTAAATACATTACCAATTCTCTAGCATGTATACAGATTTTATGGATGAAGCAAAAACTTAGGGATTTTGGACTTAGCTTTGAAAACACTAGCATCCTCGGTGACAACACTAGGGTTATAAATCTATCCAAAAATCCTATCCAACACTCTAGAACAAAACACATAGATATCAGATACCATTCCCAAAGAGATTATACTTTGAAAAAGGAAATAACCATAGAGTTTATTCAAACAGAAAAACAACTAACCGATATCTTCTCAAAAGCTCTTGCAAAAGATACATTAATAACAATAATAAAAAAATTAGGCTTAACAAGACTCATTGAACTTTGATTATTTTTTGATTTTTTTGTCTTGTTAGCTGTTGGTCGATCAAAATTTACTTTGATCGATCAAACATGGTTTTGATTGATCAATCTTGGAATGTTTTGAGAGGGAAAATTCCCTCCAAAACCTTCAATGTGATCAACCAATTCTTTATTTTGATTGATCAAACTTTAGGTGGAAAACTTTTCTCCACTAGAAATTCAAATTTATTAATCAATTTCCAAATATGATCGACCAAATTTGATTCTGGTCGACCAAACATCGGTTTTGATCAACCAAATCTGGACAAAAATCACCCCGTTGATATTTTGTGTTGTGAGAATCAAATAAATTTGATTTGATTGCTAATCAGCTTCTAATCTTTGATCTCGTTCCTGTTTTACTTCCTATCTTATTTAGACAACCTAATCTCTATAAAAACACGTCCTCCAACCCCTTTTCAATCAAGAAAAATTACCTTGCCATCTCTTCAAACAAAAACTCACCACCTTGGTCTACCTCCTGAAAAACCACCCACAGTGGTCCCCTCCCATACAATTCTCCATCGAGCACAACCCCACCCTCCCACCTCCATCGACCAATGCCGTTGCTAGACTCGAACACTCCTTGGTCGACTGATAAAACTGCATCTTGGGGTGATAAATCTGTCAATTGGGATTTATCTTAAGAGCAAAACGCACAAATGACACATCATAAATAGGAATAGGAGCACCACATACATTGCACATCAAGATTGCCTATAATGCATTATTAACGGCCAAGTGTACAAGGACATGTCAAAACAGGCCTCAGATGAGCAATCGGACCGCACGGATGGATTTAGAGTAACAAACGGAGTCCAATCGACTCAAAATCCGCCAAATCCAACATCCGGAGCTCCTGTAATAGGCCCAAGAAGTTCTGACCGTTGATCTAATGATCAACGGCCACGGTATGCCACGTGGCGCTTGCTCATCGCATCGTCGCGACAATCCGCTGCAACAACGCTGCGGTGGGCGCTTCAACCTCGTAATCAGGGGCGCAGGTTCGAAACGCTCGCCGCACCCCAATTCTGCACGATTTGAGGCACGCGCAAATTCAACCGTCCGATCGGCAACGAATAGCGCAAATGGAGCCGAACGGCGCAACGGATGCGTGCGGAAAGCCACGCGCGCGATAACGCGACAGACGTGCACACCTCAGCAGCGATCGGCGAGCATGCTCTTCGGGGGATCTCAGTCGTCTGATCTTTGATTGAAGGGCTTACAACACGTGCGCTCGGATCGTTTCCGAAGAAGCATACGTACGCGCTGGCGACAGGTGGGCAGGGAGCTACATCGACGGATTTAGAATGGGTTTAGCAACGTCCCGGACGTCGCTAAAGCCCATACTTGAATTAGAAAACCCTTTTGCTTATATAAACTCCATCCAACCACCCATTGAAGGCATTCATTCCACTAGCAAGTGCTCTACCCCACTCCTAGCCACCATTAGCTCTCTTTGTAATTGCCGGAGACGACGAGTTGCCGACAGAGCCCCCCTTCACTGCCGTGGCTGCCTCACCGTCTTCTCTCTCTCTCTTTCCTTCCTTATCTTAAGCTCTACTTTGCCAGTGTTTAAGCATTTAGCTAGTGTTGTAATTATAAACTAAAGTTGCATGTCCAATGAATTTACCTTCAATCAAGTTACTTGCCTTCTTTTATGTTAAAGTTGCATGTGTGAATGAAGAAATTCTAACCCTATTCTCTCTCTCTCAGTCTCTCTCAGTCTCCCTCTCTTACTCGCTTTTCACCCATGTCTTTTCGCAAGCAAAACCCTGTGATTTTTGTGACATTAAGTGACAAGAAAAATCTGATTTTCACGCCTCCCTTAGATCAACACTCGGACTCACATCCATTTCTTCATTTTAAAAGTGACGTTACAAGCGCAAACTATAACAACTCTTTTAAACATATGCGCCCCACGCTACGTCAGTTTTTGGCGTCGTAGCGAAGGCGACGAATTTATTTTGTCACTTTCATTTCACATCCATGCTCACATTGTCTAACACCTTGTCTCCTTCTACTTGATGGTTGCAGGAATTCGGAGCTTAGACAGCGAAGTAGTGCAACTCGTGACGGTAACGAGGGAGTTAGCATAACATGGATCAGTCGTGAGTATTTCTTCACCCATGGTTGTTTGCTTCCTTAAAAATCTAAAAAAAATTGTAAAGCTAAAAAAAAATTGGCGTGGTGCATGATTTCTTGACCCACATCCTTAACACTTCACCCAACAAAAAAAAATACACTCTAACATTCTGAATAATCTAAGATTCTTGGAGTGTTCTTCTTTCTTTTCGAGTGGTGTTTGTGAAGCCATCTTGAATTGACATGAGCCGCACCACTCAACCTTAAAATCGACTCATCTAATAGAAGCTGCATGATCATTAGGATGAGTACATTAGGGTTTTAGAGCCTCTACACAACAAAAGGAAATCTACTTTCACCAAATTGTGTGCAAAACTTGACGTGCCCACTGAAACTTGTCTGAAAACATTAAAACACGTCAATCCTAAAAGACACAAAAGTAAGGATAAAACATTAAAAGACACCACATCCTAAAAAAAATCTTTACTTGAAAACCATATTTTGATAGGAGCACACACACTGAAAGTGAAAAACTAAGAGGCACTACCACAATCAACACCTCATCACATAACCCTAGCACAACGACTATCCTAACCCTTTTAAAACAGAGTAGACGTGCCTTAGGCAAGAGTGGGTTAAGTCTCAAGAGGTGGGGTTTTGTTCGCTGGGCACTTGGCTTTCATTCCCTTAGTAGAATCTGGTGACTAGGCTGCGGGGTAGCGTCAAACGACCGCGGTTGTGGGGTCTATGGAACCTGTGGTGCAAGCCAAAGGAAGAACCTTTCCTACAATACCTTCGTAATCAACCTGGCCAGATTAGTTTTGGGAAGGGGAGTCTAGTGCTTACAGACTTAATCACCCTTTTAGAGATTTCTAGGTCCCTTAAGGGATACACCATAAGGACTAGGCTTGTTTGCTTGGTTGTACACACACTTCTCACATCTGTCGCTCTCCGCATCCCCTCTGTTCTTCTCTAGTGTATGTACGGGAGATGCTCGCTGCATCTGGAGTTGTTTGTTTTGGGACGGGAATCCAGGCGACTTGATTATGCTAGAAACATGGCTGAACCTAAGGTAGATGAGGTTGAGGACCAGCCCCCACCAGACACAATGGCCATCATCCAAGCCCAGATTAACGCAAACCACCGACTTCTGCAGCAACACATCCACACTATCATGCAAGCCATACACAGGTTGCAGAACCCACAAAGGCAACCACCACCACCTTTCCAAGGCCCACAAGGGCAACCTCCACTTGATCTACCACCATTCCAGGACCAACCTAGGCCCCTCCGCGACTTCTACAATCCTTCCGCTATTCGAGTCGAGCCGCACCTTAGGATCCCCGAAGGGGGAGATGATTTTGAACTAAAACCAAATGTCTTGAGTCTGAGTCAGAGCCACTTCCATGGAAGCTCAAATGAAGACCCCTTCCAGCACCTAAAGGATCTTGACCAGATAGCCCGAACTTTGAAATCTAGGAACATTAGTCTTGACATTATTTTGATTAAGTCGTTCCCCTTCTCGCTGAGAGACAAGGCATCTCACTGGCTTAGAACCCTAGGTAGACCCATCACCACCTAGGAAGAACTGAGGCATGCATTCTTAAAGAAATTCTTCCCCATAGGAAAGACCAATGTCCTAAGAAGAGCCATTACTACCTTTACCCTCTAGGGTGTGGAACAATTCCATGAGGCGTGGGAAAGATTTAATGAACTACTAAGGAAATGCCCACACCACGAAGTACTAAGGTGGCAATTGGCCCAGATCTTCTACCACGGTCTGAACAGCAACCTACGGAACTTCATTGATGCCTCATGCGGGGGGAACTTCCTGAAAAAAGATGAGGAGAGCGCGTTTGAGCTCTTTGAGTCTATGAGCAAAAATTCGCTTAACAATACCTCCATGACCCAGTTTAACCGATCTAGTCATCCCCGTGGTGGGATTTATGAGGTACAAGCAAATTCTGCAATGGTTGACAAGGATATCATTGCCAAGAAATTAGATCGAGTGGAATTGGTGGATAAAAAGATAGATGAGCTACTTAACCAGACCAGGAACCCGTTACAGACCTTCTCCTTAGCAAAGGGAGCTCACAATGTTGACCTAGTCTAGCCCTTAAGCCAATTGAATCTGGAACAACCCCTGACCACGTTCCAGGGAGGGACCTTTGCTCCCTCAACCCTTGATTACTCTCTTCCTTCTCCATCGACATATGCTATCCCTGAAGATGTATAGGATATCAAAGGTTATGCTAAACCTGACCCTTTCCCCAACACTTACAACATTGGCTAGCATAATCACCCCGACTTTGGTTGGACAAGCCAGACACCACCTCAATTCCAGAACCAACCCAGGCCAAACCAGCAGCCAAACTTGCCCCCTATCAGCAAGAAACACCAGTTAGACCCCCATATAATCAGAATAGGGCAGCCCCTCCCCCGCAGAGCCAAATGGACACCCTGATAAAGATGATGGCTGAAATGAACCAGAAATATCAGGAGGAAATGGCCTTAGTAAAGGGACTGCTAAGCCAATTATTAAACTGTAAACAACAAGGATCCCTACCTTCCCACCCACAACCGAACCCGCAAAACGTGATTAACAGAGGCCCCAATTCGCAAGGGTTCCAGGGCAATCCCGGGCAGGCTCACATGGTCCAGCCTACCCCACAAACACCCCCTGGGTTTGGTGCTTCTTCGTCCTCGTCTTCTGAAGGATCAACCCATGGTCCCAATGCCTCTGCAAATGCGGCAACCTTGAGAAGAGGCACCAAAACCCAAGATCCCAAGTGGCTGACTCTTCCCGAGACTTCACCAGCTGAAATACCCGACTCAGAAGAGGTAATGGAAAAACCCAAGGAGCCAGAAATAGATCCTATCCATGTTCAGACACCCTACCCCGAGGCCTTGGAAACAATCAAGAAGAAGAAAAGTGTTGTGGAAATTGAAGAGCTTTTGGAGATCTGTAAGCAGGTTCAGATTAATATTTCGCTCCTCGTAGCCGTTAAGCACATCCCGGCTTACGCCAAGATTTTAAAGGATGCCTGTACACCCACACGTAAGCCAAGACCTCAAGCACCTAAGAAGGTTGTGCTCTCCGAGAAAGCAAGTTCTGTGATATCAATCAACCTTCCGCTCAAGTGAACTGACCCGAGAGCACCCCTGATATCCTGCAATATCGAGGACATGACATTTGATAGAGTACTATTGGACTTAGGTGCTTCCATCAATCTAATTCCAACAACCCTGTACCACCAATTTGGTTTCGGAGAGTTGACGCCCACACCTGTCACCATCCAGTTGGATGTTAGGTCTATGAAGACCCCGAAGGGGGTTGTCGAGGACATGATTGTGCGGGTCAAGGACTTCTATTTTCCGGTCGACTTCTTGGTGCTCGACATGGAAGTCCCTGAAAAACTATAGAACACACCCACAATCTTAGGCAGACCTGTCTTAGCTACGGCTAAGGCAAACATCGATTGTGACACAGGATGTATGGAAATCGCCTTCGGAGACAAGAAAATGCAGTTGGATATCTTCCGGGCGACCAAGTCTTTTGAGTGCGATTGTGTTGAGGAACATGATCCCGTGGAACCTTTGGTTGAGGAGTGTCTCACCCTCAATTCTGTCTCAGACCACCAATCCTTTAACGATTGTTTTGACCCCTCACCATCGTTGCCTATGGACCTCTATAGGGCTAATTACCATCAGACAACACCATTTGAGGAGATTGATGTTGATCAACTCCCGCCTTTCCCTTTCCCTTCGATTGTTGTTCCACCCGCACCCGAAATAAAGCCACTACCTGAGAATCTCAAGTATGTCTTCCTGGGACCTGACCAAACCTTCCATGTGATTATTGACTCTTATCTAACGAAGGGTCAGGAACTCAGATTGACCGCGACCCTTTCGGAACATCGGGTTGCCATTGCATGGACCAATTCAGACTTAAGAGGAATTAGCCCCGCCTATTGCACTCATAAGATTTACCTGGAAGACGGGGCACGACCCTCCCGCCAGATGTAGAGACGGTTAAACCCAAATATGAAGCAGGTCGTTAAGAAAGAAATTATCAAGTGGCTTGACGCTGAGATCATCTATCCCAGCTCTGACAGCCCCTGGGTGAGCCCCACTCAAGTGGTTCCGAAGAAAGCCAGGCTCATCGTTATTACCAATGAGTATGGCGAATCCATCCCCACCCGCACCACCACCTCATGGTGGGTATGTATTGATTATCGGAAACTCAATGAAGCAACCAAGAAAGATCATTTCCCCTTGCCATTCATTGACTAAATCCTTGAAAGATTGGCAGGGCAAAAGTATTTTTGTTTCCTAGATGGATATTTAGGATATAACCAAGTCGCAATTGCTCCTGAAGATCAAGAGAAGACCACATTCACTTGCCCGTACGGCACATTTGCATTCCGTCGTATGCTGTTCGGGTTATGCAACGCACCTGCTACCTTTCAGCGTTGCATGCTAGCCATTTTTTCAAAAATGGTGGGGGAATACTTGGAGGACTTTATGGATGATTGCTCTATATTTGGGAATTCATTCGACCACTGTTTGAGCAACTTGGAGAAAATCCTGAAACGATGTATCGAGGTTAACTTGGCGTTAAGTTGGGAAAAGAGCCATTTTATGGTTCAAGAAGGAATCGTCCTCGGTCACATCATATCGCATAGGGGCATTGAGGTGGATCGAGCTAAGGTCGATTTGATTTCCAAACTTCCTCCGCCTAGCTTGGTTCGGCAGATTCGTTCATTCTTAGGACATGTTAGCTTCTACCAAAGGTTCATTAGAGACTTCTCCAAGCTTTCCAAACCCTTAACCGACCTTCTAGCCAACGACGCCATATTCCACATGACCTCTGATTGTATCTAGGCTTATCACACCCTCCAGGACTTAGTTTCCACAGCACCTGTACTTCAGCCCCCGGATTGGTCCTAGGACATTGAGATTATGTGTGATGCATCAGATTTTGCCATAGGCACTTTCCTGGGACAAAGACAAGACAAGAAACCTGTGGTGATCTACTACGCGAGCAAGATGTTGGACGAGGCCCAACGAAATTACACGGTCATAGAGAAAGAATTGCTCACTGTAGTTTTCGGACTTGAGAAGTTCCGACCATACCTGCTGGGATCCCACGTGACCATCTATACTAACCATTCAGCCATCCAGCACCAGTTGGCTAAAAAGGACGTGAAGCCCAGGCTCATCAGATGGATCCTGCTCTTGCAGAAATTTGACCTGGAAATCCACGACAAAGCCGGATCAAAGAATGTGGTGGCTAACCACTTATCTAGACATCACCCAGACCACATTGGACCTTCCCTACCTTTATCTGACACCTTCCCCGATGAACACATTTTGGCTGTGCGAGACAAGAAACTGCCTTGGTATGCTGACTATGTCAACTACGTGGTTGTAGGACAGACCCCGCACAGCTGATCCAGACAGCAACGGGACAAGTTCTTGGCAGAGGCCAAGCACTATTTCTGGGATGATCCTATGCTGTTTCGCCTCTGTGATGATCAGATCAACAGGAGGTGTATCCCCGAGGACGAAGTTCAGAGTGTGCTATCTTCTTGTCATAACCAAGCTTGTGGTGGCCACTTCTCAGTAAAGAAAACGGCTGTGAAGGTTTTGTAGTCCGGATTTTACTAGCCTTCCCTATTTAAGGATGCACACAACTTTGCCAAGACTTGCTCCCGCTGCAAAACACTGGGGACCATGACCAGAAAAGATATGATGCCCCTTCAGCCCATTTTGATTGTCGAGATCTTCGACGTTTGGGGTATTGATTTTATGGGCCCCTTTCCACTATCCAACGGCTTTGAGTACATCCTAGTCTCGGTAGACTATGTCTCTAAATGGATTGAAGCCGTCGCCACTCGCCAATGCGATCATAAGATTGTCATGAACTTTGTTAAGCAGAACATCTTTTCCCGGTTTGGAATACCAAAGGCCATGATCAGTGATGGTGGAAGTCATTTTATTAACTCCCAATTCCGGGCCCTACTTAAAAAATACGGGGTTAACCACCGCATCGCTACCCCGTATCATCCGCAAACAAATGGGCAGATCGAGGTCTCAAACAGACAAATCAAGAACATTCTACAGAAGACTGTGAGACCTGACAAGAAGGATTGGTTCGCACGATTGGATGATGACCTATGGGCATACAGGACCTCTTTCAAGACTCCGATAGGCATGTCGCCTTATCGCCTGGTCTTTGGCGAAGCCTGCCACCTTCCTGTCGAATTGGAACACCGAGCTTACTGGGCTGTCAAGCAGTGTAACATGGATTCCCAGTTAGCCGGTGCGCAGAGGATGCTCTAGCTCTCTGAGCTCGAAGAAATTCGTCAAGACGCATTTGAGAACAGTTGGCTGTATAAGGAGAAAATGAAAGCCTTCCACGACCGACTCATCCATAGAAAGACCTTTGACCTAACTAGCAAGTCTGGCTTTTTGATGCTCGCCTAAAACTCTTTCCAGGGAAGCTCAGGTCTAAGTGGACAGGACCATTTAGGGTGGTCAAGCCCCACTCCAATGGGACGGTTGAAATCGCTGATCCGAACACTGGGCACACTTTCATAGTCAATGGCCAGAGATTGAAACACTCCTAGCCCAGGTTCCCTCAAAGGAGAGTGTCACCCTCGTTGAGGGATGACACGAAGCACCGCCCAGCTGGAGGCGTTAAACTCAGCGCTTCCTGGGAGGCAACCCAGAAGATTCAAACAGATCAAGTATTCTACATCACTCAAGTAATATCCTTTCAAACCCTTGTTGTATCATGTATTTGTCAATGAGAACATTGTCCAACTTAAGCATACGGGGGTGGTAAATTGCATGATCCTGAGCTCATTTAATCAGTCTGAATAGAATAAAAAAAATTTGAATTTAGGAAAAAAAACTTATGCATTAGAAATTTGTCAATAGTGGGAAATAATACGAAAAGAACTTGAACACTTAGACTTTTAAGGCCTTCAGGCTTAATCAGCCCTGGTGTCCGTTAAAATTTAGATTTAGCTTCAAATCCTTGCAACCTTAAGTAACTTTAATCCACTAACTAATAAGGTGATAAGTATACGACTTATCAACTCGCCCTCTAACTCAGAAGGACTTTTAGTCTATGCATCTACACACATTTTTGCACAGACTCACTCCTCGGAGTTCTGACAGAAATTGGGTAGCTAATGAACTCTCTAGGGTGGTATGGCTGGTAAGTTGTCGTGGGTAACAGTCCATTGGCAGGTTATCCAGAGCCTGGCCACAGGACCACCTCCTCTTTATTGGCTCTTGGTAAATTTGAGATCAGGGAAGCCACCTACCAAATAAAAAAAAAAAGAAGAAAAAGAGAACAAAATAAACCACACTTCACCGCACGAGTATGGCTGGCAAGTGATCGTGGGTAACAGCCCATTGGTCGATTGTCCAGAGCCCAGCTTAGTAAATGCACAAAAAGAACCAAAAACCTTAAGGAAGAAGCGGGGAAGTAGAGCAAGCCGGGGAGATATACATTGGAAAAATCCTTGTGTTGACCCCAATTAAAACAAACGTAGGGAGAAAGCTACCGATCGAACAAATACCTTCAGGCAAAACACTTCCTCTTCCGATCACTTAGGGGCATAGAAACCCGAAGTCTGTCTAAATTACCGTTGAGTGAGTCTATCACAATCTTCACACCAAGATGCTTAGCACTTAGAGTTTTGTCCGAGTTTTGGGTGGGTTGGATAGTCGTAAAAAGTTACCAACACACTTTCAACTCCAAAAAATCTAAAAATAAGATATATATATAGACACACATACATTAAAGCAAGGATTTGGGCGATTTATATTTTGGCAGACACCCGGGCGCTGCTTAGTCTTTGTAGATTAAGATCTTAGTATATTTCCTCCTATTGACAAGTGACGAAGTGTTTAAATAGTTACTTCTTAAATTCTGACTAGAAATAAAGGCTAGAATAAACCTTACCAGGGACTAGCAAGAAGTAAGCATGGGGGTATGATAACACTGCATCTTGCGGTGATAAATTTGTCATTTGGGGTTTATCTTAAGAGCAAAATGCACAAATGACACATCATAAATAGGAATAGGAGCACCACATGCATTGCACATCAAGATTGCTTATAATGCATTATTAACAGCCATGTGTACAAGGACATGTCAAAACAGGCCTCAGATGAGCAATCAGACTGCACGGATGGATTCAGAGCGACGAACGGAGTCTAGTGGACTCGAAATCGGCCATATCCGACATCCGGAGCTCCTGCAATGGGCCCAAGAAGTTTTGACCATTGATATGATGATCAACGGCCCACAGCGCGCCACGTGGCGCTCGCTCACCGCGTCTCCACCGCTGCTCGCTTCTGCCTTCACCCGGAGGATGAATCTCAGCCGTCGATCTTCGATTGAAGAGCTGAGAGCTGCCTACGCGCCCGCCCTCGCCGCGACAAAGCAGCAGGCGTAGTGCAGCGGTCGACTGCCTCACTCCCGCACAGCCGATGCGGGCTCGAATCGCGCCTTGCGGAAATCAGAAGGCGAAGGCGGCCACTGGGGAAATTGAACCGCCCAATAACCAGCGGACCGCCTGGATGGAGCGACGCAGCGCGATCTCTCACGTTGAAAGCCGACGCCTGCGATGACGCGGGGGGCGTGGGCGAGGTCTAGGCGCGCGTCCCACGAGCGATGTCAACCGTCCGATCCGCGATCGGATGGCTCTCAAGCCGCACACTCGAATTGTGCTCGAGGAAGCACGCGCGTGCTGGCAACTGGTGGGCAGGGGGCTACCCGATGGATTTAGTATTGGTTTAGTGACATCCCGGACATCGCTACAGCTCATACTTGAATTAGAAAACCCTTTTGCCAATATAAACTCCATCCAACCACCCATTCAAGGCATTCATTCCACTTGCAAGTGATCTACCCCACTCCTAGCCACCATTACCTCTCTGTGTCATCGCCGGAGATGACGAGCCGCCGACGAAGCCCCCCTCCACTGCCGTGGCTTCCTCGCGGTCTTCTCTCTCTCTCTCTTTCCTTCTTTATCTTAAGCTCTACTTTACTTGTGTTTAAGCATTTAGCTAGTGTTGTAATTATAAACTTAAGTTGCATGTCAAATGAAATTATTTTCTATCTAGTTACTTGCCCTCTTTTATGTTAAAGTTACATGTGTAAATGAAGAAATTCTAACCCTATTCTCTCTCTCTCTCTCTCACTCGCTTTTCACCCACGTCTTTTCGCAAGCAAAACCCCGTGATTTTCGTGACATTAAGTGACAAGAAAAATCTGATTTTCACGTCTCCCTGAGATCGACACTCGGACTCACATCCGTTTCTTCATTTTAAAACTGACGTTGCGAGCGCAAGCTACCACTCCTTGGTCGACCAAGCTACTAACCACCTCTACTTAGTGACACCACAATACTATAAAATGGGCGATTTGCATCGATTAGTTAGTGACAGTTAGCCAATAGTCACCAATTGTTAGCGTTGGGGACACTTCTATAAATAATCGCTACAAAAAACCTCCTCCCTCCTCCCCTCAATCAAGTATAACGCAGGGTAAGATTTAGCAACCGTGATTTCTATAACCATCGCTAATGAAAACTAGGGAGGGCAGGCTTTTTTGGCGGCATTGGTGAAATAATTGGCTATTGATGACGATTATTTAGATAATCATCACTTATGAACACTCAGGAGGGCAGGCTTTTTGCATGAACGGGTGAAATAATTAGCTTGATCCCATAATTGGGGATAATTTTTTTAAGAAAATCCACGTTAAGCGCACCCAATAATTTCCTCTATCGACGATTTTTAGTAAACTGACACTAAAGATGAAGATATTTTGGGCGTAGCGATCGACATTCTTCTCCTCTCCCTCTCTTCTTCTCCTCTCTTCTCCTCCTTGGCAATCGATTGACCTCCTCCGTAGCCTCGTCGCGCCCTTGAGCTCCCTCGCGTTGTTGACCACGTCGTCGTTGTTGTCGTCGTCATTGCCGTTACCCATCGGTATCACCTCCTCCTTCACCACGACCTCACTGCGCCACCACCCTTCATGCTGCCCAGCTGACAGCTACAATCGCACCTCCCCGCGTGGCCGCTGCCACCTCCTCCTTTGCCCCCGATGCTATCGCACCGCCATCCCCTACCGCTCCACACGATGCCCTTTGCCCCAGCCCATGCCAGACCGCTCACCCCCCACCTTACCCTGTCGAACGACCCCGGCCTTTTTTTTTTGGTTAATTAGATTTGTGTTTTATTAATTACAATAAATTAATGTGTAATGAAAATAATTATAATTCATGAAATTAGTTGATTTTTATTAATATAGGTGTTTGTGCATGAAAATTAATATTTGTTAATTTCATTTGATGTTAATGGTTGCAAATTGATGTTTAATGAGTTTGTTGGCATGAAAATTAGTTGACGTAAAATTTATTAAATTTTACATGTAATAAATTTATTTTTTATGAAATTTGCATGTAATTAATTAAATTTTATTACTTGTTACAAATTATTGCATGTACTTATGCTCTTCTTAAATTTAAATTCGCCTCTTAGATTAGGCTTAAGGATTTATGAGTTTTTTCGTCTATAGTTTATAATATTGGATTTTAGGGTTTTGGTTTTGGATAGAGGTTTTAAGGTTTTGGGATTAGGTTTTAAAGTTTTACGTTTTTGATTTAGGTTTTATAGTTTTATGTTTTGGGTTTAGGTTTTAAAGTTTTTATTTTAGAATTAAGGGTTTTCTATTTTGCATTTAGGGTATTAGATTTGAAGTTAATGCTTTAGGGTATTGAGTTTAGGTTTTTCAATTTATGATTTAGGGTTTAGAGTTTAGGGTTTTGGATTTAGGTTTTTGTGTGTATTGTGTAGGGTTTTGGATTTAGGGTTTTGAGTTTAGAGTTTAGGTTTTAAATTTAGGGTTTATTGTTTAGGGTTTGGGTTCAGGGTGTTAGGTTTAGGGTTTTGGATTTAATGTTTTGTGTGTATTATTTAGTGTTTTCAGTTTACAATTTAGATTTTCCATTTAGGGTTTTGGGTTTTGAGTTTAGGTTTTAAATTTAGGGTTTATTGTGTAGGGTTTGGGTTTAAAATTTAGAGTTTAGTGCTGAGGGTTTAAGGGCTATGGTTTCGTGTTCATTTTTAATGAAGTTTAGTTACATAAATTTAATTTAAAACTGAAACTCAATTTGAATTTAGGTTTAGGTTTAGGATTTAGGGTTTTCAATTTACGTTTTTTAGGCTTACGACATTTTATTCAGGCTTTTTGTTTAGGGTTTCGAGTTTAGTTTGGCTTTGGTTTTCAGATTTTGAGGTTAAGGTTTAATGTTTTGGGTTTATGTTTTTTCTGCATAAAATTTACATGTAACAATTTAATTCAAATGTTGAATATTGATTGTTAGCTCCTAGTATCACACATATTTGCACAAATTTAGAAGCACTTCATGACAAACAAGAGAAATTCTAACCCCAAGGTAACAAGTTGTGGGAGAGATATAATTATGTCAAAATACTAGCCTGCTGAGACTTGCAATCATGTTAAACGAACAGTGCAGAGTTGGTGTATATTTCACTTACATGCACGATGCTTTATCTTTATAACAAGCCATAAGTGTCGTCATCCTTAGTTTAGAGTAGTTCTGAGCTGAGGAGGGTCCTTGAGGATTTAATCACAATTTAAGGTTATTTATTACATGTAACTAGTGTGTAGAGAAATTTCAGATGCATTTGATCGCTCTTATTAGGTATACCAACTAATCTTAGCTTCGTTCTTTAAGTAATTTTTAGAGGGGGGTTATTGGGAACGTGGTTAAGGTTAGTCTTAAAGGCGATATTGGAGAAGTGCGGGTAGATTTTTCCAAAATTTCTTTACACACTTGTTGCATGTAACAAGTAACATTGTGTTCAAATCTTCGGGAATGTGCTATCAGGTGAAAATCTTCTTTAAAAAATAAATACCTTCCGTATATTTGCTCCCAACTTGCGAGTTGTTTGAAATAAAATTTTAAGTTATCATGAACAAGTCTTTGATTGGTGTAAGGATTTTGGATTACATTAAGTATAAGAGTGAAGTGATCTTATTTCTAAATTAGGCCTTCCATGAAGATAGAAAACAATGCAAATGTAGAGAATTTTTGGAGAAAATTTTCTGTTCGTGTAGGAATTGTTTCAATGGATTTGTCCAGAATAGGAAAACAGTTCTAGAGCAAGTGATTTATATTGGTTGGTGGCAGCATTATACGAAATGGACTACACATGGAGAGCAACCAGCACAGGATAACACATGGAATATAGTGGAAGTGGATGAGTCCGATGACGATGAAGACGATGATAATCAAATCGATGAAATCCTGCATGAGATGAGAGAAGTTGATCTTGATATTATAAATGATGAGAAAGCACTCAATAGGTGTAATCAGTTTTATGATGCAATGAGGGCAACTAAGGAGACTATCGCGCCTGGAATCTGTTCCATGACGAGGTTGTCCTTCTTATTGAAATTATCTCAGATAAAAGTTTTGAATAGAGCTACAACAAAATTGATGTTGGAGGTGCTTCAGTATATATGGGAGTTGTTAAATAATCCTAGCAATGCACTAGAGTCGTGGTATGAAGCCTAAAAACAAATACGAGTACTTGATATGAATTGTGAGAAGATTCACTCTTGTCCCAATAACTGCGTGTTATATAGAAAGAAATACACTAACTTGACTTCTTGGTCGGAATGTGGTAAGGAAAGATATAAAAGAGAGAGGAAACAAGCCAGAACGATTCTTCGTTATTTTTCAGTGATTCCAATGTTACAACGGTTGCTTTTTCTAATAGGACTATAACAGGATGAGGTGGCATCACAAAAATAAGTCAGAAGATGGCCTTGTTCTCCATCTAATTGATTTAGAGTGGAAAAATTGTGACAGCAGATGTTTATAATTTGCAGAGGATTCGTGTAATGTTAATTTGAGACTTGTAAGCGACGGATTTAATCCATTTAAGAACATGTACTCGTCATACTCTATCTGGCCAGCCGTGATGGTTAGTTACAACTTATCTCCTTGGCTATGCATACAATCCTCGTTTATGATGTTGACCCTCTTAATCCCAAGTCCTAAGCAACAAAAAAATGCAATTGACTTCTACTTGAAATGGTTAGTAGTTGAATTGAAACAATTGTGACATGGCTGTGTTCAGATGTTTGATGCAAAGAAGAAAGAATGCTTTTAGTTGCATGTGGCTTTGTTCTGGAGCATTAATGACTTCCCAGCGTATGCGAACCATTATGGATGGAGTACTAAAGGGATGTTTGCTTGCCCAGTATGTATGGATGATACACATCACTAGTGTCTGTCTGAAAGTAACAAATTTGCATATTTAGGGTATTGTAGATTTCTACCCATTGAACACAATGGTAGGGTGCACAGTTTAAAGATAAATTTGATGATAAAGCTTATTGGTATTTCAGAAGGAATCTGAGAAATAAGTTGCAAACAAATTCCATTTGACTGTCAAGGTCTGAAGTAATTGCAAAATTACAAAAGCTTACCAACTATGATTCAGTTGGCCATTCAGGATAGAGCTGGCAACATTAAAGGACTTCAATTTTAAGAAGAAGAGTATCTTCTTCATGGAGCATTCGTATTGGAAAGATCTCATAATAAGTCACAATCTTGATGTCATGCATATTAAAAAAAGTGTAATGGACAACATCTTCGACACGTTGAATTTAATAGATAATCCTAAATACACATTAAGATCGAGAAATGACATGAAGAAACTTGGTATTCGACCTGAGCTATATGTCACCGAATGAGAAGAAATGCCACCGATAATGTACAGTCGAAATCAAGGACAGAGGGATGACAGTCTCTTTTTGAAGGGAATTCGGGTCCCGGATGGATTTTCTTCACAGCTCTTGCGGTGTGTGACTGAAGTTAAGAAGATTAGCGGATTGAAAAGCCATGATTCACGTGTTTATATGCAGATTTCGTTTCCACTAGGTATTCGTACAGCGTTGCAATATTAGTGGTTGATTTATTAACGGAGATTAGTCGATTTTTTAAAATTGTTTGCTCGAAGACTTTGAACTCGAAAGTCTAGACTATTAGAATAATCAAATTGTAATTACACTGCAAATGGAATAGATCTCCCCCCCCCCCCCCCCCCTCCCCCCCCAACATTCTTCATCGTAATGATGAATTTAATGCTACATCTTGCAAATGAAGCAAAAGTTGGTAGACCTGTACAGTATAGATGGATGTATGCAGTTGAGCGATTTCTAAAGAAGATCAAAGATTACGTCTTAAATAAAGTGTTGCTATAGGGGTCAATTGTTGAGGATTACCTTTTACAAGAATGCATAAATTTCAATGTTATGTACATGGATAATGTCGACAACAGATTCAATAGACTGGAGAGGAATTTTGATGATGAATACAATGAAATTAATAATGATTCTCTAACAATTTTTGACAAGAGGGGAAGGTCGATTTTGCACACAAAATACTGAATTATTGATTTAATGGATTGATACCTAGCTCACTTATATATCTTGAAATAGATTCCCAATGTCCATCCATTTTTTTATGAATTTAAACAGCCTTCACCTCATTCCATTTAGGAGCTGCAGTTCCTTGATTGCTTTAAGCAGCATGTGTGTCAGATGAAGGAAAATAATGACCCACGTTGCGTGGATAACTTCGATGTAATAGGCGAGACTCTGCTGAGTTTTGACATTGTCATTTTGGGTACATAATTAACGGATTCTGGTTCATAATAAAGTCAATCGATAATGCGAAGGCATCACAATCGGCTGGAGTTCTTGTTAGTTACGACATTGGAATAGGTTGTCATGGCTACTACGGGCAAATCACTGAAATTGTGGAGATGAGTAATACGACCGTAGGGTGGTTTTATTTAAGTGTGATTGGTTTGATGTTTACAATGAAGGGATTGGTTTCAAAAAAATAATAAACATGATTTTATCAGTTTAAATAAGAACCGTCGAATTCATTAAACAGCTGAACCATTCACACCAGTCTGCCAAGTATCACAAGTTTTTTATGTGCATGATAATAGTAGGAATGGGTGGATCATACCCGAAAAAATCATGCCTTGTGATTTCTTTGATGGAAAAAAAACATAATGAAAATTATGTTACATCTAAAGCATATTAAGAACTTATAGGGGATGTAGAAATAGGGCATGGTGCAATAGATATCGTATTTTAAGGTATAAGAATATTTATTTTCTAATGAGGCAACATCATTTAGTTACTTTCTTAAAAGCAATTGTTTATATTTTTTCCCTTTGCCATATACACTTTCTAGTATTTGTTTACTTAATTATATTGTTATTTACGTGCAAATGAGGCCACGGAAGAAGTTAGCTGACAAAAGTAGACATCCAACCACCCATGAGGTTGGGCAGGAGGCACAATCCCAACCTCCTCCAGATACCCAATATTATCAAATTTTCTCCCACTATTGCCAGTACAGACGTCCACACATTCAAGCCCAAAGTCGTCACCTTCTTAGTAGAGGTAAGATGTCACTTGTTCCTTCCACACAACTAGACCCAAATACCCATGATGTTGAGGTGACATTTAGTTAGCCCCACCTCATTCTCTTCTTTATTCTTCTTCTGCAACTCCACCAACAAACCCAACACCATCACCACCGCCGTCCCTGCCTCTAGCGCGCCACTCCGCCACCATGCCCACCAGCACTACCCCAGCACCACCCTGACGCACCATTGCCCTCATCTACGTGCCTCGCATGAGCTGCCTGCCCCCTCTCCCCTCGCCACGGCTTCGCTCGTGTGCAATAGAGGTTGCGTGCCACCCAGCGCGCTGCTCCGCCACCATGCTCACTGGCGTCACCCCTTCGCTATGTGCACCTTATCGACCACGAGCGACCCACCTCCAGCCTGCACCTCTTCCCACATGTTGTCTCCTCTCCACGAGCTCCAACAACAGCACCACCCACTCCTCTTAGTCGCCGACTCCGACCACCATTCTCTGCGCCACCACCGTCATCGCGAAGCCCTCAGCGGCAACTACCTCCGGCGAGCTTCACATCTTCGGCTATCCTCTCCTCGTCGCGCACGATCAACGGGAAGGTTTTCCCCAGTTTTGGGTTCAATTTGTTTTTACATTTATGTGCCATTGTGAGATTTAATGGATTTAGAAAATTAATATTAAAATGCTGGCCATTTTGTGAAGGGAACCCTCCTTGCTTTAATTGCTTTATCAGCATATGTGAGCCCTATTAGCCTCATTTTAGAGCGGTTTTAATATCGATTTTCTACGATTTTAACTGTAAACTTTCGTGAAAAACTTTAGTGAGTCTTGATAGGCTTGTACCTCCCCGTGGATACGACCCACTCCCGCTACGAGTGGTTAGATTTTTGTTGATTATTTAATACTTTGATTCATCAATTTTCCACCACTCGAAAAACACAACGACGTATCATTTTTATTACTTGTTATCTTGTTTTAAGTGAAAATCGATTCTACGAATTACGTCATTGCCGAGGAGGCAACGGGATTGATAAACTCACAATCATTCATTTGTTCATGCTGATTTAAATTTTTGAGGCATGTTTAATATGTTCCATATGGTTTGTGCAAGGTACCTCTAGGAGAATTGTTGCTCTCACCTCAGCATCTCTGCGCTGTGGATCTTGGGCCACACATTTAGCGAGGAGCTCCACACCTGCGAGGAGTTGCTTAGCATCTTAGTGGACCTTGTCACCGCCAATCCGAAGGAGAAACTCTTGAGGAAAGGAGCTTCAACTTTATTCTCCTCTACTTTTGCATTTAGATAGACTTAGACTTTAGGATGTTTAATTTTTTCATTCATCCATTTGGGACCCATGTTCTAGGGTCATATTTTTAGGGCTTTGTTCCCTGACTTACTTTTAGGCCCGTGTTGGGTACTTTGTTCAGGAGGTTGTTTCCTTTTCTTTATATCTTGATTTTCACTTTATTTCATGGTTTGTTTATTCAACTTCTTGTTTGTGCATAGTTAGACATTAAATAAAAAATTAAAAAAAAACAAACTGCCTACCTAAAAGTTGCATGAGTTAGGACAACCATATAGGATTGTATGAGCAGCCTCTAAATTTCATCTTCTACATTGCGTGCATTTCATTGAAGATTATTGGAGACAAGGCATGTTCTTCTTTCCTTGCATCTTATTCTGATCACGCATTGGATTTTGGACTTAAAAGACAAGACCACCAAAATTGTCTTGAAAGAATTAACTATTGGTCATCTAAATTTTCGCAAAGGCTTAACTAAAGGAGGAACGTAAAATCCAAGACTTAATTCTGAAACCTTTAGTGCGATTCAGAAAATTCAAAATCTTTTTACGGTGAAAGCTCACGTTCAATTGGCATAAGGCACGCATTTAGACACTTCATAAGTCTTGGAACCACCAAGACAATAGCCCTCCTTTCGTTGGATTCTAAAGTGTTCAGAACTCAAGATTAAAGGTTTTGTAACTCCAAAGAGAGGGATACTCTGTCATGGATTTTTAAGGGTAGTTAAGAAGCACCGCATAAATCCCATTGGGTGGCACCGCTTCAAAGGATGGCTTAGGCCTACCTACATCCCTTGATCTGCTGTCTTTGGAGTTGTTTTACCATTTGAGCTTTAGGGAAGAGCACCTAAGCTCCAATTAAGTCTTTTTAGGCATTTCATAGGTCGACAAATAGGATCGTAATTGATTGGACAACTTGTCTGGTCACCTACTATTTGAACTAAAGTCGAAAGCCTAAATATGTAAAGACCTAAAAAGTCCTTTTGAATTGTGTTTGTGTTGTTAGTATATGCTTGGTAGGTGATATCTTAGGAGACAACTTATGTTTGATCCAGAACCTGGAAGAATCCTTAAGAGAGCCAACCAAGAGAGAAGAGAGTTGGTCGAGGGAGGAGATAATAGGATTGTGGAAAACCAACAATCTTTGAGAGACTATTTTATCCTTACCAACCAACCCGGCCATACACTGAGAAGACGTGGGGAGAACAATCCATATGAAATCAAGAGTAGTACCATATCTTTATTGCCTTCATTCTATGGTACTACTGGGGAGGACCCTTACAGGTATTTGGAAGAGTTCACCCAGGTTTGTTCCACGGTGAGATTGCAAGGTGTTTCTGATGACGCCCAAATGTGAACTTTCTCTCTTCTCCCTCAAGGATAAGGCGAAACATTGGTATCACACTCTAGATGGTAGAGTGGATATTTGGGATGCCTTGAAGGGAGAGTTCTTGAAAAAATACTTCCCTAGGAGCAAAACTAATCATTATAGGAGAGAAATCATAGGTTTTGCTCAACAATATGGAGAGCAACTTCATGATGCATGGGAGCGCTTCAAAGATTTGTTACGCTTATGTCCCCATCATTAGGTGCCAAGATGACAACTTGTAGAAAGGTTCTACACTGGTTTAAATGATAAGCACAAGTAAATAGTGGATGGTGCCTATGCGGGAACCTTGCTCACAAAAATTGAAGATGAGCCTTGGGAGCTTTTTGAGACCTTGAGTGAGAATTTTATTCACTTGAATTCTACCTATTTGGATAGAAAATCCACTCTTATGCAACGAAAGATTCAAGCAAATGGGGCTAGGGATACCCAGAATTTAGCCTTCCAAATTCAGTTGTTGAACCAAAATATGGAAAGGCTTATGTCGAACCCTTGCCAACTCACGGTAAATGCCTCCCCTTCCCAACTTTCACAATGCTCCATTTGCCAATGCAATACACATGCCACTATGGATTGCTAATTGGCCTCTCAATTCCCTGAACTTGTACAGGCAGACCTGAATGCCGCCCAAGGGTTCCGTCCTAGTTCTCGTAATGATCTTTTTTCGAATACTTATAACGAGGGATGGAGGAACCACTCAAACTTTTCATGGAGACAAGGGAATGTCTCAAATTCAGGGAATTGTAAACCACAACCCTTTCAGAACCAACAAATGAACCAACCTCAGACCTTTGCCCAATCAAAGACATCAAAGATGGATGAACTAAAAGCGATGTTGAGAACTATGCAGAAAGTCAAAGTGCCATCAACCAATCTCATGACAAGACTATACATGAAATAAAATCACATATAGGACACCTTGTAAAGGCCATTAGACAAAGGGAGACTAGAAAGCTTCCCAGTGCTACTGGGAGAATCCTAAAGGGAAAGGGATTGTCTTTAGGGAGCATGCCTAGGTGGTAACTAATCTAAGGAGTGGAAAAAAATTCCAAGCTAATGCTCTTATAGTCCTGTCTTATGAAAATCCATCCACCCCGATTGTCATCTCCACTAGAGAAGACCTGCTCAACTCTCCTCTGCTTGAAATCACCTGACCGAAAGAGGTTGTCCCCGTTCCACCACTTACTCGATGTGACAATCCTTCCACCCAGAGATCGAGAATGCACCTTCCAGAGCACTGATCCTCCCATGGACAGATTTCTGTTGACTCATCTGGAGCCAAAGATAAGACGGTTGAAATCATGGAGACTTTCAAACAAGTGCAAATTAAGTTGCCCTTGCTTGAAGCTATTAGGCAGATTCCGTCCTATGCCTGCTTTCTGAAGGACTTGTGCACAAAAAAGCAGCAATCTAGGAAACAGGACCAATCAAAAGTTGTCTTGTTTGATTCTGTTAGCTCAATTATACAACATGGGACACGCCTGAAACTTAAGGACCCATGAGCCCTGTATATCCCGGTGGTTGTTGGCGACCTACATATAGATGAGGCTCTTTTTGATTGGGTGCAGCGGTAAACATCCTTCCGAGCTACGTATATGAACAACTTATAGGTGGCAATCTAAAGCCTTCCCCTGTAATCCTGCAAGTTGCAGACCGATCCTTGAAGACACCACGAGACTTGCTAGAAGATGTCCTATTGAGAGTGAAAGATTTCTTCTTCCCAGTAGAATTTTTGGTTTTGGACACAGACCATACAAACAAACCAGCCAAGCCCTCTATTATTTTGGACCGCCCCTTCTTTGCAACCTCGAATGCTTAAATTAATTACAATACTAAGATGTTAAAAATGGGCTTTGGGAACAGGAAAATTCACCTTAATGTGTTTGATGCTTATAAACAAGTCGGACTCGAGGATAGTTGCCAATTTGAGGTGGTAGATGACTTGATTGAAGATATAACCCCTAGAATTTTATGTGATGACCCCTTCAGTATGTCATGCTAAATGAGCATTCTTATATCTTGTAGGAATGTGAAGGGGATATACTAGAACTTGAGGAGTTGCTTGATGTTTCTACTGAGTCTCTTTCACCATCATGTCTGCTTAGGGTAGATCTGCTACCTGAGATGAGGACTTCTACCATGAAACCTTCAATTATACAAACCCTCGACCTTGAGTTGAAACCCCTCCCCGACACTCTCAAGTATGTCTTCCTCGGTGCAAATGATACGCTCCCTGTTATCATTTCTGTTGTGCCATCGGAAGCACAGGAGGGAGCCCTAATTGAATGTTTGTCTCGACACAAGGAAGCCATTGCTTGTAGCATTGCTGATATTCGGGGTATAGACTCACACTCTACATGCACCACATTTACACCAATGAGACTATTAAGCCTTTTAAGGACATGCAGAGACGTCTTAACCCCAACATGGGGTAGGTGGTTAAAAAGGAAATTCTGAAGTGGTTGGATGCTCGGATCATATGCCCCATTGCAGATAGCAAATGGCTTAATCCAATCGACATGGTGCCTAACATGGCAGGCTTTAATGTAGAAACCAATGACCTAGGAGAACAAGTGGTCACCAGACGCTCAACCATCTGGAGGGTCTGCATAGCCTATCACAAATTGAACACTGTGACCTAGAAGGATCATTTTACCTTGCCTTCTATTGATTAGATCCTCGAGAAATTGGTAGAGAACAAGTATTTTTGCTTTTTGGACAGATATTCTGGGTATAAGCGTGTTGCAGTCTTCCTTGACGACAAGGATAAGACAACTTTTACTAGTCCCTACGTCACTTTTATGTTCAGGCGTATGCCATTTGCACCGGCAACCTTCTAGCGGTGTATGATGTCCATTTTCTCGGACATGAAATACGAGTGCATTGAGGTATTCATGGATGATTTCGTCGTGGGAGCAGTCCTTGGATAAAGGGTTGAGGAAAAACCTCATGTGCTACACTATTCTAGCTAAACCTTAATTGACCAACAGTAAAACTACACTGTGACAGAAAAGGAATTATACGCCATAGTATTTTCTTTGGAGAAGTTTAGGTCTTATCTTCTTGGGTCTAAGGTGGTCATTTTCTGATCATGTGGCAGTGAAACATCTCATTGCCAAGAAGGACTCTAAGCCATGTTTGATTAGGTGGATTCTACTCCTTCAAGTGTTTGACTTGGAGATTCGTGAGAAGAAAGGAGTGGAAAATATAGTGGCTGACCACTTGTCATGCCTCTCACTTGATGACTCTCTATTTGGAGATATCCATGAGACATTTCCTGACGAAACCCTTATGGAGGTAACGCCGACTTCACCTAGGTATGCTGATACTGTCAATTACTTGGTCACTAGAGAGACTCCCAACTCTTGGGATGAGCAGAAAAGGAAGAGATTCATTTCCCAAGTTAGGTACTTTCACTGGGAAGAGCTGAAATTATTTAGAATTGGACAAGACTAGGTTTTGAGGAGATGCGTGCCTCAAGAGGAGCAACAAAGTGTTTTGAGATTTTGCTATGAGCTTCAATGTGGAGGACACTTTGGTGCTAAGAAAATTACTTTTAAGGTTCTCCAGTTCGATTTTTGGTGGCTTACTTTATTTAAGGATTCTCATGACTTTGTTAAGGCTTGTATTAGATGTTAACGGACTAGAACGATTGGGAAGCAGAATGAGATGCCCCAACACCCCATCCAACCTATGAAAATTTTTTTTGTATAGGGGATAGACTTCATGGGTCCCTTCCCTTCGTCCCATGGATATGAGTATATCTTGGTGGCAGTTGATTATGTCTCTAAATGGATAGAGGTCATTCCTACACGCACAAATGACCACTCCGTGGTCTTGAAATTTGTGAAAGCCAATATCATATCTCGCTTTGGCTGATCCAAGACGATTATAAGTTATGGGGGACCTCATTTCTAGAACCACCACATCAATCGGCTACTCAAGAGTTTGGGAGTAACTCACAAGATCGTTACCCCTTACCATCCTCAGACGAGTGGCCAGGTTGAAGTGTCAAATAGGGAGATCAAGAATATTTTGGAAAGGACTGTTAGGCTATATAGGAAGGATTGGTCACAAAAGTTGGATGATGCTTTATGGGCTTATCGGACAACGTACAAAACCTCTTTGGCTATGTCTCCCTTCCAGATAGTATATGGGAAAGCATGCCATTTACTCGTTGAGCTTAAACGTAGGGCACTCTGGGCTATTCGAAGTGTCAACATAGATTTAGAAAAGGTAGGTAAGGCACAACTTTTGGAATTAAGTGAGCTTGAGGAGCTGAGGAATGATTCTTATGACACCTCCCAAGCTTATAAAGAGAGAACTAAGGACTTGTATGATAGGTATATCCTTAGGAAGACCTTTGAACCTAACCAATAAGTGTGGCTTTTCAATTCCAAACTTAACCTTTTTTCAGGGAAATTGAAATATCATTGTTATGGGCCATACATAATCACCAGAGTGTTTCCGCATGGGGCTGTGGAGATCAAGAGCCTCTCCTTTTCAACAATTCCTTTTACCGTCAACGGCCAACAGTTAAAGCCGTATGTTACTTTGGATGGCCACTTGTTTGACAAAGTCAGTCTCAAGGAGCCTTAGCTCCTCTTACTCTCCGCCTCAGGTAACATGTTCCCTTGGCTATTTTACTTTTAATGAAGGCATTGGTTGAACTAGTCGTGAGGGGATAAGACTTGAGGCATCTATTTATAGCATGTATATATATTTCATTAAAAAAAAAAAATTTATCTGTTGAGCTTAATTGGTTAGTTCCAGCAATCTTTGTAGATAAGTTTACCTAAAGTTCTGAGCTGGAACGAAGACCTTAAGTAACTTACTTATGGAGATAGGTGAGAGTTACAACCTTTAGGTTCCTAGGGCTCTGAGAGTTTAAAAGTCTGAGTATCTACTAAGATGAAGATTATTCCTTGAGTGGTTGAGGATATTCCGAAACAAACGTATTAAGTCAAGCACTTTAGAAGTATTGGATACCCTTGTCTACTCTTTTGTTTGCGGGTCTTGGTAACCAAAGCATCCAACCTAACACACACTATGGTCTTATTTAGAATGCATAATAAAGTGATCACCTTTCCTTGAAGAAAATTTGGTTCTTTCTGTTCTGACTTAGGAAAAGCTTGAAAACACAACTTGATTGTTCGAGTTCCTACCGCATGAAAGGTGAAGTATGTACTCACCTTGATGACGTGATGATAACATGTCACCTCCTCGGCGCTTGTCTCATAGAATCTCCATCCTACTGGGGTCATGTAAGCGCATTGTGCGTGTTACGAATGAGCCACTTCAGACGTCTTTTAAGACGTCTGGGAGGTGGCCCAGACGTCGGACCAGACGTCTGGAACCACTTCCAGACATCTGGGAATCAGTTATTTCGGCACGCGCGTTTCGTCTGCGTGCCTGAGCGCGCAGACCTGCGTACGCTCTCTCTCCCTATCTTTTTCCCTCTCTTCTGCGGCCGCAAGCTACCCTCTGTCGCGCTCTCTCTCTCTCCTCCTCGCGCGGCCTTAAAAGGCCACGCCCTCTCCCTCACTCCCGTCATCTCCGTTCCCTTCCTCTTCTCCTTCCAGCCGGTGCGCAAGAGCGAGCGCGAGTGAGGCGGCGGCAGCGACAGCCACGGTGAGTGTGGGAGGAGGTGCTGCGTGTGGGAAGAAGCGCTCGACCGTGAGGGCGAGCTCGCCAGGGCTGCTAGGGCCGGCATGCGGGGGGCGCAGCGGGCGCGGAGCGACGCCGGAGGACTGCTACGGCTCGAGCAGCAGGAGGACGAGGCGCGGCGCGGCTGGGCTTCGCGAGCGGAGGGCGAGTGGCGCCCTGGTTCTGGAAACTTTTCCAGAATCAAACGTCTGGGATTCTAGCCAGACGGCGGGGGAGACGTCTGGAGGACCGTCCAGATGTCTGAAAGGTGAGTTATTTCCGTCATCTTCCTTTTCTTCGACTGACCGTACTGAGAGAGAGATGGGTGCGCGCAGGTTCGGTGATTTCCCATCCAACACGAATCAGACGTCTGGCTGCAGTGCCAGACGACTGGAGAGACTTCCAGACGTCCGGGGTGACTATCGGACGTCTGGGAACTAGGCCAAACGCCCCCACAGGCTTCTGGACGTCTGAGAGACCAGCAGAGCAAGGTAACCCCTGATCCACTTTTTAAGACGTCTGGAATAAGTTCCAGACATCTGATTTTGCACTGTTTCGTCGTTTTCGACCCGTTTAGGGCCCGTTCGGGTTCCGTTTTCCGCATTTCGAGTTGCGTTCTTTTCGGAATTAAATCCTCTACCCGTCTACAGTAGCTATATACTATTTTGAGAAACTCCTTGTGTTTGATCCTTGTGATAGGACCCCGTTCCGTTGCAGTCTCGGGGGTTGTGGAGGCACACGGGATTCCCGACCACACCCCCAGTACTCCTGTTGTAACCGGTAGAGTGGCTTTTAAGTTTACTAGTATAACCTGTTAAATTATGGAACCATAAATAGAACCTAGGACATTGCATGAATCCTAGGAATGAGAAATAGATTGAATGATAGATCCTAGGTGTTGCATGAATCCTAGGGCTGGAAAACTAGATTGTATGATAGATCCTAGGATATGGCATGAATCCTAGGACGGGAAAACTAGTGGAATGTATGAATACTGCAGTTTTGGAAAATGTGGAAAGGAATTAATAGATGCCTGTGAATTGAATTAACAGCTGCCTACTATGAATAAATAAACGTGATTGAGAACATGGATTGTATGAACGTGAAACTGGAAAGGTGAAACCTGAATGTGCTGAGTTAAAAGAGCTGGAACCCTACGGGGAATTAGGAGTGGAACTCCTGGAAAGAGAAAGGAATGGAACTGAGAAAGAAAGACGTAGTAGTGTGCTGTCTCTTGGGTACATAGTACCAAGGGAAGTACCTGTACCTGTTTAGTGCAGAGCAGAGCCAGCCGCCCCAGGGACCCGGGGTTAGGACTGGCCACTTTGTACCGACTTGCTGGCCCTCGTGTACGTAGTACCGAGGAGAGCTACTAGTGTAGGGAGGTACTAGCTACCCCACGGGTCCCGGGGTTCTGCTAGCCTCCCACACCGACTTGTTAGGCCCACTGGGCAAACCAGCGTAGTCAGGCGAGGGTGCGCGGACTTTGGAGGGGCAAGGCCCCTTTTGGTTACTGTGGAGGGGTTGGACCCCTGTTACTGAGAGGGCTCTGCCCTGTACTGGTTTCGTGCTGTGCTTTGGGCGCACCTGTTAACAGAAATGACTGACTGCGTGCCAGTGCAGGTTAGCTACCTGTGCGTTTATCGCGCGTGCCGTAGTCACCGTTACGCCTGTCCGTGACCTTAGGGTGGTTGACTGAGAGTAGGATCACCACGGGGGACTCTCCCGGCCAGGAGAGCACCACGTGCTACTTCTACTGTTCGGAAAAGACTGCAATCAAGATCGTACCCACGAGGAACATTCGAGATCAAGTGAAGGATCTGAGAATTAGATAAATTTTGAAACAATAGAAAGACGTAAATAAAGAAAGAAAGAAAATTAAAACAGCTACTGTACACTTTACTGTTTCTTTAGTTTAGCTGCCACTCTACTCAGCGTTTTGCTGACGTGTTACACTCGTTACCTTTCAGGACCAGGTGTTGAGCAGCCAGGGTCAGTGCTTGCAGAGGACGCTGGGCCGAGTAGGGTCCAGTAGAGTTACCATTGTTCTCTTGTACCTCTTTTTGGTTCCACTGTAGTGAGTAGTTCTTGTTTCCGCTGTACTTTTCTTTACCTGCAGTTCATATTATGTTATGAATGTTGTTCTACTGTCGTGGTGGTATATACTGTAGTGGTTTCTTTCCTTACTGCTGTATTTTCTTACTGTTAGTTATATTCATGCTGAATGTGGTTTATTTTACTGCTCTTTTGGTTACTTCCTTGTTGGACGACCAGGTCTTGGGATTAGTCGAGTCGGTCCGGTTCTCGTGTCTCGTAGGGACTCGGGAATCGGGTCGTTACAGTGCGGTTCAAGTATCATGGGCGGCCCTATCTCGAAGTGTCGATTGCCGCAGGTTAGAATTTGCTTAAGGAAACCATGGGCGGCCCTATTTTGAAGTGTCGATTACCTTGGTTTCTTGGGGTTGTCATGGGTGGTGCTATTCCGAAGCATTGAAAGCCAAGCACCCTTTGAGATTTGATGATGGGGACAATAAATCCAACACAGACTGTGTTGATAGCTGATCGAAGATTAAACTTAGAGAAATCAAACAAAAAAAATTACAAAAAAAAAAAAACTTTCTTTCTTGTTGGCAATCATACCAACATAATTTAAGTCATTAGCAGACGGAATCAAGACCATTTGCACTTATGGACGGATGCTCAAACCTCTTGGACCAGCAAATTTTAGGGTAGGCTCGGGAGTCTAAGAAACCTCTGTCAGCGACCCAAAATCCACGCCAACCAAGTTTGCATCTTAATGAGTACTTGGTTACCTTAAGATCTTGAGGTGTAACTCAAACTAGTCTTTAGAGGCGAGGTATGTTAAGGCATCCTGATGGTTAAATTAGGTCTAGAACTTAGGAGTTCTTCATAACCGTTGCTAGGGACTAGCAAAAATTAGGCCTGGGGGTATTTGGTTACCCATATTTGTGGGCTACTTAGGTATTTGAATGCCTAGATATTAAGTTATCTTTAACACTTATTTAGCATGCATTAGGATGTAAATACATTAGTTTATATTTTTGTCTTTATTGCATAATTCATGCATTGCATTCATATTTAAATGCATTTAAAATTGACTTAGAATGGGGTGCATTTGATTAGTTAACCAATTAGGTGTATTACATGCATTGTTTTGGGTTTAACATAGAAGCTAAGGGTTTGTGCATAAATAATCCCTCATTTCTTTTTATTATTTTATTCACTCTCTTCTTTTTCAACGGATGCATGCAGGAGTCGCGGCCATTGAAGAGAAGCAACGAAGATGCGATGAAAGTGGATCTATGTCGCCCATGTTTGTCATCGCTTCATCTCCTCCCCTTAACCATTGCAAGTTATTCCCCTGCAAAATAAGTTCCTGTGGTCGAGCCTCTCAGGACTCCACCCCTACTCACCCCCGTGTGGAGAGTTCAAGCTCTCCGCTCTACTACCAATGCCATTAACCATGGCAGCAAGGCTCCACCATCGTGGGCATGTGGTGTGACAACCCACATCGCCAGCCAGAGTCTCTGCATCACCGTGAGTGCACCTACTAGTGCACACCATCTCCATCACCTTCTTATCCTTCCCCACGAACCCAACAACACCCAACATCACACCATATTCTCCATTCTTCATCTCCTGGAACCACTTGTAGCACCACCAACACCCCTGCGCCAAGCAGCCAACGGCCGCAGACACTTGCCCACACCACGTTGTGTCGCTCCTCGCCACTTCTAGCAGCCCAATGCAGCCACCATTGCTTGCCCCACCACATCCTCTTCTTTGTTCTTCTTCTACAACTCCACCAACAAACCCAACACCATCACCACTGCCATCCCGCCATCAGCGTGCTGCTTCGCCATCACTCCTACGAGCATTGCCCCAGTGCCCTCATGCACCACCGCCCTCGACTACACGCCTCGCTCGCGCTGCCTACCCCCCTCCATTCTCTACACCTTGGCCCGCGTGTAGCAGAGGTCACATGTCACCAAGTGCATCGCTCCTCCACCGCGCCCACCGACACCGCCGCTTTGCCACATGTGCCCTACTGGCTTCACACAACCTACCTCCAGCTTGCACCTCCACCTGTGTGTCGCCTCCTCCTTTCAGAGAGCTCCAACAATAGCAACAACCCTCGCTACCCACCACCCACTCCTCCTCCTCGCCGCTATTGGCTCCGGTCACCATTCTCCGCACCACCACTGCCATCACGAAGCCCTTGGCGGCAACTACCTTCGACGAGCTTCATGTCTCCGGCCATCCTCTCCTTGTCTCGCATGGTCTAGGGGAAAGTTTTCCCTTGTTTTGGGTTCAATTTGTTTTTACATTTACGTGACATTATGGGATTTAATGGATTTAGGAAATTAATATTATAATATTGGCCATTGTGTGAAGAGAGCCCTCCTCCTTGCTTTAATTGCTTTATCAGCATATGTGAGCCCTATAAACCTCATTTGAGAGGGATTTTAATATCGATTTTTCGTGATTTCAATTGTGAACTTTTGTGAAAAACTTTAGCGAGTTTTGATAGTCCTATACCTCCATGTGGATATAACTTGCTCCCTCTGAGTGGTTAGATTTTTGTTGATTATTCAATACTTTGAGTCATCGATTTTCCACCATGAGAAAAACACGACATCATTTTTATTGCTTGTTATCTTGTTTTAACCAAAAATTGATTCGTCAAGACCCCTCCTGAAGAGTTCTTAGGGTAGGAGGGGGCTGAGGATGAGGATGTACAGCAGTCATTTGACCAGCCAGATACTCACGTAGGCACTAGTGCTGCTAAGATTTTAAAGTAAATTTATTTAAAAGTTTACTATATTTAATTTCTCTTATTTTATCTTTTAAAATATGTTGTTTTATGTTTTTAGTTAGGAAAAACACGCGAGATCCAACACGAAATGCGGACCTCGACAGGCTACCTAAGGGCACCATGATTGTGGTGACCATTACTGTAGCTAGGAAAGCGAAGAACTGCCCAAGCTTTCCCAACCGGTTAGCGACGATTGTTAAGGCAATCGTGACACTTTCCTGCTTTGATTCGAGGAGGGTCGCCAAAGAGTTGAAGGCATCCATTATTCGGGACTTGTAAGTATAAATTTGAAATCCATTCATTTACATTTATAGTAATTGTAATCGATTTATATATTATTGAATACATTGCACTTTTGATTAGGGAGAGAATCTCAATGCGCCCAAGGCTATCCTGCAGCATTCAAGTAGGATGCATCATGGATGGAAAGAGGAGATGAAGAGTACGATATGATATTCTTTCATATTCTCAATTTATTTAATTATTTATATATTGTCAATAATTTCTAATAAAAATAGTATAGGGCATGGTCAAACATTGTTGGGCCACATCTCTGCTCCATTGTGGAGCTCACCTCCCGATGTGCCCTATCAAATTCGTCGTCGGATGAGGTCCCCACCATCCCTCATGGTACCCTGACGTCATCCGTCCTTGTAGGTGCCTACGGAGCTTACCGCTACAAGTACCAGGTACCCCGGCGTCATCCATCCTTGCGGGCACCTACAGAGCTTATCGTTACAAGTACCTCACATTGAGTCGGATTTAGGAATGCTCACATACCTCATTTCGATGACAGCCCGTTGTTCGCCACCACAACTAGGAACTATTCAAGTTCCAAGGTTCATCACTAGCAGTTGCTAGCTACATAGTATTTCCTGGGGCTTTTGCCCACATCCATGAGCCTGTGGCTCAAGGGTCAAGGCATTAGCCTTACGAGTCCACCTATATGACCTAAACATCACATTTGTTTTATTCCCAGTTTCTTCAGGGTTTCATTCAGGAATTCTTAGGTTTGGATTTTCAAACTCCAAATGAGGCTTAATACATTCATTCTTTGATATTTGGTTCAGATTTAGCCAAACAGATCAGGTTCTTGGTCCTCGTGAGCAATTTCTACATGAAACGGGATCACATATGCCTTATTGGATGTCCAAAGAGAGTGTCAGACATCCAATTTGGCCGCTTAAGACGTTTGATGAATGTCCAGACATCAAGAGCCTAACATCCAGAAAGGACGCTCTCCCTGTCTAGTTATTAGACGTCTAGGACCTTTGTCGGACATCTAGAGAGCAGCCTGGACATTTATCATGGAGTCCAGACATCTATTCATGAGAGTTTCATTCCTGGAGCTCCAAGTCCAAAGCAGGGACGACGAGGGTAATTGCCTAGACGTCAAGATTAGATAGACTGGACATTTGATTAGTATGTTAGACGTCCAAATTAGGTAGATTAGATGTCTGATCAATATATCAGACGTCCAATCTACAGTTCAGAACCGAACTACATTCTGAAACGCAATTTTTGAATGGCCAACAAGCAGAGGATCATTTTCAATGACCCTAAACCATTCTAAATCACATATAGAACATCAAGAATACATAGAATTTTCATATTTCACCATTTTCCATCCATGGCTCCATTGCCATTCTCATACCCCAAACACCATCGATGGTTCCAAACCAGACACATCAAAGTATATATAGCTGAATCCACACTTTCCCTGACATAAATAAGCCTCCTATTCACTATTTTCGTTGAAAGGGAAGCAGGGAAACATCAAAAGGGGAAAACTCCCTACCTCAAGGCTTTAGCTGCACCTCCTTCCTTCTTCCTCTAGCAGCAGCAGTAGAAACAACAACACAATAGCAACAACAAAAACAACAGTAGCAGGGACAGCAGCTCCTCCTCCTCTTCTTCCTCACTCGCAACAGCAGCAACAACAGGAGTAACAGCAGCTGCAGCTGCTGCTCCTCCTCCTTTCCTTCCTTTTCTCCTTCTCTTCTTTCTTTCTTCATTTCCTTCTCTTGTTGGCAGCAAGGAGGAAGGGTTTGGCTTCTCCAACAAGCCAACACCAATTATAAGTGAGGGAAAAATTATGCTAAGACCCTCCGCTTTCTTTCTAAAGCTCCAAGCAAGCCATACAACATAAATTTCTTGAAGAGGGCCCCTCAGCTTTTCATTACCTAGCATTTGTTAACAACCTAAGGGGATTTCTTACGCTTTTAAGGGTACTATTCCCAAATTAAGGTCTCCAAAGCCCTTGATCCAACATTAACAACCAATTAAGGTTTTAAATAGCTAATTAAACATCAATAAAAATCCAAATCTCTATAGTCGAGATGTGGAGCGGGCGAAAAGGTTGGACGAGGCCACCTTACAGCTATATGCTGCCACTCGTAGGATGGAACGCCAAGAGGAGTTGTTAGAGTGTCATAACAAGCAGCGGGAAGAGGTCTTGTCCAATCTTCGAGCTGGTGATGGACTTGATCATTTGCCGTTCTACATTCCGAGGCATGGTGACGACGATGATGGTGGTGGTTCTGAGGCTAGTGGCATAGGTGCCCCAGCATAGTATCTATGTTTGCATATTCTTTCCTTTGTTATTATTGCTGTGATATTTGATCATCATTTATATATATATATTAGTTTGGTTATATATTTCATTTTGATTGAATATTTTGAACAACTTATTTTATTTTGGAATATCCCTTATTTGTTATGTGTAACTAATTCTAATACTACTGGAATGAATTACTTTTTTAAAAAAAAATTAGAACGTTATTAACGATGGTTATAAATAAACCATAACAAATTACATATGACAATGATTGTACAACCATCGCCATCGTCGCCATATCGCCATTAGGTTCCCAACAATTTTAGCATGAGATATTCCATCTCTTTTGGCGATAGTTACTTTCAACCAGTCAAGGTTTGTAAAATTGTCGCCATTAAGAATAGAGGATGGTTGTAACAAATATCGTCCCTAAAAGTACGTAATTTTTTGGCATGTACTTTGGTTCCTACCAAGAAAATTAGCGACAGTCTAATTAAGAACCATTTGTATTTCATTTTGATGACGATTGTAAAATCGTCGTCAAAACGTATTTCCCTGTTCGTTCGTGCGAATTTAGAAGGTGATGTTAAGGTAATTTAACTGTCGCTAAATTAAAACAGCGATGCTATATACCTTGACAATGTTTGGTGACGATTTATCAGCAATTGGCAACGGTTTACAACCGTTGAAAACCACACCTACTGTTGTAGTGGCCACTGCCACCTTTCAGGCCACCCTCCAATTGACGTCCCTCCTCCTTGTCCTCCTTAGCACTGCCTCCTTGGATTGATACGTGTCAATCCCATTGTATCCCTATCCCCTCTCATTTTTCGTACACATGGTATAATGATTTAATCTTGTTTTGATGTGCATATGTGTTGTTGCTTCGTTTTTCAGGCCACATGTTATTCGTGTTTTTTTGTGTTCGTCATGTTCTTCGTCTCTCACCTTTTCGATCTGTTCACACATTATTTTTTTCGCTACTAAACATTTTTTATTGATCAATTTTTGTGCGTTGATCAACGAAAAATTTCTTATTCAATTTTGTTCTGTCACATTTTTGATTGACCAAACTATTTTTCTTCTGATCGACCAAAATTTTTCTACGATTGACCAAAAACTCAACCTAATCGACCACAATATTGCCTACACTTAGCTTCCTTATTATCTGCATTTTAATCACTCCATTTTTTTTATTTGATCGACCAAATTATATTTTTAATCAATCAATTTCCTATATTGGATCCACCAACACTCTCTTTTGATCGATCAACCAATGTATTTTGATCGACCAAAACCTGAACAGAACGCATCTTGTGGATCCTAAATGCTCCCATCATTCCCCCTCTTCTACACCTCGCAATGATACATTTGATCGCTATTTCATCAATGATGATGCGAGGCACAACTTTTCTCTGTATTTCAAGCTATCTCCTCACGTGGATCGCCCTATCGACCTAGATTACTTTGAACGCATATTTTCTTGTCTTAGAGATAGGCTTACCTTTCATAAGATAAGTCATCTCTTTGATAGAAATTTCTATGCAGGTGCTAAAAGCAGTCGTATTAAGGGCGTTGACCCCATGGCGTGTCACATCTTTTACGCGAACCTGCTCAACAGTGGAGAGGGTTTTCATATTCAGCTCATGTCTAATTTCTACGATATTGGGGTCTTAGTTAATGTTGACATCCTCTTCTAGGTTCTTGGCTATCCCTCCTCTGGTCCTGCCTATCATGAGCTCCAACACAACACCTCCTCTGAGAGCATTAAGGAGACCTTGATGACACCGAATATTTTGACTTTGGCAAGCCCACTGAGTCACCCTAGTTCTTTCCTCTCCTATGATTGCTTAACCGCATCTTTCTTTGGAACTTCATGCCCAAATCCACCTCATTTGAGAACTATCACGGTCCCATGCTCGTGGCTTTCTATGCCTTCATGACGAACAAGGCATTCAATTGGAACGACTTCATCCTCACCTTCAAAGAGAGGAGGTGTAAAGGCCTAAATTTCTAAGGTAGTTAGTGTGCTAATTAAAGTTCTACTTGCTTGCTTAATAATGGATTAGGGGTTTGGGAACCAAACTTGGTCATGGCATCTTTAGAAGACAAGTAATCCCTTTAAATAACTAAGCGAGTGTTAAGTAATAAAAGTTGAGGGCTTTTGGGTAATGCAACTTGTGTATGTAGACTCTTTAAAAAGGTTGGGTTGAGATGGGAGGACTTTTCTATAATTTTTCTACTCCTTATTTAAGGACGAAAGGAATTGAAAATGAAAGTAAAGTCTCATTTTTTTTGCTTTGCCCATCAAGTTTCCCTCCTCTTCCCATTGGTGAGGAGCTCCACCACCACCTCCACCTTGCTGCCATCAACTAGCCACCTTCCTCATCGGCCGTTGCCGTCACCACCGTCGCTGGAGAGGCTGTCGTGCTACTGTTGTTGTTGGAGCCGCCATTGTTGTTTATGTGCGCGGGAGAAGTGAAAAGAGAGATGAAGAAGCTCCTCTCAAAGGTAGGGTTTCCCTTCTTTCATTCCATTCTTTTGTTCTTATGAGTAGATGTTGAAAAGGGGATGTTTTGGGATTCAAATCTATGTTTGTATGTGAGATTTGGGTGAAGCATGTTGTGGTTTCGTGTCTTAGTGATTTACATACATGGTAATGAGATTTTTCTAGTTAAGCTTGCTCTAATGTTTAGTAGGGGATTTAATTGGTTCTTTGTGTTCCTTGTATGCATGGTAGTTGATGCTCAATGTTTTATGAGGTTTGGTTGAGTTTAGGGTGTGATTTGAGGCTTAAATGGTCAATTTTGCAGGTCTGCCTTGCTACTATAGCCTTACCTAACGTTAGGTATATACTAGAGGGCCTCCTACCGTTAGGTAACACGACCCTAACGTTAGGTAGTATGTTGGGCTTGCTAATTGGCCTGAAATTGGGGTTTCTGATGCTAGGAGTCCTAAGGAATGATAGAGCTAAGTTTATAACCTAATTAGGGGTATAGTGGGTGCCCTAATGGGCAGGGATATGGTGAAATTGCTGTTAAACCCTAGATGAATTTACGGTATTTCCAATTGAGCTTGAAGCTCTTTAATTTGACTTAAAGTGATCTAAGTCAGTTAAGTAACGAATTGAATCTGACATGATGATATAAATGACTCGGTTAGAGTCTGATAAAAGGAAATGTTGGATCCTAAGGTCTTGGGTAAAGACCTCAAGCGATCCAGTAGGTAATTAGGGTTGTGTGATTTGGTTCGAGTTAGGGGGAAAAGGACTGAGAAATGATTAGGTCGAATAGGTGAGCTCGAAAGATTGCACCCTTGGACTTGGTAAACCATGGGTTCACTACTTAGGTTGGGGCACCCGAGGTGTTGCAGTGGCGGGAGGCTACCAAGGATTTCTACCAGGGAACTTGGAGGGTTCCTGGGTGCGGTAACAAGCCATGGGCTGTCATCGGTGTTTGGTAGTTAGGATGTACCTGAATCCGACTCGATCCGAATCTACTCATGGCTCTAGGCTTGGCCAGTCCTCACGTGCATAGCAAGGGAACGTCGGGGTACATGTGACTAGAGCCTCACTTGGCATTCATGGATACAGAAGTGCTGGAGTACCATGATGGATTGGTTGAGATCTCGTCCGAGGACAGATTGAGAGGGCACACCCGAGGCTGTGCTCCTATGGTGGGTTGCTCCTAACGGGAGCATTGGTGTGGCTTGACAATTTTGGCCAATCGTACGATGATGATCTGATTTATTTGTGATTGCTCCTTGCTAGACACGAACCAAGTTTGCGCTTCATGGTTGCAAGGGGTAGGCCTGGGTAGCTCTCAAGAGGCCTGACTCTTTTGACTGAGGTCAGCAACGCTCTCGATACGTTGAGAGTGGGCACACCTTTCTAGAGGATCAACAGACTTACTAGCCTCTCCCTTGATCAAGGAAAGACTATCATGCTAGAATTCAAAGGAAAGGACGCATCTCAATCTCCTTTGGTAAAGAGTGCTGATTTACATAATCTGATTAGTGAGGCGAGTGATAGAATAAGTTATAATAATCAAATCATAAGGATTAGGGGCAACTTGATTAACGAGTTTTGGACCACGGTGGTTGGTTAAGTTAAATTGGGTCGGGAGTTAAGATGTGGGGTGATGAGTGTGGGCTAGGGATCTAGCTAGTTAGTGAGACTATTCACTACCTTGTGTCTTTGATTGTGATATAGTAGTTAGTTGTTCCCTACTGAGTTGATTGGTTCATCCTAACTCTATGACCTAATTTCAGGTTTTATCGTCGTGAGTCGTCGACGGGTGGGGTGTGTCGCTGCGCGGGTCTTGACCAAGCGTTTAGCAAGTGATTTTTATGTTTTAATTTTAAAGTAAAATTCTATTTAGCTCATGTTTAGTTACTACTTTATATTATCACCTGGGTGCCATTCTCCTGATACTTTCTTCTATTTTCTTGTTAAATGGAGTTTGTTGGTAGCTCGACTTAGTTAGGTACAACTCGAATTAAATAGACCAACACCTCTTCTGTTGCTACTTCTCGGAGCTCCAACCTTGGTTAGGGGCCCGAGTTTTTAGGGCAAGACATGAAGCCCACAAGTGTATTCCCTTTTGGCAATCTCCTTTCTTATTTCTTCCACCACTTCAGTATGCCTATGGATATCAACCACAAGCAATTCATCACTCGTACCAGCATTTTTGGGGAGCATACTTACTCCAAATGGAGCAGGAGCGTCAGGGATGACAGGATCCTCTACCTTAGGCAGCTGCTTTTTCCTCTTCCTACCTCCACTTTCTCAAGCTGGAGCCTTTATTGCTCCACCCGCCTACACTCCATACCAGCATTTTGATGCTTACTGCTCTCCCCCCGTTAGGCCAACTCCGTCATTCCTCGATCATGAGTGGCCCTACCTTGACAGGCAGCTCACCAAGCATGACACTTTGAGTGTTCAGGGCATCATCGACGACATCTCCTTGGTAATGCATCACCAGAGGGAGACTAACTCGATGATGATGGAGCACGGCACCCAGGTATTCGACTACCTAAGCAAGGAGGGGCAGTTCCTTGACCAATTGGGAGAGAAAATACATGCCCTTTAGTTTCGAGACCACATTCCTCCCATAGCCAGACGAGCTCCTCCTCCAGTAGCAACAACACTTAGGGTGGAGCATTGGGCTGGGTTGGCCCGAACCCAACCTGAAAAAGCTGGGCTCGACCTGAGCTCAAATATTACTTGGGTCGAGCCCAGGCCTTAATTTTTTCTAAAAATTTAGGTTTAGGCTCCACCCAGCCCAAACCTGAAAAGACACGAAAAGGCCCTTTGGGACCGACCTATCTCACCTATGTTTCTAACCTTTTTTTCCTTTTTAACTAAAAATTAAAAATAGAATTCCAACCGTCACCTTCCCTAGTCTCCCTCAATCCCATCACAGAATCAGAATACCCTCCCCCCTTGCTGACGTGCCCGTGGTTAGTCCATCAAGGCATCAAGTTGCCCCATGCTCTCCATCTTAGGCATCTATCGACGAGTCTTGTTGAGTCTCTTCTTTCCTCCAACCGATCTCTCACCAGTGGGTTATCTTCGACGACGACATTGTTTTGTAACTTATATCGTATGGTAACTTTGTTTGATGCAACTTATGTTGAATAATATTAAATAATGTTATGTTCAATCCATATTTTGAATAATATTTACAATGAAGTAATATAAATTTAAATTACTAGCTAGGAGATGTAAGTACTGATTTCAAGTAAGTAATTTCGTTATATATGAAAGTCTAGCATTTTTTAGGAAAATAACAAGGTATATTTTTTTAGCTTAGTTTACTTGGTTGATAGGTCTTATTTAAGTTTTTTTTTAAATGGCCCTAATAAAATTTATGGGCCTTAACGGGCTTCTCTGGGCTCAACCCAAAAACTTGGCTTGAAAATTGAAATCGGTTCTGGTGACCTTGGGCTGGGCCTGTGCGTTGATTTCGTAAAAATTTTAGGCCTTGGGCCTGGCCCATAGCTCGAAAAAAAATGTAGGCTTTATCAAGTTCAGGTCGGGTCGGGCATGGCCCAATGCTCCACCCTAGCAATACCTCTTCCTGACTAGCCTACTTTGACACCTCCTCGACAACAACAGACTAGCACTATAGTCACACCATCTCGCAGTGCTCCTCCAACGCAGTTGTGAGTAGTTTCGGGACGACGACTTCACTTTCCTGATTCCTCTTCCACTGGACCCAGCACTGTTAGCTATACATTGGATGATTTCTACATGGGTGTAGAGTTCCCATCAGACATTGAGGTGTTTCTGAGTTTCTTTTAGTTTTTCTTTTTCTAGCAGTACCATGGGTTGTAGTACTCCATTGATTGTAGTCTTTCAATTGCAACACTTTGTTATCTGTAGTACTTCATGATCTTCATAGCTTCCAGTTTGTTATTTATGGCACTTTGTAGCACTTTAGTTTGCCTGTTATTGTGCTAGAACTTCCTTTCACTCTTGTAGTATTCATAATGCATTTCTTGGTTATAATTCTTCTCATTTGCATGAAATCTTGTCATTTTTTAAATTATTTATATGAGCAGCATGTAATAATTTGTATACACCATTTATTAAGGGGGATCAAATTATATGATCTATACTTTTTTGCTAATAAAAAAAGGAGAGAAAATTTTCTATATACACTTAACATGAGTAGCATAAACTGTATTTTTTCTATATTCATGTATATATAATTATTAATTTTGTTATCATAAAAATGGAGGAGAATGTTGATACATTTGTTTTGATGTAACAAAATTATATTTTATTATGTATTAATCATTTCAGGATATTTAAAGTTAGATTAAAGAGATGGTTTCACCATAAAAGAGCGTTCAATCTTTGATGAAGTACTTGAAGACACTTTTTTTAATTTTATTGAGTCTAGTTTATTGTAAGGAACCTTAAAGATAATAATTCATCTATTTTGGAACTCGTTAACCTTGAAATTATGCTAAAATCCTAAATTTTTGATGATGTTGATCGATCATTCTTTTATACTTGATCAACCAAATTCACTTCTGATCGATCAATCAATTGGAGTATTCGATTAAACACCTTTAACGATCAAATTCTACAATTGCACTAGAGGTCAACCAGATTCCAAGTTTCATAAAAGGTCGTGCCACTCTAGTTTAAGTGGTACGCTAGTAGAATTAATTAGTGTCGATTAATCAAAGAAATCATAAGCTGAGAGGCTAAGGTAGTGATTTTTACATTTATAATAACATGGAGAGTGCGTTTTTTAAGGAGAGAATAAGGAGAGAGTGGTGCAGAGGAGGAATTATGAAAGAGGGAATTAGTTACATGTGTAAGATAGATATAGAGTGTGTAAGGAGGTGTTAAGGGAGTGACATGTGAAAGGGATTTCCTTATATTAGCATAGAGGGGGAGGGAGGGGGAAGTGTTAAGTTATTGGTGGGGAAGTAATTTCGGTATTCCAATTTCTAATCTAATAAAATATCATATATATATATATATTTGTAGGAATTTGATATTATATATGTTTGCCTTTTTTTTGTTATATTTTAAATTTTCAACGATGTTTGTCAAAGGTAAAAGAATTTATTTTTTTGTTGAATGATGGAATTTGAAGAAAATGGAATAGGTAGTGTATGTATGTGAACTATACCTTTGAAAGTATGGAAAAGAAAAATGTAAACTAATAAAGAGAATAAAAGGAGAAATAAATGAGAAATATGAGATTGAGATGATAAATTGGAGACATATGAAACAACGATCTAAATAGTGAAAAATGTAAAAAGAATGAATTTAATGTATTTATATTATTACCAAAAGAAAAAGATGGATAATAGATATGAAGAAAAGGAAGATTAATAATTAAATAAAAAAAAAAAGATAATATATGTGTGTGTAAGTAGATATATTTTTTCCTTACGTCACTACAATTTTTTCGTCAATTCAACTCTTCTCCACATCTATTTTTCTATTGCTACTTGTAGCGGAATTTCTGTACGGCCCCCTGGCCTCGGCTAGTTAGGGCTTTCAGGTTCACCCGCCCTCGAACTTAGACACGCGACGACAGCCGGATAAAGCGAAGGCGCGTGACAGGCACGCTGCTGGAAGCGTAGCGTCGTTCTCGCGGCGCACCCACCCCCCACCCCGGCTTGCTCATCTAGAAAGAGAGAGAGAGGGGGGAATGGGGAAGACAGGGCGTGGGGGGAAGCGCGGCTCCGTGGGCGGCCGCCAGCAGCAGGGTGAAGAGCCGCCCCCCGTCACCGAGTCTACTCGCATTCGCATGGTCAAGATCCTCGAGGACTTTCGAGCTTCGTCCGATGAAGGTCAAAAAAAAAGAAAAAAGAGAGAGACTTCTTCTCCCCCTTCCTGCCTATTCCTTCTTAATTATCGGCTATGAGGATTTTCTACTTCTGCATACATGCTTTTCCTTGGTTCTTCCCTTGGGTGCCATCGAGGCAGCAAATGGTCTGTTAGAATACATGAAGAAGTGATGCCTTTTTCTTTTTCTTTTTTCCCCTGATGCTTCGTGCCTCGATTGTTTGCCGCGTGATAAAGTTGGAGAGAAAATTTGACACCTTCCGCACAATCTGCCATTCCGCTCGCAAATGGTAATGCGTGTGAAGGAAAAAAGAAGAAGGAAAAATTAATCGCTTTGAAGGTTGAAGGAGCTTTAGAGGCATGAAATGGAGGAGGATTGGCAAATGCTTACTTGCTGAGCCCATTCTGCAACATCAGGATAACTGAAGTGAGGGTAAGGTGGGTGTCGGTATTAACGAGTAGGATCCGATGCTATCCCAGTGAATGGATTGGGTTCTTGATGTATGTTGCGAAGCCTCTGGTCATGCATGAATATGTGGATATCGAATTCTGGAGGCTGCACTGGATATGTTAATGAACACATTCATTCTAGAAAGGGGCTGCATTTCCAACGAGCAAAATGGGATCTGGAGAATACCAATACCTGAATGACACTTGCACGGAAAGTACTTGACTAGAAACAGGGTGATGTAAGCATATTACCCGTGCTTGGTGAACTCGTGACATTTGATCAGGAAGTTAAATGGGGGTACTTTAAGGAAGTCCTTGAATGATGTGAAATTTGATGAGAAGGTTAAAAGAATTGACATTTGATAGGAAAGTTAAGTTAAATGGCTTGACATTGTGTAAAAGTTAACTTCCTTTTCATTTTTGCACTTAAGCTCAAAGTTGACCAGAGGTAATTTAATTTTGTTAAGTTGAAACTTTTCCGCAAAAAAAAAACTGTGAAAATTATGTTGGTATTATAGGGAAGTCCACTCCAACGGGAGTGAGTTTCTTCAGAGCACCAAATTTCACTCAAGCAAGTTTAGAGTTCAAATTACTTGCATTGAACTATGATAATTTAAGTCGATAAGATTCAATCATGACAATCCTTGATTTGTTCTTGTCTGATACTTTTTCTTTATCAAGCACTTTACAGGATTAAGTATTTACACGTGTTATAGGAGGAATATGATGCCTTTCAAAAAAAAAAAAAAAAGGAAAAGAGGAGCATAGCATAGATATCACAGAATAGTAAACCAAGTTGGTAATTTGTTTTTTCCTGAAAAGAAAATGGATGATCACATATGGTTAGTGATCATCCAGATGCATTAATGTGAAAAAAAGGGGTAACAGCATAAAAGGATGCATGAACATCAAATGTTTGCTCAGAAGCCCTTTAGAAAGGAGATATAACAACAAATGTTCTCCACAAAAGGTTTCTCTCTCTTGAAGACTACAACATTATGCTGCAACCAAAGTACCCAAAGAAACTGCAAACGGTATTGCACACTCACGCTTAGATCTGAATGAGCTTGTACAAAAGGATAACCAGAGTTGCTCCCAAGAAGAATGGGATGGCTACCACCCACCTTCCCTTGCCCAAAACCTTGAAGCAAAAGGACAAGTAAAAAATAAGTGATCATAATCCTAAATGGCATGGCCATGGAACACGCAGGTAGGATCCATCTGTGGGGCAAGCTTGAACCTGTAGGCCTTAGTTATAAGCCTTCTTGTCCTTTTAAGCCAAGCAAAAATCTTTACTTTTAGAGGCACTGTACTTTTCCAAATGAGTGTAGTCTTTGTTCAAGTTCCAATCCACATTCCCTCTTGATGGTAGAAGCCTTTTATAAGCAGATCGTACAGAAAAGGATTCATCCTCCCAAGACCAAATGTCAACTACGCCAGGTGTACCAAATCTTGAGGACACTGGCAATAGGTCTGAACCTTGCAAGAACCTCCTGAAGATGCAGATATTCCTCAACTCTCGGATCAGATAGGGCAGCATGGAAAGTGATCAAGAATGTCCATCCCAGCATTCAGCAACTGACAATGTTGGGTTTGAGGATAAAGCATATAGATGCAGATAAGCATCCACCAAATGGCCCTGCTTTGTCCAATCATCCAGCTAGTAAATTGTATTTTTAAAGTAATCAAGAATTTCATAAAGCTTATTGACCACGATTAAGCTGGAAAATGGTAATTAATTTTCGCTGATGGTGCTCATTCACAAACTAGGCCATTCAGAACTTATGCTAGCATATGAATAATATCAGACAAGCAGATCTATATTTGCAGTGCTCACAGCAGTGTTCAAGATCTTTGTTGTATTTTTACATTAACAAAATTGGCATGGATTGTTCATTTATTGCATGGAAAATCACTTCACTGTAATTTTGTTTTACATATTTGAGATTCACCAAGGCATTTTAATAGAGCAATGCAGCTGGCAGAAGAGAAGAAATGGGAATCAAGGGAAAGTTTGAACTTTGGTTCTCCCACTTTTTATCTATGAAAGAGTGATTGATTATCTTGAGAACTCTTAGAAGAACTGGCCTTCTTTTGCCTTAACACAATTACCAGTTTGAAACTTGTTTAGTTGACACGAGTTGCCATGATGGGGAAAAGTAAAAAAATGATCAAAGATTAGAATGATGACTGGTATTATTATTCTCTGAGCTGCTTTTTTCTTCCTTTCTGAGTAGTCCATTTCTGCATTCCTCTTTGGATGTGGTTGTCGGTTGTCCTAGTTGCTATTGCAAGATATGGCGAATCTAAAAACAAATTGTTTGGTGGCCATGTTTTGGTTGCTTAAATTACTTTTTCAAAGTTGTCCTTTTCTGTTCATTGCTTTTTAATGTGATCGTCCCAGTTGCCATTGGAGGAAGTGGAGATGAAAAAGTTAATGTTGACCATGCTTTGGTTGCTTAAATTTTTATTAACTGGTAACCTTAAGGCTTATACTTAAGTACTTAAAAGAAAATGCCTTATCATGTATGTGATTGACTTCTGCATCTTGTCATAAAAGTGGCTGAAATCTATTTACAAAGAAAAGCACCTGGGATTGGAGATTACTCAGACATTAACTTACACTATTAGAGCTTCTATCTGCTATTTTCTCAATTATGTAGTTGAGACATGTTACTTCGCCAAAGTAAATATTTTACAACATGCTTGCCTTTATTTGATTGTTAGTGATGGAGTTGGGGGGTTATCATCCGGATAACTATCCTTTCACTTTTCAAAAAAATATTTTACAACATGTTTTTGGAAAACCTCGTTATTTTGATTTGTATTTTTGGAGATAACTCTGTTTGCCTCCAGTGACAAGAAAAATTTTCCTCCTTTGCTGACTTTGTGTGAGTTCAAAAGGATAATAGTGCCAAGGCTTGCTATTTTCTAAATGGAAATTCGTAACCGTTTATATCTCTTTGTGGCTTGAAACAGTGAGAGGTACTTCATTCATCATGTTTCATGGAATATTGGATCATTTCTTTCCCCAAGAAAACAATTTGCTAGATGCATAGAAGGTTTTTTTTTTTCTCTCTGTTAGTTATTCAGGATGTCTGTACTGACCAGGGCATTCTGTATTTTCCTTCTGCAGTTTATACATTTGATTCTTGTGTGAGCAAATCTGATCGGGCTGCAATTCATCGGATGTGTAGGAAAATGGGCTTGATCTCTAAAAGTACCGGGTAAGTATACGAAGCAGATTATTTTCTTATTTTTCTGGAGGATAAGACACGTTAAGCATGTTATCTATGGAGACTACAATCTTTGTATTGTTGAGTTGTGGTTCCTCTTGGCTTTATTTGGGTAGAGGAACAGGGATGAGGAATAATTACATGGAGTAAGGAATAAGTGGATGATTGAAAGGTAAATGAGGTGGAAGAAGGAATTGAAATAGCCCTACTGATCGCTAGAAGCACACCGGGTTTGGGAGGGAGGGGGGTAGGGAGCTTGGTGAATGGTGTCACATAAAAGTAAATTTATATACAAAAAAAAAAGTAAATTTAGAGTGGTTTCTAGAACCTTTGTTAGTTTATTACCCAAGTCTCTTAACTTGGGATTTTAAAATGCTACTCTCTTTACCCGATAGAGGATTAAAATCCACTAAACTTGATGTACTTAGTGGTTTACCTCAATTTACTACAAAGTTCAAGATAGATGAAAATAAAAATTAAGTTTTGGCAATTATATCAAGATCTTACAACAAAAGCTAACACAGTACCTTAATGCCTTGTTGAATAAATTATATGACTGCTAGGTTACTCAACAGGGGCAAGGGGAAGCAACATGAGACAATAGGAGCACATGGAGAAACATGTGAGTGTAAAAAGAGGCTAGGGAAGATTTCTCTTTTGTAAGGGGATGTGTCTATTGAATTATGTGTAACTAAGGGTGCTTGGGAGTCTTATTTATGGGCTTACAATTTATGTTAGATACTAGTTGTTGTAGATATAATTAAAAATGAATTAAATCTAATTGAGCAATTTTGGAAATAGATTATTGCCCAATAGTTCTGTTGCGTTCAGGCAAAATTGATAACACCAGTGCATTTGGATCACAGTTTTGGAGTTCAAAAAGGAATTTGAAGATTTGGATAGTCATTGCCTTCAAGTGACTACCTTTACTTCTTAAGAAAGAGGAATCTAAACATTGTGTGTCGCATACACCAGTTTATAACCTTTTCTACCAGTATAAAAGAATTTATGTTAAGTTCAATGTTTGATGGTCTAATTTTAGATAGTTTAAGGCTTTGTTTGGTGCAGGCTTAAGGGGCAGGTTTGTCCTACGTATCTGTTTTATAAGCTACAATACATGAACAGTGGATGGGGTTAACTCTCCCACAAGAAATTCATCAAATCATCACACATCTAATTATCCCACCCCTCACACCTCCTTCAACTAACCCACTCACACTACAAATAAAAATAAATTTCCATAACTTAACATTAAATCAACCATCAAATCTCCATCCACTTACCCACTTCCAATACAAATAAAAACAAATTTCCATAACTTAACATCAAATCAACCATCAAATTGCCCACTTACCCACTCAATGCAAATAAAAACGACATATCAACTCAACTATCACATCTATACCCCCCAACCCTCCCCTTATCTACCCACCTATCCTTAAGATTTCCTAAATTTGATCCAGTTCTAAACTTTAAACTTACGCCAAACGGCCCCTAAATGTTCAGTTTTTGAAATTATGTCTCTAATATAACTATGATGTACTAGTGCAATATAATTTGGATTGTTACAGCTTCAGTTACTAGAGATGTGCTGATGCAAAAAGCTTCAGATCAGCAGTAGATCGGTGCATCTCAGGTTTGAGTGGTGCATCTACTTGGATTTTATTTTATTTCTTTCTAAAATCCTATGAGTGACCGTGTTATAATTTAGATTGACTTTAGGGTTTACTTTAAGGATTTTATTTTCTTAAGGAGGCTTACATAGAGTCTAGAAAATAAAACAAGAAAATTAATAGTTGAGGTCCGTGGACTTGGCCTCTTTTCTTTTGAACTTGAGCTTCTTCTTTAGTTGTTAAGTTCTTTTAAACTTGATTCTTCTTGAGCTGTTTTGAAATTGGCCTCCAAGAATTGAACTTAACTTCATCCTCTAAGGTTTGAGATATGCAAAACACTATCTCCAATTAGAACAATCTTAATGCAAATCCTTAACAAATAATTAATGAATCAAATTTGAATATTCAAATACTTAACAAATAGAATATGAATCTGGGTTTTAAAATTCTAAATGATTCAGTGTGAATTGGAATTTTCTTATCAAATTGATTCTGAATTTAGGTAGATTCAATGAGATTTTGTTTGATTAGTACCCATAGATAGATCCCTCTTGAACATTGAGGTTGCTAAAGCTTTTGCTTGTAGCTGTCTTTCCGTTGGATCGTACTTTCTCCAACTACATGCGCTTGGTTTGGAGATGTAACAGTTGTAGATATGAAACTTATTTCAATTTTTTTTTTTTTCAAAGAAAACTCATTTCAAATCTGAAAAGTCTTATCTCATGGAGGATGCTATCATGAATTTGGTTGAGCATTTATCTTGGTGGATCAAGCAAATTTCATCATAAGTTTATTAAGCTGATGGCTACAGTGATGAAACACTAAAAGGGAATGAAGGTGCAAAGGGAAGCTAGGAAGAATGAAGTGCTAGCCGAGGTTGTTAGGGTGGATAGAGAAGATCACAAGGACCTCACCCATTAGAACATGATAGCAGTAGGGTTTCTTATGAGGTTGTTCATGCAAAAGACAAAAAGATCAAGACAGGATGGAGGTAGAGATTGAGACAAACTTGGTTGGAGGGCGGCTCAAATACGAGATTCTTTGATCACTTTTCCATTGGTTGACAAAATTGATCGATTATGGGTTAGGGATATGAAAGATGCTTACGGGATCTGTGATAGATTCTGTAAATATCTCCTACCAACTATTCAAATTCTCTTCAAAGGATTGAAGAAAAAGGAAAAATATTTTCTATTGTGTATGGAGTTTGAGGTACAAGAAAGCTTCTGCAATTGATGGTGTGGATACAGAAAAAAATCAAAGAGGAAAATGCACAAGCAGTGGAATGATCCTAGTAGCTGTTGACCTGCTATTTATAAACTTCATCGTACAGTGTTTTGGTCATCGTTTTAGTGGCTTCTAGTCACCTTCTGACAAATATGGACTCCTTTGCATCCTTATTCTTTTGAACAAGTTGGTGCAATGATCGGCCTCTCTATTTATTTGCTCGGTTGTTTGGTTGCTCATTTATTATGGCAATGAGACTAGCTTTTCTTTGATCTTGCAAGATCACAAGTACTTAATTCCAAAGATAGTTATCATCCTTTTACAAATCAAGTACACTACCTTGTTTCGTAAGGATATTCATATGAAATCTCAAATAAATTATACAATAGTTTAGTAATGGCTTTGGAAAGCCTTGGTCTATGTTGAGAAATCTAAATTCGTAAGAGCTTTTATTTACCTTGAGATGTTATTTTTACTAAGGGAATAATGTGGGAATATCGTGTTTCCTTGTTTGGCTTTACTATTTTTGGTGTTGTTATTTTTAGTAAGGGAATATTGTGGGAATATTGTGTTTTGTTGTTTGACTTTACTTTCTCTCTATAAAAAAGGGCTAAAGGCTTCTTTTCAAAATAACAAAGTTTATTTTCTCAAAATCTCAACATGGTATTAGAGCAGTGGTCGTATGCTAGTGTTCAATACTTCCACTAAATACCTAGATCTAAGGTTGCAAGTATGGTGGTTCTTCATCTCTAAGATAAGGAGAGGAGATGGAGAAGGTCACTATCACCACCAACACCACTCCCCCAGCTGATAATGCCAGCAGCGCCGCCATCAATGCAACATAACTACCGACATCGCTGCTAGTGTTGTAGCTTACGTGATCGGGGCTATGGAGTTGCCGTGCAGTTATGGTGGATCTTCAGGGATTTGGGAGGATTTTGTGTGTGCTGATCGTGCACATGTGTGGATTTGTTCTCTTCCTCGATTTATCTGTTTTGCGAGGAGTCTCCTCTCGCAAGCATGGTACAAGGTAAAGAATCTTCTCTTGCTAAGGAAGTGTGTGAGTACTCTGTATGAAGGTCTTGCGTATGCGACCCAGAAGAACAGACATGCTCGATCATCCAGAGGTACATGGATCATTATGTTTGGAGCTTCTATGCACCTTATTGGAGATGAGTGCTATGATACAAGCCTCATCGCCTCGAGGGATTCAAGAGGTTTGTGTAGCCAACGGGTCTGTGTTGAGGGTTGTGGCGGTTGGACATATTCGTGCCTCTCCTAAGATTTTGATGGAGAATGTTCATTGTGCGTTGGATTTTCCGATGAATAAGATAAAAGTGATCCCTAAGTTAAAGGATCAATAATAACTGGTAAACAGGAGGCGAGACAGAAGGAAGAAGAGATTATGTTATACCCAATGGAGAACTCGAATGCAGTAGCTTTAGACTCAATGCAATGGATGCGATGTGAAGGGGCATTTGGGTTGACTTCTTGGTGTGGCTATTGGGTGCATTGGCGAAGTGCGTACGATGGTGGGAAACGACGACGGTAGGGGAGGGGACGTGTTTGCTGTGGGCGTTCCGATGGTGAGGTTGGTGTGGGCGGTGGAACGTGCAGTAGTGTAGGGTAGTGAGGTCGGTGGTGGAATGATTGAGATGGTGGTGGTGTTGATAGCGTTAGAGTAAGGTCTCCATTGTAAGGTCACGGAGGCGAAGGGGCACGATTTTGGGGAGCAAGCTAATATGGGGGCGATGGAGTAGGTAGGCAGAGGCAAGGCCAACAACCGCAGCGAATGGTCCATGCAACGACGGAGGCAGGTTCTGGAGTGGGGAGTGCGCAGCCATGGGAAGGCGATGCAGAGTTGATGTTGGTAGTGGTGGGGTTATTTGATGTTCAAAGCTAGCAACTGGAGTGGTGGTTCAATGGAGGTGGGTTAAGCGACTATGGTGGTGGTTGCTGGTGTGGTGGCAAGGGCTGGCGATGGTGGGAGGGTGGTGGTGTTAAGAGGGTGCTGTGGTGGGGGTGTTGCATCTGTTTGAGGTTGATGGTGGAGGTGGCTATAGTGGATGGGGATAGGGAAGGGGAATGGTGGTGGGGGTGTCATTGGTATGGGTTATGGTGGAGGGGGAAGGGGAAATGAGATGAGAAATGGAGTGGAGGGGTGAGCGAAGAGGGAGTAACCGGTGAGATGAGAAAGAAGTCACGGATGGGGTGGGAAGGAAGTAGGGAGGTGAGGAGGGGAAATTTGAGATGAGAGGGAAACAAATAAGGTGAGAGGGAGAGAGAGATAAAGATGAGAAGAGGGAAAACCAACTTTATTTTCGATTCATTCCAATCTGATCCTTTTTTTGATACAACTAAATCCCTTTATAAAGGGATTACAAAAACCCAAAAGGCATGACTTTTGGGATTACAATTCTTTACCAAGGTATCCCTTGGTAGAAATTACAATAAACATAATAAGAAAAAATAAATGGAAAATTTGCAATTACAAACTTGAATTTCATGTTAATTTTATTTTTGGGTGCATCATCCCCTCGTTCTAAGATTTGTACATACATTAATTTGTTAGTATAATAACATGCATCATATTATGTAATGGCTTATATTCTTTTCTATGGAAAGCAAGGATGAATAATTTACCCAGCAAGAGGAATGGACATGTTATGTTATTACTATTATTCCTACAATTTGCTATTGGCTTCTAATTAAATTCCAACAACATTTTGGCTCAGTTACTTTTGTTAACCCCAAGCCATGGAAAAATTCTGACAGAGTTTTCCCTTATACTAAGCCATATTTCTAGCAAAAATATTCGCTGAGTTTTTGTTTAGACAAGTCATATTTCAACCAAAAATTTCGATAGAGCCTCGGCTTATGCGGAATGCAAACACAAGAAAAGAAAAGAACACATATAACTTAGAATTCGACAATTCAAGCATCATGGACTAGTGAATCGTGCCTAGGACTTCCTTGGGTAGTGTAGAGGGGTAGTGAACAAAGTTATACATTTCTTAGACACTCATCAATCCACCAACGACCAATCTGCTATACCTATGAAAAGCTTAACGAAAGTTTATTGCTTAATAGATACAACATATGTAGCGTTGTCATACGCTGAAGAGCTTGGAGATTTTACATTGCGAGCTTGTAGAAGATGGGTTTAGGACTCCCCACAGTTGTGTAATGGGATAGTAGGCTATGCTATACACACACCTTGACATGAAAATACCAAGTAACCAAGCCACCATGCTTACGAAAGGTTCTTGGACACCTTATCATATAAGAACCCTTAATTATAAGACACCCACATGAAACCTTAGCATGTTGAGGAAGAAGGAATTTCCCTACCTTTTCTACTTTTCCACAACCTCCAGGTAGCTCCTTTTTGGCCTTTCTAATTTCTCCTTCCTTTTGGAAGCTCTTTTCACTCCTTTCCTCAGCTGCACTTTACTTCCTCCACTCTTCCTCTCCTCTCTTAGCCTTAGGTCTAGGCAGGATATGGGATGGATGGATAGATGGAATGGGAGGGGGCATGGGGTATTTATGAGGGTGTTTACCTTAGGATTTTAAAACCTGCCAATTCAATCATCATCTTATCCATCCTAATCATCCAACCATGTTATGGCAACTAAGCGACCTTGGTGACATGGCATTTGCCTATTTGCCATGTCAGCTCAAAATGGTGGGTAGTCATGGCCCATTATTTCATCGAGTCCTATCCATAGCCAATGGTTTTGCTAATCATGCATAATTAGTGTTAATCCTTATCAATTAGTGGTAATCGACATTAATTATCCTTAATTGTGATTAACACTCACTAATCATGTGTGAAGAGTCATGGAAGCTAGATTACATGGAGATGAGGTCTCCTGGAGATTTACTGTTCACGTGAATAATAATGTGAATAGTAACTTGCTGTTTGCGTGAGAAAATAAGGGAGAGAGGAGGGAGCTTTTGGAATAGAGAATATTATTGCAACTTAAGAAATAAAGTAGAGCATTGGTCTCTATTTAAAGAGAACCAAACCTAGACCTAAACCTAATTGTAATCCTAACAAATTTATGCTTTGCATATCCTAAATGAACTCAATCACAATCAATTAGCTATTCATATTGTGGACTCAATTCTAATTTGGGCTTTAACAACTAATCAAAATAATTATCCATGTGGCACAAAATAACTTGACATGCAAGCCAAATCAGCTCCTAAATTTCCTAGCCATGGTGGCTGATTCCTATGGACCTACTGCTATCACGTGGTAGCCACATGGTAGTCCACGTGGCACTTTGAAAAAATCTCCACACTCCCCCTAAGTCAAGGTCAGAGTAGGCTGAGGACTGGCGCGATTTTGGCGAGACTGGAGCCCCCACCATGCTTTGTTTTCCATGCCAGAACTTTCTTTGATTGGATCTTCAGAAGCCACGGAGAGTCCTTAAGAGACCTTAGAAGTTTGTGCCTCGTGGTTAACCTTGATAGTCGTCGCGATGGCTACCGTGGTCTTCTTGCCCTCAAGTACCATGGCCTAGATCTTCTCCAAATTTGCAGGTGAGAGAGAGAACTCTCGTGGGGAATTAGACATCCTACGTGGAGGCCTTCCATATTTGTTGGTGATGTGGTGGAATGGGAGTCAATCCAAGCATGATGACGGGTACGAGGCTTCTTCCTTTGGGCCTTGGAATCTTTTTGTATCTCCCACTTCATCTTCACCCCATTGAAGTGTGGGCTTTTCTCTCCAGTGGTGATTTGTGCTTTGGCTTTTGATGTTCTTGTCTTCAACAAGCAAGATCGTGCGTTTACTTCTATGCTATGTGTAAGTCGCTATATGCGTGGAAGGTGAGTCTCTCCGGGAATCTTCTTCTTGACTCCTTGGGCCTTGTGTAAGTCCCTTTTGGTCCTTCAAGGAGTTCTTGAGAGAACTCCCACCTCAGGTGAAGATGACACGAACCATGAAGCCTTGTTGAGTCTCGTGTTGTGCCATTTCCATCTTCGAGAAACGAACTTCTTTACTTCTACGCTCCACGTAAGGCACTAGATACGTGAGGGAGATGACTCGCTGGGGTCCTCTTTTACTCTCCTTTAGCCTTGTGTAAGGTGCCAAGGACTTTCAAAGAGTTCTTAAGACAACTCCCTACGCTCCTCCCAGGTTGAGGCATGGAGATCCATCTTGTAACTCATGATGTAATTGTTTCTATGGTGGAATGAATCATCTTGGGTGATTATCTATTGGATAATCGCCCTTCGCCTTATCAAAAAAAAAAAAAAGACAACTCCCTACGTTGAACGAAGATGCCACGAACCACGTGGCCTTGATAACGAGTGGAAGGTTCACACGTAAGGGGAACTCCTTGTGCGTGGACCCTCTGCTCCTTGCTCCTCGTGTTCCGTGCATGAAGACTAGTGGGCTCCGAAGGCCTGCTCTGATACCATGTGAATATTTGTGGAAGTTGGATCATGTGGAGATGAGGATTGCCAGAGATTTATTGTTCACATGAACAATAGTGTGCATGGTAACTTACTATTTGAGTGAGAAAATAAGGGAGAGAGGGGGGAGTTTTTGGAATAGAGGATATTATTGCAACTTAAGAAATAAAGTAGGTTGGGGATCGGTGAGGCTGATTTGGACGTTGATTTCATGTGGGACTGCAGACTGATATGGACGGTGAAATGCCTGTTGAAAGTGAAGATCTTTGCTAGGTTGCTGAGAGGAGGAAGGTTCATAATGAAGCAGTGGAGAGTAAGATGAGCTTAGATAGACAATCTAGCGTGCCCTCGTTGTGGGGGGGTTGTTGAGGATGTGCAACATCTTTAGCTTCAGTGCCCGTTTGTAGCATAGGTTTGGTAGGAGATGGGGATTGGCTGGATCTCCCGCCAGGACGTCGCTAGCTTTTGGTCTTCCTTTTGCAAGGGAAGTGCAGGTGGCGGAGTCTTCACCTTTCGCTCTAAGCATGATCGGGCAAAGGTCTTGGCTATTTTGTGCGGAGTGTGGCTGGGGAGGAATGGGGTGGTGTTTAGGGGGGAGAGGCCTTATGTTGAGAACTTTGTATTCTCTATCTCCTCCTAGATTGGCTTTTGGAGGTCAATTTTGTAATTCCTAATGTAATTTTGTTCTGAGGTGGAATGAATTTATGGAATAACCACCCCTTACTTTTTCAAAAAAAAATAGAAGAAATAAAGTAGAGTATTCATCTCTATTTAAAAAGAACCAAATCTAAACCTAAACCTAATTGAAATCCTAACAAATTTAGGATTGGAATATTCTAAACAAACTCAATCACAATGAATTAACTATTCATATTTTGGACTCAATCCTAATTTGGACTTTAGCAACTAATCAAAATAACTTGTCACATGTGGTACAAAATAACTTGGCACGCAAGAAAATCAACTCCTAAAAATCCTAGGGCCATGGTGGTCAATTCTTGTGGACCCACTGTTGCCTCGTAGCAGCCACATGGCAGTCAATGTGGCACTCTAAAAAAATCTCCACATCATGATTAACTTCACCTAATCATGATGATGGATCCTTATTGTTATTAGTCCTTAATTGCAATTAACTAGCCTTAATTATGGCTGATTAGATTTAATTCTCTCTTACACCCTTAATGACATTCTTTTAGTTCATCCTTCACATTGTGGTCCCTAAGGACTAAAAAATAATAAGAATACTTTCAACCTAGTCCTCCTAAAGTTTCATTTTTGTCTCTGTGCTTGCATTTGATTTTTTATATGGTATAGTTACTTCAGGAACCAAAAACACACTACAAAAGGAGCAAAATATTTATTCATAACTACAATACTTGTGAGTGATTTTACATCATTGTGCTTCTCGTACAATTCTTTTGGATGCTTCATGAGTTATGTAGAAAATGTATTCTTCAATGGAGATCTTAGAGAAGTTTGCATGTAGATGCCACTTGGCATGAACAAAGGAAATGTTGCAAATTGAAGACGGCATTATGGTCTCAAGCAATCTCCTCGAGCTTGGTTTGAGAGGCTAAGTTATATGAAGAAGTTTAACTTACTTCAAGTTAGTGGTGATCAAACTCTATTTGTGAAGAGGATTAATAGAGGTGTAACTCTTATGTTGGTCTATATTGATGATATGGTTGTCATTGGGGACGATGAACATGAAATCTATCAACTCAAGATTAAACATGCTGATAAATTTGAGATTAAGGCAGAGCTAAGGAAATCAGTTGGGGCTAGAGTTGAGAGAGGGGGCTCACTGGAGGGAAACAATATCTTGTTTGCGCGAGATGCTAATGGCAAGGAGGGATGGGTTCTCATGAGGGGCAGGCAATGTAGGAGAGTTTAGGGGTGATAGGGGGATGTCCGACTATAGTTGAGATGTTTGGTGCTTTCAGTGTTGCAGCTGTAGGCATATGGTGAGGGAATGTTGGGACCTTGTAGTTTGCTTTCCTGGAGGTGTGGGGCATCGTAGATGGTCATGTTCAGCTTTGGTGGCACGCGGAGCAGTCAAGCAGCTAGCGAGGGAGGCGACTATGATGGTGACTAGATCTTGGTGGTCACTTGCGATTCAATCGGTTTGACATGTTTTGGATGGGTTGCTCGTCGGGGATATTCTGAAGGGGAGGCCATCTTTCGATGTCATGAAGGTAGGCTTTGGAGGTTTTCAACATTTCTTAGCCGCTTAGGGTAACATGGCTTGATGACTGAAGACTGTACCTTTACGATTTCTCGATTGAAGACATGGAGATACTTTGATTTCAAACGCTTATTGTTGGAGATGGTGAAGTGCAGTGGCATGAACCCTCGCTTTTTGATGGTTTCGTTGATGAGCATCCACCACCAGGGAAGGAGGTTGAGGTTTTTTTTTGAAGGGGTATCATGTGGCATCTACGAAATTCGAAAGTGGAGGCTTTGTTCTTGGGTTTATCAAGACTTTAAAACCTGCCCACCGGTGGGATCAGAGCAGCAGCGTTGGATTGTGGCGATTGTTGAGGTGAGAGACCCAATTGCTGTCCCACCCAAGGTGATCCTGCAGTTGGGTGGGTCTTCTTGGGTGGTGTAGGTGGAGATGATAGGTAACGCACGGTCGTACGTGTTTGTTGCAGCATCTTCTCTGGTGTCGGCGGAGCTCCATACAACTATAACGGTGATGATCGTGAAGGAAGATCACTACCATCAGCACGTGTGGGTCCCAAGGAATCACGAGACCTCTGAAAGTCAAGGCCACATGGGTGGGGACTATCCCTAGAACTTGGCAACACAAAGAGTCATTCCTACATTGTTGCCTGGAAATTCGATTACTGTTAATGTGGAGCCCCTTTGGGTTTCTTGAAGGACATTCCTTTTAAGGGCTTGGATTGCTGACATAGAAATTGATGTCTGCCTCAATTTTTTGGATTCGGCATGTGGTGATGGTTTTATGTTTAATGGGGCATTACTTGCTCAAGACTCCTGATATGATGTATCGAAGTTTTTGTTTAATGTTCCTACCAGGCTAGGTAATTGGTTGAAGCTTGTTGCATGCCCTTCTCTGGGCACTGGGTTGCCTTATTTGTAGTAAGAGGCTTCTTTTCTCCTATGGAGATGAGGATGACATTCATGTCGTGGTCTAGGTCGATGGCCATAGACAATGATGATCCCCTTCTTTTCACTAGGTGTGATGATGCTTCGGGTCTAGTTGGCCAATGCAACATTGCTGTTGGCGCCATGGCTGCTGTTGTGTCGAGTGAAGGCTTGGAGCTTGCTGTGAACTGTTGGTTTAAAGGGGTGATGGGCCTTCCTGTGTCATGAATTCAACACGGAGAAGCTGAGCACACCATGCAGATAGACGCTAGCATGCTTGCTGTCAGTAGTGGTGAATGACTACAGAAGGGTAGAGATGTTGTTGCGATGCTTGCAACAAAGGGGGACTAACCAAGTGACTAGGACTCTTGGCCAATTGCTATGTGATAGGGGCCTGATTAGAGGCTTTACGGTTGGTGAGGGTAGGGAGATAGCGGTCCTGTAGTATGCAGATGATACTCTTTTTTTGGTGGAGGGTGCGGATCTAGAGGCCAAGAGGATGAGAATCTTGCTTGAACTTTTTGGCGAGGCATCAGGGCTGTAGATCAATTACCAGAAGTCAATTTTTGTCTCGTTTAATCTGTCAGCCACGGAGGCGGAGAGGGTGGGTGGTGCTTTGGGGACGGAGTTGGGCTCTTTGCCGTTGGTGTACTTGGGTCTTCCTTTGTCAGATCGGCGAATCAGATTACAGGATTGGATGCCTATACTAGAGAGGATGGGGGGGAGGTTGGCGGGGTGGTCTTCCAGGCTCCTTTCCAGAGGTGGAAGATTAACCCTAGTGAAGGTGGTTCTATCATTTATGCCATCTTATTTTCTTTTGGTCTTCAGAGTGCCGCGTCAGATTGAGAAGAAGATCTCGGGGTTGATGAGAGACTTCTTTTAGGCTAATGTAGGGTTGGTTGGTAGGGGGCGAGGTTGGTGGCCTGGAAGGAGGTGTGTAGACCGGTTCAGGAAGGGGGTTTGGGGGTGAGAGATGTGGGCAAGGTGAACATCAGCTTCCTTACGAAGTGGATTGCCAGGTTGATGGGACAGGAGTAGGGGCTTTTCGGTCATGTTATGCAGCGGTGTTATGATCCTTTCTTGTCGTGGGGGTCGCTGGTTTCTCCTCCTCTCAGAGCCTCCCATTTTCTTAAGGGCTTGGCGGTGGTAACGGGGAAGGTACGTGATTTCTTTTTCCCTATGCTGGGGGAGGGGGATGCTTTTTCATTTCTGGCAGGATGACTGGTTATACCCTCGGCAACAGGTTCCTCCACCTTTTTGAGAGTGTTGTGGACCCATCGGCCACGGTAGGAAGTTGTTGGGATGGGACTTGGTGTCCGATTTTTCGGGGGGGGGGGGGGGGGGGTCTATCTGACCAGGGCTACAAGGAGTTTCAGCGGTTGATTCAGGAGTTGGAAGGTTGGGCACCGGAGGAGGGTCTGGATGCTTTCTCCTGGGAAGAAGAAGACTTCTTAGTGGTGAAGGTTTTTCATAGGTTGGGGAGTGGCACAGTCAACTTGGACATCGATTTCTTGCGAGGCTGCAGATTGCTCTGGATGACGGAGTGCCCTTTGAAGGTGAAGATCTTCGCTTGGTTGGTGAGAAGGGGGAGAATCATGACGAAGAGATGGACTCAGATGGATGACATGTCTTGTCCTCTTTGTGGCGGAGCTGATGAAGACATCTAGCACCTCTTTTTTCAGTATCTGTTTGTGGTACAGGTTTGGTAAAGGATGGGGATCAGTTGGATCTCCTATTGGGATGCGGTTACTTTCTGGTCTTCTTTCCGCAGAGGAAATGCCTATGAAGGAGGGATCACCTTTAGATCTAAGAAGGATAGGGTCAAGGTTTTGGCAGTCCTGTGGGGTGTTTGGCTGGGGAGGAATGGGGTGCTTTTCAGGGGGGAGAGACCCTATGTCGAGAACTTTGTTTCTTCGATTTCCTGCTAGGTGGTGTTCTGGGAAAATATTTTGTAATATTTGATGTAGATCACTTTTTTGGAATGGAATGATCTTGGATAACCGTCCTTTAGCTTTTCAAAAAAAAAAAATTGCTATGAGATGGTTCTCCAAGTTGAATTGGAAACCTCATGTCTTGCAACTAAGGTTGGTTTGCAACATGGTTTGTAAAAGGATGAGACTAGGGAAGTCAAGACAACCCTATATAATCCATGAGGAGGTGCAGGAGATTGAGGGTGATGTAGATGTTTATTGTGTTCATAGAGGCAAAGGGGGCCTCTACTAGTGAGGTAGGAGGGTTGCCACTTCCACTCATGCTTAAAATTCTTTCGTGAAATGTTAGAGGTCTTTGGGATTCAGCTCGAAGATTTTCCCTATCGTGCTATTTGGTAGAGTGGAGGATTGATATTATACTCCTGCAAGAAACACACTCGGAGGATGTTGATGATAGGACGAAGTGGGAGTTAAGGGGGAGGTGTTCTATTTGCTTTTGAGTTAATGTTGTCAAGGCTAGCGCCTCGGGCTATCAAGCTAGGAAAGAAAGCCAAAGGTCGCTTTAGAGCCATTCCAGGCAAAGGGTGTCATTTGGGTTATCGCCTGGTCGCATTTTGTCGCTTGGGTTGCTTTGCACCTTGTTGCTCTATTTCTCGGTTCACTTTATATGAAATCATAATACTCTTCTTTAGGCTTAAGTTATACATATATATGTGTGTATATATATGTTAATGTTTAGTATTATTTGTTTTGTTGTATATGTACGCATACATATACTGTTGTGAAACAAAATGATGTGAAAGAAACCCTAACTCTTCTTTTATATAAAAGATGATTGGGAAAATTACATAAGTACCTCATAAGCAATAAACAAATATTAAACATGTCCCTATAACTCAACACTCCCCTCAAGTTGGGGTGTATATGTCTGAGACTCAACTTGCTACCAAGAAAATCATGTTGCTTTTTCTTCAACAGCTTAGTGAGAATATCTGCTATTGAAGTTCAGAGGATATGTAAGGGGTATTAATCTTGCCATCCAAAACTGCATCTTATATAAATTGACAGCCAACTTCAATATGTTTGGTCCTCTCGTGGAAGATCGGATTCGAGGCAATGTAGGTAGCTGACTTATTGTCACAGTAAAGTGGGACATGCATATTAACCTTTATTCCCAAGTTCTGTAGAAAACTGATCATTTACATAATCTCATAGGCTGCTTGGGCCATAGATATGTATTGTGCCTTTATACTAGAGCGTGCTACTACATTTTACTTCTTGCTCCTCTAAGAAACTAAGTTACCTTTTAGATAAACAATAAAGTTTGAAGTAGATCTTCTGTCTTCCATAGATCCCGCATAAGTAGCACTTGAATATGCCAAATGATCAAGAGATCCACACTCTCTGTAGTGTAAACTTCTATTTAGGGTGCCCTTTAGGTATCTTAGAATGAAACACACTTCTTGCCAATGATCGTATCTTGGATTCTACATAAACCGACTGGATCTATTGAAAGTAAAATTGATATTAGGCTATGTAATGGTCAAATATATCAAACGACCAACAATACTACGGTATCTGGTGATATCCTTAAATAAAGGGTCGTCTCATTTGTACTATGGCCATACTGTGGCTCTGTTGGTATCCTATATGGCTTGCTTCTAAGCAACCCAACCTCCTCAAGGATCCGTAAAGTATACTGTCTTTGAGAGAGGGATAAGCTAGTCCCTTGGCGAACTGCTTCAATCCCCAAGAAGTATCGATGGTCACCTAAATTTTTGGTGACAAAGGTAGGCTGTAAAAATGCCTTAGTCTACGCTACGCCATTTACATCATCGCCACTCAGGATCATGTTATCAACGTAGACTGCCAAATAACTGTTCTCCAAGTATCACCATACTTTATCCTCCTGATAAAGATAGAATGGCCAGTAGTGGACCACTGAAACCCAATCTTCCTAATATCTAAATTGAGCCTCTCAAACTAGGCTTTAGGATTCTGCTTTAGGTCATAAATGGCCTTCCGTAAGCGATACACAAGCTCCCCCCGAACATCATAACTTGGTGGCTGTCTCATGTACACCTCCTTAGCTAGATCTCTATATAGGGAAGCATTTTTAATATCTAGCTGATATAATGGCTACTTCTAGATTACTGCTATAGAAAGAATAATCCTAATGGAGGTAATACGAGCAACAAGAGAAAAAATTTCAAGGTAATTCACTCCATATGTTTAGTGAACCCCTTGGCAATAAGTCTAACCTTATATCTCTCAACAGTCCTATTAGATCTGTATTTTATTGTATACACCCATCGACACCCAACAAATGTAGCACTCGTAGGACATGGCACAAGATCCTATGTCTTTTTGGATTGTAATGCGTGCATCTTCTCATTCATAGCAGCTTTCCACTTGGGATCCTGAGAGACCTGAACAAAATCTCTTGCAACAATAGTAGTAGTAATAGCAGAGGCAAACTGTCTGTCTTCATTCTCCAAATGAGAAATCGTTGTATACTGGGACAGGATGAAGGGTTCATATTGTGGTAGATCTCCTCTGCATAGTCTCCTCATCTCCATCAGAGTCACATTTGTTTGGAGAGGTAGGATGCTTTATAGGTTCATCTCCCTGGGGACTACCCAACTACGGTCTCCTGTGATATATCTATTTCTCCTGTATAGCAGCCTCTATAGAGGATCTTTCCTTTGAGAAGTAAGGAATTTTCTCAAAGAAGGTCACATCAATAGTAACAACATATTTTCTACGAATTGGATTATAGCATCTGTAGCCCTTCTGCATCTTGGAGTAACCAAGGAAGATGCACTTTGTAGCTTGGGGAGCAAACTTCTCCTGGTTGCCATGATTATGCACAAAGCATATGCACTCAAATACTCTCAAAGTAGGGAGAACGGCCTGCTACATCTTGGGTATATAACCTGATATGGGATCTGACCATGAAGCACAGATGATGGCATCCGATTGATCAAGTATGCTGCTATGAGTATCGCATCACCCTAAAATTGCCTAGGAACTTTCATATGAGACATTAAGGTCCTAGTAATATCAAGGAGATGTCTCAACTTGCGCTTAACAATCCGATTCTGTTGGGAAGTATGAGCACATGAAGTCTAATGAATGATTCCCTTGGAGTAGAAAACCTCTTGTAAATTTTTGTGCATAAGCTTAAGTGCATTATCACTATGGAAAACTCGAACTGTAATAGCATATTGTGTTCGCACCTCAGAAAGAAACTATTATACGATAAAGGGAATCTCATTGTGGGCCTTCATTAGAAAGATCCATGTAAGGCAACTATGGTCGTCCATGAATACAACAAAGTATCTGTGCTCGCCTAGAGTGGCAATTTTGGATGGCCCCCAAACATCATAGTGAATCAGGGCAAAAGGCACTGTGCTGACTCCACCATCTCTCTGGGAATAATTGCTACTATGGTGTTTGCTCATCTGATAATCCTCTCACTCTATAGTCAGAGAGTCTGACAACTTTAGGTACATTTGTTGCATCTTCCCAACGGAAGGGTGCTGAAGCCTCTTGTGCCACAGCATTGGATCACGACTGATGGAAACTTCTCTAGTAAACATGGTGAGCATGTCAAGATAGTACAATCGAACTCTCTCAATTCCTTCGCTTACAATATCTCATGTCAGACGATCTTGGAAATAGCAATGCTTTTCATCAAATATAACTAGACATCCAAGATCCCTACAAATACGACTCACAGAGAAGAGATTCCTAGAAAACTCGGGAGAATAGTATACCTTCTGAATCTTCAATTTTGGGGTTGCATTTACATGCCTAACTGCAATGTTTGGAGAGGTAGCCCCATTGGCCACTCCCACATCTCTTACTCCCTGTGGAACAACAGGGTCAACTGGTCGGTCTTTGTCTATTGTGAGATGAATAGAGGCACCGGAGTTGACTACTCATGCGCTTTTAACCCTCTTCTTCTTCTCCACAACTTATTGGGCTGCACACACAAGCCTCGTAGAAACGGAGGTTGATCTTCTTCTTGGATCAAACCTCTCTACCATGGGTGGGAGAAGACTCATCGCCATCCAAATCAAGCATGAAAGAAGGCTCATCACATAAGCATAAATCCCAATTGCAGGAGGTAGGCGACCATCCCCTACGGTGGATGTTGTAGGCCCTGTCGGCCCCTAAGTGGCACTACTAGGCCCACCTGGTTGACCAGTGGTGGCGTTGCCCCCACCAGGCAGACTAGCGACGGCGCAACCACTGCTGCCAACTTGTTTGGTGGTGGCTGTAGTGCCTCTATTGGCTGTTGTAGTGGTTGTGGCAGCTCAGTGGAGATCCTCCTCCATTAAATAATCATCTTGAAAGTGATTAAATTATCCTATGGGTAGATTTTTTTGGTGGGATATCGGAGCATCGACTTAGGATCGCTTTACTAATGCTGTGGAATAAAATGATGTGCATTAGTTTCCAAAAGAAACCTTATCCCTTCTTTTATATGAAAGAGGACTGGGTAAATTACATAAGTACTCTACAAGAAATAAATAAATATCAAACATGTCGTTATAACTAAATATATACATATATACGTTATTGAGAGCTTCAATATACTCTTAAGTTTGCTTTCTACTTTGATATATCTTATTAACTTAGATTATCGTTTGTTTATAATGACATACATGTAAGAAATTTAAAATAAGCGGAAGCGAATAATATCAAAATATAAATAATAGAAAACACTTGGGTTTACATGAAAACCTCACTCACGAAGAGCGGTGAGAAAATCACAGGAGAAGAGCCTTGATAGGGTGTGTATCTCTATATTTTTTCTCAAAAGAATAAGTGGGGGTACATGCCTATTTATAGGCCACTTCACACATAACAAAATCTTACGTCACTATGTGGGACTAAATAACGACCACAATTCTCTCAACACTCCCCTTCAAGTTGAAGTATGGAATGTTTAGCTTGTAACACAAAGAAACCCACTCTATACAACAGAACACAACTTCTGGATTAGTCCATGCTTGTAGGTGGGAACATGCACTGGAGCTGTTGGACAACTGTAGCTGGTTCTGACAAGAAACCTCTCCTCTGGAGACCTGGTGCTGGTGGCTTCCTAGTCAATATCCTTGAAATATGCCTTCATTTGAAGATCTCGAGGCTGGATCTCTCACATAGAAATTGGTTGGACCCTTCCTTTGAGGACCTTGAAAATGGATCTTCCTCTCTTTGGAAACTTCGAAACTCTAGACCTCCCAGAGTTTGGTTTCTCATGTGATGATCAACTACTCCAAAAAATTCGTAATGGTATTCGATGTCACCCATCGTATCTTGGAAATGCAACAAAGGGTTTTCGAAACGAAGGTGACTATAATAGGTTTAACACTCCCCTTTTCTCTTATACTCATATGGGAGAAGAAAATAATAATGAGAAGAAATACAATAAAAAATAAATAATGATCATGATAATATTAAAGAAGAACCTCCACCTCTTCCCTTCAATTCAAACTCTCATTTTTTTTGGTTGATTTTTTTCTTTTCTCTCTCCTTTTTTTTTTTTTCCTTTCCAATTTTTATTATTCGCAAGAAAAACTTCCTTCCATCTATTTTTCCCTCTCTACTCTTCCTCCCCTTCTTGTTTTTTTTATTTTTTATTTTTGTTCACGTGACTCACCAACCATTCAGGTCATTACCCAGAATCAAACTGCACCTTCTTCCTAGGTGGCGCCCAGTACGACGCCCCCGGCAGGAACGACAACCATGCCGGTGCCGACCTCCTCTCTACCACCCTGTGGATCGCATCCTCCAGAAGCCATGTGCCTGCCGTCAAGTCTCCTCCCTCCGATAACGAGGAGAAGCTCGACCACCCTCAGAGGCCACTGACGCGGGGGAGGTGTGTGTAGAGGGGAGGCTTGGGGCTTAGGGTTTGGGTGAGGAAGCTTCTAGCGTCGCCTCCTCCTCTTCCTTCTCTTCCTCTTCTCTTTACCTGTTGCCTGGGGGGACTTTGAGATGGCTGTGGGCGCCGCCGTCGCCACCAGCCCTATTAGGGGCTGCGTGTTCTTCCTCCTTCTGTCTTGATTGCTGTCGGCAGGGAGACCATCGCCGTCAACACCACCAGTTCTCCGTGGTTTCGTTGGTGGAAGGTGCCACCAGAGATCTCTTACGTGATCTCTCACCAAGATTAGGACTACTACGACCCTTGTACCACTCTTTGTGACCACCACTGGGGAGATCTACTGACTGCTGCACCTCCTCATCAGCGACAACATCAAGATGGATACAAGACTCCAAGAGGATAGAAAAAATGATAATATAATCCATTGAACAAGAAAAAATTATTTCCCGAGAAACGACTTGCTTTGATATCAAGTTGAAATTTAAAATAAACAGAAATGAATAAACTCCATTTGGAAGATTTTCAGCAACTATTAAATTCCATTTCAGATCTGCAGCCTGCAGCAGACCGTGTTGATTGTTTTGTGTGGAAAGAGGAAACCTTCACAGTTAAAAAAGCGTATGATAAACTGATTTCTAATGTTGGAACTGATGATGGTGTTTGGACTGATTCACGGATGATTTGGAAATGTATTCTTCCATGGAAAATAAAGATTTTCCAATGAATGTTTCGGAGGGAGCCTTTGGTCACAAGGAAAATGCTGGAAAGGTGGTTTCAAAGCATTGATAGCACGTGCCCTCTTTGTGGCATAGCTGAGGAAAATGTGAACCATTTATTTTTGCTTGTGTTTTCTCTAAGGATGTGTGGGATCGGCTTCTGCTCTGTACTACGAATTGCACCAGTCAGCAGGATTTCTGGGTTTTGTTTCGAGATCACTATGACCTTGATGTCGCTGGTTGGACCAAGGCTTTTGCTGCTCTTTGGTGTATATGGCTGCAAAGGAACGACAAGATTTTTAGAGCTGAGCGGTGTTGGGTTGATAGTGTGTTGAGGGAGATAGCTTTTTTCTCTGATTTTGGCTGCAAAATTTGTAAGTCTATTCCTTTTTTATGATTAATACATTCTCTTGATGATTACCGACCTCCAGAAATCTTCCTTTTTCTTTCTCAAAAAAAAAAACAAATCATCACAGTAAGACGTAGGATGAATAGCAACTTACGCTTTGCATTCAATGCCACTGTTCTGCCAAAAGGTTTCAATGTGGGAGGTTCAATGTAACATGTCCAAGGAAGAGAAAAAGGTAGTCAAGTCATTAGTAATGAGCTTTAAACTATTATCACTTCTGAAAACACAATAGAAGTGGAATTTTGTCTTTTGACTTCTAGGAAGAAATTCTTGATGAGACTAGGAGTTTCTGACATGTACTGTATCCTTCCAAAATGAAGTCTTTTCTTGTGGGCCCTGTTCTCAATTCTCAATTAATTCTTCACATATATAACCAACATGAAAAAAATTTGTGGAGCAAATGCACCACTTGTTCTTATTACTCAAATCACCTACTTTGTCAATTATGCCTTATTTACTGTTTTCTGATCCTGCATCCCTAAATCAAAGACATCTTTCCAAGCCACTAGCAATCCCTTCTTTTGAAAGAAGACATGATCTCCATCCCTGCATCCTCTTCTACACACTTCCCACCATTGAACTCCATGTATCAGAGAGTGAGAGCATCAAGTATTTCAGAGGTAACTTTGAAGTTCAGTGGATAGCAACACAATATTCTGCCTCAGCATCCTCCATCAAGTTTGAAGAATTGCAGCACAGTTAGGGTTTCCTTATGGGAAATAGACCTGTCTTTTCCAACGACACTTACCTTGGATTACCTGTTGTTTTGTGCATGTATGCATGTGCGTAGGTGCATACGGGTGTCCATGCTTACGAGCTTTTTTTTTTTTTTTTGCATTTGGATGTATGCTTGTGTGCATTTGTTCCTGTGCATGTGTGCTTATGTGTATGCTGCATATATTGTTTCATGACCTTCTGACCAACATGCTGATGGTCTTCTGCAGAAGTTTGGTTCTTCACGAGTTGTATGTAGTTATCTAGTAGATGATTCATTTCCAAATTTTGCATGTTGCATTGGTCATCCTGTGCAGTGTGTTGATGTGAGATGCAGCTTTTGTTGTCTCAAGGAGGAAGATTGCAACCGCGATTTATCCTCTACAGTGATGTTTCCTTCCAAAGGAACTTTCAAGAAGGTTGCTTATCATGGGGACGTTCTACACTTATGAGTGGCTTTTCTTTGGGCTCTTTTCGTCCCCTGGATAAACTAAATTTTCAGGTTGCTAGATCCTGTGGAATTACTTTCGCACTTTTACCTTTCTTGGAGGGCTGAATTTTTAGTGATGGTTCAATCTTTCTTGCAATTTGGCAATTCTCTTTTTTATTATGAAAAAGGGGACAAGTACCGATTCTCAGTAGTTGTCCTTTCCTATCTCAGACAAAAAGTTCCTGTCCCCTAGGTGGCTCATTGTTTTTAATTATTAGAGTGGCTTGGTAGATCAGTTTGAAGTTAACATAAAAAAACTAATATTTGTGATTTTTTTTCTTTTACATGGGAATTTGTGATGTAAATGTTGCTGGAAATAGAGCTCATGATTGTCTATATATAACTAGTTTTGAAAGACAAAACTGGCAATCCTTTTGGAGAATTTGTAAATTACACCAGTGATTCTTGGTCCTTCTGGACAGGTCATCTGCACCACTAAAAAAGAAAAAAGTTAAAGTTGATGAGTTGTTGCTATCATTCCCCTAAGTTGCTGCACTTCTACAGGAAGAATGGGAACCGCCGTCTGTCTGTATATAAGAACAAGGGCTCAACAACACGGAAGGGGCTGAAAGTTTGTGACCAAAAGCAAAAGCAAAAACAAGCCTTGAAATTTGCTGAAGAAACAAAAAGTATTTTACAATGTCTATTTACTGAGTATCCTCCAGATGATGCTGACCTAGCTAAAAGAACTAAAAATCACGGCAGGAAGAATGCCAAAGGCTCAAACAAGGATAACTGCTTTTGCAAACCTTTAATGAGCAAAACTGAAATTGCAAAGAAAATTGAAGGACTCACCTGCAAAATAAAAGAAGATCCACAGCTAAAAAAGGTTGTTGTTCCTCCTGAAGTCTGAGTTGCCCCTTTCTACATGAAGTTTTTCCAGGGTTTTTTGAGTTATTTTGCAAAACATGTAGGTTGCTGAAAACAGGGCCAAGCTTCCTATTGCATCCTTCAGAGATGAAATAATATCAGCTTTAGTTGCTCCTCAGGTTTTTGCTTGTCTTTTTCCCTTTTGTTTAAGAAAATATGTCATTTATCTTCTTAGAGCTTTCTTTTCACATTTGCATCATCACTTGCAATCTGGTCTTCAAGTTGGTCGTATTATTGTGTCATTTTAAATTGAGTTTGTGCTTTACTTTTTTTTTTTTAAAAGAGAAATGGTAGTTATCTTGTTGATAACCACTCAGGAAATGCGTTAATTAATAAAATGCCCAAAACATGGCCAGATGACAAGCTCAACTCCCATAGATGAGTGAAGGATAAAACCACCACAACAAAATTTTCAACATACTAATGTTGCCCCTAAAAATAATGTCATTCCCTCTCAACCAGATGCCTCGAAGCATCACAAAAGCCTTAGCCTTATCCTTTTTTTCTGAAGACATTCTGGTTGCCATTTTGCTTGCCACTCCTAAAAGATCTCCAAAAATCAGCAAATATAGACAACACTAACCAGCCAGGGTTAATGCGACTCTAGATTTGTGTAGAGAAGGAACAACAAAAAAATAGGTGGTCAACATCCTTATCCTCCATACTACACAATGGATAGGTCTTTGCGTCAGTCTCCCATCTTGCCCTTCACACCTTTGTCATAAGTCTACCTCTCTTGAGTAGCCAAGCAAAAATCTTCACCTTTAGCAAGCAAGCTTTGGACCAAGTAATCTTGCAATCCCTGAGAAAATTGACATCCGTCCAAGTGCCTCCATTCCCCAACCTTCTATATGCATTTTTAACAGGGAAGTCTCCCTCCTCCCATCAGTAAGCATTAACACCATCCTCTAGTTGAAATCCATCCACCTGTAGTAATGTCTGGACCTCCTGTATCCTCTAATCTGATAGGCTACTCACAAAAGAAGGGCACCAACAACCATCCCATACCTCGGCTACCTTTGTCTCCTTAATTGTAGACAAAGCAAATAATCTAGGAAAGCGATCACACAACTTCCCTTGACCCGTCCAATCATCCATCTGGAATTTGATGACCTCACCAGTACCCAAGAAAGGAGCAAAGAATCCCTGTACCTTGGGCTCTATCTACAAAAGCCTCTTCAAAAAGTGAGAGGAGCTCGGCAGTGGAGACATTAGATCCTAGGACATCGAATTACCATAGCATGCCTGAAAGACTCCTATTAAGAGGCCTTCCTTATTTTTAAGGAGCCTAGTAATCCACTTGGACAAATAATTCTCATTCATCCTTTCCAAATCTCTAACTTCCAGGCCCCCTTCTTTCATGGGCTTGTACATCTCTTTTCAGGCCACCATCCTTGCCTCATTCCCAGTCGAACCATACTTCTTCTAGAAGAAATTCTCATCAAGGTCAAGATTTTCTTTTCAATCTGTCGTGGCAACTTCAGGACGGATGTAAAATAGGAAGGCATAGCAGACAACACTGCCTTTAAAAGCACTAGCTTGCCCCCTAGACAAAGCCTTGGACGCTTAGCTTGTTAATCTCCTCTTTAACCTTTCGATTAGGGGGTTTCAATCCTGCATAGGAATACTCCTATTTGACAAAGGAAGACCAAGATAGGAGATGGGTGGAGAACCTTTCTATATATGAAGAGCCAAACTACACTTGTTGGCCTCCTCGGAAGATATCTGGATTGGAACAAAAGTTGACTTGGGGAAATTTATTTATAGGCCTGACGTTCCCTAAATAACTCCAACATGACGTGCATCCTTCTTGCCTCAGCCTCAGAACCCTCTACTAAGAATAGTGTGTCATCAGCATACTGAAGTATAGGAATTCCACTCCCGTGTCCTTACTAGAAGCCCCTAAACAGTCCTCTTTCGCAGACTCTAATTGCCACCCTCGCTAGTGCATTTGCCGCAAGAACAAATAGCATTAGAGCTAAACAGCAGCCTTATCGAACACCCTTCCTCTACTGAATCCATCCACCTGTTGGGTTGCCATTGATAAGAATTGAGAAGGAAGATGTAGTGACACACTGCTTCATCAGTCCACCCAACGAGGGGGAATCCCCTTGTAATCAAGGAGGCCTAAAGAAATGATCATTGTATTTAATTGTAAGCCTTCCTAAAATCTACCTTCTATAGAAACAACTTTTTCTTGCCCCTCCTCCAACAAGCTAGGATCTTAGAAGCAGAGCAACATAGCCGTCTAGAATATTATGGCCTGGGAGAAGAGTTGTTTGCACTTGAGAGACCACTCTTGCTAGTACTTTCCTTAGCCTATTTGCCAAGGCCTTCGTCATAATTAGGTAGATGGCATTTGACAATGCAATGTGCCTGTATTCATCAATGGCCTTCGCCCCTTCATTCTTAGGAAGCAAAAACATAAAAACAATGGTTGAGTCTGCTGAATCCAAGGTTACCCTCTGTGAATTCCGTCATCACCTGTAGGATGTCATCCTTAATAGGCGTCCAAAATGCCTTATAAAAGTGCACCAGCAAGCCATCAGGACTCGGACAACCCTTTGCATTTAGCCCCCAGATTACCATCTGAATCTCATCCTTGGTGAACGGCAATATGAGTCCCCTATCCTGGTTTTCACTGATTCTCGGAACCTCCACTCCTAAGGACAACCCTGAAACCTAACGGCCACCTAACTCAACTCCTCCCACGGTCGCGGCCTTATAGCATCATCATTCGACCCATAAATTGTAGAGAAGACACAAGTGAAATGGTCTTGATGCCTCCTAAGTTGCATAGACACAACAAAGGACAAATGAATCAACCATAGCAAACACATCCTCCTTTTACCCCGTAATCAAACCACCTGACCATTCAATCGAATCTAAAGCAACAAAATTGCCTAAACTTCCACCTCCAATCTCCCTCCACAAATGCTTATCACACTGCTTTAGCTTCGTTTCCTGTAACATCACCACTTCAGCACCCTAAGAATGGATGCAGTGCCGCCTGCTTGGAGGGGTCATTTAGACCCCTAGCATTCCACGATAAAATCTTCATCATAAGGCACTTACAATACCTCCCCCAGATATGTGCACAAACCTCGCTGCCTTTGCAAGAAACTCCACAAGCTCCTCCTGCAGACCATTGGCCAATCCCTCCTCACCCTCCCCCTCCACATTCCCAAGCCGTTCACTGCACCACCAACCACACCAACTTCATCACCCGTAGCAACATCAACAACCCTACCAGCACTGGTGTCTGCCACCTCCACTGCATCCCCTCCACCACCCTCTTCTTGCTCAAGACCGTTGCTCCTTACTAGCACCGTTCCAACTTTGTCATAGCCTTCCTGAAGTTCTTCTGTAGAGTTTCACCTCTCCTCACTGCAGGTGCAGACTCTCCATGATCATCAGCGTTGCAACACCTCCTCTGAACATAATGCTCTCCAATCATGAAGCTACTCTTTATTGCATGCAATGAAGAGGCCCTCTGTTGGCTCCAAAAGGACCATCTTGGTCGATAAGAGATCTTGGGTCTCGGAACGTTGGTCGGCCTCCACCGTCCCACCTTCGGGCAAGGCGACCCACCAAGCTACTTTGCCATTGAATGCATCCTCGCAATGTCCGATTGAAAGCTCTTCACGCTGTCGTAGGGGACACCAGGGCTTACACGAATGAAAACAACTCCCAGACGAGGAGCCATGCCTTGAACCATTGGATGATTTTTGGATTGAGATTCGACTTCGCGTGCCTATTCCAAAATCGCCCAACCTTCCCAAATTATTCGCCCGTCCAAGGCTCCATTCGTTATCAGTGCGCACCTCTCCCTCTACCTTATCAACCAAAGCTTCTTCATCGCAATCGTCGCTTCGACCATCAGAACCCCTCTCCTTAACTCATCCACAATTCTCGGGGAGCACAATTAACTCTGTAGATCTCGCCCCCTCCCCACGATCCTCGCGCGAGCGTTTCGCCTTCCAAATCAACCTTGTTGGCTCTTTGGTAGCACCGTCGCTCCTTGAGCTGACCACGACGCCTAAACATCCACCATTGGGAGCCCCTCCATCGGCGATTGAGGCGGACTCACATGCCCCCTCCCTCTTGACGAAGATGACCCCAGGAGCAGGCCATCTTTCGATGGTCGAGCCTGGCACATCTTAGGCACCTAACATGTTCACGACAACCCTCTGCAAATTGCCCCTGGCCGAGGCACTTGAAACACCTCTCCTCATGCCTTCTCCTCCTCGACCTCCCTGAACAGATCTCCACCCACCTTCCTCCATTCGTTCCCGTCGCTGCCACCCCCCCTTCTCTCACTCATCCCTCCCTTGGGCTCTGCTTACTTATTTGTGAATATGTACTTATTGGATTTCTTGTACATTGACAAACTTCAATGTATGAACACTTTTTCCTCTGCTAATGAGTAGTAGTAGAATGAATTTTATTTAGAAGAATCTTGAATGGTTGAAATTGCTCTTTAAATTTGAGCACACCAATCCCAATTATTTTTTGTTTTTTGCTCTCTTACTCGTGATATTTTCTAGGGGCCCAAATGGTGTGAGATAAGGTAACTTTCGGGGATAAGGAATTGGTGTGAGTTTTACGTCATTCGGTTGTGTTCACGAAGTGATGAATCATCACCTTCTCATCCCAGTAATTTTCAGGGATTAGACAATCCTTTGATAGCTTCTCTAGTATCAGGGAAAATGACTCAAAATACACCCAACCCAAACACAAGAAAAGCAACAAGTCTTATACCCTGTTTCTAACACACAAATAAATGGGATTTCTCTTGACATCAATGTATGCAGAGTACCTGCTCAGGTTTGAGGATAGAGGCTACATGTTGGCAAACTGGAAGAATATCTATTTTGAATTTTGAGATTGTGAAATGGCGAGATTGTTTTTCTTTAAATATTTTATTTTATGAAAAAGTAAAGGATAGTCACATAGGGACATCAGCTATCCTTGGAATTTCATTAAAATGGGAGAAACTGATACATGATACATGACCACAATCCCACTAAAACTGAAACATCAAAAGGCACACTGTCTACAGACAGTTGCTCTCGAAGAAGAACCCTTCTTTTCCTTTGCAATGACAAGCCACAAGGCCCACATGATAAACAATTGACACAGTACATCCCTTCTAGCCTCAAAATATCTCATGCATAGGCCCTTATGGCCATTAAGGAAACCCTTCAAAAAGAAGAGGTGTTCACAAGTCTCTGGTCCACCATCACAGAAAGTGCAGCTTGCTGATTCTGAAGGAAAGATCTTTGTGTATGTGCTTTTGTCACAAGTCATCTCCTTTGTAAAACCTTTATATCCAAGGCATCTTTGCATTTCGAGTCAATTTGTTCACTCTACATAAGTCAGGATTCAACTCAGGTCAATTAATTTTGAGTAAATTTCCTTTGCAGAGATGTGATCATCATCTAAGCACCATTTATTGACCTGCCTTGCAGCTTGTGCAAAGTTACCAATATCTCCCTGAAGATGACTAAAATCCTCCACAAGCTACTCAGAGAGGTTGGGCAAGAAGGTTGGAGCCAACTTCCTTCGCTGCTCACCTTCAAGACCCAGTATGATGGCACAGGAGCCTCTAAATTAGCTGATAATGCAAAGAGCCTTGGGAATTCAAGCGCTAAACCTGTCCAACCATCCAGCCAAAATTTGAATCCAAAACCATTTTCAAGACATGCTTGGAAGATATATATTTTTAAGGGCTTAACATGAGTGTACAACTTAGATGGTATTAAGCTTTGAAGGTAAGTTTAGTATAGATGCTATTATACTTGCATCCTCCATCAATCCTATCATTGGTTGGAGATCCTGTAATTCAAAATGAGTGAAATAAAATATAGCACGACAATTATTAGACTTGGTAAGTTGACTAATAGAAGAAATTTAACATGAAGTTAGATGCAAGTATGACATCAAATAAACATATAGGAGTATATGAATATTTGTTTGAGCACCAACTTGTTCAAGTAGCCATCTCCCACATGAGTGTACAACTTAGCTGAGCACTTGTAAACATTATTAGTAATGTAGAAGGAAGCACCATCTCACCAGGTATGATCTTGTATACTTAAGGGAATCAGTGCCCTAGTTATATAGAGGGGGATGGACATGGATGAATCCCTAATGGTAGGAGCCTTAGGTTGATCGTTGTCAAGAAGAAATATGACTATGCTGCATCTTAGAAATAAGGGTGTACATTGGTTGGGCCGGGTTGGGTTAGGACTCAACCGAAACCCAACCCATGGTTTGTAGGTTGGGATTTTTTCAACCCAACCCAACCCAATCCGTTATATTATCGAACCCAACCCATAAAATTAAGTTGGTTTGAGCGGATTATTGACTAGTCAAAACTTATGTTTCTCATATATGTTTTCTATATCTTTCATACTTAGTAAATTTTTTTTTAAACTGATAAACAATTTATATCTTATAAAAAATGAATAAAATAGGTAAAAATAAAAAAAAACTTCAAACAAAAAAGATAGAGATATGATATAAAAGTAATGAAAAGAGATAAAAGCATAATAATAAAATTTAATAAAAATCAACTAATTTATAAGTACATTCTTCACCACTATTCAAAATGACAAACTTACAAATAGAAATACTTAAAAAGAAAAAACGAGGGGAGGGGGGAGTATGATGGTGGTGGCTGGTGGTATTACGATTGTTGAGGGGAAGGACGAGGGAAGGGGGTGGTGGTGTTGTGGGAGAGGTGTTGTTCGGTGGTGGTGGTGGGATCTCTGTGGGGAAGAGGAGAGGAGAGGTGGGTCGTTCAACGGTGGTGGTGGGGGTTCTTGCGGGGAATAAGAGAGGAGAGGTGGTCGTTCGGTGGTGGTGGCTAGAGCGGGGATGCTGGGGGGGGGAGGTGGTTTACCTGAAGAGCGCAGGGGTCACCATGGAGGAGAGGAGGGGGAACCACCTAGAGCTTGGAATTGAGGAGAAGAGAGGGCGTTGCTTGGAGCTGGTGGAGGTAGGAGAGATGAGGGGTTGGTGAGATTGTGAAGGTTGCGATTAGGAATTTAGGAGGGAGAGTGAGATGTCTATGAGATGATGGTTTTTTTGTAGCTTAGTGCCCTTTATGTATTATATATATGTTGAAAAAGATCAACTTAATTATTGTGTTGTATTTTGAAAAGAAAGCTTTAGCCCTCCTTATATAGAAAGAAGACTTAAGTATACATGGAAATTCAATAACATATTTACCAAAACTAAGGAGGACTAAAAATAGTAAGACAACTCATCCTACTAACTCTAACAAATTTGACACTAAAAATATCCTAATTTAACTTTTTTCCTAACACTCCCCCTAGAGTTGAAGTGTGCAATGTCTAACTTGTTAGAAGAAAAGTCTACTCGAATGTAGACATCTGGCGGAGCAGGGAGTAGATTAAAGGAGTAGGCAGTAGATCAGAGGGGCAAGAGCATGCAGTGTGTTAGACGAGTAGAAGTCGGTTATAGGCTTATAGCAACCACAATAGAATGGGAGATCTCGACAGTGGGCCTCTCCCACATGGAAGCTTGAAGTGTGCTTCTTCTCTGGCGACATTGAGACTGGCTTCTCCCATACGGGAATTCAAAGTGGGCCTCTTCTTGGAGACCTCAAGATTAGCCTCTCCTATATTGAAATCTCTCTGCAGATTTCTCTCATACAGGAATCAAGAAAGTGTTCCTCTTATATGGGGACTAGGAAGTGAGCTTCTCTCATGTAGGGACCTCTAGAGTGAGTCTTCTTTTCTTGCTTTTATTTTCTTTGCTCATAGACGTGCACTACAAATGCGAAGAAGAGAACCAAATCTAATTGTAACCAAAACAAGGCCTTTTTGGCCAGATTTTGAGTTGTGGTGGCTTGTGGCGGCATTGCTATCGCACTGAAGTCAACCATTGGAGTGTGGTGTGGCCTAAATAGGTCTTGCCGGACCACTAGCAACATGGGGCAATGCTGGTGAGGCGCATAGGGATACTGCACAATGTTGTCAGATAGTGGTGGCTATGCTGGCAATAGAAGTACAGGCAAGGGGCGATGCAACAATGAGGATGATAGAGTTGTGTGGCCATTAAAGTGGGCTATTATGTTGGGGGACATGTTGAGGAGGGTTGTCAGAGCCAAAGGAGGTGGTGATGATGGAGAAGCCCTTTTGGGTACTGCTAGGAGCACAATTATGACAGGAAGGGGGTTGTTGGGGACCCTAGCGCACATAGAAGAAGAAGAGGGGCTTTAGGAGGACACCCCGAAGAGGAGGGGGGCATTGGAGGCATGCTAGAGGTCGTGAGGCCTGGCGTTATTGGAGTCCCCATCCTTAAGGTTTTTTGGCCTTCTTCCCTTCATTCTTTTTTTGGAATTGGATTACAAGTGGGAGATGCTTCTTCGGTTGTGGTATATGGTGAATTAAAGGTGGAAAAATCAATCCCATCGAAGGAGATTCTCAGATTTGGTGGGAGCGCTTGTGTCATCTCATTTATCAACTTGGATGCAGTGCTGGAGTGGGATCTATCGTATGTGCAGGTGGTTTTTGCAAGCGTTGTGCAATGTTCTTATGGGGTGGTCAGATTGAGGAAGGAGACAGTCCAGGGTATGTAGAGTTAGATCTTCCATGGTAGTCTTCGACAAGAGAGAGAAGGTGCACCGGCAAGAGCAGGAAGAACTCGACATTTTCATTGGGAGTGGAGACCGCTGGAGAGGATTTGAATTTTGAATCCACATGTGACAGTTGGCACTCTAGATCGTGCTGCAGTTGGAGATCCTCTAAATTGGGAAGGAGTTATGACCTTGCTATTTTGAGGAAGGAAATGTGCTGGAAATACCATGACTCACGCTGTAACTGGTTTTCCAAATATGGTCGATGACGTGGACCTGCCAAAAGCTGACGTTTTGGCTGAAGATGTGTAACTTTTTTGTCTACGACAGATGGCATTTGGATCCATTTACAGATTCGGATGTGGTAGGTTTTTTGAGCCTATTAACAAACCATTTAATATTCTCCATTTTGAGGTGGACAAGGGTCCTGCTGGGCACGTGGGAGTTTTTTCGCTGGACCACATTGCATCTCCTTTGTGTGCTGGGAGTATATTTTCCAATATGCATGCTGCAGCTGTGAGGTCTATTGGTGAGGGAGCAATGCTTGACGTTGCTGCTGCGATGGATCTTGTGCATGAGCCTCGCTTCCAGCAGGTCGATATTGGACCCAAACATCGGGTTTGGTCATGGTGAGCCTACTTGCTTGGCTCGTGCACATCACGAACCAGTGACTGCTAGTTCTGATGTGTTTCTGAGGCTTGCTGTGGTGTCTAACTTGTTGCAGGAAGAATCGTTGCCGGTGGCATTTGGCTTTATTATTAGCAGGGTGATTGAGGCACGCATAATGCGTGTCTCAGATCATGTGTGGAGGGGAGTTCTGTTTGTAGAGGATGTGGCGTTAGATGTCAACGACGAGAGTGGTGATGCTGCTATGATGAATATTGTGCATAAGCCCAGCTTCTAGCAGGTGGATATCGGACCCAACATCGGGTCTGGTTATGGTGAGTCTACTTGCTTGGCTCGTGCACTTCGCGAATCGGTGAATGTGAGTTCTTTGTTTCCGGGGTCTGTTGTGGCGTCTAATTTGTTGCAGGAAGAATGGCTGCCGATGACATTTGGTTTTATGTTCAGCAAGGCAATTGAGGCACGCATGATGCATGATTTAGGCCATGTGTGGAAGGGAGTTCAGTATGTAGAGGATGCGGCTTCAGATGCCAACAACAAGAGCGTCTCCTTTACAAAATCTGTAGTGAAGACTAAGTCTTCTTCAAGAAAACCATCAATTAGTAGGTTGTCTAGGCATTTGAGGACCATTCCGCATAGACACAAGTTGATATTGAGTGTTTGTTATAAGAGGAAGAAAATGGGAAAGAAGGCCAGTGGTATTGAATTGGCGCAAGAGGTTGATGATCGGGTTGTAAGGATCGTGGGGGCTAGACGAGTTCACAAGGGGAGTTCCAAACTTGTTATCAATGGTTAGGGTCCTTTCATGGAATGTTCGGGGCCTACGGGATGATAAAAGGAGGGATTTTTTGAGGAGATATCTGGTTGATTGGAAGGTGGAGGCGGCGTGCCTTCAGGAATCACATCTAGAGCTCCTGACTCCTTAGTTGAAGTCACAATTGTGTGGTGACGTGTATTCTAATATTATGGAGGTGGAGGCCGTGGGAAGATCGGGGGGATTACTGATGATGTGGCATGAGGATATGTTTAAGCTGATCGTTTTTAACATATCTACCAGAGTAATGATAGGGATTTTCACTAGAAAAAGTGATGGCATGTCCTTTGCCATCTCAAATGTTTATGGTCCTTGTGAGGATGGGCCAAGGATGCTTTTTTGGCAGGAGGTGTAGCAGGCTTGCGGAGATTTTAATGCGACGCTATACGCAGAGGATAGACCTGATGGTAGCTATGATGTGGCTACTACTCAGTTTCAGTAGGTGGTGCAGGATTTAGTGCTGGTTGATCTCCCCACTTTGGGCTCGCGCTTCACTTGGAGGAATGGTAGGGGCGCGATGTCTTGTATTGACGTATTTCTCTGTAATATATCCATGGTTGAATTGTTCCAGATGGCAGATGTGGTTACTTGTGACAAGCTGTTTTCTGATCATACTCCCCTGTTATGGAGGAGCAATGAGGAAGGTACCTTCTCTACATATTTTAAGTTTCATAAATCATGGCTTAGAGAACTTGGTTTTAGGGAGTTGGTTCGAGACAAATAGGTTACAACCTCATCTTCTACTTCGGCGGCTCGCACATTGGCGGCCAGAATTTCAGCGGTAAGGACGACCATGATGAATTTTAAGTGTGGTCTTAGAGCTAGTAGGGATGAAAGAAGGAAGGTAGCACTCCAAGGAGTTAATGACCTCGATAGGAAGGAGGAAACTGTGACACTTTTTGAGGAGGAATGGCAAGAGAGCTAGAAATTTCAATCTGTTCTGTCCGAAGAAGATCACAAATTAGAGATGGATTGGAGGTAGAAGTCGAGACAGTTATGGCTTAAAGAAGGTGACGTTAATACCAGATCCTTTCACTTGTCAGCTAGTGTCAGAAGGAGGAGAAATATGATTAATAACTTGAAGGTGGGTGGTGATGTTCTTAGGAAAAGAGATCAAATCTGTAATGCTTTCAAAGATTATTTTCAAGAGTTTACTAAGAGACAACCATGTGGTGATCGGTGATTGGCTAATCTGCAGCTGGACCAAATTAGCGATGAGGCAAAGCTCGGCCTTTCAAAGCATGTGGAGGAAGATGTCTTGGCTGCCTTGTGTGGTATGAAGGCAGAAGGTTCTCCTGGTCTGGATCGCCTACAAATTATTTTTTACAAGGAGTTTTTGGAGGTGGTTGGACCAGACATACTGGCCATGATTAGGGAGTTCTTTGATGGTAATGCAAGTATTGAAAGGCTTACTAAATTCTATTTGTTCCTTCTACCAAAGAAACAGGTCCTGAGGAGGTGAGAGATTTTAGGCCTATTGCACTATCAAACTCCATTTATCTTTTGGTGGTAAAAATTCTTGCAAACCGCTTGAATCATGTGCTCCTTGACATCATCGCACCTGTTTAGTTTGCCTTTGTAAAAGGGAGGTTGCTATAGGACTCCTACGTGTTAGAAGAAGAATTCTTGGCGTTTTGGAAGAGGTAAGTCTAAGGCCTTTGTGTGGAAGGTAGACTTTTCTAAGGCCTATGATTTCATTTCTTGGAATTATTTGTGGGATGTTTTAAAGAGAAGGGGTTTTCCTGATAGATGGATAATGATGATGAAGAGATGTGTTACTACATTTTCTTTTTCTGTGTTGGTTAATGGAAGGGCAAATGCAAATGGGTCTTGGACTCAGCCACAGAGGGGAGTTCGACAAGGCTGTCTCTTAGCATCGATGTTGTTCAACATTGCGGTAGACATACTTGCAAACATGGCATTCAAAGTTGTGATGGTGGCTTCTTTAGGGGATACATTGCTAAAATTGATGGTAAGATCATTATGCCCATCTTGTAGTATGTCGATGACATGACTTTCTTTGGGGGGGGGGAGAGGCTTCTCATGTCTTTTTGGTGGTGAGAATTTTTGCTGAAGTTTCAGGCCTCCAAATCAATCGAAGCAAGTCCACGTTGGTCCTCTTGGGCATGGACAGTAGGGAGTAGAATGAGATGGCTGCTATCCTTGAAACTTCGGTAGTTAGGCTTCCGATCAAATATCTTGGTTTGCCGTTAAAGGGGAACAAACAGAATTCATCTGACTAGAGGCCTCTTGTTGAAAGACTATTTAAGATGTCCTCTTGGACTGGTAGGCTTTTGTCTAGAGGAGGACGTTTAGTATTTCTTAAATTGGTTCTTTCATCTATCCCGATGTTCTTCATGTTGGTCTTTGCACTAACTAAAAAAATCCTAAGGAACATTGATTTGATAAGAAAAATAATCTTTTGGAAGGGGGCAGAGTAGGAGGGGAGATTTGCGCAATTGGTTCCTTGGGATGATATTTGCAAGCCAAAAAAAAGAGGCCCTGGTGTAGGTAAGTTAGATTACATCAACAAGGCTCTCTTGCTGAAATGGGTGGTTAGATTGTTCTCCAATGATCAAGACATGCTCACATCTACCTTGAAAGACTCATATGGAGGTGACATGGATCTTAATCAGCGACTTGCATCAGCTAGTGGATCTTCCGCCTTTTGGTACTCCTTGTGCCCTTTGATGACTGAGTTCTCTAGCCACTTTGGTTCGACTCTGGGTGATGGGCATTCTTTCAAATTCTGGCTTGTATACCAGAGGTTATTTCAGCATATTCAGCATAAGGAGTCGCTAGTGGTAGAGATGTGGGACAATAAACATAATATTTGGGACATCAGACTTCCCGAGGGCCTCTCGGATGGTACTTTTTCTGATTTTCAGCAGCTGTCTGCGTTGGAGGATGTTTCACCTTCTGCTAAACCTGATAAGATGCAGTGGAAACATGGCAGATTTTCCGTGAAGAATGCATACAATCTCCTGATTTTGAAAATGGATTAGCTTACACATGTTGAGAGGGACTCTAAGTTGATCTGGGGTTGCAAGATACTTCTCAAAGTCAAGCTGTTTCTTTGGTTTTTTAGGAGGAAGAGGTTGGCAACCAAAGTTTATTGAACTAAGTGGTGCGCTATTGAAGATACCACCTGTCCGTTATGTGGCCAGTTAGAAGAGGACATTCATCATTTGTTCTTTAAATGTAGTTTCTCTAGAGAAGTTTGGGACCATTGTGCAGTCCACACGGCGAATTATACCGACTTTGAGTTTTTTTGGACGACATTCAGGGACCACCTTCATCTGGATATGGTAGGTTGGTGTAAAGTCTTTGGTTTTCTTTGGGCTATCTGGTTGTAGAGGAATGGTAAAGTTTTCAATAATGAGAAATGTTGGGTGGAGAATGTTGTGAGAGAGGCCAGCTATTTTTCTGACTTTTGGCTTCAAAACTTGTAAGTTCGTTTCTTTTTTGATTTAATATATTTATAACTGAGGTAATCTTCCTCTCTCTCAAAAAAAGTCTTCCACATGGTTATATACATGTATAGATATATATACATATATTTACTTACGAGTATATATATATATCAAAAGTATCATTTGAGCATTATACTTAAAAGATCCACAAAAAGTTCACATTTGTATCTGTTGAATGATTTTCAACGTTGATGAAAATCGTTGCATATGTTAAAAGGTGGTTTAAAAAATCACCCTTCATATTTGAAATATAGGTAATCAATTATTATACTATTTATAGAAAGTATCTTTTCACATAAATGTCAAATTATATTACAACTCTATCCATAAATCATATTTGGAATATAATTAATCAATTATTACATTATTATTAGAAAGTAATCTCTTTTCTTTAATCAGAACGAAGTTGTTTTGCAAGTTTTCACATGTATTACAATTCGATTTTTCACTTGTAACATTAACTTTTACATTTTCGTTATTGTAAATAATTGTAATACAAGTTCATTGTGTATATTCCAAGTCTTTTCCCACTTGTAATACAAGTTTTGCACTTTCGTTACAATAATTACTTGTATTACAAGCTTACACATCTCTTACAAGTCTTTTTCACTTGAAATATAAGTTTTTGCACTTTTGTTTATTGTAAATATTTGTAATACAAGTTTGTAGCATGTATTACAATTCTGTTTCTCAATCTTAATACAAATTTTTTATTCCTGTTGCACAAAATAATTGTAATACAAGTTTATCACATATAGTAGAAGTCTATTTTTCACTTGTAATACAAGTTTTTCCACTTTTGTTACAGTAAATAGGTTCATTGCATGCATTACAATCTATTTTTCACTTGTGATGCTAATTTTTGTACCTCTGTTTATAACAAATATTTGTAATACAAGTTTGTAACAAGCATTAGAAGTTAGTTTTTCAGTTGTAATATAAGTTTATTCTAAGTTGATTTTCCACTTGTAATACAACTTTTTACACTTTTATTACATGAAATATTTGTAATAAAACTTTGTATTACAAGCAGTTTTGAGTTATTTGTATTAAAAATACACATGTAGTTCTCTTTTGTGATGTAATTAATATTTTTTTCTCCACATTTGGAATGTTATACTCTGTCCACATCTTTGATGGCTTTGTGTTTTTGGAAATTTTTATAAATGATGGCCATTTTCTAATTACAAACAAGTAATTTTATTGGTGCTATGCGATATGAAACCATCATGTTCTTTTTGGTGGTTTCTTTTAAGGAATGTTAGATTTTCATTGGATGAAGCACATTTTGTGCTTTTTTGGCCTATTTTGAGCATAGCGCGCAAATGGTATGAGAGAAACATCATTTGAGTGCTATGTTAAAAAAATTCACATTTTTGTTCGTTATATGATGCTTTTCGTTGAAAGAAATCGCATAACATGTCAAAGATGTTTTAGAAAATCATTATTTTTATTTCGAATGCACTTAATCAATTATTATATTATTTCTGAAAAATATCTTTTCACATAAATGTCAGGTTGTATAATAACTTTTTCCACTAATTGTATTTGGAATATAATTAATCAATTATTACATTTTTATTGGAAAGTTTTCACATCGCATTAATGTTTAGTCATATTGCAACTCTCTTTTTTAACCAAAAGGAAGTTTTATTACAAGTTTTCGCATGTAGTACTATTCATTTTCCTACTTGTAATACAAATTTTTGCATTTTTATTATAGGAAAAAATTATAATACTCATTGAGTACTTTACAAGTCTATTTTATGCTAGTAATACATGTTTTTTGTACTTATGTTATAGGAAATACTTATGTGACGATTTGAGTAATATGGTAGCGTGGAGGCTCTCCAGGAGGGAAAATATGGTGGCAATAGGGTCCTACCGATTATGGCTATACACGTGAACAGGGAGAGAGAGATGGCAGCCGATGGTCTTGGAGAAGAAAGGGAGAGAGAGGGAGTTGTATTTGTTGGAAGAAGTGTTTCATTAACTCAGGAATAGATGAATTACAAAGGTTCTCTTTTGTAGAGAGAGAACATATCACAATCCTTTAAAACAAGTAACAAATTAAATCCTAATCAAATCATATCCCTTATGTTTAGGAAGAACAAATCCTCTAAGATAAACTTTCTCAAAATCAAATCTACCAAATTAAGGATCACCAAACTTGGACCACAAGACATACCAAAAATCCCATAGTGTTAACACCTATTTGGGTGTTTCCTAGATTGCCACGCGGCACATTTATTCTTATAGCACCGCCACATGGCAGCAGTTCAGGAGGCCATCAGGGCCAACGGTTTTGGTCCTAGAGTCCTAGTCTTGGTTTTGCTTAAGTTTCAAGTTTTGTTTACTTGTTAAGTTTTTCTTAGGAAAGTTGTTTAGAAGAATTGTTTTAGGATTTGTTCTTTCTTATTTTAGAGATAAGGTTTGTTTCCAAAGTTAGAGGATACGTTCTCTCTATAAAAGAGAGTCTTCCTCGTGTAATTTTCTCTTGAGTTGAATAGAATAATTCTTCCACATCCTCCAACTCCTCTCCCTCTCTCTCTAAGGTTGTCGGCCCCTCTTCCATTGCAATCGGCCACCATCAATAGCAGCCGGTGGGTGTTGCTCCTTGTTCCAACATGGAACATCCCCTCGCTTGGGTTATTTTTTTCCCTCACGCCAAGGAGCCTCCACGCTCCGGATTGCGCCATCGTTGACATGGTATCAGATCCTACGGTCTAAGCTCCTCAACGTACGTGCTCCTAGGACACACACGTGTTGTTCCTCGTCTCCGATTAGTCCTAAGTGGTGCCTTACACGGAATAGGATCATTGATCGAAGAAGATGACGGATACCTCCGCCACGGCCACCGATGCCATGTTGTCAACAAAGAGGGTAGAGTTTGAGGCTCAGAAAAGAGCAGAGGAGATCTATCAAGTTATTCAATTTGTGATCCTCGTGTTTTTTCAATTGACACTTTATATTCGATTTTTTACTCCTTCAAAAGAGGATATTTTCCCGAAGAAAAGATGTTAAATATTATGTATGAGGTCGCACATCAGTTGATTGCTCTAAGAAGAGACACCACAGTCCACGCAACAATTATTGAGGTTGCCAAAAGAAGCAATGACTTTCCAGGTTGCGAAAAGACTAGTGGCTGATCCAAGAAGTTCATTTCCTAAAGATCCAGGTAAGGTGCAGATACCACCACGTGGGGCTACTAGCACCTCACGTGCGGTTTCTTTCATGTTTGTTGATCTTGAGAAAGATGACCACGGTGGCCGTCGCGACGACTATTGAGGTTGCCACAGACGGAACCACCTTGGAGGTCGCAGGAGGCTACACCGTGGCTTCTTTCAAAACAAAGTGAAGAGCATAGAGCTCGAAGAAGATGAGTGGTGGGACCATTTAGTTTCACAAGTTTGAAGACCAAGTCATCATCCTCTCGACCTCGACTTGTGGGAGAGCGTTGGGAATAAAAAATGCCACGTGGTAGCCAGCTAGACCACGTGGCATTGCCATGTGGCAGCAGTTCAAGAGGCCATCAGGGTTGGTAGTTTTGGTCCTAGAGTCCTAGCCTAGGTTTTGCTTAAGTTTCAGGTTTTGTTTATTTGTTAAGTTGTTTTAAAGAAAGTTGTTTAGAAGAATTGTTTTAGGATTTGTTTTTTCTTATTTTAAAGATAAGGTTTGTTTCCAAAGTTAGAGGATATGTTTTCTTTATAAAAGGGAGTCTTCCTCTTGTAATTTTCTCTTGAGTTGAATAGAATAATTCTTCCACATGCTCCAACTCCTCTCCCTCCCTTTCTCCAAGGTTGCTGGCCCCTCTTTCATAGCAGCCGACTGCCATCAACAACAGCTGGTGGCTGCTGCTCCTCCTTGTTCCAATGTGGAACAATCTCTCACTTGGGCTATTTTTTCCCTTATGCCAAGGAGCCTCCATGCTCCGGATTGTAATGGAAGTGTATCGCCTGTATTACAAGTCTAATTTTTTCTTGTAATGCATGTTTTCGCTCCTAAGTTTACGGTGAATATTTGTAATATAAGTTGGTAGCATGTATTAAAAATTAGCTTTTCACACTTACTATAGTGAATACTAATATAAGTTTGTATTATAGAAAGTTTTGAGTTGTTACTTATATTACAGATATATATGTATTTTGTGGGTGTAATTAATATTTTTGTCTTCACATTTGTAATGGAATTCTCTTTCGAGATCTTTGATTGGTTTGTATTTTTGAAAAACTTCGTAAATGATGAACATTTTCCTATCACAAAAAGCAATTCATTATTGTTACAAAGTGTGAAGCAACTATGTTATTTTTACCGGATGGAGTAGATTTGATGCTTTTTAAATCTATTTTGAGCACAATGTGCAGCGTATACGGTTCATTTATATATATATGCTCATTTCTGTGTCACTATTGTGTGTTTGTAATCTAGTGTCCTTTTTCGGGAAAAAAGGTTCTGTCTTTAAAAATGGAGGCAACATTCTAGAGAAGGGCTTCTTGTTTTTATTTGTCAATTGCAGGTGGTGCTGATATCTGGTGAGACTGGATGTGGTAAAACAACTCAGGTTGCTTCCTCTATGCTTTCTATTTCTTGTAGTTTATTATTATAATTTACGATAGCTAAATGCTTATAGTTTTGCTTGACCCATCATTACCTTTTCTCTCTTCAAAAAAAAATATATGGTCCATTCTTTGTGAGTATGAAGGAAGAAGATTAAGTCTTCTGTATTGAGATATGCCTGAAATTCTAGAAGCAATGATCTGAATTAAGATTCAAATCTCAATTTGAAAGTAAGAGTGTGAATGTCCTTTGTCACTACCTTTGTGCTTTGTTGTGCTCCTTTATTACTAACCGTGAATAGCTCCTGTGGCACTGAATTCTCTTTTCATGTATTCCTTCTTTTTTACTTAGTTAAGAGTCTTTGGATTCAAGGGATTCTTTCCGGTGCTTAAGTTTTCTGTGTAGATTATTTCTTATGTCGCCTACAAGCATAATGTCATAAGTAATGAGCATGCAACACGGCATCTATTTTTTTTTGAGAAACACGGCATCTATTTTGAATGTGCTTTTTTCAAGGTTCTACAAAAATGTGAGGTGTAAAGAGACAGTTTTGTATTATTGAGGGAAGACATTGAGGTGGTTGAGACATAACCCTCACTTTTGGGTGAAAGTGACGAGAAAGAAGAAACCACTTTGATACAGCGTTTTACTGCTATCAGTGAAGACGACTGACAAGTAGACTGTAAACAGTAACTAAGTAGTAAATAAATAACCACTAAGGAAACACTAATCAAACAAAATATATTAATACTAAACAGTAAGCTAAAGCCACTGATCACTAAAGAAAATCAAGTCAAATGAAAAATCAAGACAGAAATCAGTAAAAAAAAATCATAGCCTAATAATTGTATTTTATGCAATATGTACTTGCTAAACTCCTATAAAGAAAGATTTCACCTTTGATAGAAAAGTCTCATTCATGATTGTTGAAATTAGGCTCTGTTTTGTCTCTTTCACTCCTTGTTATTTACCACTTGTATGGGGATCCACTTGTTTCCAAATCTGATATTTAATGAGGGTTAGGGTTTCAATAATTAATTAGATTCCTCATTTCTTCTAACATTGTATTGGAATAGCAATTTTATACCCACCTTGATTTCTAAACATTTTTTCTCCATTAAATAACAAATAAATACCCTTAGTTTTCTACTTTAGAGAATTAGAGAAGTAGGGTTTCAAGCCTTGATCCTCATCTCACCTCCCTGAACCATCTTTCGACTGGCCCTTGGAAATTGCTGTGTCACTACTTCTGGTTGGTTTTTAAGTTGGCAATGCTGCAACCAGCTGTTATTTGGTTGACTATGGCTGCTACAAAAGGCCCTCTTAGCCACCCTTGGTGCCAAGTGATGGTCATTGTCCTACACCCTTTCCAACAGATCTCCCCAATAGTTGTTGGTAGGCTAGTTAACCATTGGTGAACTATTTTTTATCCTTGGTAGGGGTTGTCAAGTGCTTTGTTGTAAAATCGATACTAAAGCCTGATTTCATGATATGAGTCCACTTTTGTCATTATTGTTTGCGTTTTAAAGATTTTGGTTTGCATGAATGCGGGATTCTCCAGATTCGTTAGAAGTGACATTGAAATCAATGGATATGAGGGTCTACAAGAACTTCTTTGGTCCCATGGTCAAGTAGACGAGATCAAATATTTTTGGTCCCAAGCCTCTATGATGATGGTCGAAGGTCATGACATAGAGCATATTCTTATGGAATTAGAGCCTTAGAAGGTGGTCATTATAGGGCCTTCCACAGATATGGTGACTATTTCTTGTGTTGAGTATGATGATCTCTTATGGTGGGTGTCTCAGGCATTGGCAACACTTATTATACAACAAGACAGTTGTGACCTCGACTAGTTGGTTGGCTCTAGAGCATCACGGAACTTGTATGGTGATTAAAGTAGACTTTTCGCCTTAAAGATATATTTCACTAAGGTAGAAAATTTAGGTTGTTGATGGGCGATGCTCATCAATTATTGGCCAAGGGGATGTTCACATTACTCCAAACATGAAATTGATAAATGTTCCACTAGTTCCTTATTTTCCTATTAGCTTGCTTTCAGTTTGTAGGATAAGTAAGGAACTCAATTATAAAGAGCTATATTTGGTTTACTCTCCTATTTTTTAGGGCATCCTCATAGGGAAGACTTAGTGGAGGCTACGAAGAAGTGGGAGTGTACTAGTTGGTTCAGTCACTGGATGTTGCTCATGCTACCATCTCTTATACTATTCCTTCCACCCTTTCGCCGAGTTTACCATGGCACCATTGTTTGGGTTAGCTCCTGTTTTGTCCAAATTTAAGTGCCTCATTCCTCAGTTGGTAAGTGCCATTGGAGTTTCTACCAATCAAGTTAGAGTCTAGGGTTAAAGTCATTACTCGAGCTGCTCCATATAGGTGTCTAGGGTCCTAGTCATGTTCTAGGTAGACTGGAACATCAATTATCTATTTGTACTTGATGATTTTTTCCCCTTTATTATGGGTTTTCTTATTAAAGTTGAAGTTGGATGTTGGGTCTTGCATTAACATTTTGATTTTGGAAATAAAGTCTCTTTTTGATGTAGACCTGACCATGAATCGAGTCAGGTGGGCCATGGGTTGGGTCAGTCAGGCTGAACTTTCAAATGCCTTGGTCCAAGCGCTAGTTGGGTCGACCCATGGGCTTATAAGCTTTAGCCCAAGCCCTGTTTCTAAGGGTCGGGTTGGGTCTGGGTCGACCCATGGGTCAAATATAAAGTACTTTAAAGTTTTAAACACAAACATGGATAAGCATACAATATAAATGACCAAAAAAATAAACATAGCAATGGTAAAAAATACCATAAGTGAAAGGAACAATAAGAACCAAATCTACTTTAGTTAGGATATCATAAAAGTCACAAAGGTTCATCATTCACATAAAATTATTGAAGTTTCTAAACTATTAATCCTCCATGAAAGTACATCCTCGAAAATTTAAAAATCACATGGAATATAGCAAGAATATAGGTAATCCTATTTTACTGTGGTAGCAGTTCAATCCTTAAACCCTATTAATAACTTCCAATCTATTACTTCATATTATGTTAACTATCAAGTATATTACCCCATATTTTCCCCTGGTTGAATGTACTTATACGAGTATACTAAAGGTCCTTGATTCATAATTAAAAGAAAAAGATAAAGGAATAGTCAATAGAAGAGTTGGATGGTGGTTGTTGGTTCAATAGATGGTTCTCGTACCTCAGGTTAAATATATGGTTCGTAATTTTATGGTGGTAATTGGATGTCTCGTATGGTACTTGGAGAGGGGTGGAGATTTTGGGAAAGTGAGACAAAGGTTAAATAGATGGAAAATTTGGCATTCGGTGGATGTGATTGTGATTGTGATTGTTGGAGTTCCAAGTTAAGACCCTTGAACTTTTTGATTTTAAATATTAATGATTTGTATGCCGGGTCGGGTTGGGTCGGGTCGGATCGGGTGTAATTTAGAGACCCAAGCCCACCCATTTAAAATCGGGTTAGTTAGAGGGTCGAGTTAGGTCGTGATAAAAACATTGAAGTCCAAGCCTGCCCGTATTGCAGGTCTGGCGGGTCGGGTCAATGGAGCCTCTAGCTCATGGCCATGTCTAGTTTGATGTCAATGTAAAGGTTGTGCATTTCGATAATACTTTGGATTATTGTACTGATTTTTGGAGCAATTTGATCTTTCCCAATGTATCTTTTGTTACACAGCCTGTCCTTACACCTTAGCAAAATGGTATTGTAGAGCACTACCATCCCCATGGTCTTGTAGGTGGCTTATTAGTTTTGTGATCTCCCTTGCTTGTCCCGGATGGATATGTATGGGACTTGCTCTCATCCACTGCTTGGGATTGTCTCCCATCTCTTGCTTGGGATTACCTCCTACTGGTGCTTGGGATTGTCTCCTTGCAATTATCACATCTATTGGCTTCAACCTTGGATGGCTTCAATTTGGATGGTTTACTATGTTGGATTTTGTATGTCTTGAGCGAGTCATTCGAATAATGTAATGTGATTATATTTTATTTGAATAAAATAATTAAATTATTTCTAGTATATGAATTTGATTCCTTATTACGAATAAGGTAACGTACTTAACTATATTGAATAAACCTGATGTGTGATGATTCAGATATTTAAAGGGTTTAGAGGATTCGATACCACATCAAAAAATCATCATATCTAATTCGATCATTTGTTTTCGATTTGAATTGGGGTGGTAACCTTCTTTAGTGATTGTCACCTGATTGATGTTTTTGAATGGGGATTCAGAGCTGCCATGCAGAACAGGTCAAGGAATTGACTTGATGAAATAGGAGATAATCGAAGTTCATCTTTCATGCTTCCATGGAGATGAAGTATATTTTGACCTGAGATAGATGTGTGTCTCTGTTCACAAACGCATGTATTTAGCGCACCAATAGTAGATGCACCCACCTTAGTATTGATACTGAAAAGCTAGTGCATGTGAGAAGGAATAAGAGATGCATGATGTGTTGAAAGGTTGACACAAATTTGCTTCATAACTGTATGCAGTAGATTGGAGCTGAGAACTCACTCTGAGAATACTGGGAAAGACAAATTTCACATGTGGTCATAAAGTTTTGATCAGACTTAGGTATGAAAGAGAAGAATATACTCTTTTGGGAAAGGAGTTGGTATTTGTTCTCGTCCCAATGATAGGAAGGGATGACGAAAATAATATTATCTAAGGAGGAATGATAATTGTCTAATGGGATTTGACCTCAGAGATAATATTTGTCCTCCATGTGTGTAGGATTCACGAGTATCCTGAACACCTAGAGAGGCCTAATGCCATATTTTAAGAATCCTAAATGCTTTGCTTTTGGCGTGATGAAGTCAATAGTGATTTTGATGGATTTCTACTTTTAGAGAAATCAATTATTATTTAAGGAGTTAAATAACATTTGATTTAATGTTTAATTGCACTTGATATGATTAGTCTTGGTTGAAGAGTTATGGATGGCAAGTAAACATAGTTCAGATTCTAAATCCAAACTTCCCATGATTTGTTTTGGGCTAATCTTGCAAAATACAAGTAAGATTAAATCATTGGGATCCTTATATATATCTTCAAAGGGAAAGAGAAACCGTAGCTATTCAATTGATCCAAATCCATCCACCACAACCGTAAGAGAGAGAAGAAAGGCATTGATGCTAATCTTCTCATCACTTCTGATCTTAGACGTCCAAACCTTTGTTTGGACTTCCAGAGATGCCTTTAGAAGTCCAACACCAGTGTTGGACGTCCAGTTGCATTGTTCTTGGACGACTCTTGCATATAGTGGCCGTCTCCTTCTCTTAGACGCTTTAGGAAGTCGTTCATTTCCTTGAGAAGCACGTGGGTTGAGGAGAGCGAGTGTTGCTCTTGGAATTTGCGAGGTTCGAAGAGTAGGTGTTCTTGACGTGATGAGTCTCATCAACCTGTCAATAAGAAGGCTTCTCCATATCGAGATTTATAATTGTGGGCATCGCACTTTGGGGTGTTGTTCTGTGGCACCCACAAAGGTATACCTCTATCTCGTGGGACCTTGGAATGAGAGAAAACTAGTTTCTTACATGTAGTTTTGGTTTAGGGTGTTTTAATTTAATTGTTGTTTTAAGTGTTGGGTATGGAATCTGTTGAGTTTAGCACGATCCAGAAGCGTGGAGGTTCTTCCATGTGAGGCAAATAGGCAATAGTAGGTGTTGCTGGCAGTCCCTGTTCTTACGACAGGGAGGAAAGGGAGATGGTTGTAGTAGAGAGAGAGAGAGAGAGAGAGAGAGAGAGAGAGAGAGCGAGAGAGAGAGAGAGAGTTGATGTGTTGGAAGAATTGTTTCATTAACTCAAGAATAGAAGGATTACAAAAGTTCTCTTTTATAAAGAGAGAACATATCACAATCCTTTAAAATAACAAACTAAATCCTAATTAAATTATATCCCCTATTTTTAGAAAGAATAAATCCTTAAAAATAAACTTTCTAAAAATCAAATCTGCCAAACTAAGGATCGCCAAACTTGGACCATAAGACATACCAAAAATCCCATAGGGCTGGCGCCCCTTTGGGTGTTTCTTAGACCGCCACGTGGCACTTTTATTCTCTACACTCCTCAAGTCGAGGTTGGGAGGACGATAACTTACTGAACTTGGCTTGGTGATGATGCGGCCATACACTCCATCTTCTCTTGATGCACATCCGCATGCCACCTTCATAGTCGTCTTTTTGGCAACTTATGAAATGTGCCTATTGGAGTGGTTGTCTTATCTTTATACAAGTTGATGGGTTCTCTTCTCCAATTTCTTCTTCTTGGCTATATCTTTTGTCTTAGGCGCTTTCTCAAGTAGCATGAATCTTTGAATCTACCCTTGCTGCATTCTAAAAGGTTGTGAGAAGTCTCTGTGCCTCTTTTTTTTACACCTGGGAGCCACACACTTGAACTTGGCATTCATCGACGTACTAGAGGGTTCCATACGCCCCCTCAGTCTGAGTCGATGCCGCTGCTCTTACACCCCGTAAGCCAGTGTAAGGCGCTTAGTTTCTCTGGGTGTGTATAAGGTCACCAAAAAGAAGGTGAAGTCGATGGTCTTCCAGGAAAAATCATGCACAACATGGCCTTTTCTTTTATTTTCCTTCATCTTATGCGTGTAGAGAATCTCCTAAGAAGAGCCTAGATCGAATGCTTTGATACCATGTTGAGGTTGGCGTGATCCAGAAGCGTGGAGGCTCTTCCACGTGAGGCAAATAGGCAGCAGTAGGTGCTGCCAACAGTCCTTGTTCTTGTTATAGGGAGAAAAGAGAAATGGTTGTAGTTGGTGAAAGAGAGAGAGGGGGGGAGTTGATGTGTTTGAAGAGTTGTTTCATTAACTCAAGAATAGAAGGATTACTGAGGCTCTATTTTATAGAGAGAGAACATATCACAATCCTCTAAAACAAACTAACTCGTAATTAAATCATATCTCTTATTTTTAGAAAGAACAAATCCTCTAAAATAAACTTTCTAAAAATCAAATCTACCAAACTAAGGACCATTAAACTTAAACCACAAGACATACCAAAAATTCCGTAGGGTTGACACCCATTTGGGTGTTTCCTAGACTCCACAGAATCAATTGTTGTTTTGAAATTTTAAAACACCCAATTTTATGCTTCCATGATGCAACGGAGCGATCCGACCAACTCCTTTCATACTACTACTAGTAGCTTGGCAACTGATGAGGACATTTCTAGTGGTCAGGTTGCTCATTGGTGCTTAGGTGAATCTAACATCTCAAGCATTTGGAAATTGGGTGATATTATGGTGTTTCCACTCACCTCATGAATGAAGTTGATTCTCTGTGTGAGACTAAACCAGCTAGGAGGGTTACCTTTGTGAAACTAGTGAATGTCACTTATTCTCCTGTCATTACAGCTGGTGATGTCTAGTTTTATTGTCTCATTTGATTATTTAGTTTTTTTGTGCACTGAAATTTCTCATGAGCCTCTTATTTGTCAGCAAATTATGCAGGATCTGAAGTGTCGTGCAATCTTTAATGAGCATCATTGCTACTTTTAGGATATTCAGACAAATCATTTGCGAAGAGTATGAGAAGAATGGTCTTTACTACCTCGATATTCCTTCACTTTGCTGGAGCAGCCTCTATTTCCTTTGATCTTACATTCTGGCATTGTTGCCTAGGTGATCCATCCTTCGAAAAGCTATGTTGGATGTTTTCCAACCTATCTTCGTCAGCCAAGTTTGATTGTAAGGGATGCCAACTAGATGTTTAGGGACCTTGTGTGGGCGGTGCGATAGGTCATAGATTCTTTGTATTATTTGTTGATGATTGTAGTCGATCGTCATGGGTGATCCTTGTGAATGATTGGCTTAAGATTTTATATGTGGGAAAATGCTTCTTTGTTAAAGTGCAAAATGTATATTCTTCATCCATAAAGTTGTTTCGCATTGACAACGCTCTAGAGTCAATACGAAAGCAGCTGCAATCTTCTTTATCTCCAATGACACCTTGCATCAAACAACGTGTACACATGCCTCTCAGAAAAATGGAGTTGCTAAGAGGTAACGTAAGCATATCTTGGATATTGTCTGGACTCTCCTTGTCTTTATGAAGTGCGAAAGTAGTTTTGGGGAGATTCAGTACTCACTGCAAATTATTTGATTAATAAGCTCCCTTCTTCTATCGGATTCCCCCCCCCCCCCCCCCCCCCCCCCCCCCATCTATTATATTTAGATGTGGATTGCTTGTTTGCCTTGCCTCTGCGTGTTTTTGGCTATACTTATTTTGTACATGCTTTTGGACAACAAGATATGTTATCTCCTTGAGCTGTTAGATATGTGTTCCTTGGTTATTCTTGCACTCATGAGGGATATTGATGTTATGATTTGAGCAATTGTCAGTATCTTGTTACTGTTGATGTCACATTCTTCGAGAAGGTTCCATTTTTCTTTGAGGATGGAAGCAACATTGAGGTTGTACCTCACCACCTGTAGATATACCATAGATGTCGTAAGGAGCCTCCTATTTCGTTGCCCACTTCTCTATTGGATGATAATCCAGTTGACTTGCTTGCTACCATATTACCATTGGAGTAGCACGAAAGTGGGGTGGATGATAGGTTCATTACGTCGAGGAAATCGACTTGATCTTAGAATCTACATCCCATCGCTTACTATACTTCTACTGCACGTTTGGATCCATCTTTATAGTAGTTCTTTGAGGCATTAGTTAGTACAATGGTGTCATGTAGCTATGTCCAGGCTTCTCAACATCCATAGTGGATGACCGCTGTGGATGTAGAGATGGGAGGCACTTAATACCTGTAGCATATGGGAGCTTGTACCATGTCCAGAGTGGATGATGGAGTTTTTATTTCTATTAGGAAATTTTCATAACATCACCAGCATTAGACTTATACTTTAAAAGAAGCACCCATGACACCCGAGAATAATCAATAGCAACAAAATAAATGCATGCCCTGAGTGATTAGGAGCATGAATTGGACCCCAAATGTCAAAATGAAATAATTGAAAAATAGACTCAAAGCCATGGTTCTCCTATTGGGGACGAAACTTTTGTGATGTTTTCGTAGTTGGCTGGCCTTACATTGGAAGGTAATCATGGGTTGTATTTGAGGAATCGCAAGCCGCAACTTAGGTCATGGGAGATGGCCAAAATGTAGGTGCCACAAAGTAGGTGGATGTGCCTCCTAAGCGAATGGAAATATGACTGGTGTGCGGCAACTCTAGGAGATGGTGAGCACCCTATTCCTCATGGCCATAGGTAATTATTTGTCCCGTTAGTATATCCTGAAAAGAGATGTGGGGTTAGATATATGGCTCTGCGGATTAATTTTGTCTCTAGTGTTTGTTTTTGTTGGAGATTCTCATGATCACCAATCTCATTAGAATCGGAAATTTCTACTTCCTATTTTAGTTTTTTTTTTAAATTTTATTTTTAAAGATTGGTTAGCGATATGCTTTAGGTTGATTACAAATTTGATTATATTTAGAGAAATGATTTTTTTTTGTGTGGTATAATTAAGATTGTTTCTCTCTATATAAAGGGACCAAACTCTATGTGTTATTCTTGAAATTTCATAATAATATTTTCAATTCCCAAAATCTTGACATGGTATTAGAGTAGGAACATTCTTAGGGAACTCTCTTGGACCGTTGACCCTCGCTCTCTTGCACACAACCTCTTCTGTGTGTTCCTCTATGTGCGCCATTGTCGCAACTAATCTATGGTTGCACCACAAGAGTCACAGTCGATCATGCGAGCATAGATTGAGTGCCTACGTAATCTGTTGAAAGGTGAAGAACCCTTACTATATTGCTGCAGTTGAGACCACTAAAAAAGTCATCGAAGTACTTTCTGTGCAGCTTGTGCCTAGCTCGAAAGAATGTGCCGAAGCTTTGGGTCATGTCGTTGACGTAGAAGATGCTGTTGAGTGATGGGAAATCTGAGCCACAGGCTTAATCCCATTTATATTAGAGAAAATCTCATTAGGAGTGGAATTATCCACTTCCAATTGTAATTTTTCCTATTTTGTTTTTAGAGATTTGGTAGACTTATGTCTCAAGTTTATTCGAGATTGGATTAGATTTAGAGAGGTATGATTTGTTTCCTTTGTGGTAGAATTAAGATTGGTTCCTCCTCTAAATAAAGGGATCAAATTTTGTGTTTTATTTTGAGATTTCATAGTAATATTTTCAATTTCCCAAATCTCTGCAGATTTGCTTTTTTGTTTTTACATGTCAGGGATCAGTTAAATCTCCATTGCACATAAAATAATGAACAATTGCTGCTTATGGAGAATGCAGATATAACAACCTATATTTTTCTTTGGTGGAGTAAAGGATGCTCACATGAAGTTAGTGACCATCTGCATCATTCCTTCTCCAAAAAATATTACAGACAACAATTGCAAAGAATGCGTGAAGACCCCTGATGTTGTCCACCTCCCTATAAGCATTTTGCACAAATGGCCTTTCCCTCCTAAAAATTAGCCATTGCCTTCTAAACAGATTACACACAGGATCAAAAAAGAAATAAGCCGCTTCTTCCTAATTCTGAAGAGGCCTCTACCATGATTCCTTCGCAACTCCATTGATGAAAACATATCCAACCACTATACGCGGCTCCACTCACAAACTTCATTTGCAAAAAGGCAGGTGAAAGATAGATGATTGCAGTTTGTAGGGCTTCCCTCAAAGCTGCTTTCTCTGCGATAGCTATCCATACACTCTAATCTTCAAAAATACCTCAAGTTCTCAACTGATTCTTCTGTCTTGTAATATATCAACATAAGCCCAAATATGTGCATCTTAATTTAATTTATTGTTCGCGTGATAATTACGTTAATTAATTAATTATTATGTTTATTATCTTGTTCGTGGTAATATATTGCTAGTAATATAGTAATGATACCTGTAAATTAGTAATTGGTAATCTATACGGCTAATAGATTGTGGATTACATTTGTGATGTAATATTAACTTAAAGAGCATGTACATTTGTACTTGTTATTTCTTTACATAGGTTGAATCCTCGATAGCTTAGAAACTTATTGGTATATGCATGCATTGCATAATTTGTAGGAAGATAATCAATATCGGCAAAGCAATGATCATCTCTTCTGACCTGGAATTGGAAAGTTCAACCTTAAACGATAAGGGAAAAATTGGATGGCTTTCTTGTACAAAATTTCAAGGAAGTACATAGATAATCTAGTGCAACTTTTGTGGAAGCATCCGAGGCTTGATGGTATCACTAGGTTAAGCATTACCTAGTTTATGGAGACAACATTGTCATGCATTGTGGGGATTCCCAAGTGATTTAATGTAGATTGGAATGTGGCAGGTGAGTGGAGGTTGTTCGCAATGGGTTTCACTAGAAGAGGGAGGGGGTGAGGGAAGAAATTAAGTTGGAGAGAGAGAGAGAGAGTAGGTGATGGGAAAACCACATGGAAAAAAGGTTCTGAAATTCCATAATACATAATCATTGCAACCATAAGTACCCTTTTTATATAAGGGTTATAAACCAAAAAGCAAAAATAAAATAAAATAAAATACAAAACATTGCAACTTTTGGAACCATGGCATTCTTTGATGAAGAGACAAAAATAATCAAATAAAATAAAAATGGACCATTTTGCAAAGAACACTTGAGCTCTTTCTTAATTGAATCTTTAGGTTGCATTAGTTCTCCCCATCTTTGAATAACTTGCTTTTGTGAGTTGCATAAATTTGGATTTGGTGGAGGTGGTCGCTTTGGAAGGGGTAACTTTAATAATAATAACTCCATGAATTGTGGTGGCATCGTAACCAAGATAATTTTCTTGTCATGGAGAAGGGTCAAATAGTAGCTCAATTCTTCAAGCAAGTCTATGTCTTCCTCTTCATAGTGCAAATTAAGATGATCCAGCTTCTCTTTCCAAAAAAGATGATCCAACATCAGCACGACAACCATGAAGGCATACTAAATACCTATGCAATTTCTAGGTCAAATATTGTACCATGGGTAGAGATTGACTGCGGAGAGGGAAATCCCATCTTTTGAATCACTTCATAATCAACCTATTAGTTTGAACTCATGTAACTTTTCACAATGGAGGTGGAGAGCTATCCATCTCCAAAATATTCTCAATTGGTTTTTGGTAATGAACACTTATTACGTGGGCTTTCCTTATTGTGACCAAGAAACTCCTTGACCTAAAGAGATGCGTAAGGGAACGACAAAAATGATCTCTTTAACCACTTTATGTGTAGGCTTGTGACCATTTGCTTCCTTAGATTCTGAAAGCTCACCTATATCTAATCTGTCTGTTTGATTTTGAGGGACTATCTCATGAGACAAAGATGTGCTTTCTTCCTTGAAAACCTTCATCTCATCTAGCACTATCTTCAAAGTTTCTTGCACCTTCAAAAGCTCTTGTTTAATTGCATCCACCTTTGGCAGAATCCTTAACCTTGCATCATCTTATGTCAAAGTTACTCATTTCTATCTTCATAACCATAATTGCAGTATTTGCTCTTTCTACCTCATTGGATCTTTGGATCGTAGGAACGTTTCGATTCCGTGTTTTGATACCACTTGACATAAGTCAATGGAAGAGGGATGAGGGAAGAAATTAAGTTGGAGGAGGGTGAGGGAGATGAGAGTAGGTAAGGGAGAGAAGGTGAAGGGAAGACTACATGGAAAAAGGTTATTAAATTCCATAATACTTGTGGTTTACAATCATAACTACCTCCTTTATATAAGGGTTATAAACCAAAAAATAAAATAAAATAAAATACAAAACATTGCAACTTTTGGAACCAAGGCATCCCTTGGTGAAGAGATGTAAATAATTAAATTAAATAAAAAATGGACCATTTTGCAAAGAACTCTTGAACTCATTGTTAATTAAATCTTTAGGCTACACATTGACATGAGAGATTAATCATTGTTGAATCTATGCAAACAAGAAAGGATAAGAAAGTTTTGAAGGAAAAATCAAATGTAGTAGATAAGGGGCACTTTTCAGCCAAGATAAAGACAAACATAGTTATATGACTGCCCCTTATAGGGTTATAAACCTGTTTTGTTAGCCATAACACTTATTCTCATACCTACACGTATACACATGTAGCTATACAACTTAGCATGTAACTCTTAGGTTGTAACTAGGTTCCATCTTGCTTGAACCTACACCAGCTAAGATACATATTTAGTTTTTAATTTTTAGTTAAAAACCTTATTTCCATGTTTGGTTTAGCCCCAAGGCCTTACAACCATTACCTTGTATCAAGCTTTACTTTCCCTCTTTTACCTCATAAGGTACCCATTTTCTTTAGTTAGGTTCCAACTCAAAGAGTATGAGCTTTGGACCCTATTATCATTTATCTACAATCATTTAAGCAGTTAGAGCATATGAGCCTCAAGATCTATCATTAGGGCCTGTACAAACCCATATTATTAGCCAAGAACATGACTTTCACCTTTATCCCCTGTTAATGATATCGAGGGGCCAATTCAAGGATGATTAAGGTGAATGGTCACAACTATAAGCAAAACAAAGTGAGCTTCTCAAGGGATACTTAAATTAATCATCCCTACTATGATTAAACAAGAAAATATCAAGTTATAACAAAAGCATAAAGTATCATAGGCTCTCTTCATGTTGCATCCACTATACTACAATCGATTCATGCTACAAGTGCTTAAAACCCACTTGCAAAGCCCCTTAGTTATGGTAAGAATTCTTGCTCTTTACCTAGGCTAATAGAAACTTGAATAATTATGAAATAACATCTTAATTATGTTTATTAGGCACCTAAGAGGTATTGGTACCAATATTAGTGTCATTTCCCTTGAGTTCTTCACCAAAAATCCCAATCTAGCCATCTAGCATTAGATGCATGTTGGGTGGCCTATTCTGTCCATTTTTGACATACCGAACATTAGGTATGGTATACCTAATGTTAGATACATCCTATAGGTTATACCTAATGTTAAATACATCCTATAGGTTGCTGGTTGGCTACAAGGATGATCGGTCTCAAATCCACTATTATTCCATTAGATCCCAATATGCATTTGATTGATCTTGACTGGTAAATTTTGAGGATGTGACATGCTATCGTTTCATTGTCGGTAAATTATTTAATTTCACAATCACTAAGCTTGACAGTACTTATGATGTTGGTAGGCTCAGTCAATTTATGAACAACCTAGGGAGATGTGTTGTGCTAGTGTTTGCTAAGTTCTGAGATACTTGTAAACCTCACCAATATAAGAACTTTCCTTTGTTAATAATGGTCACCTTAATGTATGGGTATATTCTGATGCTAATTATAATAGTGTCCATGAAGATCATTGCTTTACGATTGGATTTTGCACCTATGTTGGTGCCGGGTGGCAATTTGGTTACCTACCAAAGTAAGATGCAATATATTGTATCTTGGTCTAATCTTGAATAGAAGTATAGGGCAATGACACATACTACATGTGAATTACTCTTGGTGCTATCCATTCTCAGTGACCTAGGTGTCTTGGTTTCACTACTAGTGGCTATGTACTGTGACAACAAGGTAGCAACCTTTATCGCAAATAATCTAGCCTTCCATGAGTAAACCAAGCATATTGAGGTGGGTTGCCATTTTGTTAGAGATGCAGTGATTTCAGGCAAGATATCTACCCCATACATTGTAATAGAAGATCTGGTAGCTGATATTTTCACCAAAGTCGTTCCTCGTTGCAAATTGTAGTTTATCTATTCCAAGTTGAGCATGCATGACCTATATGCTCGAGCTTAAGGGAAAGTGTTATGAGTCATTATTAATACAATTTGAGGTTATTGTTGTCTTTTTATGGTTGTGCCATTCCTATTTGGCTTATTTTGTAATTTTTCCTACCTAGAGTTTCTTGGAGAATTTTGAGATTAGATTAATTGATTTCTCTTCTAATAAAGATCCTTTTCCTTAAACACAAGGTGCTGGAAGAGAGTAGGAATAGAGCTAGAGAAGAGGCTTTAGTAGGCATTTCCAGATTGGATAGAATTGAGGATACGAGAGATCTCTCTACACAAGAGGTTGTTGGGATAAGGGAGCTCTGTGTTCGGATCTAGATTGAAGATAGGATGTGATCGATTAATAGAGATCTAGACAACTAACTATGTCTAATGGAAGGGGTCTCGCATACTAGATTTTTTTCATTTCATTGTGAATGACATGTGGTAGATGAACTAGGTCAACTCTGTTTTGGACCAGAATGGCTTGCACTCAGGATGGTAGGAAGTTGGCAGAGCTCTTGTTGACTTTTATTTCCGCCTCTTCTATCAGGGGGATTAGAGGACCTAGCACCTGGGGGGCTATAAGCCTAGAAGGCTCATCTCGGAGGATGTAGGATGAGGTCTAGGAGGCACTTTGCTTCTTGAAGTAGGAAGGTTTCCTAGGATTGGATAGCTTCCTAGTTTTCTTCATCAAGGATTTCTTGCATCTCTTAAAGGCAGTGACCTTGCGAAGATAAACCACTTCTTCCTTTTGCTTATGGGTGATGCAACCAAGCCTTTTGGAGATTATAGGCCTATTGTGCTATATTACTCTATTTATTTGTTGATCATCAAGACAGTGCATCGTCTGGGTGAGGTACTTGATCACTTAATTAGACTGGTGCAGTCCGCCTTCATTAGGGGCAAATTGATCATGGAGAACTACATCGTGGACTTCGAAATCCTTTCGGTTTGGAAGAGTGATGGTATTGAAGCCTTCTGTTGGAAGATAGACTTCTTTAAGGCCTACAATAGCCTCGACTAAATTTTTTATGGTCCAAACTTAGCTTGAGAGGTTTTCCTTGTTGGATTTAGTGGATGGAGGCTGTGTTACCTCAGCATCTTGTTTTGTATTAGTTAATGGAAGACCTAAGGGGAGGTGGGATGAACCCTAAGAGAAGTGTGTGGCAGAGATGTCCTCTGGTCCCTATGCTATTTATTCTAGCAGTTGACACTCTTTGGGGGTCAGCTTAAAGGCACAATTGTTCTTAAACTGTAGTACGCAAAAGACACCATATTCTTCATTGAGGGTTCCATATCTGAGGCTAGAACTGTAGGCTTGCTCCTTGAGGTATTTGGAGAGGCGTAAGGATTGAAAGTAAATGTGTAGAGATATGGATTCATGCCCTTTCGGATGTTGGTGGGGCAAGCCAAGCAATGTGTGGAGACCCTTGGTGCTCAACAGCTGCAACCCCTTGTAAATATCTTGGGTTCCCTTTCACATTGGGTCGCATTATTGCTATGGATTGGGCCTAGATCCTTGAAAGAATGGAGCAACACTTGTAGGGTAGGCAGCCAAGTTACTCTTCGTGGGAGTTTAGTTCTTTCGTCTTCTTTGCACTATCAATAATCTACATGTCCATGATGAGAATGCTTATAGTGCTCTCTAAGAGGATTGACTCCATTAGAAGATTTTTATGGGCTAGAATGGGAGATAGCTACATCCCTTTGGTGGCATGGCATGAAGTTGGCATGCCCAAGGAGTTGGAGACCTGTGACTTTTGAATCTATGGATGATGAATGAAGCTTTGATCACCTGTTGTTGTGTACCCTTTGTTATTATGTTGGTGTTTATGTTATTTTTTTTTCTTTTCTTAATGGGTTTGTACTGTAATTTTGTAGCCACCTCTCACTATATAAAGAGAGGTAAGGCTTGAGAATAAACTAAGCTGTTTCATTTTTCAACTTTGTATCAGAGTGTGGTCCTAGACTGGGGGCTGATACCTTCCTTGATTCCCATAGTCCTTTTCTTCTCCATCGAAAAACCCTAGCCTCTCCTTGGAGGGCCCATTGCCACCATCGGCCTGCAGGCTGGTTTATGGGTTTCCTGACTGATCGGCAGGCACCACGAGACGCCCATCGCCTCTTGTGCCTGGCTACTGTTGCGGTTGCGGAGACACGCTACGAGTGGCCCAACGCCACCAGTAGACTCACGCACCTCGTTGCAGTGCCACCCCCTCTCTTGCCTCTTTCCTACTGTAGTGTCTCCTCTTCCCCTCTTTTTCGCTACATCATTAGGAGTGGCGCGTGGCAGCTCCTTATGCCGTAGCATTGCCGTACGATGGATTGATCACTGTTGCGGGCAGCAGTGTCGCCGGTTGCTGTTTAGGGGGGGTCTGAGTGATTAGATCTATTCCCGGTTATCCTTGATGTATTCTCGTTGATTTGATTCCATGCTTATGGTATGAAATAGCACTTGAAGTCGATTTATGTGGACTTTGGTGTGTGATATGGCTTCTTCTACTTCTTTTGGGATGACATCAAATGCATCGATGGAGATGTGGGCTTATAAGAGCCCATTCTTTGGTTCGATGATCAAGTTAGACGAGATCGATTATCCTCGATGGTTGCAGACTTTTCTAATGACAGTGAAAGGTCATGGGAAGGAGTACATCTTGACTCCATTGGAGCTCGTAGAGAGATTAGATGCTTTGGAGAAGGATAACACAATTGTTATGGCTTAGATTATGAATTGCCTTATACTTAGAATCAGGGATGAGATCATGCATTATCCCATTGTAAAGAAGATGTGGGAGAATCTTCGCGAGACACACTCCGAGGAGAAGAATTTTGCTCTTGTTTTGTAGACTTAACATGAGTTATTTCAGTTGTGTTAGGAAGGGAAGTCATAGCTCAGTACTATTTGGCCATGAAGGGCCTTTTGGAGATGCATAATTCCTGTCGATCCGTCTACACTTCTTCTTAGTGAGATTACAGGAGATAGTTGGCAGTATCTCTCTTTCTGTCGAGGCTTGGTCTTGCTTAGAGTGCTGCTCGCTCTCAGATTTCACCATGTCTGAGCTTCCATCCTTAGAGGATACATAAAATTGTTTGAGTAGGATTGTGGTGCAACACCTTGCACCTGACACTATTGGGCAGACCTTTGCTCTTGTTGCTGTTCCGGGTTATGGTAGAGGTGCTCTATCTACCCCAGGATGAGGTCGTGGCTGTGGATCCGGAGGTTGCTCTCGCACTACTTGCACTTATTGCGGGAAGTTGGGTCATTTTGAGGACAGATGTTTGGCTAAGCATGACTGACCTACTTTTACTAATCAGGCAATGGATGCTGCAGATGTCCCTGATACTGTCTCTTGTGCTAAGTTCAATGATCTACTATAGAAATTTCTTAGTTGTCACAGTCTCTTGCTCCACCTTCGTCAGAGACTGCTGCTCTTGTCTCTTCCTCCCCAGTTATAGAGTTGATTTGCTCCTCTTCTTAGTTTCAACGACGTGGTGAGTGGTTAGTATATTCTGGTGCTTTACATCATTTGCATGGAGATCAGAGATCTTTTGCACACATCCACCTTGTTCCACCATGTCGCATGGTGTAGGTTGCAGATGTGAGACATTCCTAAGTTGCTGGACAATGGTAGATACCATTGTTATCTGCACTGCAGTTATCTAATGTTCTTTTTATGCTTGCTTTTCCTATGAATTTGCTATTTGTCACTTGCATCACTAATGAGATGAATTGTAGAGCCATTTTTAACGCACGGTCTTGTGTCTTGTAGGATAAACTCATGAGGATGATTGGTATAGGACGTGAAGAAGGGACGGTATATCGCTTGAGCCAGACTGTCACTACTGTTACTGCTGTTGTTGGTTAGGGGGAGGTTGCTTGGGCCACTGGATCTCCTCTCCAGTGTCACCTCCGCCTTGGCCACCTCTCGTTGGATAGACTTAGGTGTGTTATGCCCCACATTTCTCCTACGACCGTCGTTACCTATGACACCACCGTGTCAGTTTTCCCTCCTTGTAGAGTGTTGGTTTTACTTCGTCTTTTTAGTTTTTTTATATAAATATGTGGGGGCCTAGTTGGATTCCTAATCGGTTGAGTCACCGTTATTTCCTTGTTATTGTTGATGATTATTTTAGAGTTTCTTGGGTATTTTTGTTGGGAAATAAATTTGATGTTGGATTAACTATTGAGAATTTTGTGAAAGAAATAAAAACCCAATTTTCCACTGTTATCAGAGTTGTTCGGTCTGATAATGTTGTAGAGTTCTGTGCCTAGTGGTTATGCTCATTCTATTCTTTTTATGGCATTATTCATCGGATCACTTGTGCTCACTCCTCTTAGCAGAATAGTGTTGAGAGGAAGCACCGTGACTTGCTTGATGTTGCTTATACTTTACTGATACATCACTCAGTTCTCTCATTATATTGGGGTGATGTAGTTCTGACTACTTCCATGAGCAGATTCTGTGGTAACTGCTGTATCCGGATCGGGAGGTGTTTCCTGTTACTCCCAGGGTCTTTAGCTAAGTCGTTTGTCCATAATTTTACTCTAAGGAGTGATAAATTGACACTTAGGATGATTAAATGTGTTTTCTTGGGATATTCGAAGACTCAGAAGGGGTACCAATGTTTTGATCCTGTATCCTCTCATTACTTTGTGTCTGTTGATGTTACTTTCTATGAGTCCATTGCTTGCTTCACTTTTGGGCAAGATTTACCTATGAAGACTAGTCATGCTCCTATGCCAGTTCCCCCTGCTGTTATAGAGGAGCTGCCCATTGCTATGCCTTCCACTACCACCAGTACTTCATTGAGATATAGTGACCCAATTGTTATAGGAGACTGCATATTACTCTGCAGATACCTGTTTGCACCTTCACTGACACCGTCCCCTATTCAAGTGAGCTCTGAGGCTTTAGACACTGATGATATATTTTCTAGTGGTGAGTATAGGACAAATAGGTACGGTTTCTTTTACGGATGATCCTTCAGTTGATATGACCATGGTTTAAAAAAATCAGCTTTAAGGCGCTCAAGGCTTAAGCCTCAAGGTGAGTTGGAAGAAAATCACCTTGAGGCTAGGCTATTGCCTTGGGGTTGCAATGTAAGGCATGCTCCTTGGTTTGTCAAGGCAAAGTTGTGGTGATAAGGTAGCGAGGCGGAACTGAGGCTATAGCCTCAATTGAAAGTTTACATTTGAAGGTCATGCAAGTTACATATGACCTAATAAAGTAAATAAAATTATTTTCTAAAATCTTATACCCATCACCTGACCCTAAACAATGGCCCTAACCTCTCAAGCCCTAAAAAGCCCATCGCCTTTAGCTGTTGCTAGTCATTCTCCATCTTTGGACTCCTCCATTACCATTGTCGATGGCTGTTGCTGCATCCCCAATTGCCAGTCACCTCCTCTACGTATCACCCCTTACCAATTTGACCCCTCTCGATTGCCCATCATTGCCCCCTTCCCTTATCAAGTCTCAACCCCGCTGCTTGTTGTGTTGGTAAGAGTCTCGACTTCTTTTGAGTTACACATCACATTTTTTCTTGTTACTTATACCTTTATTTTACTATTTAGTTCTGTTAAAGTATGTTTGAATGTTTTGTGTTAGTTTACATGTTATATGATCACTGAATTAATTTTTTTTAAAGAGACTATGTGGTGATTGTTTACTTAAATCTTGTTGTTACATGTTTATTATTATTCTCTAAAAGAAAATTCTTTCAAAAAAAAATTCTCTCAATTTTTTTTATTATTGTTTTGATTTTTTAGTACTATTATGTGACTATTATTTTGGTTTTTTGAAGAGTTTATATGTTGTGTGGTATTTATGTGTATTTAAATCTTGTTATATTAGTTTATATGTGAATATTGTGTGTACTGTGTGGTAATAATATTTAGTAATTGATATTTGAATGTTGTGATAGAGCAAAAATAGCATGGGCACTTAATAATATCAATTTGTGTCATTTTTTCTTATTTTCCATCTAAAAGTTGAGGTTTACGCCTCGCGTCGATGAGGGCAAACCACCTCGGTATTGTCTTGCATGTTTTAAAACCTTAGATATAATTGTAGACTCTGATCTTCCGTTTGCTATTCGAAAGGTCCCATGGACTTGTGTCGGATATCATGTTATTGGCAATTTAGCTACTGATGGCCTGGGGAACTCTTTTGGGAGGTTTTGCCGAGCTCTTGTCACCGTTGAGATACCTGCTACATATCGGCAGGCTATGCTTCATCCAAAGTGGCGTCAGGCTATGGAGGAGGAGATGGTCGCACTATAAGCTAGAGAGATATGAGAGCTTACGCCCTTACTTGTAGGTGCTACTGTTGTGGGTTATCGTTGGGTGTTTACACTTAAGTACAATCTAGATGAGTCAGTTGCAAGATACAAGGCTTGCTTTGTGGCAAAGGGCTTTACATTGACTTATGAAGCTGACTTCTTTGACACTTTCTCCCTTGTGGCACGTCTTTCTATAATTTACATACTAGTTTCTGTTGCAGTACATAGAGATTGGCCTCTTTATGAGTTACATGTGAAGAATGTTCTTCCATACGGTGACTTATAGGAGGTTTACATGCAGCAGCTCTCCGTCATGAGGTTTAAGGGAAGTGTGTGTAGATTACAGAAAGCCATCTGTCTTCAAGAAGAGCCTGAGAGCTTGGTTCCAAAAGCTTTCTCATGTGGTAGAGTCAGTGGGATTCCTCAGGTCATCTGTAGATCATTTCTTATTTGTCAGAATGATAGAAAAAGGGGTAATGGTTCTTTTGGTATATGTTGATGATTTGATTGTCACTGGTGATGATATGACAAATATAGCTGAAATTAAGCGCAGATCAATTTATGATAAAGGATTTAGGGCCTTTATGATATTTCCTTGTGATAGAGGTGGCCCATAGTAGGTATGGCATTGTTCTATCTTAACGGAAATATGCCTTGGATGTTTTGAAGAAGTCCGGCATGTTGGGAGCCAAACCAGCAAACATTCCCATGGATCCAAGGCATGGCTATATGACAATGATGTAGAGCTGGTTGACTGCAGGCAATACCAACTTGTGCGAAAATTGTTATACTTGACAATCACTAGGCCTGATACTTCTTTTGCAGTAGGAAAGCTGAGTCAGTTTATGGAGAGGCCTATGAGACAGCACTGGGATGTTGCTATGATGGTGCTCAAATACCTGAAAAGAGCACCGGCAGATGATCTCCTTTTCATTAATGGGGCATCTATGATAATAGTTGAATATTCTGATGTAGACTATGCATGTGTTCATGATGATAGGAAGTCTATTATAGCTTTTGTACTTATATTGTAGGGAACTTGGTGACTTGGAAAAGCAATAAGTAGACAACTATTTTCAGATCCAATGCGGAGTCTGAGTACAGAGCCATGGCTTAGATTTCTATGGAGATGATGTGGGTGAAAGCCCTATTTGCATTTACAGATTGATGGATCTATGGAATTGCGGTGTGATAATCGAGTTGCCACATATCTTGCCAACAACACTATGTTTTATGAACACACGAAGCATGTGGAGGTAGATTGCCACTATACCGGTGATTTGATCCAGAAGGGATTCATCTTGTCCTCCTAAGTGGCTTTAATGGCTTAGACTACTGAAATATTTACCAAGGCATTGGGCATGATTCTCCTTTGATATTTGTATGACCATGTTGAGCATGATAGATATAGGGGGGTTGTTGTGTACTCTTTGTTATTATGTTGGTGCTTATGTTATTTTTTTTCTTTTTTTAACGGGGTTGTACTGTAATTTTGCACCCACCTCTCTCTCTATATAAAGAGAGGTAGGGCTTGAGAATTAACCAAGTCATTTCATTTTCTCAACTTCACCAAATGGATTAATCCTGGTAGACCTCAGCGACCATGCTAGAAGGTCGTCCTTTGTGAATCCTATGGGACACGGTTGATTAGGAGGAGAGGAGACTAGTTGTTAGAGGCACATCTCATTTTTGGCAAGGCCTACAAAAAACTCTGAGAAGGGTGCAGCCTCACTACAGGGTTGTCTCGGGTGACATCTCTTGTTTCAGGTTTTGGACATACAACTGTTCAATGCCTGGTTTTCTTGCTGAGGTTTATCCTAGACTGTCAGCCCTTGCCACCTTCCTCTTGCGTCAATGGTGGACTACTTTACGAAAGATCGTTGGACACCTAGGTTGCTAGAGTTCCTCTCGAATGCAAGATTATAGGATCTCACTTTGCTTCTCTGAATGCTGCATGACCTCCGGCCAGGTGATGGATGTGTTGGTTGGATAAGGAAGTATGGGACCCTCTTAGTTAGGAAGGTATATCTGCATTTTATACAAGATATCTCCTACTTTGACCAAGTTCTGGCCTCAGGCTGTTTGAATTTCTGGAAAACCTACCTGCAACTTAAGGTTAAAATCTTCATGTGGTTGCTGAAGAGAATGAGATTGGTTGCTCGAAGCTACAGACAATGTTGGGCGTTGAACTCAGATGTTTCATGCATCCTTTGCAGTGGTGGACCAGAGGATGCAGAGCACCTTTTCTTTACTTGCTTGTTCTTGCTGGAGTGATGGTCTTCCTTGGCAAAGGGACTGATCCAACATGATATAGAGGTTGCCTTTTGGTACACTCTTCACATGCCTCTTCGACGAGGGGTTTATTAGGAGGTTGGTTACCCTACTTTGTTGTATTTGGGTATAGCATAATGGAGCTTCCCTTTGTAATATTTGGAGCATTTAGCCCTCCTTTTTGATGAATTCGTGGGATTTTAACAACCCCTGTTAGCCCTTTTTTTCTTCTCACCTCCAGCATCTTATAAATACTTCAACTCTTTGGTTTCGGCCTCACAGACGTTGCTTGCGAGGCACCGTTCATGTGCCTACGGACATTGCTGCTTCAGTGTGTGCAGCTCAAGGAGCAGCAACTAAATGGTGTGTTGTGGCTTGATCACCTCTGCTCCTCTTGCCTCCTCCTGCTGTTCCTCCTATGTTGTCGTCATCATGGTCATAGTTGCACAAAGGGGGAAGGAGATGAGGGATAGCAGGTGGAGGAGGTGAGGGATAGGAGAGGAGGGGTTATTTTGGAAAAAAAAGATAATAAAATTACAGATGTTTTAAAAAAAAACTTTAATTTTTACTCCAATATTTTCTTAAGGGTATGCAACTTAAAAAATTGAGGTTTCTAGGGGTATATACAACAATACAAAGGCTCTTTGCATATATATAAAATAAGTTTGGGTATATATGTCTTTCCTAAGTTTATAGGGGTCTACGTGTAAAAACCCCAATATGATGTAGGGCAACATCAGTGAGGAGTGCGATATCAATTGGGGCACGAAGAGAGAGTCACAAAGGAGATGTTTCAATGATTAGGGGGTAAGGATATTTGCTTGTCCTTGCATGCCCTTGTATGACCAACAAAAAGAGGGTTTAGTTGAGGCAGTGCCTCATCATCGCTTCACCTTGGAACGACCTTGACTGACTAAGGTGTTGCCTCACTGCTAATCAATCATGGTGACTGCCTTGAGGCTAAAATAGACTCACTTTGCCTCAAGGTGTATGCCTCGTGTGCTTCAAGGCACAATTTCTAAAACCATGAGCCAAATAGGACCTTATTATTCTCATTATCATGAGTCTTGCAACATGCCTGGGGAGGTCACCTTGGTCTATGGTGGTGGGAATCACCATTGATCCTAGGTGGTGTCTTTTGGATGGTTGGTCATGTGGTACCTAATGCTCCTTGAAAACAAGTTGAGCAAGAGGGTTTTGATTGTCCTTTGGGAAATGATCCTTCATAATCTAGACGAAGTTCAAACTTTACAATCTGCATATGTCCCTCATTTGAGAACTCTTGCCTATTTTTTCCGAAGGTAGCAATGTTTAGCCCTTGTTAACTTCTTGTTTCATGGGAATAGTGCAACATGCAGTGTTTTGATTGTCCTTTGGGAAGTGATCCTTCAAATTCTAGACAAAGTTCAAACTTTACAGGCTGCATAGTCACTCATTTGAGAGCTCTTGCCTTTTTTTTTACTAAGGTGGCTATGTTGAATCCCTTGTTAACTTCTTGTTTCATGGGAATTGTGCAACATGCCTCTAGCAATGAAATCCAAATGAATGCCAGTCCATGTCAAATGGGTCGATGCAGTTTTAGCCATCAGCAAAGATTCTCCTTTATTTGTACTTGGTTTACTAGTTATGGAAGAGCAACAACCTCATGATAGGTGGAGTTAAGCTGTGAACTTTCCAAAAAAAGGTTATGTTTGGATGAAAGAGAAGGATACCTAACATACACAAACACAACCTGATTCCCACCAAACCAATGCTACATTATGGATTATCTTCCTAAACCGGCAAGTGCTGCCACCATAGTCTTGGAAACAGCTCTGCCCTAGACGTCACCTGATTGATAATCACCACCACCATTTGCCCATTGCAAATAGAACCCCTGGTGAAGTCTTACCTTAATCTGATACTTGCTGCATCCAACAGTAGCAGCATCCAAACTTCAGAAGGTGCACCGGACTATTAGCAACTACATACCCTCCTGATCTGAAATCCCAACTAGGAGAGCCAAAGCCTGGATCTGCAGCTGGATGCAGAGAGATCATTGATGTTGTTAGCTTCAGGAGAAACAAGTTGGAGCTTTTGAATAATTTGGTATTCCACGTAAGTGCAAAACCTGCACCTTCTTAACCATCTTTAAAGTGAGTTCTGCCATTAGCCAGTTCACAAGTCTGATATCCGCAGGCATTGTTGCTTTTACCAAGCAAAGACTTCCAATGGAGAAGCCACATCGGCTCATTGCCATGGGCAACATTCTGTGATTCTTTTAGGTTGAGTACCATCTCTAGTCGAATTAGGTTGTGTTGGTTGGCTGACATTGATGATTGATGAAATGCTGCTTACTTACTTTGTAGTGAAAATAGATGAACCTGGGGATAGATTGAATCACTGATTTGATTTATCTACGATGGAAGGTTTCTTTCACTGAAATACTTGTTATATCATGTAGTTATGCAAAAACCTCCTGTCGTGTTAATAAAGTTTTTTGTATAACATTGAATCAGAGACTTGAATTGACAAGATCTTAATGAATTGCACAGGAATGAACACATGGTTTGAAATTGCTAACCTGTTGAATCTGCCTTCTTATAAAACCCAATCAGGCCTGTTTGTTTTAAAACAAAAATAGCTAAGCTTATAAGAAGACAGATTCAACAAGCATCTTTTTTGTGTTTTTTTTCAGTCTGAATATCATATGAATTGATAACAAAATGGGAGCCCATAATAACATTCCATCTGGTTCAGGAATTGTTTCTCCACTTTGACATAGATTTTTGAGAGATGCTATTTAGATACTTTTTCCAAAAATGAACTTACTAGTTTTTAATAGGTTTGTTTGTTTTTGATTGGGGCCTTTTTAGCTGGATCTTTCTTGGATCAAACAAAAGAAAAGGCTGATCACAAATAATAAAATAAATCATAGGAAAACACAAGGAGTTGGTGACCTAATTTCACCCGAAAGTTGTATGCTTGGGGAGAGTGCTATAACTCTTAGACATTGCACTATTATCTCGGTGGTTACAAGAAAAACTCTCAAAAAGCATCCCCCATACGATGGGGATCGTAGCTTATTTAAAATAGTAGACTTGTAAAGTCATGAGCTTCATGGCCTTGAGATCCTTGGATCGGGGTTGAAGCTCGATTGTTGGTCGCTGGTTGTTTTGTGTCACGTAGGCCATGTCAGCTAGATTTTGTAACGAATGTCGCTTAGCCGGTTAGTCGTGTTTTTAGTTGATTAAGGTAGTTGCCTGAGTGTGTCGGTTAATGTTGTCAATCTTATCTCTTGATTCAGCTTGAGGTCTTTTGAGGATCTTGTAGCGCCATAACTTGGCGGGCAGTTGCAAGTGGCTTGACCTTTGCTCAACTGCTTATATTAATGAAATAGTTTAAGACCCTTTAGGTGGGGTCTGCCCATTTACTTTTGTAGCCTTGTTTTTACCCGATTGGAGGTCGTCTTGAGCTAATTGTTAGGCCCATTTAAGTTGCCTTTGTTATTTGTGTTTGGTAGGCTTAGTGGGCTTAGTTGGGGATTTTTCCTCCCTCATCACTTTTATTTTTTGAAATTGGGACATAAAAATTTTGCGTTTGACTCACTTTCTCGTCGTTTTTTGTCTAATATTTCAACAACTAATTAAGCTTTACAGTCCTAGAGTGCAACCATTGCATGCCAGTTTTTTTTTTTAATTACTTAATTGTCTATTTTCAAATAAATGAGAGGAGAACTACTTGAGATTGACTATCATCTAAAGTTTCTTTGGAAGCTCAGATGTACAAAAGTTTGGAGCCTAGTCTTCCAAATTTTAGGATTGGAACATGCTTTGTGAAAAAAGATACAGCCATATGACAAATGTTCTCCAAATAATGGCAACGTTTCATGAAAATAATATCATTTCACTCTAACATGGTCGTTGTTATCATTCTCTCTCTTTGTCTACGTGCAGAGATATATCTGTCTCTCACTCTTTCAATTAACAATGACATAAGATTTTCTTCTGTGAGGTTTATAGTGATTCATATTGCTTGTATGATATAATAGGTGCCACAATACATTCTAGATTATATGTGGGGTAAAGGCCAATCCTGTAAAATTATTTGCACTCAACCCAGGCGCATATCAGCTATATCAGGTACTTGTATTACTTTAGATAGTTATTGAGTGCTCATTGATTATTAATTGCCTTATTTTTTGTAGTTGCTGAGAGAATATCTTATGAAAGAGGAGAAATTGTTGGAAACACCATTGGCTACAAGGTACTAAATCTGTGTTGACTATTTGCAAGGTTTGAATCCCATATCACTTCATTTATCAATTAGAATACTAATGTTACTTTGATCAACAAAATGATGGGATTTGTCCTTTTTAGTTTAGGGGCTTTTACATACATAGCCTTGTAAATTTCTATAATTATGTATATAGCCCTATCAAGTTTATAGATACATATTTGCCCGCATAAAGTTGCTCAGTTTTACATGTATAGCTGTTTGCCTATATCATGTTTAAGTTATGGTTAATCTTAAGCTATGTTTGGTTTTTTCTTAATTTTTATGGGCCTTTGTGTTTAGTTGGAATCTTAATATAAAGAAGAAATTTGCAATCTTACAAAAATTCTACTTGAGTTAGGTTTGATCAAGATGATTTGTTATTTTTAAGAATTGCTTTTCTATTCCCATAGATTGCATGACAAACTTGAAGAAAATGCCATTGCGTTGCTCCTTTCCATCCTTGCTATTTTTTTCACCATTTCAACTTCATGACTTGCTCCTGTTGTTGTTCCTTCAACTTGGTATTTTTGGACAGAGAGACCCTAATAAGCCCATCCAACACCCTTAAAGAAGACTCTTCACCATCCTTTTGCTTTATTGCCTCTTTTGCTGAATATAGCTAATGTTTGCTTTGTCGTCCTAAGTGCAATTTAAATCTGGACCTAGCTTAACCAAGTAGCAACAAGGGTAAGTATGGGTTAATCTCACGAGGAGGGGCTAATGATGGATACTAGGGATTACTGGACCAATTCATAGTAATTACTAACCTAAGAATGCACACAAACACCAAACTAATGCGAGACTCCTACAAACGACGCGAAACATCAAATTCAGACTGTGTACTCAACTAAGGAAAATCCTAAATAAATACGAACGGACTGTAAAAAATCCTAAAAGTATCCTAAACTCCTAACAACTTAAATCAACAACCCTCCAAAAATCATGGCCTAAATCCTTGTATATTAACACAAGAAAATACATAAAGTCTCAAATAAAAATCAAAATCCAGAATTGATACCCGTGCACTTTATGAACTTTAGGAATTTTTCTACTTTTAGTTTTTCCTTGAAATTCGGTATGCAAGTACCTAACCTAATATAGAACTCAACAAAAAAATGGCAAAATTATCCATTGACCCTAGATGGAGATAATGTTTGTAAGATGCAACTCCTAAATCTAACATTATAACAATGATTTATTTTTATCTTTTTTCCTATAAGTGATGAGTGCGAGATTTGGTGTGCAACCTAAGGACTACAAAACATGTGTACTATAATTTGTTTGGATTTTTTAATGATGGAAAAACATGGAAATAATTTGTAACTAACCTGCAAACTAGTGCAAACACATGAAATAGAACCAACATGAATAAATGAAATTATAATTAAATGCAATGTAACGAGACTCAATACATCAAAAACTAACTAAATGACTTGAAAAGAAATTAAGAATGAGATGAGAAATCAAATCCTAACGTCGAGGAAGTTTGCCATCGATCCAGAGCCCAACATATCGACATTGTCCATGTTTATCACTTGAAGAACAAATCGACACATGTATTCATGCCAACCAATCCAAGGACTTCCTCCTTGCTGATGATGATGGTGCGAAAGATGCAAAGACATGGCATAGATGTAGAGTGCTTTGGATGAAAGGAGATGAAGAGAGGTGAATGGCCATAAAGGTAGAGAAGGCTGGTCGGGATTGAGGGGAAGATTCCTTTTCTTAGAGGGCTAGAAGTGTCTTATAGACTTGAGAGCCACTAGAAGAGTCCCAAAAATCTTCGAAATTAGTAACTAAGGGATAAGGAAGTTGTTTTGGAGTCAAAACAACTCATAATTTCATAAAAACTTTGATTTTCGACCATTTATGCTATGTATAAGTCACCATGTAGCTTGGATGGGCCTATTTCTTGGTTTTGTTTTGATTTAGCCTCTCAAATAGGTGCAATGGCCCAACAATAGTCCAAAGGAACTCTTGATTTTTACTTCTTTTCTCCCTTATTTTCTTCACCAAAGTACGAAAATGCCCTCATAATTTCACATATTTCTTTGCACCTCCTTTTTCATCCGTAATGTGAATTTTTATGCATCTACATCAAAAATATGAAAACATAAAATTATTTATATTATATGAAATATGTGCTAAATATCTACTCTAATCACATGAACAAAGGCTAAAAACTAACAAAAATAGACATGAAATCTAAAATATTAAGAACTCATCAAGTAACATCTATACTTTTCATAAAAAACGTTACATGTAGCATCAATTTAATTGATTGTCATTGTTGCAAAAGGAGGTATGCTTGCAATGAGAGAAATGTAAATATGAAGCTCACAATGGCATTTACATAGTATTAATTTTTTTTGTGGTATTTATGTAAACCCTAAAATAAGTCAAGGGTCTATATTGATCAATCCCCCTCCCTCTCCTTTAATTGGCACCACCCACCCTCTACTTTGACCAACATCTTCATTCCTTTCTCCTAGCTAGCTACACCTTCTCTCACCCATTCCTTCCTTTCCCTCCTCTAGGTAGCAACCCCCTCGCCCTTCCTCTATTCTGAAGCACCCCTTCCTCCTCTTGCTACCTTTCCCCTTTCCTATTCTTGCTCCTCCTCCATCCAATTCCTAAGGCACAACAAGAGATCTAAAGCTCTATTTTCACTTCATTTTCACTCCTTTTATGGTTCCATACATTTTTAAGGGAGTTAGAGGTCAAGAAAGGAAGTATTTTTTTAATGATGTAGATATGGTGCAACATTGCAAGAAATGCAACAGAGTGCTTACTTTAGTTTTTCTCTGAGTCATCAGCTTGTATTTGTTCTTGAAGGGACATCATGTTGAGTTGGGCCTCTTGCACCCTTGCATGGGTCTTTCTTCTTCTGCCTCGGCAGTTGCACCTGGAGTATAGCCAAGTGGTAAGGCAAGTGAAGAACAATAAATGCATCATGGATCGGAAGATTACTCTTTAGGCAAAGTGGTTTTCTTGCAAGCCAGCTTGACTTTTTAGTTACAATGAAAGAGAGGACCATGACAAGTGAGCTCAAATTAATATAAATTAGTTTCCCCTACTTGCTAGATTTCCACCTACTTAACATGGTCTTTTTTTTAAAAATCAGAATCATTTTGGAGAACTGTTCTTTTAACATATCATCGTTACTCTTACCAACTGTGTTAGTATGATATGACGATGTCCATTGCATTCAAAGTGTTTAAATATTTTTCCTTGATGAACCTTCATTCATTTTCCTTGTTAGTAGTTAGACCATTTTGGTTCCTCTCTCTTGCAGCTATGGGACAAAGGTATGCTTAGATGTGGTTTTGAAAGACAAATTCTTCAAGAATTATGAATTGTGTTTTGTAGAGATTTTAGCAATTTTTGGTTAGTATTTATTTTGTTCTAGTATCCAAAATCTGAAACTGTTAGGAAGTGACTTCAGAACAATACCCTTTTTTATAACAAAACAGAAGCTGCATTTCATCCTGTACTAAATCATTGAGAATCTCTTCATAATGCACCATGAACTCTTCTTGAAGTTATTTTTCCTTCTCTATCCTTCAGATACGTTTGGAGTCCAAAGGTTCGAAGCATTCGTCTATAATGTTCTGCACAAATGGTATTCTTTTAAGGATGCTCATTGGCCGAGGTGCTGATATGCCTAAATCTCAATCTATGAGATCTGCGACGGATTACCTTCAGGAGTTAACTCATATTATAGTGGTAATGAATTGTGATTCCAATTCCCTGATGTGCCAGTCATGTTCTCAGATTAGCAAAATCACATAATTGAATTCTTGTTTTATTTTCGATGTTACAAGGTTTTTTGAAAGTCCTGTTTATGTTTGTATGGAAAGTTGAGTTGGATATTATTGAGGGGGTACTCTATTTACTGACCACAGAGCTGTTCAAGTAGGAATACTAATATATAAGAAGAGAAGCTAAAAGAAAAGAAGGAAAAAAAACCAAAGAAGGAAATACAAACAATAGGAAAATATTTTAATACTTTTCCTCAAGCTAGAGCATAGAGGCCTCACACGCACAGATTGGAAATGATTTCCTTGCGACAGGCTCTTAGAAGAGCCTTCACAAACACATCTTTTATTTGTTCTGGAGATTGAAGATTGGGAGTAGTTGTCTGTATGTTCATTACTGCATCAATGAATAAAGTAACAATCTACTTCGATGAGTTCAATTCATTTCATGAAATTAGCATAGAAAGTGTCATCTTTACTGTCATAAAACATATATATTTGATGCTGCACTTCTATGCTAATATCTCTCAAAGGAGAGGCAATTCATAGTAGCTCATATTTTTCTTTTTCCGGGGGTGGGGTGAAGTGAATATGGTGGGCATGGGATTTGATCCCATGACCTCTTTGATGTTGATGGCCGTTTCTATCACTTTGCCAATCCCTTAGTGGCCATAGTAGCTTATAGTTAGTTAGTATTAACCATAACATGATATTTTAATTGCACTCTAGATCTTTGGTTTCCTACTCCAAGTGACTAAATTTCATGATTGAAAAATGCCTAGAAAAGCGGCATTCCAACTAGGTGTTTATCCATAAATTGACTTACTCTTTCAACAAGAAATGATATTGTAATTGTTTTCCAATACAACTTCCTCTCTCTCCCTCTCTTCTTCATCGCTGGCTGCCATCTCATCTCGCTCTCTCTTCTGTTCAGTGTGCGCAGCCTCCATTGGCAGCAACCTGCTGCTGTCATCTCTTCCCACGTGGAAGAGCTTCCATGCTCCATAGTGCCCAATTCTTCACATGGTATGAGAGCCTTCAATCTGGGCTCTTCTCCTGGATTTTTCTACATGCATAGGAAGGAAGAGAAGAGAAGAAATGCCACACACAACAACCTGTGTGTGACTTTTCCTGGTGGACAGCGATCATGTGCATGGCCTTTCCTCTTGTCAGATCATGCACAAGAAACCCCATCTTGTGCGTGATTCCTACACGCAGCAGAACCCTGTGTGTCGAGGTATCTTCGTTGACTTGTGAGTTCTTTCAAAGAACTCTTTGAAGGACCTTAGTGCCTTATGCAAGGTCCAAGGAGACACGTAGGGGACTCTGGTAGGTGGCTTCCCTTACGTATCCAGCACCTTACACGGAGCGTACAAGTAGAGGAAGGAAATGTTATAGTTCAAGGCACCACGATTAAACTTCAGAGTGTCTTGAACTATATCCTACGGGCTCGAGCATTCATGATCTTTGTAGGAGGATGGGACAAGTTGCATGTCCTTCTCGAGGAGTTTGAGTCCAAGGATGCGACGAAGAAGTGGGAGAAAGAGAACTACTTGGTGATGAATTGGCTGATGAACTCAATCAATCCATCCATTACTTCCAACATGTTCTATAAGAAGTCGGCTCATGAGATATGGGATTCCTTGGAGAAGAGAAACTTTAAGAAGTCTAGCAACACCTGCATCACTGACATCTACACTCGTATCTGGATGGCTAGTCAGTGGGATCTTCCCTTGAGAAGTACTACTTGAAGATTGAGCCACTCTTTGAAGAACTGGAGATCTATGAGTCTGTCTGCTATGACAAGAAGACCGTTGTACGAGAAAGGTAGCAAGCTGTAAGATTCTTGTCAGGGTTAATCCTTGATATCAACCAACACGTGATCGGACACTTACACTGGGTAAGGAGTTGGATCTCGAGACGATTTATAATCATCTCGATAAACTTGGAGAACCAGATGCAGGTTCTATTAGAGCGATGGTGTCTGAAAACACCACTATGGCTATCTTTGATGGAGGCCTTGGATGTGGTTGAGGCTCAGGTCGAGTCTATCCACCATGTCAACATTGTGGATGCACCAACCATCCACAAGACTGTTGTTGGGACAAATTTGGAAGACTCACACATGGGGCTTCTAGTACTATACCTGTGGAGTCTCTTACTCTTGTGGATCCTAAGAAGATTAAGGACATGCTTCAGGATGAGAAAGAAAAGAAGATGGCGGCCATCGTGACGACTATTGAGGTTGCTCAAGAGGCAATGACTTTGGAGGTCGCAAAAGGCTACAATGTCATTCCTACCAAAGAGAAGATTGAAGATGTGGTGCTTGAAGAAGAGAAAGAGTGGTGGGGACTGTAGTCTCATCACAAAGTAGAGTAAGTTATTGTCCTCCTGATCTCGACTTGAGGGGGAGTGTGGAGAATAAGGTGCCACGTGGTAGGTTAGTTTGGCCATGTGGCAGGTTTTGTCCACCCAAAGAGGCACAGGCCCTAAAGGTTTGTTTAATTTTTCTTGATGTCCAAGTCTTGTTTTTTTTAGTATGGCATTTTGTCCTTTAGGCAAGTAGTTAAGAGGATTTGGTGTTTTCTATTTTAGGAGATATGATTAAGTTTATTTCATGTTTTAGAGTTTGAGTTTAGTTCTCTTTACAAAAGAGAACCTATGTAATTGCTTTGAGTTAAGTTAATGTAATATTATTTGCCAACACAACTCCCTATCTCTCCCTCTCTTGCCATCTCTTTCTCTCTCTCCTGTTCAGCGTGTGCAGCCTCCATTGGCAGCAACTTGCTGCTGCCATCTCTTCCCATGTGGAAGAGCCTCCGCGCTCCATGGTGCAGGGGTGGATGACGGTGGTTCCGAGGGTAGACGACGGTGGGCAGGGGTGGCACAAAGGTTGGCGGGTGTTGGTGGCAGCACCTTCGACTCAAGAGGAGGGGAAGAGCACAGGAAAAGAGTTGGGTTGCATGAGGTGCTCTCGCAGGGGGGCAGTGGAGGAGAGTGAGATTGGGAGGGGGGGGGGGGGGGGGGGGGGGAAGGGAAGGGAAGGGGGTGTGGTTTTGGTTTGGGTCCTCAACAAAGTCAAGTCTCAAGGGCACTACTTTGGTATGAAAATGCAAAGTTGAGTCTTTGTGACAACTCTGGGTTTTCAATGAAAGTCGAGTCTTAGAGTCTCAACTTGGGTCTTTTTAAAGACTCAGCTTTGCTGTAAATAACGTTTAAAGCTTTTTGAAGTGGTAATTAACAAAATAGGTTTTCTATAAGCTGTCTGTATGGAATTTTTTCTGCTCGAGTCATCCCTCTGCCCACTCACTTTCCTGCTCCTCGGGGGCAAAAGTTTGCCTTGTTTCAATCTCAACAATGGGCCACTGACCAAGCAATATTGTAAAGAGAGGTGAAGGAAAACAAATTAGCGGCTACTAAAATGAAGTATTAGGCATGAAAACCCTAGGAGTTCCCCTGCTGTGATATCATGTGGGGAAAATTGAATTGACTGGGTTTATTTTATTTATAGACTATATAGGAGTGCATTAAGGAACAGAATTACATAAGAAGAGAAAAAAAAACCAAAAGAAAACAGGAAAATAGAGAAGGAAATATGAATAACTATAAAATACTCTAATAATGTTGATTTGTATTTTTTTTCAGGATGAAATTCATGAGAGGGATCGCTTTTCGGATTTTATTCTGGCAATTCTCAGGTAGCTTATTCAAATATCATGTCTTCGTAATAACATGCCTTGTAAATAAAATCAATGAGTTTTTCTGAATCATCCATTTTCGTTGGTTGATGAGTTTATAAATCAAACCTGGCTTTGGAAAATGGTATTCGTAGTTGCTTGTTAATACCATGATATTGCCTTCTTATGGGTTATTAAATTGATTTTTGTGTTCTTTTTATCTATTTCTCTTGCATGTTACGCTCACTTGGTTTCTCAAGGAATGGTTGAGCTTTGAAAGGAGAACACTGGGAGAATATAAGCAAATTTTTAATGGCCTTCATCGTCTCTCCTTTTTTCTTGATGTCTTTCTCCTAATCAAACTATTATGTTTTTCTGAGTCCTTTGATTGCAATATGCAAGTGGTGAGACTTTTAGAGTAGAGGAAATATTGTAGTAAATTTAACCTATTTTATTGATCTAGACTTGCATCTTTGGGAAGCGTTATGATAATTGCTATCACTTCCATGTAAGAAGCCTCGAATATTCTGCAGAATATATGTCCCCTACGTCCTGTGCTTACACATGAAGGAATAACAATGGCTAGATGTCCAGGATTGACAGGTTTCTATCTAATGTGGAGTTGGTTGAGGCTTTTCCTGTGACAGATGTTTGTGCGTTGGAGTGGTCGTTCTCAGATCACACTTCTCTGTTGTGCCAGCCGAATGAGGGGGTACGGTTCGACACATATTTTAAATTTGATAGGTCGTGGCTATTGGAGGAGGGGTTCAAAGCGTTGGTGAAGTGGAACTCCATGGAGGTGGAAGGTTCGACGACCTATCTGGTAAAGAAACTTTCCTTGCTGTGCAACCATCTGAAGCTTGCTAGGAGGGAGATCATGGCATCTAACAAGGGTAGGAAGGAGGAGACTTTGGCAGAGATTAGCAGAATTGACAGACAGGAGGACCAGGCTCCCATCTTTTCGGAGGATATGGAGATCAGGGCGAGGATGTCGAAGGTGATCCAGGAGGAAGACAGACGGACGGAGATGGAATGGAAGGAGAGATCTAGGCAAAGATGGTTGAAGGAAAGGGACTCCAACACAATGTTCTTCCACCAAATGGCTTCTGTCAGGAGGAACTGGATAGATAAGATGGTGATTGGCGGGGATGCTTTCTCAGGCAAGGAGGAGGTGGGGCAGGCGACGGTAGATTATTTCAGTGAGTTCACTAGGAAACGATCCAGGGGAGGCTAGAGGTGGAGGGGGGAGGATGTGCAGCGTATCACGGAGACTCAGGCGGAGGGTCTTACGGTTGGCTTCTTAGAGGAGGAGGTGAGGCAGGTGGTGTGGGGCCTCAATGTGGAGGGATGCCCTGGCCCAGATGGCTTCCCTGTCTTCTTCTTCGGAGAGCTCTGGCCTTTAGTGGGGGCATATGTGATGCGGGTGGAGTTCGCATTCGGCAATAGAGGTTTTAAGAAGCTGAATAGATAATACTTGTTTCTGCTGTCTAAGAAGGAAAGGGCGGAGGCCATCCAGGACTTTAGACCGATTGCCCTGTCTAATGCAACTTACCTTATTGTGGCTAAGGTCCTGGCTAGCAGACTGAGGGGCCTTCTGGGTGATTTGGTCTCCCCTGTTCAGACAACTTTTGTTCCAAGGAGAGGAATTCTGGATGGTTTTGTGATTGCGATGGAAGCCTTGGCAGCGTGGAGAAGGGAGAAGCAGGCTTTTTTATGGAAGGTGGATTTCAGCAAGGCGTATGACTCGGTTCAGTGGGACTTCTTGTGAGCGTCTCTGTGGAGGAGGGGTTTCCCTATGATCTGGATTGATTGGATAAAAAGATGTGTGATGACAACATCCTCTTCAGTCCTTATCAACGGGAACCTGGCAGGAGGTTAGGTCCAACCTAGAAGAGGGGTCAGACAGGGGTGCCGTCTTGTGCCCATGCCTTTTGTTCTTGCAGCAGATGCACTTGCACGGGCGACACACAGAGCTTGCAACAAGGGGCTGTTTAGGGGCTTTGACTTTGGTGGTGGTAGGGAGGTGGTGGTCCTACAGTACGCTGATGACACACTCTTCCTAGTCAAAGGAACTGTGTTGGAGGCAAGGATGTTGAGGATCCTATTGGATCTCTTTGGTGAGGGGTCAGGGCTACGAATTAGCTATCAGAAATCAAACTTCATTCCGGTCAATTTGTCCGCCACGGAGGCAGAGAGGGTGGGTGCTGCTTTGGAGACAGAGATGGGTTCCTTGCCATTGGTGTATCTGGGCCTCCCTCTGTTGGACCGTCGTCTCAGCCTGCAGGATTGGCTCCCGTTGCTAGAAAGAATGGAGGGAAGGTTGATAGGGTGGTCCTCCAAGCTTTTGTCTAGGGTCGGGCGACTGACCTTGGTGAAGGCGGTTCTGGCCTCCATATCGTCCTTCTTGTCGGTCTTCCGGTTGCCGTGCCAGATTGAGAAGGTCTCGGGATTGATGAGAGACTTCTTCTGGTCTACTGTAGGGGCGACAGGCAGGGGGGGTGAGGTTGGTGGCATGGGAGGAGTTGTGCAGGCCTACATAAGAAGGGGGCCTTGGGGTTAGGGATGTGGATAGAACGAACATCAGCCTTCTCACCAAATGGATCGCGAGGTTGGTGGGGCATGAGCAGGGGCTTCTTGGAGATGTTATGTGGCGATGCTACGATGATTTCTTGTCGTGGGGACCTCTCTGCTCTCCTCCCCCTGGAGCGTCTCACTTCCTCAGGGGCCTGGTGACGGTGGCTGTGAGAGTGAGAGGCTTCTTTGACCTGGTTCTCGGTGCGGGGGACTCGTTTCGTTTCTGGCAGGATGACTGGCAGGGGGTCAGCTCTACTCTAGGGGAGAGGTTTCCTCACTTAGTGAGTAGTGTGGTGAACATTTCCACAAAGGGTGGAGAATGCCAGGACGGATCCTGGTGCCCCATATTCCGGGGGTATCTTTCCGATCAGAGATGTGAGGACTTCCAGCGGCTGTTGCAGGAGTTGGTGGGTTGGGCACCGGGCAAAGGCCTTGATGGTTTTTATTGGGAGAAGGGAGACTTCTCGGTGGCAAAGTTGTACTGCAGGTTGGGAACTGGTGAGGCTGATTTGGATGTTGACTTCATGTGGGATTGCAGACTGATATGGATGGTGAAATGCCTGTTGAAAGTGAAGATCTTTGCTTGGTCGATGAGGAGGAAGGATCATGATGAAGCAGTGGAGAGCAAGATGGGCTCAGACAGACGATCTAGCGTGCCCCCTTTGTGGGGCGGCTGTTGAGGATGTGCAACATCTTTTGCTTCAGTGCTCGTTTGTAGCACAAGTTTGGGAGGAGATGGGGATTGGCTGGATCTCCCGTTAGGATGCCGCTAGCTTTTGGTCTTCCTTTCGCAGGGGAAATGCAGGTGGTGAAGTCTTCACCTTTCGCTTTAAGCATGATCGGGCAAAGGTCTTGGCTATTTTGTGGGGAGTGTGGCTGGAGAGGAATGGGGTGGTGTTTAGGGGGGAGATGCCTTATGTTTAGAACTCTGTATCCTCTATCTCCTCCCAGATTGATTTTTGGAGGTCTATTTTGTAATTCCTGATGTAATTTTGTTCTAAGGTGGAATGAATTTGGGTGGTTATCTATGGGATAACTGCCCCTTACTTTTTCAAAAACATTGTTGAAATCAAACACATGAAAATCACACATGAACACAGGGATTTATGTTGAAAACTCTCCTTGGATCATTGGAATAATGGTGGGTATGGCTGATGGCTTAGCTTTATTTTTGCAGGTAAAAGCGTTTTACAACTTATGTTTTTGAAGATCCACGTAGGTCACCGGTTAGACTAAGTGAGTTGGGTTATTGTTGCTATACCTTAGGCTATATTGGATTTGGGTTGCGGTTAAGTTCTTGCAATGAATGAATTTTAGGATGTGTTAACTTGAGAAAGTTCTAATCACACTTATTAATTACCTGTGTAAGTGACCTTCAAGATGATTTCTGCCTTTATATTAGAATCGTTTGTGCTTTCACCTTAGTTTAAGCCATAAAATTAGCTTTTATTCAAGAAATGAAACTAAAGGGAAAGCTGTTGAGAGAATTGTGTAGTGGTCATTTAGTCCCATATCATGTAATGTGGAGTGTTGTGTGTGGTGACCTATAAATAGGCATATACGCCACTTGTTTCTTTGAGAAGATCAATATAGATATTCACCCTATTAGGGCCTTCTGTTGTGATTTTCTCCTTGTTTCTCGTAAGTAGGATTTCTACGTAAATCCAAGCATTTATCATTGTTTATGCTTTGATATTATTATGCTTCCGCTTATTATATTATTTAATTTGGTTTCAGAGTTACTCGATTCTTTGGTTTATTATGTTTATCATTATTTGAAGTTCCATTTTTCTTGATTCATCTGGAGGAGTCGAAGGTGGTAACGATCAGATTTGAGGAGGTGATGACAGCGGCGAGAGCTGCTTAGTCCTCCCCTTTTGGTGGTGATCAAGAGTGAAGAAGACGGGGTCATGGGTGCTACTGAAGGTGTACGAGGAAGGTGAAGGGGGTGATGAAGACTGATGGTGCTCGCGTAATCTGGGTGCGATCTCATGTGTGATTGGCATTGTGGGCCACGATCAATAGGAGCATTGTTGGAGGCAACGATTGCAGCCACGAGGCGAGGAGCATCAAGCTCGAAGCCCAGTGCGAAGCGGCATATGGATGCGACAGCGCTGCTGGGTCCAATAGCAGGTGGCGTTGGTGGGTCCTGGCAGTTGTTAGCGGAGTTGCTAGGGCTCAGCGGCGATGCTGTTGGAGTTGTTGTTGTGTCGCCCGTTGAAGGAAGAAGGCGGATTCTTCGCTCGTACCACTGTCGTAGCCATTGCATGGGGACCCTAAGCGGTGCTTAGAGGTGAGCGAGGTTAAGAGGCGATGGCGACTGGTGGTGAAGAAGGTGTCGAAGGAAGAATGGTGATGATATCTTTTTTGGCGTCTTCAACCATATCTTTTGGGTTCTCTTTGAACCCAAGAGAGATTTGGTAATTTTATTCACTTACCCATTTGTTTTTAGATTATCTCTTTTGGGTTCATTTTTGAGTACTTTATCTCTTTTGGGTTCATTTTTGAGTATAGTTGGAGAAAACAATAGTTCTTATTCAACTCCAAAATCCTACACCTCTTTATATAAAGAGAGGTGAAAGGAAAAATTGCAACATAAGTCTAGATAGAAATTTAAAATAGGGAAACAATACAAAAGAAACATGGAATGCATAAAATAATGACTAATATGTAAGCACTCCCTCTTAAGTTGGAGCATATTTATCAATTGCGCTCAACTTGGAACAAACACTAGACATTAAACGTGGAGCGACGAAGCGGCTTTGTGAATATGTCTGCTATCTGATATTTAGAAGAAACTAAGGTGGTATAGATGACTCCATGCTGTATCATGTATCTAGTATAATGGCAATTAACCTCAACGTACTTTGTACATTCATGAAACATTGGGTTGTATGCTATATAGTTAGCAGTGCGATTATCATACCTTATCTCCATTAGCCCTTCCATCGGGACATGCAAATCATGTATAACTGATCTAATCAGACCATCTTTGCTGTAGTTTGTGCCATGGTATGATACTCTAATTCTGCACTTTTTTTGAAAACTTAATTTTGCACTTGACCTAGATATAACCTGCTATTTCTTACTTCTCTAGGTTACAAGATTTTCTACCTCATAGGTACAAAAATTGGTAGTTGACTTCCTGTTTGCTATGCAACTGGCATAATTTGTATCAGAATAGCCAACAACAGTCATTGACATGCCTTTTTTGGAACTAGATGCCCCTGCTTAGTGCTTTCTTCAGGTACCTGAGCACCTGCATAGTAACATTCCAAGGCTACGTAATTGGTTTATCCATGAACTAATTAAGTTTTCCAACTGCATGGGAAAGATAAGGATGAATAATAGTAAGTGTTGAGTTATGTTTTGTGGCTCTTCTATTTTATTTTAGAGTGAAGGGTATCCTTGTGATTTCTTCTCTGGTGTCTCTCTATATAAAGGCACCTGGGCCTTTCTCGAATAGACTATTACATTTCATCCCAACATGGTATTAGAGCAACGGTCCTTGACCGGTGCTCAGGTATCCCACCCAAACCCTAGCTGCCTACCTGACACAAAAACCCTTCTCCCTCTTATCAGCACCGCCGACCTCGTAAGCTAGCTCCATTGCCTGCCCTCTTGCCGTAGGCCTCTAAGACCGTCGTTGTCAGCCTCCATATCGTCGCCGTTGGCCTATTGGCCTCTGTGCATTGGCTGAAGCGACGTCGCAAGGGGCTTCAGGCCTCCCTGCCGGTGTCGCCATGTTGCTAGGTCCCCCTTGGCTTAGTAGCACCCCCTGTGTCTACTGTTGGGGGTTGTGTTGGCCTAGATCAGACCCTAGGAGACCTTCCTTTTCTTTGATCTCTTCTTGAGAGGATTTAACGGTGTACTACAAGGAGTAGGACTGGTCTGCTCTACCTCTATAGGGTCGTTTATTGGAGCGCCGCTTCTTGAAGGGCACCGCTAAGGCCTCATCTTTGCCTTAGTGTGTGTAAAGACATTCTTTTCTTGCTATTACTGTTGGTATATGGTCTAAAAGCATTTTTTTCATAATGCTAATGTCTGGTTTGTAGTCCATTTAAGCCTAAAATTGCATTTTTCAGACCTTATGATTTGAGCTTTTGCCTTTAAAACTTGTGTTTCTTGTGGATTGTGACATTGGATATCATGGGGGGATCAAAAGGAACCTTTGAGTAACTTGGAGGGGAAGTCATCTACCATAAGCGTCCCCCCTCACATGTAGGGGACGTCTATCAAGTTGGATGGATCCAACTTTCTACTTTGGTCCACTTTTTTCTTCCGGTTCGTAGATCTCATCGGAAGAAATATATATTGACAGATGATGTGCCTGCCGTGAAGTCAGCAGATTAGGAGGCTGCCAATGATTGGGTGGCAACATGCCTCATGAATAGCATGACGTAGACTATTGCCAAACAGGTCATGGCGTATGCCTCCACGCAGAAAATGTGGGAAGTGTTGGATGGGATTCATTCCCACAAGAGCAATATTACCAGGTTGTGCGGAGTTCTAGAGGACATTCATACCCTTTGGAAAGGCACTATGGCCTTATCCAAATATTATGGCACCATGAAGAATGTATGGCACGAGCTGGACGTCTACCAGCCTATTTCTACTGATGCAGTTGTTATAGTCAAGCAGAGAGAGGCTATTCACTCTATCCAGCTTCTATCTAGGCTTGGTGCTGAGTACAAGGCGGTGAAAGATCAGTTCATGACCATGGATGAGATTCCTACACCAGCATAGATTTATGCTCGTCTCTCTAGACTTGACACCTCTGATCTTGTGCCTACATCTGATGCCTCTGCTATGGCTGTTGTCGGTCATGGTAGGGGAACTTTTGGGGGTAGAGGTGGTCGGTCTTGTGGTGGTGCACGTGGTCATGGTTGAGGTCGGAGCTCCTTTTGTGAGTACTGTCACAGAAATAGACATTACTGTGGACCGATGCTGGGTGAAGCATGGATATCCACAGGGTATGGATCCACGTGTTCATTTGGTATTTGCAGAAGATACTTCTGAAGTCTAGGAGGATGATAGCTATATTTCAGTCTCTAGAGCAGATTATGAGCGCTTCATGGTTTCTCAGGCATCTTACCTCAGCCTTAGTTTAGAGATTTGCAAGTATTGTAGCCGTGTCAGCTAGATCTTGAGCCCCTGCTTGACTTGCAGATTCAGGTGCCTCTTACATAACTGGTGATACCACATTGTGTTCTTCTCTATGAGATCTTGCTACTCCATTCTAGGTTAAGGTAGCAGATGGTGGTTTGTCACCAGTTACTGGTCTTGGGAACATCTCTATCTCCTCCACTTTACCTTTATCAAATGTTATGCATGCGCCTAAGTTGCTCTTAATTTGATGTCAATTAGTCAGATTACGAAGGATTTGCAGTGCCGGGCAATTTTTCATGACCAATATTTCTTCTTGCAGATCTCCAGACGATGAGGTGGATTGGACTTGAGTAGAATGGCCTCTACTATCTCCATGTTCGACCTACACATAATGTTGATGCTATTTGTGCCAGTACTACCCTTCAGTGACATTTCTGCCTTGGTCATCCTAGCTTGCATGTCCTTCGTTGTCAATTTCCAGAAATGTCTTTTCTTTAGTCTTTTCGGTGTGAAGCATGCCAATTGGGCAAACACCATAGGTCTTCTTTTCCGTCTCGAAATCAACAGATTGAGTTTGTATTTGATTTAATTTATGCTGATGTTTGGGGCCCGTGTAGGGTCAAGAGTATTCACGGATTTCAGTACTTGTTCTTGTGGATGACCGTACCAAGATGTTCTGGGTGTTTATGGTGAAAGAGAAGTTTGAAGTTTTTGATCTTGTTAAAAATTTTGTTTAAGAAATAAAGACTTAGTTGTCCACTACTATAAAAATTTTTTGGAGTGACAATGGTTTGGAGTTTATGAATGCCAACATTGCACATTTCTTTTAGTCTTTTGGTATTACTCACGAGACTTCCTGCGTTCATACCTCCCAACAGAATGGGGTAGCCGAACGTAAGCTCCACCATTTGCTTGATGTGGCTTGTACTATTATGTTTCAGATGAATGTTTCTTCATCTTTTTGGGTTGATGCTGTGTTAACTGGCACATGCTTGATGAATCGTATTTCATCTTCGATTTTGTGGGGTAAAACCCTATACTTTGTCCTATTCCCTGGCAAGGATATGTTCTCTGTCACTTCGGTTGTTTTTGGTTGTGTGTGTTTTGTACACTCATATAAAGTGGATAAGATTTCTCTTCTCTTTAAAGTATCTTTTTGGGTTACTCCAAGACCCATAAATGGTACATATGCTATGATCATGTTTCACAGAGATTTTATGTTTTTATTGATGTCACGTTTTTTGAGGAGATTCCTTACTACAAAAAACAGGGGGAGCAATCCACTTCTTTCCATCCTGAGGAGGTTTCTCTTACTATGCCATCTGAGCCACCACAGCCATCATAGCCCACTAAGCCACCTATATCTAGGGCCAGTTAGCCTGATCCTGGTTCGTTCTCGTGTCCTCCAAAGATTCTTGATACAAGTACCTTTCCTAAGCAGTGCTACGCAGGTCTCTGGATGTACCTTAGGTGGAGGAACCATTGTCTACCATTTCTACTTAGTCTCCATCATCTGTTGATGACTTGTTTGAGGACTAGGTACCTACTGCCATTGAGCATACTACTCTGGACCTTCCTATTACACAAAGGAAGGCTCCATGTTCTTGTGGTAAATACTCTGTATCTCAGTTTATGACAGTTTGCTTGTAGTTGGATGACAATTTATAGGTATCACGGGATCATCATGAGACCTTCCAAGATCCATCTTAGACTTGGCTATAGAGGAGATGGCAGCTTTGCAGTCTTGTGGTATGTGGGATCTTGTCGATCTACCCCCAAGTGCTATTGTTGTGGGGTGTAGATGGGTCTTTACCCTTAAATGTCATCCAGATGGCACTGTGAAAGACACACGGCATGACTGGTGGTTAAAGGCTACACTCAAACCTTTGGAGTTGACTACTTTGAGACATTCTCCCAGTGGCTCGTCTCAATTTTGTCAGGATATTGCTCTCTCTTGCTATCAACAAGAACTAGATTGTTCATCAGTTAGATATTAAGAATGCGTTTCTTTATGGAGACTTGGAGGAGGAAGTGTATATGCAACAGCTACTTGGTCTTCTCACTAAGAGGGAGTGTTAAAAGGTATGCAAGCTGAAGAAAGTGATCTATGGACTGAAACAAAGTCCTAGATCTTGGTTTGAGAGGTTCAACAGAGTAGTTCAAGAACATGGCTTTACCATATCACCAGCTGATCACTCTATATTTACATTGCATGGCAAGATAGATTTAGTCATTCTTATTGTTTATGTTGATGATATACTATTTACTAACGGTGATAGGCAGGATATAGAAGAAACAAAGGAGCTGCTATAGTCACAATTTGTGACCAAGGATCTAGGCTCTATTAACTATTTCCTTGGCATTGAGGTGCAACACACTAGAGGACTTGTGCTATCTTAGTGTAAGTCTGTCCTTGACATGTTGATATACACTGGTATGTTAGGGTGCAAGCTAGTGTATATGCTTATGGGTGCATCTTTGATTCTTGCAGATGATGATAGTTCCCTACTGCAGAACGAGAGTAGATATCGCGTAGTAGTTGCAAGTTGCTATATTTGATAGTTACTCGACCTGATATTGCCTTTGCAGTTGGAAGGTTGAGCCAGTTCATGTAGTCACCAAGGGAAGTCCATTGGGATAGAGTTGCCAGGCTCTTAGGTACTTGAAAAGTGTAATTGGGAAAAGGGCTTTATTTTAAAAACAATGGGCACTTAGATGTAGGTGGATAGATGCAGACTATGCTGGAGCACATTAGGACTGGAGATCCACTACAGGATACTGCACATTTGTTGGGGGTAATCTGGTTACATAGAGAAGCAAGAAGCAGGCAGTTGTCTCCTGGTTAAGTGTTGAATCTGAGTACAGGGCCATAGCTCAGACTACTTGTGAGCTACTCTGGGTGTGATCTATCTTAGAGGATTTTGGAGTACAGGTCTTTGGCCCTATTCCTATGCTGTGACAACATTGTTGCCACGTTCATTGCAAGTAATTCTGTCTTCCATAAGAGTACCAAACATATTGAAGTTGATTGTTACTTCATCAGAGAGGACATTGTAGCAAATAAGATTTCTACACCCTACATATGCACTGAAGACCAACTTTCTGATATCTTCACTAAAGCACTTCCCAAGAAATGACTACATCGCATTAGTTCCAGGCTGACATGTTTGATGCTTATGCTCCAGCTTGAGAGGGAGTGTTGAGTTATGTTTTGTGGCTTTTTTATTTTTATTGTGAAATGGTGTCCTTGTAATTTCTTCTTTGGTCTCTCTGTATAAAGGCACTAGGGCCACTCTGGAATAAACTATTGCATTTCACCCCAACAGTAAGATATAGCAATACCAACCAACTGCCTATAAGACCTGGTGTCAATAGGTCGAGACTTAGTATCATAGCGATGTCCTTTAGGGTCCATTAGTATATTGGTAGGCTTAGACCCAAACATCCTGGTCTTCTGTAATATATCAAGGGCATACTTGTGTTGGCTTAGAACTATGCCATCTTTGTTTCGTGCCACCTCAATGCCCAGAAAGTATCTGAGCTTACCTAGGTCCTTCATAGCAAAGGAATCAACTAGCTTCTGCTTGATCTCTACTATCCCAGCCGTGTCGTCTCCAGTAATAATAAGATTGTCAACATAACTAGGAGTGCCACAACTCCTCCTTTGCTCTTCCTGACAAAGAGCGAGTAATCCATAGAAGATCTTAAGAGTCCAATGACTTGTACCTCCTCTGACAACCTCTGGAACTAGACACGCAGGCTCTGCTTCAGGTCATAGATGGCCTTCTTTAGCCTACACACACATACACTCACCTCGAGTCTCAAACCTAAAGGTTGTTGCTATGGAGAAAGCTATTCTTCACATCTAGCTGATGCAATGGCCTGTTATAGTGGGCAACAACTGAAAGAAGAATGCGAACAATAGGAAGCCATGCCACAGGTGAGAAGGTGCCAAAGAAATCTACCTTATAGGTCTGGGTGAATCCCTTTGCTACTAATCTTGCCTTGTGATGAGAGATGGATTCGTTTGGGTTATACTTCAGTTCCAATACCCAACGACATCCTATTACCTTGGCGTGCCTGGGTAGATCGATTTGCAAGCTCCCACGTCTCTCGAAAATGCAAGGTAGCCATCTCCTCTATGGCTTGATGCCATTTCGGATTGAGCTTGGTTTACTTATATATAGTAAGGATCCGTGTAGTAGATAATGAAGCAGTAAACATAGCAAAGGATTTCCCACGATTAGCAGTAGACATTGCCCTAGCAGTCTAGTAGTGAACACAACGAGCAAGGTTTTAAATATCGATATTGATATCGTATCGACAAGTCAAAAAAGGGATATATCAGGAATATATCGCTGATATCATAATTTTGGGGAAATCACTCACAAAGGCAAAAAATGTTAAAAATGTCAAGTTTTAAAATTAACATTTTCATAGCTAATACATCATAAAAAATGCATAAGAAACGTGTGTTTGAATTTCCCCTTCCACCGTGGTTTCCCTTCTCTCAGCAGTGTTTGTTTGCTTTCCCTCTCAGCTCTGTTGGAGTTTCCCTCCGTAGGTTTTCGAATCTCCCACCATTTCAAATTTCCCTCCATTTTTTTCCCGCCCATCGCATATACACTTGTTGGCGATATATCGTCGATATAATGAAAAAAAGATACTTGTGGTGTGACGAGCTGATTTTCGCTTTAGAATAAGATGATTAAGATGATTTGTCGTCGTATTTTAAAGTGATGGAAAATCGACTAATCAAAGTATTAAATTGAAAATAAACCACTCGAGAGAGTGGGTTGTATCCACAGGGAGGTAATGGCCTATTAAAACTTGTACAGGTTAATAATAGATGTTCACAAATTGTTTCTCCGAAAAATTATGTCGAAAACCATGTTAAATATGAGTTTGAATGAGAGCATAATCTGAAATTGCATTTATACCAAACAAGAGGGAGCTCAATGCAATGTTTGCAATAATAAAATAAAAATAGAAGTTTGCAATGGCATTGAATGTAAAAACTAATACCTCGTTTACTGATTTGGAATGGCTTCCCCTTGTCTGTGCACGAGGAGGTGACCAAGGCCGACGGCGAGCTTCTCGTCGGAGGACCGTTAGAGGGAGAGCTTTGCAGTGGTGGGTCTAGCTTGGTGCGAGACGGCCTGAGGTGGCCGGACGGAGGAGATGAGCAGTGGTGGTGGTTGTTGGCTGCAGCGTCTGTGCGTGGAGATGAGGGGTCGCGAGTGCGGAAGCTACTGGAGGATGCAGCTGCTGAGAAGGAATGGTGCTCGCGACTGCTGCTGCATGGTGGAGGCACGCTGGCCGCACGGGAGTGAGGAGCTGGTGGAGCGCAGCAGCTGCTGCTGCACGCTGTTGGCCGCGAGGGTGCGAGGAAAATGGGTGCTTGAGGGCTGCGCAGCTGCTATTGCTGGAGGACGCTGACCACGCGGGTGCACGCGGGGAAGGGTGCAACTGCTGAAGCTACCGGCGAGCGCAGCTGTTGGAGCTCGATTATGCAGACTGCGCGAGGGGGAAAAATGGGTGCTGGGGCCTGCGCAGCTGCTGCTGTTGGAGGTACGCAGACCACGTAGGGGGGAAAAATGGGTGCTCGCTTGAGGTGGCGTGTTGTGCGGTGGGGGTATGGTTGATGAAGGTGTTGGGGTTTGTTGGTGGAAGAGAAACAATGTTGTGGTGCGGGGTAGACGCAGTGAGGGGATGCGTCAGACATCCGGGAAATTTCCCGTATGTCTTAACTGGCGCGGGGGCGAGGAGCTGGAAGTGGTTGCTGGTGATGGTGGTGAGGGTGGTGCTGCACGTTGTTGTAGCGTAGAGGGGTGCACACTGAGGTGCCCACAGTAATGCAGCTGCTCCGATTTGGCGGAGCGTCTTGTCACGAAGCACGCCTACGATGTTGGAGCAGACTGCCGCAGTCGAGGCTGGTGGTGGTGGAGTGGACGAGAAGCTATTCTCTGGACAGTAGGGAATGGGGTAGAGGCCTGCCGGTGATGGTGCAGCTGGAGTCTTCTTTTATGTTGCAGGAGGCATGCAGGCGGACGTTGGTTGAAGAAGAGGTGAAGCGACGAACATCGTGGGGAATAGGGATCCACGATTGTCGCTTGTGCATTATGGCGCAACTCTCCTGCATGCTTCCGTTGGAGATAAAATAAATAAAAGAAATGAGGGGTTATTTATATGCAAACCTTTACTTTCTATGTTAAAACCAAACAATACATGTAATGCACTCACAAGCTATTCTAACTTAATTCTAAATGCATTTAATTATGATGCAATGCATGAATTATGCAATTAAGTTAAAAACATAAACTAATATATTTACACCCTAATACATGCTAAATAAATGTTAAAGATAAGTTAATATCTAAGCATTGAAATACCTAAATAGCCTACAAATATGGGCTCATCATGGTGTCGATATCTCTAGGCCCGGCGATACTGCTATATCACCCATATTTCAATCCTTGACTAGGAGGGGCCTTCTGAATAGCAATCAAAAGTTCCAGATCCTCCTCCTCAGTCTCCTAAACAGTAGTAGAACCATGTTCCCCAAAGGGATGACTAGAATCATTAGAAGAACCTGTACGACCACCACTAGAACAACTCACGTTAGTATCAACACATATTTGATTGGGGGAGGAGAGGGGTGGCTGAGGTAGTGGGGTGTGTGTATTTGGTAGCATTTATGCTGCGTGTAAGTAACTGGCAATCTGTAGCATGAGTAGGCTCTGATTGCTGTATAGTGCCATCCTTTGTAGAAGTGGTAGTATCCTGACTATGAGTGATTGGGATCTGGTCCAAAGGAATTGGTGGCACTGGCATAAGAGCAGGATTTTCCTCAAATGGCAACTAATGCTTATCAGTGAAGTATGGAATTGGCTCATAAAATGTAACATCAACACTAACATAGTGCTTCTTGCTTCGTGGGTCATAACACTTGTATCCTTTTTAAGTATTGTTGTATTCCGGAAAGGCACATTTCACCACTCTTGGAGCAAGTTTATTCCTGCATAGTCCCTAAATATGAACAAAAGTTACATAACCAAACACCCTAGGTGGTTCAAAAAACAAGTCCTTGTCTGGAAGGACTTGCCATGGGACCTGCTTTTGTATTGCCAAGTTAGGCAACCTGTTTATCAAGTAACATGCAGTAAGTACTGCATCTCCCCAATATATTTATGGTACATTGTGGTGAATAAGTAATGTTTTGGCCACATGCAACATATAGTGAGGTTTTCTCTGAACTGCCGCATTCTGTTGGATGTATAGGGGCAAGATGTCTGGTGAATAATACCAAGAGACCTGTAGAAAGTGGCCAACTTTGCAGTACAAAATTTTAATGGATTATCAGGAAGAACAATCTTCATATTAGCAGAAAATTGGATCTTTATTTGCATAATAAAAGTTTCAATGACTGAAGTCACATTAGATTTATTCCTTAAGAAGAATAACCATGACATTTTAGAATAATCATCTAGAATGAGTAAATAAAAACGATGACCCAATTTGTTATACTCTACTTGGACTCTAGACATCCATATGTAGCAAATCAAAACAGGAACCAGAGCTCTGGGAGAAACTAATAGGAAAACTAGCTTGATGATGCTTTCCCAGCTGGCAAGCATCACAATGAATCTCAACAGTAGGCGAAATGTGAGGAATGACGCGTTATAGCCTGTCTAGTGAAGAATGTCAAAGTCGACGATGCCACTGAGGAGTTATACCAACACTAATGGCAACCTTTCTCTGACATGCAACAGTAAATGGTGTCTGGATCAGGCAATACACACCTCCCTCCTCATGTTCGCCACCAATTGTACTCTCTGTGAGCTTGCCTTGAAAGGTACAAGCCAACTCATCAAAGATGACATGACAATGTAAATGTTTTTCAATCTTGCTAACAGACAAAAACCTAATAGAAAAGGCAGGTACAAAAAGGATATTTGGCAACTTCATTGATGGAGTCACTGCAACATCTCCTTTGCCCTCAACTTTGTAATGCCTGCCATTTGCCACTTGAACAATCCTATCAGGAGGAATAGACTAAATGTGCCTAAAATAACTTTGGTCACCACTTAGATGACGGGGTGCCCCTGAATCTACTAACCACATAGTGCCATCGTAAATACCACTACTTGACGAAGCCAAGGTGGTTGTATCTATGGTAGTTGTAGGCTTCTGTGTTAGTTGGGCGAGGCACTGCACCGCTTTGTCAAAGTCAACCTGTGATAGTGTTGCTCAACTCCTCTGTAGAGAGCTTGGTTAGCCATGGGAGGTTTATCATGCTTAGACTAGTAAGTAGCCTCTACATGACCAACCTTACCATAATGAGAGCATATGGTCCGGAGATTGCCAGTCAAACACTGACCACACCCTCTCCCCTTAGTAGATGGAACACCACGTCAACCACGTCCTCTAGTAGCAAACAAGGTAGAAGTCTTTCAAACATCTGGTGTAGATGGCTTGATAGCCACTCTACTCATCCGGTTATATGCTTTCTTAAGAGATAGAAGTGTTAGGATCTGAGATTTGGTTGCCTCATACCTAGGTTTAAGACCATCAAGAAATTGGAGAATTGCATACTCTCCTGTATGTCCTCTCTATAGCACATGTGCAAACGAGTTTACATGCATTATATTTCTCTAGGAGCCCCTTCAGAGTACGATAATATTAAGACGATTTGCCTTCTTGCTTCAAACTCTTGATCTCATGATGTATCTTGAAAACTTTGCTGGAGTTCTTTTCATGTGAATAGGTATCATGTAGAGAATCCTACATCTCCTTCGCTGTCTTGTAATACATGATGCTATTACAAATTTGAGACTCCACTGAATTCATGACCATGCTATTATCCTTCTTCCATGTGGCTTGTTTCCTAGTCTTACTATGTGGCTCTGTCTCCATCAGAACATGCTCCTTATCATGTTCCTTAAATGTCATGAGGAATGTCTGGGACTACGTGGCATAGTTGGTCTTATCCAACTTCGCGATAGGAACAAAGAACGAGATTTTGTAACTTCCCGCATTTGTAGCGATATCCGATGTTACCTCAGAACTACTAGAAGATGTCATTGTGCCTTAGGACGAGAGAAATACGCCACCAATGATGATATGAAAAATTATTTCAGATATGAAAACAGTAGACCAGGAAAGTTGTGATCTCTTGACCATGAAATCTGAGATCTAGAGATCCTAGAAATCAATCCAAAGAGACGCAGCAACCCCTTAGGATTATGCCTGACGCATGCTAGGGCACGGGAAAACCCCTAGCAACGTCCCTAAGGGGTGCTTCTCTCCTTTGCCGGCGAGGGAAACCCCAACTAATTACCACCACTTGCAGGCGGTGGTTGCTGGCAGCCTAGTAGGCCACTGACGACGAGTAGTAGCCACAGGAGAGGCTTAGTGGTGGTCTGCAGGTGCAAGGAGGCAACGATGGCAGTGACTTGTTGCCCCTGCTGTTGCCAGTGGGCAACTGTTGCTCCTTGCTGGCGATGACGGTGGTGATGAATCCGGAGAGAGAGAGAGAGAGAGAGAGAGAGAGAGAGAGAGAGAGAATGTGGAAAGTGAACAGAAGTTATGTGTGGGTGGGATACCAGAGCACCGATATGGGATTATTGCTCTGATATTAAGTTGGAGAAAATAATAGTTCTTATTTAGCTCCAAAACCTTATACCTCTATATAGAGAGGTGAAAGGAAAAATTGCAACATAAGTTCAAACAAAAATATTAGATAGGAAAACAATACAAAGAAATATGGAGTGCGTAAAATAATGACTAATATGTTGACAAGTATCTTCTTAATATTATGAAGGAGGGGCATAAAGAAAAAGGGAAAAAAGGGAGGTAAAGAAAAATATAAAAAGAGAAAAGGAAATTATGTGAGGTAAAAAAGGAGGAGAAAAAATAAAAAAAGAGAGAAGAGGAGGGGGGAGAGATAAGAAAAAAGAGCAAAAAAAGAAAAAAAGGGAGAAAAATGAGAAAAAGAGCTTGAATTAAAGAAAAGAGGGGGAGAAGCTCTTTTCTTGGTGATATTTTTACTTCTCATTGTTGTATTCATCTCCCATAGAATATGTGAGAAAGGAGGAGTGTGGATCTTAGTATTGTCATCCCTTGTTTGGGAGTCTTTTTGTTCAAGATCACCACATGAGAAACTACAACTCTGGGAGGTCCATAGTTTTGAGGTCTCTAGAGAGGGAGATCTAGTTTTGAGGTCCTCAGAGGAAGGGATTATTTTAGGTTTTTATGTGGAAGATCTAGTTTCGTGGACTTCAGAGGAAGACCCATGTTAGGGATACTGAATGGGGAGCCACTAGTCTCAGTTGAGGTATCTAGGAGAGGCCCTTGTCATAGCCAGCTACAATAGTTCGTCCAACAGCTTCAACCCTATGGTGATTAGCACACCTGCCTACATGCAAGAAATAGAGAGCTGTGTTCTGTTGTGTAGAGTGAGATTTTTATGTATAAGTTAAGCACTTTATGTTCCAACTTGAGGGGGACTGTTGAGAGAATTGTGTGCAGTGGTAATTTAGTTTCATATCATGTAATGTGGAGTGTTTAGTGTGGTGGACTATAAATAGGCATGCACCTTTCACTTGTTTCTTTTTTAAGATCAATATAGATACTCGGCTTATTGGGCCCTTCTCTTATGGTTTCCTCCCCAGTCTTCATGAGTAGAGTTTTCATGTAAACTCAAGTGTTTATCATTATTTATACCTTGATATTATTATATTTCTGCTCATTTATATTTTCAAGTAAAGCTGTTGATTACCATGCTAAGGTTTGCCATATAAATAATTACCTTTCATCATTAATCTACCATTGAATGTCTCCCTACTTTTCAATATGAAGACTGAAAGGTGGCTCTGTTTTTGCTATCGTAAGGAATGGTTTGAAGAATATAATTGCAACACTATATTGCTACCTCCTCTCCTTTTCATTAGCAGTGGATGCTCTGGCAATTTGCACTATTGTTGTATGCCATAATGGTCTTATACTGGGGTTTAGTCTTTTTTGAAAAGTCTCATGGGATTCAACATAGGGAGAGCACCAGCAACATTCCTTGTTTGCAACATGCAGATGATGCATTTTCTTTCATTGAAGGATCCAAGCAGGCACCTGAGAACATCACCATTCTACTTGGTACTTTTTAGGAGCATTCTCATTCGGAGGTTGTTGGAACTGAAATGCATGTCTTTTCTGAAAGACCCTTGGTGCCTTTATATAGAGAGGTACTAAAGGGGAATTACATCCACACCTCTACATAAAATAAAATAAAAGAATCAACTACAGAACTAAAAACATAACTCAACAATCTCCCTCAAGTTCGAGTATAGCCATCAAACATGCTTAGCTCGTAACAAAGGTTGTGCAATTGTTTCTTGGAAAGTGTTTTAGTGAATATGTCTGTAAGTTGGTCTTTAGTACATCTATAGGTGTAGAAATCTTCTTTGTTGCAATAGCCTTCTTGATAAAGTGACAATCAACCTCAATGTGTTTGGTTTTCTCATGGAAGACATGATTATTTGCAATGGAAGTGGCAGGTTTGTTGTCACAGTGTATGGGAATATGCTCAGTGAACTGTACTCCAAAATCCTCTAAGATAGATTTGACCTAGAGTAGCTCACAGGTAATCTGAGCCATGGCTCTGTACTCTGATTTAACACTTGACCTAGAAACAACTGCTTGCTTCTTGCTTCTCCTTGTAACTAGATTGCCCCAGCAAATGTGTTGTATTCTGTAGTGGATCTTCTATCCTCATGTGCTCTAGCATAATCAGTATCTGAATAGTCATATACATCAAAGTGTCCATTGTTTTTAAAAAATAGTCCTTTCCCATATGCACTTTTCAAGTACCTGAGAATCTAGTAGACTTCATCCCAGTGAAGTTCTTTTGGTGATTGCATGAATTGGCTCATCCTTCCAATTGCAAAGGCAATGTCAGGTCGAGTAACTGTTAGATACAATAACTTATCAACCATTGCACAGTATTTAGTCATGTCCTGTAGTAGGGGACTCTCATCATTTGCAAGAGGCAATGATGCATCCATGGGAACATACGTTGGTTTGTAGCCCAGCATATCAGTGTCTCTTAGCATGTCAAGAACATACTTGCGTTGAGATAGTACAAATCCTTTAGTGTGCTACACCTCAATGCCAAGGATATAGTTGATAGGCCCTAGATCCTTGGTCGCAAACTGTGACTGTAACAACTCCTTTACTTCTTATATGCCTTTCCTGTTACTGCCAATCAGTAATATATCATCAACATAGACAATAAGTATAACATATTTTGTCTTCCCATGCAGTGTAACAACTGAGTGATCGACAGTCGAGCTAGCAAATCCATACTCTCGGACTATCTTGCTAAGCCTCTCAAACCAGGCTCTAAGACTGTTTCAACCCATAAATAGCTTTCTTTAGCTTGTACACCTTCTTCCGACACTCCCTCGTAGTGAGGAAACCTGGTTGCTGTTGTGTGTAAACTTCCTCTTCCAAGCTTCCATAAAGGAACACATTTTTTATATCTAGCTGATGAACAATCTAGCTCTTGTTAACTGCAAGAGAGTAATATTCTTACAGAGTTGAGGCAAGCCACTGGAGAAAACATCTCAAAGTATTCAACCACAAACGTCTGAGTGTAGCCTTTGGCAACCAGGCATGCTTTATATCTTTCTACAGTACCATTTGGACGACATTTAAGAGTGAAGACCCATCTAAACCCTACAATTGTAGCACCTGAGAGTAGATCAACTAGTTCTCATGTGCCATAGGACTGCAAAGCGTCATCTCTTCCTCCATAGCCAAGGTTCAAGATGGATCTTAGAAGGCCTCTTGATGGTCCGATGGTAGCTGTAGATTGTCAATGGCTAGAGAAAACTATCGTTCTACAGGAAAATTGTTAAATGACATCAACTGTGATATAAAATATTTTGCACAAGATCTTGGAGCCTTCCTTTGTGCAATATGAAGATCCAGGGTAGTACTCTCAATAGTAGTTGGTACTTAATCCTCAGGCAAGTCATCAGCAGTTGGTGGAGGCTGAGCAGAAATGGTAGACAATGGTTCCTCCACCTGAGGGTGCATCCAGAAACCTTCGTTGAAAGTGCTTAGGAAAAATGTCAATATCAGGGACCTCAGGATGACACGGGAGATGACCAAGATTAGGCTGACTGGTCCTAGATATAGGTGGCTCAGTGGGCTGCGGTGATTGAGAGGACTGTGGTGGCTCAGACGACATAGGAAGAGGAACTTCTTGAGAATGGAAAGAAGTGGATTGCTCCCCCTGTTTTTGGTAGTACAAAATCATCTCGAAGAAGGTAACATCGGCAGAAACATAAAACTTCCGTGACACAGGATCATAACATCTGTACCCTTTCTGGGTTATAGAATAGCCAAAAAAATACATTTCATGGATCGAAGAGAAATCCTATCCACTTTATATAGGTGGATAAAACACAGCAAAAAACAACTGGAGTCATAGAAAACATTTGGAACGGAAGGGAGTATGGAGTTTTACCCCATAAAACAGAAGAATTACGGTTCACCAAGTATGTTGTCGTAAGAACATCAGCCTAAAAAGATGAATGAATATTCATATGAAACATAATAGTACGAGCTACGTCTAACAAATGATGAAGCTTACATTCAGCTATCCCATTTTGTTGGGAGGTATGAACATGGTGAATAATATTAAATGAATGGAAAAAATGTGTAAACTTGGCATTCACAAATTCCAAACCATTATTGCTCTGGAGGACTTTTATAATAGTGGAAAATTGAGTCTTTATTTCTTGAACAAAATTTTCAGCAACATCAAAAGCTTCAGACTTCTCTTTCATCGTAAACGCCTAGGACATCCTGGTATGGTTATCCACAAGAACAAGTACCGAAACCCTTTAATACTCTTGACCCTACACGATCCCCAAACGTCAGCATGAATTAAATTAAATACAGACTTAGTCTGTTTATTTTGAGATGGAAAAGACCTATGGTGTTTTTCCAACTGACAGGCTTCACACCTAAAGAACTTAGGAAAGACATCTCTAGAAATTGACGACGAAAGATAGGTAGGCTAGGATGACCAAGGCGGAGATGCCACTTGAGATGGAATAGCCCCTTTTGTTTTCTTTAGGTTTTTTTAGTTTGAGTCCCTTTGTAGTGTTGTAATGGAGAGGGGTAGGAAGAGTAAATAGAAAAAAGAGGGAAAGAAAGAAGAGGGCGTGAGGATATAGAGAAGAGAGAAAATAAAGTGAAGAAAGTAAAAAACTGAAGGGGAATAAATAAAAAGGAGGAAGAGAGAGATGACGATGAAAAAGAGAGAAAAATGAAAAAAAATCGAAAAAAAGGAAGAAAAAAAAAAGAACAAAATCATAAAAAAGAGGTTTGAATGTTTATGAGAAGAGATGGAGAGAAGAGGTGGAGAAGCTCTTCTTTAGTTTTATCATGATTATTGTCTATTTTGATTGTATTTCTTCTCATTATTTCCTCCCATATGAGTATAGGATAAAGGAGTGTTGAGCTTGTTGTAGTCATCTCCCATTTAGGAGTCTCTTTTGTTCCTGGATTGCACATAAGAAACCATAACTCCGGGAGGTCCAAAGTTTCGAGGTCTCTAGAGAGGGAGATGCAATTTCGAGGTCCTTAGAGGAGGGGCCCATTTCAGGTTTTTATGTGTGAGATCTAGGTTCGTGGACTTTGGAGAGATAGATCCAGTTTTGAAGTCTTCAAAGGAAGACCATGTCAAGGATACTGAATGAGGAGCTTCCAATACCAAGTCTCCAGTGGAGAGGCTCTTGTTAGAGCCAACTACAACAATTTGTCCAGCCGCTCTAGATCTTGCTAATGTGTTGTCATTAACACACTCATCTACAAGCAAGAACTAGTTTAGATGTGTTCTGTTGTGTAGAGTGTGTTTCTTTGTGTTACAAGCTGAGCATTCTCTACTCCAACTTGAGGGGGAGTGTTGAGAGAATTGTGTAGTGGTTATTTAGTCCCATATAATGGAGTTGGACTTTGTATTGTGTGTGTTGGCCTATAAATAGGCGTGTACTCTTCCATATTTCTTTGAGAAGAAATAATAGAAACACACGCTTATAGGGCGTTTCTTCCATGGTTTTCTCCCTGCTCTTCTTCAATGGGGTTTCCACATAAATCCAAGCGTTCATTTGATTTCTTTATTGCTTTTGATATCATGCTTTGGCATTATTTATATTGGTAGGAAAATAGAACCAGTTAATTTCATTTTAAGAGCCCTACACCTCTTTATAAAGAGAAGAGGTGTGGGAAAAATAACATGGTCCATAAGAAATAAAATAAACATAAAAGAAATACTCGGTGCTACTACAACACTACAAAAACATCATCATCTAGCACTTCCCCTCAAGTTGGAGCATGAAGATCAATCCTACTAAGCTTGGAACAACATGCCTCAAAGGCAGATCTTGCCAGGGGCTTTGTGAAGACATCTATAGCCTGCTTCTTAGAAGTGACACTCGTGGTATATAACGTCTCATGCTGAATGAGGTCCTGAGTGTAGTGGCTGTCAATCTTTATGTGCTTTGTCCTCCTGTGGAACATAGGGTTATTGGCAATGTAGGTTGCTGCTCTATTAACACACCGCATATCTATAGAGCTATCCAAAGTGACATGAAGATCTGACAGAACTGACTTGATCCAGACCATCTCAGTAGTTGTCTGGGTCATGGTATTGTACTTTGACTATGTACTGGATCTAGATAGAACTGCTTGCTTCTTGCTCCTCCATGTAACCAGATTGTTTGCAACAAAGCTGCAAAAATCGGTGGTAGATTTTCTGTCACCAGCATGACCACCACAATCAGCATCAGAGTATGCTACAATCTCCATGGGTGTTCCAGTACGGAATAATAATTCTTGTTCTGGTTCTTTTTTCACGTACCTAAGCACCTGCATTGTAGCCTCCCAGTGCTGCCTCGTTGGCTTATCCATAAACTAGCTAAGCCTCCCAACGGACAAAGACAAGTCTAGACGAGTGATGGTGGGGTAAAGGAGCTTACCCATCAGCTACCTGTAAGCTTTACTGTCAACCGTTATAGATCCCTCATCATATAAATGGGCCTTGGGATCAATGGAAATATATTCTGGCTTAGCCGCTTACATGCCAGTCACCTGAAGAAGATCAAGAGTATACTTCCTCTGCGAGAGTACCACTCCATTCTTGCCACGTGCAACCTCAATGTCCAAGAAATACCTTAACTGGCCTAGATCCTTCCTGACAAACTTTTCTGATAGGTGCCTCTTGACTTCATCTATTCCATTTCTGCCATCCCTAGTAATGATAAGATCATCAACATATACTAAGAGTGCTACAGTCCTTCTGTCAGTCTTCCTGGTAAACAAGGAGTGATATGAAGTAGAGCGTCCCAGACCAATCTGCTGAAGCACCTCTGATAACTTCTGGAACTAGGCCCTTGGACTCTGCTTTAGTTCATAGATTGCTTTCCTTAATCTGAACACACTCCCCCTGAACCTCAAAACCTAGGGGTTGCTGCATGAAAACCTCTTCCTTAAGATCGCCGTAGAGAAAAATGTTTTTTACATCAAGCTGGTGTGATGGCCAGTCTTTGTGAGTAGCAATAGAAATGAGTACCCGAACAGTGGCAAGCCATGCAACGGGGGAAGAAGTATCAAAGAAGTCCACCCCATAGGTCTGGGTGAATCCCTTTGCCACTAGCTTGACCTTATACCTCGAAATAGATCCATCGGGGTTGTATTTCAAGGTAAGACCCATCTAAAGGCAACTAGTTGCGCGCCTGAGGGAAGTGAGGTGAGATCTCAAGTATGTTCACTCCGAAGTGCTGCCATCTCATCCTCCATGACCTGTCGCCACTTTGGATTAAGCATGGCCTGCTGGTAGGTAGAAGGAATGTGTGACGCTGTAAGTGCCTAACAGAAGCTGCTAAACTAAGAAGTAAGACCCTTAGTAGTCAAACTGCCTGCAACACGATATCTGAACTTACATGTGCATGACGCCTTCCTAATGGCAATAAGAAGGTTAGAATCATTTGGTATCTCTGATTGAGTCGCTGTAGAAGGAGCCTCACTACTATGGTGATCTGCACTGTCAGAGGGATCAGGTCTAACCAAACTGTCATTGGCATTAGGTACAATCTCAACTGCTTGTGAACCATTAACTGCTGGTGAGGGAGGAGGTTTTTGAAATGTTGTGTGAGGTTCGTGATAGGTACGCAGCGACCCATGCAATCTCTCAAAGTTACTTAGGGAGGAGGAGCTCATCTGTCCATTAGCTGGAGATTTGGATTGAGAAGCAGACTACTGAGTCTTTGCAAACAGAATAAGCAAGAGAAGAAAGGCAGCATCATCATAAGAGCTCGTCTGTCCAACTACTAAGAAATATAGTGTATCCTTATGAAAAGTCACATCAGCACTAAAATAATGTTTGTTCTGCAGAGGATCATAGCAACGATACCCCTTTCATGTCCTAGAGTATCCCAAAAATACGCACTTGATAGCACGAGGAGTCAGCTTGTCATGACCAAGTGATGTCACATGAACGAAGGCAATGCATCCAAAAGTCCTGGGAGACACATGGAATAACTCACCATTTGGATGCAAAAGAACCAGTATCTACTCATGAAGAATTGAGCTGGGCATCTTGTTGATGAGATAGGTCGTTGTCAGAACTGCATCCCTCCAATATCTCTGCGGTACATTGTGATCAATCAAAAGTGTACGGGCAACATCCAACAAGTGCTTATGCTTCCGCTCTGCGACCTCGTTTTGTTGCGAGGTGTGAGGACAGGTGGTTTGGTGGACAATCCCATGTGTCCTATAGAACTCTTTAATTATGGCAGTGCAGAACTCAACGGTGTTATCGGTCCACACCATTTTCATTGTGGCTGAATATTGTGTGCTGATCTTCAGAAAAAGAGTCTTTATGCATCCTCCAACCTCTGCCTTGTTCTTCAACTGGAACAACCAAGTTGCTCTGGAGAAATCATCTACAACAACTAGATAGTATTGGTGTCTCATCAGGTTTGGGACTCTGCTCGGCCCCCATACGTCCATATGAAGCAGTTGAAATAATGTCGATGCTAGCCAGAAAGGCAGATCGATGGTGCTTACTCGATTGGCAAGCATCACACTGTATGATAGCAGTCGAGGAAATATGTGGTGTCACCCTTTTGTGGCGATCTAGAGATAAGTGATCAAGACGAACATGCCACTGTAGAACACTCCCGCTACCATATCGAGTAGCTCCTACAAAAGGCTCCTGTCCTAGGCGATAAACGTCATTCTCCTTTGTGCCTCTGATAATAATTCTCCCGGTGAGCTTGTCTTGAACAATGCATCCGACATCATCGAAGATCACTCTGCAGTTGAGATCCTTCGTGATTCTGCTCATGGACAACAGATTTAGTGGAAATTTTGGCACGTGCAATGTGCCAAGCAGCTGCAACTGGGGGTCACAGACACCTCTCCCTTACCCCTAACTGGGGCGTATCTGTCATCTGCCACTTGTACAGTCCTCCCTGGGGGAATAGACTGTAGCAAACGAAAGTTGGTCTGATCACTACACAGATGTTGTGACGCCCCAGAGTCGATTAGCCACCCAGCTCCATGGTGGCTCCTGTGATGCTCCTGGTGCACCAGACTCGCACACTCTGCCATCGGTGTCAAGAGGACCACATCCAAGAAAAGGAGATGAATGTGGAGTCTATTGTCCATATCAACTCATCCACAACCGGAGGATATGAAATTTTATGGTTTCAGATCTTCATCTTCATTGAAAAACCTCCTTTGGATGGGCGTTGGACTAACCTGGGTGTGGGGTAAAGCACCCGAGATGGTCCCAAGGGTACCTAGGTCTCTCTCCCTAGGCCTAGGAGAGGTGCAGCCCTAGATTAGGCCTCACACAACCTTGCAGCCGCAATAGATCAGGCTACGTGCAGACTTGCAGCCGCAGAAGCGTAGTGCACATACTGCAGGCCGCACACAGCCCTGTAGCCACATCAGATCAGGCCGCGTACACACTGCACAAATCGCTTTGCCGCCATGCGCACTGCTGCCGCCGCTGCACCCTGCATAGACCGCACTGCTGCTGCAGCCTCACTCGTGCTTCTCCGTGTGCTGCAGTCGTCGGATCTCGTTGCCGCCGCTGGGCTGTGTGGGGGATCCACCGGAGGGGGTGGTGATGGCACCGACGTAGTGGGAGAGAGATGTGTACTGTTAGGGTTTTGGTGGTTAGGGTTTTGGAGACCTTGGGGGTAGGATATCTAGAGCCTTGGTCTAAGTCTGTTGCTTTGATACCAAGTAGGAAAATAGAACCGGTTAATTTCATTATGGGAGCCCTACACCTCTTTATAAAGAGAAGATGTGTGGAAAAAATAACAACATAATCCATAAATAAAAGAAACACTCAGTGCTACTACAATACTACAAAACACCATCATCTAACAATATTTGTCTTCTTAGACTGCAGTAGTAGTCATGGAGGCCTGGGAACAACCTAGGCTGCTGCTGGCGGTGATGGAGGATGCTGCTAAGGGGGCCTAGCGATGGTGGAGGTGCCCTTGTAGAAGTAGCGACAGCCTTAGCAAGGCCGACAGCGAGGAGAAGCCACCATAGGTGGGGGGTGGTGAGGGGTCACCTTGGAGGGGATTAAGTCCATGAAGAACCCTCAAGATTGAGGATTTGATGATCCGAAAAAAAAAAGCTTTGGGTGGTATTTGGTTGGATATCAAAGCACTAATTTAGGATTGCTGCTTTGGTACTATATTAGGTGAAAAATACAGAATGACTTCTATTAGGAAATCCTAGGGGCCTTTGTATAAAGGGACACTATATGGATAATTACATCCAATACCCCATACAATAAGAGAAATAATAAAACACACCAAACAAAAAGAAATAACTCTCAACATGTTTTGTTGATCTTCTTTTCCTTTCAAAACAAAATGTTAAGTGCTTAATAAATGAATTTTGGGTGCTGCACTAACCCACAAATCTTGTAAAGCTAAGATGTCAGGTGGTTGAACTGCTTTCCACATGTAGAACAATTGAGCATCTGGAATAAAAATCATAGGAACAAAATTGTAGGAGAGTGGCTCCTGCCACACGTACAGGTTTTCTCCCTGAACATTTTTACTACTTTCAAAGCAAGTACTTTGGATGAAGGACAAAAGCATCTGCTGAAGAATTTTAGAAATAAATTTTATTAGAATGAGATATGATGACAAGAATAATCCCTAATCCCTCTTTATATAGAGAGGGAATTGTAAAGCAATCTCAATTCTAATCCTAAACCTATTAACTAAATTTAGAAACAAAATCAATCACATCAATGCTAATCAAATCTCTACAAAATAGAAAGAGATAAAAACAACCTTTTAATCAATCCTAAAATGTTCTTTTCTAAATGCTTTAACACTCCCTCCCAAGTTGGAGTGTACAATGTCCTGCTTGAAGGAGGAATGTAGAACGAGAAGTCCACCCTAATGTAGGTAGTTGGAGGAGCACAAAGGAGTGTAGACTATAGCAGAAGTAGCAATTGCTGTGGAATACTAGTTGTTGTAGTAGAGTGGTACTAGGACACAATGACTAAAGACAATAGACATAGGGTTGAAGCAGAAGTAGCTGCCCTACATATAATGGTTGTAGTAGTATTAGCGACCACATATACAATGGTTGTAGCAGTAGCAGCAACCATGCATAAGGAAACGTTCCCAAGCATGTGGTGGTAGAGGTGTGAGAGCCTTGCTTAAAGTCCCCACTAGTTATCAATTTCAGCTGAGAAGCCATTTTCTGGATCAGTACCTTGATCTGGGGAAGCAATAAGAGCTGCAATCATGGCAGCAGTAGAGGAGGCTTCACTCCTTGGGAGAGGCTGTAGATGCTCTGGTTATGCAAAAGTAAATTGGTGAGGATAGCGTGTGCGTGGCTTGCATGTGATGGAAGAGACTAATGCACAGAAGTATGGTGGGTAGATAGTACCACACGTGCGTGTGCTGCGGGCACGGAGATGAAATGCGGTGAAGGCTCATGATAGAGGAGAACACGCAGAGGAGACCACATGTAGGAGAGAAAGGGTTGACAGTCTGGGAAATTCTCTAGGACAGGTCTTGCCTGTATACCATGTCGAAGAGTTTTAAAAATAAATTTTATTGGAATTAGATTCAATGACAAGAGCAATCTCTAACCCCTCTTTATATAGAGAGGAAATTACAATCCTAATCCTAATTCTACTAACTAAACAAACTTAATCACATCAATCCTAATCAAGTCAAATCAAATCTCTACAAAAATAGAAAGGGATAAAAATAACTTTTAACTAATCCTAAAATTGCCTTTCTTAGATTCTTTAACAGAAGTTAAATGTAATACTGAATCATTTTACCTTTGGACTTCTTATTTTAAGCACAACTCTTTGTGTTTTTCTTTCTTCAGTTGGTATAAATGTTCTATTCTTGTTCCTTATATGTTATTTTCAAACATACAGGGACCTTTTGCCTTCTTACCCTCATCTTAGGCTGGTTAGTAAAAGTTCTTTTACATTTTTTCCGGATTGTTTACTTTTATTTCTCTAGTTATTTCTTATTTATAGCAGGAGGTATGAATTCCTTCCAAGTGTTCTAGACATTAATTTCATTTTCACTTCATGCAAACAGCTACTTATGAGTGCCACGCTGGATGCTGAAAGGTTTTCCAGATATTTCAATTGTTGCCCTATTATTAGTGTGCCGGGATTCACTTATCCTGTAAGTATCAGTCAACTCATAAAGAATGCATGTTTTGTTTATTTTCTTTTCCTTTCTTTTAATCTGAGTGTGTCTGCATTTTAGGTAAAGTCTTTTTATCTGGAGGATGTACTTGCTTTTCTGCATTCAGCAGAAGCAGATGATGTGAAAGTTTCTAGCTTTGAAGAGTCTGAAGAATGCATGTTGCTAGATGAGGATTACAAAGCTTCACTAGATGAAGCTATTGAAATGGCATTGTCAAATGATGAAGTCGAACCTCTATCGGAACTGGTGCTTTCCAAGCTTACGCCAGAGGTAAGTAATTACCAGCATTCGTCTACAGGTGTCTCACCTTTGATGGTTCTTGCTGGAAAAGGAAGAGTTGGTGAAGTCTGCATGCTCTTATCATGCGGTGCTAGTTGCAGTATGAAAGCAAATGATGGGAGTACTGTGCTAGACTGGGCTAAGAAAGAGAACCAGTCAGAAATAATGGAAATTCTTGAACAGCATCTTAAAGAGGGTCAGCCAGACACTGCTGCTAATCAAATGTTGATTGACAGATATCTTGAAACGATTAATCCAGAAGGCATTGATACTGCCTTGATTGAGCAGTTGTTGTGGAGAATATGCCTTCACTCTGATGTTGGAGCAATCCTTGTCTTTCTTCCAGGATGGGAAGATATTAAAAAGATCAAGGAAAGGCTGCTTTCTACACCTTTCTTTAGGGATTCTTCAAAATTTTTGATATTGCCTCTTCATTCAATGATTCCATCTTCAGAGCAAAAGAAAGTTTTCAAGCAACCACCTTCTCATGTGCGTAAAATCATTCTCTCAACCAACATTGCAGAGACGGCCATTACTATTGATGATGTTGTTTATGTTATAGATAGTGGCCATGTGAAAGAGAAAAGTTATGATCCATATAACAATGTATCAACCCTTTTTTCTTCCTGGATTTCAAAAGCTAATGCCAAGCAACGAGAAGGGCGTGCTGGTCGTTGCCAACCAGGGGTTTGTTATCATCTATATTCCAAAGTGCGTGCTGCATCTCTGCTGGACTATCAAGTTCCAGAAATCAAGAGGATGCCCATTGAGGAACTTTGTTTGCAGGCATGTTTTATGTGATACTTCTTTGCTTAAATTTTCTATCAAATTAAATTTCTTATGTTTTTATATCTCATGCAGATTAAATTATTGGATCCAGATTGTAAAATAGCTGAGTTTTTACAGAAGACTTTGGATCCTCCTGTTCTTCAAAGTATTAGTAATGCTGTTATAGTTCTTCAGAATATTGGAGCCTTAGCATCTGATGAAAATCTTACAGACCTGGGGGAGAAGCTTGGTTCTCTGCCTGTTCATCCTTCTATTAGCAAGATGCTTTTTTTTGCCATTTTAGTGAATTGTCTTGATCCTGCGCTTACCCTGGCATGTGCAGCCGAGTACAGAGATCCTTTTCTCCTACCGATGGCTCCTGGGGAGAGGAAAAGAGCAGCAGAAGCCAAACTTGAGCTGGCTTCATTGTATGGTGGATACAGCGATCACCTAACAGTTATAGCAGCCTTTGATTGCTGGAGGCATGCCAACAAGAGAGGTCAGGAAAGGCAGTTTTGCTCCAGGTATTTTCTCTCTGCAGGCACGATGAATATGTTGTTTGGCATGCGCCAGCAGCTTCAGAATGAATTGGTCAAGTGTGGATTTGTTCCCCAAGATTTATCCAACTGCAACCTTAATGCGCAAGATCCTGGAATTTTGCGTGCTGTTCTGACAGCTGGTGCTTATCCTCTGGTTGGGAGACTGCTTCCCCTAAAACACAAGCAAAAAAGAGCTTATATGGAGACTAGCGCAGGTGTTAAAGTGGCACTGAATTCTCATGCCATAGACTTGAAGCCGTCACTTGACCTAGCTATTCATGGCTTATTATTAATTTATGATGAGATAACACGTGGTGAAGGGCAGGCATACATAAAATGTTGTTCTGCCATTGGTCCATTTTCTTTACTTTTACTTGCTACAGAGATCTTTGTTGCCCCTTCAGACTCTGGTGATGAAGAGAGTGATTCGGATGATGAAGCATTTGACTGCAACAGGGATGAAATGAAGGAATCTGCTTCCATGAAACGAGGTCAAGAGATCATGTCATCCCCTGAAAATAGCGTTTGTCTTGTTGTTGATGGATGGCTTACCTTTGAAACCACAGCACTTGACGCTGCCCAGGTTTACTGCTTGAGAGAGCGGTTGTCTGCAGCTATTTTGTTTAAAGTAAGTTTCTTTGACCTCTTCTTTTATTTACTTCAACACATTTGAAGTTGTTATGAATATTCTCTAAACAGGTCATCAGTGCTAGTTGTCATCACTTCATAGTTTACCATTTTTGTTACCTTAGCAAAACATTCATCTTACCACCATTTTCTTTTTCTTTTTTGAAAAGGGAAATGGTATTCATCCAAACGTTAACTACTAAGGAGAGATTATATTATATCAAAAAAGATTGAGGTGCTTAGCCAATTACAATAATGAACTCCACAGCCTAACCATAGATGAAATAAATTCTACAAATTTTCACATATGACCGTTGCCCTATGAAAATCACATCATTCCTTCCCAACCAAATGCCCCACAACACCACTAAAGGTTGCACCCTCTCCTTCAATTGGAAGACATTCCTGTCCATGTTGTTGTCCCCACTCCTGAACGATATCCAAAACTCCTTAAAAGAAAAAAGCCTCCACTGCTTTGCATCAAGGCGGCTCCAGATCTGAGATACAAACGGGCATGTGAAAAATAGGTGCTCAACATCTTCATCTGCCTCATGATAGAGGGGGCACTCCTTCACCTCCTTAGGTGCCCATCTAGTTCTCTACATTCTCGTCATAAGTCTACGCCTCCTAAGTAGCCAAGTAAAAATTTTCATCTTCAAGGGGCATCTTGTCAACTAGATCTAATTGCAGTCCCTGATTAGATCCAATTCCCCCATGAGGCCTCCATCACTCAGCCTTCTATAAGCAGCCCTTACTGCGAAATCACCTTCTGTTGAGAGAATTGTGTGTAGTGTTATTTAGTCCCACATAGTGAAGTTGGACTTTTGTTATGTGTGTGGTGGCTTATAAATATGTGTGTGGTGGCTTATAAATATGTGTGTACCCTCACTTATTCCTTTGAAAAGAAATATAGAGATACACATCCTATCGGGACACTTCTCTCGTAGTTTTCTCCCCGCTCTTCATGAGTGGAGTTTCCATGTAAACCCAATTGTTATGCATTGATTATTGCTTTGATATTATTGCTTTCGCTTTATTTTAAATATCAACTTGATATCGAAGCAAGTTTGATTTTGGATTTTTATTCTCAAGTTTTATTATTATTCTCGAGATTTGTTTCTTTTTCACTATTCATGTCTCCGTAATGAGAGGGGGAAACATTGATCTTTTCGTGTGAGGAGATTCGGCAACAAGCGGCCGTGACCGTCAGAGGAGAAGTCGAGGAGTTGATCGCATTGATAAGGGTGATAGAGGTGGATGCGACGCTTAGTGAGGTAGAGAAGGCAAGGAAGAGGCAGGAGCTGTTGGCGGCAAGGGAGAAGCAAACGACGGCGTGGAGACTTGACAGAACGAGTCCTAAGGAAGATATTTCCTTCTTTGATGCTTTATTTGTTATTTTGGTTGATTAGTTGAAGAAAAGAGAGAAGGAAAAAGAGAAAAAAGAGAAAGGAAGGAAAGAAAAAATGAAAAAAAAGGAAGAAAGAAAAAAAGATGAAGAGAAAAAAAAAGAAACAAAGGAGAAAGAAAAAGTGAAAAATAAAAAAAATGATGATGAATGTTTATGAGAAGAGGTGGAGAAGCTCATCTCTAGTTTCTATGATCATTATTTTGATTGTATTTTTTATTGCTATTTTCTTCTCTCATACGAGTATGAGAGAAAGTGGGAGTGTTGGGCCTGTTATAGTCACCTTCGCTTGGGAGTCCCTTTGTTGTAGTCCTAAGGCATGATGGGTGACATCGGATACTGTTACAGATTTTTTGGAGTGGCTGATCATTATATGAGAAACCAAACTCTGGGAGGTCTAGAGTTTTGAGGTCTCCAGAAGGAGGGAGATCCATTTTCAAGGTCCTTGGAGGAAGGGCCCAGCTGGTTTCTATGTGAGAGATCTAGCTTCAGGGTCTTCAGAGGAAGATCCATTTCAGGGGTATTGAATGGAGAGTCACCAACACCTGGTCTTCAGAGGAGAGGCCATTGTCAGAGCCAGCTACAACTGTTCCTTCAGTAGCTCCAGCTTGCGTTCCTGCTTGCAAGAAAGAACCAGTCCAGTGAGTTATGTTCTTTTGTGTAGAGTGAGTTTCCTTATGTTACAAGTTGAACATTCCATGCTCTAGCTTTAGGGGGAGTGTTGAGAGATGTGTTTTGTGTTTCCCACATGGTGAAGTTGGACTTTTGTTATGTGTGTGGTGGCCTATAAATAGGCGTATACCTTCACCTATTCCTTTAAGAAGAAATATAGAGATACACGCCCTATCGGGGCACTTCTCTCATGGTTTTCTCTCCACTCCTTGTGAGTGGGGTTTCCACGCAAACCCAAGCGTTATGCACTGATTATTGCTTTGATATTATTACTTTCGCTTTATTTTAAATGTCAACTCCATCCCAAGAGAAAGCATCGTTGCCCTCCTTCGGCTGAAAATGCTCTAGCTCCCACAGCAAAGTTTGGAACTCTTGAATCCTCACGTCTGAGAGGTTCCCAGCAAAAGAAGGGCACCGGCTTCCCTCTTAGATATCTGCCATAGAGGCATCCCTGTCCGTAGCTAGTGCGAAGAGTCTTGGGAAGCTATCACATAGGCACCCATGACCCATCCAATCATCTTGCCAAAACTTGAACACATTGCTCGAACCGACCATCGAAACGAAACAACACTGCACCTTGGGTGCCACCAAGGACAAGTCCCTAAGGAAGTGCGAAGCACCCCTCGGTGGGCCAGCATAACAAGACTGGAGGATCTTCCCCACGAGGCCCTCCCGATTCTCCAATAATCTGCCAATCTACTTTGTTAGTAATATATCATTCATTCTTCCCAGGTCTCGAACACTTAGCCCCCCTCCACTGATCTGCAAACCTTCTCCTACGCCACCAACCTCACTTTCAATCTAGTCACACCAGAATTAGTCCAAAAGAAATTCCTCATCAGGCCCAAAATCTTCTTTTTAACGTTTTGTGGCATCTTCACTATAGAAGTAAAATAGGACGGCATAGCGGACAACACCGCCTTGAGCAAGACCAATCTTCCACCTTTTGATAAGATTCTGGACGCCCATCCTACTAATCTTCCCTCCAATCTCTGAATCAAGGAGTTCCGATCATGTACCAAAATCCTCTTATCTGTCAGGAGAAGGCCCAACTAAGTAATGGGTAAGGCCTCCTGTCGCGTGCTAAGAGCTGAACTGCATCTACTCACCACCTCCTTCGTCGTGTGGAAAGGAACAAAACTTGACTTGGAAAGCTTGATCTATAACCTAGAGGCCTCCCCAAATAACTCCAGCAGAATCCGCATCCTTCTTGCCTCTACATCAACACCCTCTATAGAGAACAAAGTATCATTAGCATATTGAATCACAGGAACCATCGACTTGTCATCTAAGGAGAAGCCCCTTATCAAATTCTTGTCGCATGATCTGACCGCCGTTCTTGCTAAAGCGTCTGCTGCCAGCACAAAAAGCATTGGAGCTAGCAGGCAACCTTGCCTAACTCCTCTCCTTAGTTGGATCCATCCCCCCGTTGGATTGTCGTCAATAAGAACTGAAAACGATGTTGTGGTGACGCATCGCTTCATCCAGTCTACCTAGAGGGGTGGGAAACCCCTTTTAATCAAGGAGGCCCACAGGAAAGATCACTGCACCAAGTCATATGCCTTGCTGAAGTCAACTTTCCACAAGAAAGCCCTCCTCTTCTCCCTCCTCCAACAGGACAAGATCTCCGAAGCTGCGACGAATCCATCCAAAATGTTCCTACCAGGAACAAAAGTCGTCTACACCTAAGACACGATATCTGTTAGCGCACCCTTTAACCTATTCGCAGGGATCTTCGAAGAGAAGAATCTGTCAATTCTAGACCTCTGTCCTTTCGAACTCCACGTGAAGGTGCATGAGAAAGGTGGCAAGTCCAACAAACCATACATGGCAATAAATTCTACAAAGTCCTTTGATCTAGGATCCCTCCCCCCACGTCCATCTGGCTTATCCTCTGCCACCAAAGTTACATTGAAATTCCCTCCTATTAGCCATGGGGACCCCTAATATCTTGTTGCCACCTGGTTCAGTTCTTCCCATAATTTATGCCTCTACACTCCATCATTCGGCCCATAAATAGTTGAGAACACAACCGAAATTGTCCCGCCGCCTTAGCAATTGCACATTAACCAGAAAGGACCCAATCATTGAGTCCACCAGAGAAAAGACATCGTCCTTCCATCCAACAATCACCCTGACTGATGTCCTAGCTGCATCCAAAGCCATAAACTCCCCCAGGCCACCCCCATTAATCTCCCTCCAGACGTGCTGCTTGCAGCGGTCCAGCTTCGTCTCCTGAAGAAGCACCACCTCAGGTCCCTACTTTTGGAGGTAGCTCCTTAGGGCAACATGCCTGGAGGTGTCATTTAGACCCCTAACATTCCATGTAAGGACCTTTGTCATGGAAGGGATGAAACTCCCCCTTCCCCTTGATGTGCGCTTGTATCCAACTACCTCTACAACATAGTCGATCTCCATCTCCTGTGGATCCTTACTCCCTTTCGCATCTGCAACCTCCCCCCCCTCCAAACCCATTACCCCAACCTCCCCTACAACAAACTCCATCCCACTTGTCATTTCTCCCTCATCACCATTTTGCCATGCGCCACATCCCCTAAGGTGCTTTGAGGGCCACTTCCATCTCGATCCTTTGCCAAGTTGCCCCGCTTTGTATAGTGGTTAGGGTCTTCCCCTTCCGATGCTGAGCCACCACGTGCCACTTAGGTCCGCGACCCACCTCCAACCCAAGACGAGATGCCGCATCTCTGTCGCCACTCTCGTCTGACGAAGCCCTAGTTCGCCACCGCTGATAGCTCCACTTCGGCCTGTATGAGAGTCGCGATGTCAGGACCTTCGTTGGCCTCCACCGCTGGAGTTGCATGCCCTTTGCCTCACATTGGCGCAGCTCCTTCTTGCCGGACTTGCCCCCACAAGGCCTCCTCGGGCCATGTGGCTGAGACCTCGTTGACAACATGGTTTGATCAAGAGGGGAAGGACGAGGCCCCTCCACGCCAGAAGCCTCAGGCGTAAGCAGATCGTCACCCCTCAACCCAGATCTGTTATCACCATTAAAAGATGTGCACATCATATCAGCCAACTTCATATCCTGCAGGTCTAAGAGGGGTCTCGAGGAATTAGAAAAATCCTTGCCAGCAACCATCTCTAAATCTGCCTTTATCCCCTTCGAGACTCTCGCCCCGCAATTATAGGGTGATGCAATCGAGTGTTGAGAACCCGCAGCCTCCTTTGCACATGCGAGATCCACTAATTGTGGATGGGGAACCATAATCGTTGTGCGATCTACTCCGCGGCTCCTCAACTTCCAAAAAAGGAGGCTCGTCGGATCAATTGGTCGCTTTGCTACCAAGTCGCTGCCACCGTTGCCATCAATTGCCAGACCCCTTGTCACCGCCGCTGCAAATGAACATGGCTGCCTCTTCTTCGGCCTGATGCACACAATCCAGGAGGACCTCCTTAGGCTCACCACCACCTTCTCCTCAAACTGCTTCCCCAACACCATCTCCACCTGCGTGCGAACCACTGAGAGGTTGCTCACCCCCAGGTCGAGCCCCATACACCATGAAAGCCTTGAGAGGGGAAACCACCGCCGCGACCATCTCCACGCACCATAAAATTTCATTTGATGAAATGTCTCCTTGTCAAGCTACAATGAGGATAGCTTAGTGGTTGAGACTTTTTTTTGAAAAGTAAGGATGGCTATCGGAGTTTGTTAACCGTTTGGATCATTTCATTAAAGAAAAGGAACGGACTTGGAATGAGTGGAGCCAAAAGGTACAAAGAAAACTGTCCTCCCTTACAGCATTTTCCTCCCTTACAATAGGTTATGCTTACAATACCTTGTTGCTACGTGTTTGCCTTATGTGGAAAAGCCTCCACGCCTTCGTATTGCCCAAAACTCCACATGGTGTCAAAGCTTAAGGTCTAGGCTCTTCTTGGAGGTTTTTTTACACGCCTAGGAAGGAGAAGAGAAGAAAAGCCATGTTGTGCATGAATTTTCTCTGGTGGATAGAAGCCACATGCATGGTCCTTTCCTCTTGTCAGATCAGGCACAAGAAATCCCATCTTGTGTGTGGTTCCCATGGGTATCAAAGCCTTATGTGTCGAGGCATCTTCATCGATTTTGGAGTTCTCTCATAGAACTCCTTAAAGGTCCTTGGCGCCTTATGCAAGGCCCAAGGAGTCACGTAGGGGGCTTTGGCAAGTAGCTTCTCTCATGCATTAAGAGCCTTACGCGGAGCGTACAAGAAAGCTTGCTTCTTGAGGATCGAGATGGCCGAGAGCGAGAGCCATATCAACATGGGGGAAGGAATGGTTATAGTTCAATGTACCATAATTAAACTTCAGGGTGCCTCGAACTATATCCTATGGGCTTGAGCATTCAAGATCTTCGTAGGAATGCAAGACAAGTTGCATGTCCTTTTCGAAGAGAAGTCCAAGCCCAAGGATGCAATGAAGAAGTGGGAGGAGAGGTACTTGGTGATGAATTGGTTGATGAACTCAGTTGATTCATCCATCGCCTCTACCATGCTCTACAAAAAGTTGGCCCATGAGATGTGGGATTCCTTGGAGAAGAGATACTCCAAGGAATCGTAGCAATGCCTGCATCATTGACATCTACACCTAGATTTGGACAGCTAGTCAAGGTCATCTTCCCTTTGACAAATATTATTCGAAGATGGTGGCGCTCTTTGAAGAGTTGGAGATCTATGAGCCCGTTTGTAGCAACAAGCATACATTTGTACGAGAAAGGTGGCAAGCCGCGAGATTCCTATCGAGGTTGACTCCTTGATATCAATTGACATGAGATCAGATCCTTGCATTAGATGAGGAGTTAGATCTTGAGATGATTTATAGTCATCTCGGGAAGCTTGGTTAACTAGATACAAGTTCTAGTAAAGCGTTGCTGACTGAAAATACCTCCATGGCTACTTTTGATGGAGGCATTGGACGTGGAAGAGGATGTGGTTGAGGCTTTGGTTGAGTCTATCCACCATTTCAACATTATGGATGTATCAACCATCCATAAGATTGTTGTTGGTATAAGTTTCGAAGACTTGCACGTGGGGCTTCTAGCACCACTTGTGTGGAATCTCTTATCACTACGGATCTCGAGAAGATCAAGGCCATGCTTCGAGAGGAGAAGACGGCGAGCGTTGCGACGACTATTGAAGTTGCCACAGAAGCAATGACTTTGGAGTTCGCAAGAGGCTACACCGTCACTCCTACCAAAGAGAAAGTTGAAGATATGAAGATTAAGGAAGAGTGGTGGGGGCTTTAGCCTCATCACAAACTTCGGCAAGTCATTGTCCTTCTGGCCTTGACTTGAGGGGGAGTGTGAAGAATAAATGTGCCATGTGGCATTCCAGTATGCACCCAAAGGGTGTCGACCCTAAGGGGATTTTTTGGTTTGCTTTAAGTCCAAGTTTGGTTGCTTTTTAGTTTGGTATGTTTGGTTTTTAGAAAGTGATTTTAGAGGATTTGTTTCTTTATATTTTTTGGAGAATTGATTTGATTTGATTTGATTTGAGTTGGTTTCTTAGTTTAGAAGATATGTTCTCTTTTTAAAAAGAGAGCCTTCTTGTACTTGTTTTTTCTTGAGTTAATACATTATTATTTCCATAAATTTACATCAACAACTTCCTCTCTCTCCCTCTCTTCTTCATGGCCGGTGGTAGCCTTCTCTCTCCTCCCTGTTGCGTGAACAGGGTGCACCTGTAGCATCTTCTTGTTGTGTGTTTGCCTTACGTGGAAGAGCCTCCACGCCTTTGTATTGCCCAAAACTCCACATAATATTAGAGCCTAAGGTCTAGCCTCTTTCCAGAGGTTTTCTACATGCTTAAGAAGGAGAAGAGAAGAAAAACCACTTTGTGCGTGACTTTTCTTTGGTGGACAACAGCTACGTGCGTGGCCCTTTCCTCTTGTTAGATCAGGCATAAGAAATCTCATCTTATGTGTGATTCTCACAGGTATCAAGGGCTCGTGTGTCGAGGCATTTTTGTCAACTTTGGAGTTCTCTCATAGAACTCCTTGAAGGCCCTTTGGGCCTTACGCAAGGCCTAAGGTGTCAAGCAGGGGGCTCCGGTGAGTGGCTTCTCTTACGCATCCAGTGCCTTACGCGGATTATACAAGAAGTAGAAGGCTTGCTTCTTGAGGATTGAGATGTTGACAGCGAGAACCGGATCAACATCAAGGAATGAAAGGTTATAGTTCAAGGCACCATGATTAAACTTTAGGATGCCTTGAACTATATCCTATGGGCTTGAGCAATTAAGATGTTCGTTGGAGGACATGACAAGTTGAATGTCCTTCTCGAAGAGGAGTCTGAGGTCAAGGATGCAACAAAGAAGTGGGAGAAGGAGAACTACTTAATGATGAATTAGCTAATGAACTCAATCGATTCATCCATCGCCTCCAACATGCTCTACAAGAAGTCGATCCATGAGATGAGGATTCCTTGGAGAAGAGATACTCCAAGAAGTCTAGCAATGCCTGCATCACCGACATCTACACTCGGATTTGGATAGTTAGTCGGGGTGATCTTCCATTTGACAAATACTATTCGAAGATGGAGGCGTTCTTTGAAGAATTGGAGATCTATGAGCCCATATGTTGTGACAAGCAAATAACAGTACGAGACAGGTGGCAAGTTGTGAGATTCCTGTCAGGGTTAAGTCCCTGATATCAACCGACGCGTGATTGGATCTTTGCACTTGACTAGGAGTTTGATCTTGAGATGATTTATAGTCTTCTCGAGAAGCTTGGTGAATGAGATGCAGGTTCTACTAAAGCGGTGGTGACTGAAAACACCATTATGACTGCTTTCAATGGAGGCACTGGATGTGGAAGAGGATGTGGTTGAGGCTCAGGTCGAGTTTATCCACCATGTCAACATTGTGGATGTACCAAGCATCCACAAGATTGTTGTTGGGATAAGTTTGGAAGACGTGCACATGGGGCTTCTTGCACCACATGTCTGGAATGTCTTACCATTGTGGATGTCGAGAAGATTAAGGCCATGCTTCGAGAGAAGACGACGGCCGTTGCAATGACTATTGAGGTTGCCACAGAAGCGACGACTTTGGAGGTCGCATGAGGCTACACCATCACTCTTACCAAAGAGAAAGTTGAAGATATGAAGATTGAAGAAGAGTGGTGGGGGCTCTTGCCTCATCACAAAGTTTGGCAAGTCATTGTTCTCCTGGCCTCGACTTGAGAGGGAGTGAAGAATAAATGTGCCACATGGTAGTGCCGTGTGGCAATCCAATATGCACCAAAGGGGCTTGGCCCTAAGGGGGTTTTTGGGTTTTTTTAGGTCCAAGTTTGGTTGCTTTATAGTTTGGTATGTTTGATTTTTAGAGAGTTGTTTTAGTGGATTTGTTCCTTTCTATTTTAAGGGGATTTGATTTGATTGAGTTAGTTTCTTAGTTTAGAAGATATGTTCTCTTTATAAAAAGAGAGCCTTATTATACTTGTTTTTCCTTGAGTTAATGCATTATTTTTTCCACAAAATCTACATCAACATCTCCCTCTCTTCTTCAAGGTCGATGACAACCCTCTCTCTCCTCCCTGCTGCGTGAACATGGTGCACTTGCAGCACCTTCTTGCTGCGTGTTTGCCTTACATGGAAGAGCCTCTATGCCTTCGTATTGCCCAGCACTCCACAATTTGAAAAATCAACCTTCCAAAGGTAGGAAGGAGAATCACGTCTCTGCTAAGCAACAACCATTTCCTTAGCCAAGATGAAAAGCTCTTGCAAAGAATGGCCTTAAAGAAAAGCTGGATGGACGGGTCTTATAAACCAAGGTAAGACGTCCTTCAATCTCTTAGTCAACACCTTCTCCACAATAAGATACACTACATTAGAGAGCGCAATAGGCCTGTACTCATCATCTGTTTTAGCCCTAGATTTCTTCAGAGAAACGAACTAAAACGTATTCAACTTGTCAAAATCACAATTTGCCACAAAAAACTAATGAACCATGGCCTTGAAATCATCTCCCACAATCTCCTACAACTCCTTATAGAAAAGAACCTGCAGATCATCCAAACTCAGGGCACCCGTAGCTTTTTAAGTCACTCATAGCAATCAAGACCTCATCTTCCTTGACCTCCGTAATCAACCCACTCTGCATCTCCTCATCCATAGTAAGCATGTCAGAAGACACGAGTCGCCAAGTACCCTGATTTCTTTGCCTAGTAAAATTATGGAAATGACCCTGCAACGCTTCCATAATTTGTTCCCTAGGTGAAAGAACATCCACCCCGACATGAAGTGTAGAAATCAAGTTAGACCTCCTCCTTGCACTAGTAGCCAAATGGAAGAAATGCAATTGGAGTTCTCTTCCCTCAACCATAATTGACATGACTTCTATCTCCAATCCATCTCACGCTTATGATCTTAAACTCCACCCCCTGTAAACGATGTCACTTCTTACACTCCACCTCCAACAACGAGCTGGCAACCTCCTTCCTATTAAGTATAACAATCCCTTCCAAGGCCTTACACCTGACCCATTCCCTTTGTTCCTTAACCTCCTTTCAGAGAATCAAAGCACACTTGATGGCCCTTATCTTGGCTGTAAGGGTGCGGGAAGTTGAAGATGACAGAGGCATCTCATTCCACTTCAATCTCATAAAATCTCAAAAACTAGGCTCCGATAATCAAGACTTCTAAAACTTGAAATGAGACAAGAACAGACCACCTTCATGACTATCCTACACTAAGGGCGAATGTTCAGAGAACGATTTCTGCCTAGCAATACCACAGTCAACTGGAAAAACTTGGCCAACTCTACATTGCACATGAATTTATCAATCCCAGGAGCGGATCCACTACCATTCGAACATGTATACACTACTCCAGCCATAGGAACATCATATAGGTCTAGCTCTTTTAGCCAAGGTTCAGGAAGTAGGTATGCGGTATGCGATCGATTGGGTCACCGCATAGAGAGTATACAGTATGCGAACGAGTATGCGGTTTTATATTTTTATTTTAGAAAATATAAAATAATTATTCAACTTATTAAAATTTATGTTCGGACAAATAATACATAAATAATAAACATCAACAACTTAAATGTGACCTAAAGTCACACCTAAAATCATAACAATCAGTCCTACAACAAAATTAGACCTAAAATGCCTTTTTTCAAAAAAAAAAACATCAAACCTAAAAATATTCTATCACAAAATCGATTGACTACTTGAGCTGATTACTTGAGTTTTCGGCCAAGTAGTTGGCCTTGCCCACTTAGTGGACTGCGTAAAGATACTCGGTGTGGAGAGGATAGTGCTGACGAGGATGTGACTGCATAGTCAGCCTACTCGAAAGACTTCCTGAACACTGCTTTTACCAACCTCGCAAAATCACATGTCGATCCATTAGTTCTACCATCCAGTCTGTTATCCATAGAAAGGGTAAAGTCGCCCCCAACCAACCAAGGATGACCACTAGCAAAGTGCGAGGTTTTGCACAACTCATCCCATATAAATTGTTTAATAGAAGCCTTACAAGGACCATATACTACTGAGAGAATAAAGGGAGACCAATAGTATGACGAACAAAGGATCCTGTGATCACCCTGCTCCCCATCATAGACACAGTCAACTCAAACAAAGTGTCCTTCCAAATCAGCAGAAGATCTCCAAATCTACCCACAACATTCTCCACCATAGCATCAGTAAACCGTTCCCTACAAAGTTTCCTTTGCATTGGAGCCTTCAACGATTCTAGGTGGGTTTCTTGATGCTGGAGATCAAAGGATCAGGATATATTATTTTTGAATCTCAAGTGCAAAAGATAGGAGTTGATCCCTTTATATAGAGAGGGCTACTCATATTTCAAATCCTAAGCAAATCTTCTATGATAAGAAGCAAAACCTCTTACACAATATCCCTAACAAACTTTCCTAATTTAATAATTTTTATATCTCTAACACTCTCCCCTACCCACCCAAGTTGGAGCATATAACATCCAACTCGAAGGAGTCACGGCAAGACTTGGCTTCCCCCGTATGTAGGGAGTCAAAGGAGTAGGCATCATATTAGAAGAGTAGCTGGTAGTCATGGCAGAAGTAGCAACTACGGGAGAGAAGAAGCAGCAGTTAGGCAGTAGGAGTCAATCCTAAGCTGGCAGTAGGTACGGTTGTAGTAGACGTAGCAACTGCAATAACTCAAAGTGGTGGTCAGGTAGTTGAAGTAGTAGAAAAAATTGGTGAGTGTAGTGGTAGTAGCCGTCGCAAATGGCAATAGTAGGGCTGTAGCAAGAGCAACAACCAGGAGATAGGATGTTGTAGTAGTAGTAGCAACATCGGGTAGTAGTATAAGGTTGTAGCAATCGGTAGATAGGAGATCGTAGTGTAGTCAGGCAAGATCAAGGATCATCACTAGGATGCGCAATGAAATACTCAGTTGATGTTCATCGTGCATGCAGAAAATCTTATGTGCATGTACATAATAGCCATGCAAGAGAGGACATGGTTGGTTGCAGTACTTAAAAGGAGAGAGCATCATCAAGGGAGATCAAATCAGAGAGGTTGATCGATCGTGAGGCTGAAGTTGGAGTTGTCGTTGAAGATAGATTAGGTCAAAAGACCCCTTGGGTAGATCGCTGAAGATGTTGATGGTGAGTCACCTTGGGTGATGGAGAGAAGGCCTGGGCGACACAGGAGTGGTTGAAAAGAGTGACCACAGTGACAATGGTGGTGTTGTGGATGACTTGGTGGCAATGATTGGCCACTAAAGTGCGAGGTCGGACCGATCAACATTGGAAGAAGTGTCAACAAAGTTTGGCGGCGATGGCGAGGCCGATAGGGAGGGGTTAGGCGGTGTTGTTGGACTTCTGCATGCCGAAGGTGGCACTTGCATCGTTTTAGGGCCACTTGCAGGGCTCAGGTGACAGTGAGGAAGGAGTTGGCAGCGATGAGGTGGTCGTAGGCGATGAGAGGAGAGGTGGGGACGAGAGAGAGTTTAAGAGGAGCAAGCGGGTGGTCGAGAGAGAGAGAGAGAGAGAGAGAGAGAGAGATATGAGGCTGATCGATGGTGTGGCTTTGGGTCTTCGTTGTGGAGGCGCTTTGTGGTGAGGCTTCGACATAGGAGAGTTGTTTTCTTTTCTTTTTTTTCATTGTTTAGGGTTTAGTGGTTGAAGGGTGGTGGGATCATGGCTTTAATAACATGTTGGAGATTAGAAGAATATGAAATATTATTTTTGAATCTCAAATACAAAAGATGAAAGTTGGTCCCTTCATATAAAGGGCCACTCCTATTTCAAATCCTAAACAAATCTTCCATAATAAGAAGCAAAATCTCTAACAAAATATCCCTAACTTTCCTAGTTTGTTTGATAATTTTAATTTCTCTAACACTTGAAACAAACCAAGGTCAACCTTCCATTCATTCAAATATCTTTGCAGATTCGACCTTCATGCCAAATCTCGAAGACCTTTGATGTTTCAAGAGATCACTTTAACCATGGACAATACTACACCCCCCTAATCACTTGAACGAGAAACCTTTTTGACATTAATCACCTTAACCACTCTCAAATCTACCAACTTAGAATCTTGCATCGGATCTTTATGATTTTTTTGAGACAATGAATTACTCTTCTTTTTAAAGTCCTTCCTTTCGTAAATAGAGTTGAAAATCATCTCTGTTTTGAATGCAGCGGCCTTGAGCCTTTTCTCAAATTTCCTTGATGTGCGCTCTCCACAGGAGAAATCCTCCCCTGCCCTACAAGGATAGGGTTATTAGCCCGACCACCACTCCTTGGTCCACCATCATGATCACTTCCCTGAAAGCCATCAACATCCATACATAAAACCCACAATACTGGGATCATCGCCCCCTCCCCTGGAGTTACATGATCCCAAGTTGGCCTCCGCATTGTCACATGCTTCATCATCGACCCCTTTAGCAACATTGCTCCATGAAGTCTGACCACCACCGTTGTCCACTACTAGTCTGCCACTGTGTTGTTCCTAACGACCACCACAGAGCTTAGAATCAGTCAGGAATAGGTGTAGTGGAGAGTAAGGGACCTTGCCAACTCCACGGGGAAAGATGGACCCAAAAGCCAAAGGCAGCCGTTGAGAGATTGAACTTGAGCCCCCTTGCATCGCAAAAGAAACAAAATGGGAAGGGCCAATGAAAGGAGAGAAAAGGCAAAGCTTTGGCCCAACATTAGCCTTAGACGGGTAATTAGGTAACTCAACACATATGGATCTGTTACTAGATCTGGATTCCATTTGCTGGATGTGATTTAAAGGGCTCGAACGTTCCTTCTTTATCGCTATTGGAATACGATATTTCAAAATCCCCCCTACAACATCTGATGCAGCTCTCGTACATTCATCGCAACTGACATTGCTAATCTTGGGTTTGCAAAGTTGTTGCACCATCCCTTTCTTTAGTAGAGCAGCCATTGCAGCACCACTTGCGATGACCTCTGCAAAGGTTTAAACATTGCCAACTCCTTAGAACTCCTTCCTCAATCTCACAACCATAAGCAACCACCATGGTGGAGAATAACCTTCTCTGGCATAGAACAGTCAAGCAACAATTCGACCCTAACCTCAACAACATAGAGGTCTCCCTCTTGCACCCTAAGGTGACCACATCATCGGAGCCTCGTAAACAGGGAACAGGACTTTAGAACCCCCACCGTGTGCAACCGAAGTAGTATCCCTGATACCAGCAGCTTAACCACCTCCTTCACTGGTGGTCTATTACCAGTTGCTCCATCATGTAACAATGGCTTCCTCCATTGAGGACGAGCACCACCGATTACGAGCTCCTGTAAGCAAAGTCAATGAAGATTGACTTTCTCAAGATCTAAAAGTAGAACAAAGGATATGATCTTCCACTCCACCGATGCTAGCTTCAAGTGCGATAACTTCAGTCTCACATTGCTCAAGACTGCACTGCCATGCGTGACCTCGCCAAAGAGTTCACACAATAAAGAAGACTTAAGAGAAGCCATATTCGCTGACCACGATGCACTCACCTCTAAACAAGGTGGATCCAATGGCACGGGAGGCAAACTTAAAGGCTATGTGAACCTCCTTAGACAATCGCCTCTGCAATGACCACAACCCCGGCAAAAGAGACAGAATTGGATTGCAACAATCCTTTGCTAACTGCCCTTGCATCTGATACTTAAAGTGGAGAATGTTGCAATTGTGGGAGACCACCATTGCTGCCCTCCTTGCCAAACCTGCACCCAACCTCCACCATCTCTGTCCCCCAACACACCATCTCTTCTCCCACTCGTCACATCCTTAATTTGGTTCACTGATTGAGACATATTGACATCCAATGTATCTAATAATTAAATTTCATATTATCCTGAATTTGACGACCAAATTATGATTCTTCATTAATTCATTGTTTATTGCATCTTCACTATTTGGTACTTTCTCACATTGTCTTTCTCTATTCTTGTTTAGGGATTGCATGTGTGATGAAGCCTGAATTCAATTGATAGTTCTGAGAAATGTAACCAAAACGAATCTGAAATATGAAGTCCAAAATTTTCAACATTGTCAATAATCCACAAGCATGATCCTTAAAGCCATTTGATGAAGCCAAATTGCAACTTATATGGTGGGCAAAACCCGCAAGCTAGGTGGAAAATAAGAGCAGATGATATGGTGTTGAGGATGGAGATACTATGCAGGTGTGATATGGTGTCGAGGATGGAGTGGTGACATGGTAGTTGAAAGGTGTCGCAATGATGGTGGTTATGGGGTGGTGATAAGGGAGCGATGAGGGTGATGGCAAGGAGGAGTATACAAAAGGGACTATGGCTGCTCACTCCAACTTTTGCGGGGCTTTGCTTTCTATCAACTCTGTTGGTGCTACACAACTGAAGTTGGCAAAAGAAAAGAAGATGTTGGACTTGCCTATAATGCAACTCCATTTTGCTCTACTCCATATTGGGGGTACTCTGTGTTGCAACTAATAGCTTTGTACTTACCAACCTGCTAGTAAATAGTAGGCCCAAAAATTGTTGATTGACCCCTACTTCTACAAAGAGAGGGATGACACTATGTAGGGTTCCCAGTTCCTAGGAACCTGGTCCGAACCTGATAAATGGAAACAAAATTTGACTCAATCTTGTAACCTTCTTGCTTGATAAAGGGTCTTTACATCTTATTTTGTTCTTGCTATGATAAAGACACACAGAAGCAGTATGACTGGTGTGTGGAGAGCCCTTTGTTTGATCAAGACCGGACTCTCCAAGTAAGTTGGCGTGGAATGAGGGTACGGAGTGTATTTTTGTGAAATGAGTAAGTGAAATGAAATAGAGTGAATTGGGGTATGAGTGAAGCTTTGAATAGAAATGGAAGGAAAGAAGAGCTTGTCTTCATCTTTTGCACTTTGCACCTATGACAGGCACTGCGAAGTGAGGCCAATTCCTTCTACTTGCTTAGTGTGCCCCTCCCCAACTCCCTACTCAATGGCCTACTAAGCACTTCTTTGCTCCTACTTCCTACATGGCGGGCTCCATGTGGCTTTGGTTCCCCTTTTCTGAAGCATTGAAAAAGGCGAGGATTTGCTCCCAAAAGAAACCAACGCGGGGTTTAGTATGCTCCCCACCCGTCAATCTTTCCAGCGCTTGCTGCTAGCTTGTCTTCTAAACAAGCCTTCCTTTGAACATTCCTAGTCACTCAACCTGGGAAAATGGGTACAAGGAGTCAAATCAATGAAGTGAACAACCCCTTTTGCTTGCTTGTTGAAACTTGCTTCCCAAAAGAAAGACAGCTACCTCGGTTGGAAAAAGTGGATAGGGAAGGAAAGGACATTGGTAGAGACTGAAACTTGTGCATAGGAGGGTAGGGGTGGATGTAGGCAAGTGGATTGTGAATCCACTGTTTGCAGGTTCAATCCCCATCATTAGGCGGTGGCATAAGGAGGCATGACGACAAGGATGGTGGTGCTAGTGAGGATGTTGGTAGCGAAAGTGTAGGTGATGGTTGGGGTGTTGGGGGTAGGTGTTGGTGTCTTTTTGAGAGGTTGGTTCTTCCTCGTAGGATGGAACATGGTGAATCAATAAGCTACTTATCCACAAGGAATATGCTCTCCTCTCTCCTTGTTCCCCTCCCCTACTTTTTATAGAAAGAAGAGCTGAGGTGTATATTATATGGCTTTGGCGCCCTTTTGTCGAAGTGCCAAGGAAGGTGAGGATTTCCACCCAACTTCTAGGGCGAAGGGTTTATCCTTTTTCACTTTAACTTGTAATGTGCATTCACAACAGTCCCTTGTACATTCCGAAGGGTGCAGGAGAGGGGGTTGAATGAGAAAGGAAAAACCGGAGAGGTCCTATATCCCAGTCTAATGGATATCCTAAAAATAAAATCAAAATATAGTTTTCTTGAGCAATAAAGTAAGAGCAAAAAAAAAGTGGTTATGTGCTAAAATTGGCTACAAACCATTAGGAACCTCCTCAAAACGAAAAAAAAAACAAACAAAGCTTTAGGACAACATTGGGGAATAGACAGTTGGAAAATTGCATAACTGAAGCATATGAGCTATGTATAGCTCTAATTTTCTCCTTAGAGGTTTAAGTCATCCACAAACTGGTTCCTGGTTAAATACTGTTACATGCCTTTACGAAGTTTTTCATTCTTTCTAAAAGATGTCTGATTGATCAAACAGAACACTGTGAGATTCCTATCTTCAAACCACCAACAGAAGACTCCTTTATGAGATTCACCCTTTCTAAAAGTTGCCGTTATGAGGTGACAACAAAAGCATGTCTTGATTGATCAAACAGGAACACTGTGAGGTTCCTATCTTCAAACCACCAACAGAAATGGTATAACATGCAATCTAACATGTATAAGAATAGGCCCCACCCACTTAAAGGATCAACAAAAGACCCAACCCGAGTCAATCTGCCGACCTTCAACTCATTTTCTTGTGATAGTTTAATGGAGGAATGAATTCATCTACTAAATGTAACAGTAATTAAGGGCAAAATTGCTCTAAATCACATGGTGGATATATTTGAAATGTTCTTTAGGGATCAAAATACCAATTTGAAGGACGCATATTTTGTTTTTTATAAATAATGGCAAATATAAATCCTCACCAGAGAAGCACCACAATATCACAAGACTACAAGCAACCACGAAGACACAAGGCTTGATATATTGCTTTGATATTTGAGATGTTCTCTAAGTGATACAAAAGCTAGAGGATGAGTATAGTGTTCTATGACAAATAATGAATGAATTCCACCCTAAATACCACCACAATATCACATGATAAACCATAAGTAACCTCAAAGACTATTTTTGCCTTGCTTCAATCTAATCCCAAGAGCTACTCTATTTGTCAAAGTGATATTTTACATCAAGTAGGCTACCTTAATCCATTAGGTAAAAGAATGGCTCGCAATTTGAGTGATGTTACAATAAATTAATGAAACAAATTACGAAAGTGAGATGGGAAAGATATAATACAATCCAAACATAGGATGCCTTTTGCAAATGCTAGACTAGGACCGTAGGTTGTGTTTTGGTGTAGGCCCATGGAGTGGTGTTGAGTGGTGTAAAACACTTGAAAATGAGTATATGGATCTTGTGTGTAGGTCTATGTATCTCATCCTCCTATAAATTGCGTGACACATCCCCCAACCTCTTCAAGTTGTCATAGTGAAGTGAAAAACAAACCTCTAGTTACCTTGCTGGTGGGCATTAAAGTCCTTATGCAGATTGTGCTCCCATAATTTTTCCCGTGACGGGTTTTCTACGTAATATCATGTCTCTCGCGTGCTTGTGTTTCATTCAACATGATATTAGAGCCATGGTGATTTGATCGATGCCTTGGCTTCGCGTTTGTGCCTTTTGTGTGATAAATGTGCTTGAGTAGGGTGCTGCCTGAGCTGTGTGCTAGGCTTTGGTTGGGTTGGGCTCTATGCGGTAGTTCAACTCATCTATAGTAGCATCTGTTCGACTCCTCTTGCAGTGACCTGTAGAGACCTTGGTGGCGTCGCTGAAACCCTAGTGTGCTCCGTTGACACTCAAATGGCTTTAGTGGAAATGGGTTGTTCAGTGGTTTGGGGGTGCACAATTGCCACCCTCATCTCTTCTTCCCCCTACTGCATGGGCAGCGCCACCCTTGATTGTTTCATCATCGTTGGAGCTTCGACAACCATCAACAGTGCTCCAGCAGGCTCCTCTTGCTCCAGTTACAACTCCATTTTGGCCGCTTGTCCATCTAAGCAACAGAACTTAGGATTTCTGCCCTCATCATGGGTTGTGCTTGTGGCTTGTAATTGCGGGTTGCGGGTTTGGGCATTTTCTTATTTTGGGTTGGTTCTTAGTCGTTCTCAGCTAGAGGTTGCCAGAAGGACAACCATAGTGATCTCAATTGGCTGTAACTGAGGATGGTAGAGTGATGGGAGGCCTTGAAGGACTTCTCTATTGAGCTTTTGATATTTGAAGTTGGAGTGGGTGGCCTTGGTTGAGGTATATCTTTCTCCCGTTTAACGAGATTTGTACACCTGATTGTATTCTCTTCGATGAGAAGAGGTACGGGTGGTCTCGTTTTTGACTTGTTACACTTGGTTGTATTTCTTTGGTTTACAAGGGATATAGATGGTTTTGTTACTTGGTTGTATTCCCTATGTTAGTGTTGCTTCTTAGTGTGTGGGGATACATTTTATAATTATGGTTGTTGATGATGAGATTTAGGACATCGATTTTGAAGTCTTAAGAAAAAGACTCTAGTTATGCTTTGGTTACTCAAGGAAAAACATATAATCATGCTCCCTCCCCTGATGATCGAATTGCTGATAGTGGTGCTATCAATCACATGACTGGCGACGCATGATGGTGTAGGTTCATTAGAGGGGGTGAATAGTGTGGGAAATAAAAATAGATGCAAACAAAATAACATTCACTACAAGAGACAAGTCTTTTTAGGTGGAAACCCAACTCGGGTAAAAGTTACCACCTAAGTCTCTCAACTTAGGATTTTCTGATTAAACAAGTCAATCAAATCCACTAATGTATCTCTTAAAATTGAGGGTGATATAACCTCAATACAATCACATTACTTATATGAGGGTAGTGTACTTCAACCCTTCTCCATGAAAAGTATTTTGTCTCATGGAGGAGACGGGAATTCGCCACGTGAATACCCAACCAAGAAAACGAAAATACAAAAGCAACCTTTAGAGCCACAAAGTATAGATTTAACTATGCTACTATAGGCTAACGGACTTACCTTATGTGGAAGAGAGTAGGCGTGAAATGCGACAGTTTCGGTGCTCTCAGATGTATAGTATACGGCTTGGAGAGCTTGAATGCTTTCTTCTTTTGATCTTCTTTACAAAGTGAGCCTAAATTGGTGGGAAGTATTATATCAAGGGGAGGTCCTCCACTATTTATAGAGGTGTTAGAACCTTTCAAGAGGGCCTTGGAGAGGCCTCATAGCTGTTGGGAACAAGTCTCAGCAGATCAGGCCGAAATCCCAATCAAATTAGGTTCATATGACTCTGACAGCAGAATCAGACGTCTGAAAATTGAGTCAGATGACGGGTCAGATGTCAGATAACATTTTTGGTTGTCCGATGCAAGGGGTCAGAGTTACTGATTTAGTTGGACAGAAATAGGGTTCTAGGTCAGACATCTGGGATATCATTTGAAGACGTTTGGGTGCAAAATTGGACATCTAATTCTAAATGGGTTTTCCCTGGAATTTGATTAGATCGAAACAGGGTTCCAGTGTAAAGTGGTCTGATGTCGTACTAGATGTCTGGTCATACTATTGGATGTTTAATGATAAAGGTTTTCTGTAAGAATTGATTTTTGAGAAGCCAATGGTTAGATTTGGTCTGACGACTTAGGATTTTGGTCTAACGTCTCTTTATTAGATGTCTGGGAGGCTCTACGGACATTTGAAAATAACATTAAAATATTCCTCAAGTGGGCTCGCGAGGATATTGCTCCGACAGGCTAATTGTCTTATTATTGGACGTCTGGCAAAGTTATTTTCCAGACGTCTGGAATTGGGTTAGGACGTTTGAATGGAAAGTTCATAGACTCTGATTTTCTAGCCTAGGTTACTGGACATCTGATTTAAATATCAGACAACTTAAAAGTTAATATCAGGCGTATGCTATTCTTGTTGGATGTTTGATTAGGTTATATATATCCTATTTTGGCTTTTTAATTCTGTTCTAAGGTTTGCTTAAGTGTCTTAAGGATGTGTAGGTGTTCATAGGACTAAGGTGTTGTACTTTTGGGCTCTTTATAATAATTCTAAGAGAAATGAAAAGAGCAACATAAAGATTACAGTAATACTTTTTAAGTCCTATTCTTCTTTTTCAAGCTTTAGGTCTAAGCAAAGCTCCAACTCCTCTATCAAACTCCATTCCGTCATGGATGTGAGTTTGAACTCCTCATACTTGCTTCCATTTGCATTTCAACTTGAAATCTTAAATTTAAATGCAAATGTTAAATAACAAGTATTTTGTTATCATAAAAATTAACGATCGTGGTGCACTTGTACCAATAGATGATTCTTCCAATATAAGCTTGGTTCAGGAAAGGATCACATTAAGGTTGCTAAGGGGTCTAGTGTAAAGGTTATAGGGAAAGGCAATGTACACTTTCAAAATATGCTTAGATTCGATGATACCCTCCATATCCTAGAGCTTTCTTTTAATTTGTTATCGTACGGAAGTCTAAATTGATTTCCTACGAGGATTGACTCTCTTGAAAGATGTAAAAATAGGGAATGAGATAGAGATTGCTCGATTGTAATGGATTATAGCGACTACTTGGAAAGGTCGCAATTGTTCTTTAGGCTATGTTGAATTCCAGGGAAATGAACTCTATAAAGATTCATGATATGGTTTTGTGGCATAGTAGACTTGGACATTTAAATTGTCTAAAAAAGTTGTTTGTAAACTTATTCACAAGGGTTAATTATGTGAGTCGTGAGGTGTGCCAATTCGCCAAGCACCATTGTGCATCCTTTCCAAAGTCAAGTTACATGAGCAACACAACTTTTTCCTTTGTTCACTCGGATGTATGGGGACGTACTAGTATTAAGTTTGAGTCAGGATATAGATACTTTTTTACTTTTATTGAAGATTGTTCTGAATGCACAATTTATTATTTGATGAAGAGTAAAGAAGAGTGAAGAGCTTCCTCACATTGTCAAGAGTTTTTTCAACATGGTTGAAAATCAATTTCATACTAGAATTAAAGTATTCAAGTCAAATGATGCTTGTAAATATATAGGAAGAGGGAATTCTATATGAAACATCATGCATTTATACATCACAACAGAATGACATTGCAAAAAGAAAGAATCGACACCTTCTTGATGTTACATGAATATGATTGATTCAAGGAAAGAGGTACCTAAATGCTATTGGCTGGATGTGTTTTTGATTGCGACATTTTATCAATAGGATGCCTGGTTGTGTGCTCAAAGGGAAAGTTCCTTTTTCATTACTATTTCCAGGAAAGGAACCATTCTCTCCCTCCCAAGGTGTTTGGTTACACTTGCTATATACATGTTGTAAAACCTGGGCAATTTATGTTTGACCCACGATCTATCAAAGGGGTATTCTTGGGTTACCCGACTAATAAGAAAACCTACAAATGCCTTGATCCTTATATAGGAAAAGTATATGACAATAGTTGTTACCTTCGTGTTCGGTTTGATATTTTTGATGGTTTAAAAAATAATCTTGGAAAGGGCCTTCTGTTTACCAAGGGAGACAACCTGGACAATTAAGCTTATACAGATGCTGATTGGGTAGGCTTTGTGGATGGCAAGCAGTTTACTACTGGGTATTACATATATTTTGTTAGGACTCTTGTGATATGGTGGAGCAAGAAGCAGACTGTCTGCGTAAGATCCAGTGCAGAAGCTGAGTACTGAGCTATGGCTATAGGGGTTACTAAATTGTTGTGGGCAAAAATTTTGCTTGTTGATATTGGGATTTAGCCTAGGACACCCGTGAGGCTCTACTGTGACAACAAGGTTGCCATCAACCCGCTAACAATCTAGTTTTGCATGATAGGACGTAGCTTGTTGAACTTGACAAACACTTTATTCGTAAGAATTTTGACTCTGTTAAACCTTGCCTTTATTTGAGATCAGAAAATCAAGAGGCCGATGTCTTCAGGAAAGGGTTTTGCCCCTGCACAATATGAGAACAACGTGAGCAAGTTGGGCATGTTTGACCTCTATGCCCAACTTGAGGGGAAGTGTTGAGTGGTGTAAAACACTTGTCAATGAGCATATGGATCTTGGGTGCAGGTCCATGTATCCCATCCTCTCATAAATTGTGTAACACATCCCCCCCCCGCCTCTTCACATTATCATAGTAAAGGTGAAAAACAAACCTCTAGTTGCTAATCGGTACTAGAGTCCTTGTGGAGCTAGTGCTTCCATGCCTTTTCCCATGATGGGTTTTCTACGTAATATCGTCTCTTGTGTGCTTGTGTTTCATTTAACAATAGGTTTAGCCCTATGTGGGAAGTTAAGGCGAATAATGAATGAATAATGGTATGGGTTTGGTGGGATTTATGAGAATTCATCTCTCATCCGTACTCATGGTAGATCAACTCATTGTCACATGACTTACATCTAACCACTACTTACTCCATTTCTAATAAAACAATAAAATAATGATAAAATAAAATAAATAAATCACAATCCTATTTCTTCATATCTACTTACAATGCAAATATAAAAAGTACAACTTATAATATATCCCCTTTTTTTGAAAAAAACTTATAATACACCAACTTACGTATCACATCAAACCTACTATTAACCCACTACTTATTTGACCACCTCCAGAACTTTAAGACCTAAGGTAGACACAAAAAACCTATTAAAGCGTGGATGGTTTAAAGAACTTCCCTTTCAATCATCATTGACATATCCCTCCTAGTTTATTTCTTATTATGTTGCATGCTTGTTGTTACGCTTCTACCGTGTTTTAGCATAGTGTCATAGTATAGTCGATAAAAGTGATACAACATTTAAATTTATAATGCTAAAGAAATCATAAGTTTCGAGATTGTTCGCAAGGAGCAAATATGGAATTCAAACACTAGTCAAGATATGATAAATAAATGAGCATAATAATTTCTAATAAAGATATGTAATGAATAATAATAAAAAATTCAATAATGAGCCAAATTGTTTCTCAATATCAATGAGATAAAAAGAATAAGTAAAACCTAAAAATGATTATTTGAATCACCAATTAATTTCCTGAATCAAGCACATATCCTAAGGATAATATCTTCAACCAAGTCAACTATCACAATAGTACTCACAACCAAATGTTTCAACAGTGGTCTTGAACCACTTAACCACGGAGAATCCACATTAATGCTATCTAGGCGAGCGCCTTAGGCATTGAGGTGACAAGGTGAGGCAGTTTAGTGGGTCATTGCCTTGATGAAGACCCAGGAGAAGCCCTTCGATCAGGCGACGTGCCTCCTCGCCTCGCCGCCTCATCACCTGAACCTTAATCGCATCGAAACATTTTTTTTTTTAAATCAAGAAATGGACTTACCATTCTTGCCCTCAACGACTTCTTACATTCCATACGAGGCTCTTATTTACGTGTGTGAAGACCTTTCTCATCTCCATGCCAACCCCACGCCATTATCGCCTCCGCGGCGGAGCAACTCGGGGTTCTTCAACCAGCATCGTCGCCCGAGCATCACCGCTTGCCATCTACGCTGCTTCCTCGACCTCGATCGCCCAGGTATCTCAACCTGCACCGCCTGAGTGTCATTGGAGCATCGACTGAGCTTCTTCGTCATCGGCTTCATTTCGGTTTTAGCTGAGTCTTCGTTAGATTCTTTTCGTTTATATGTATATATGTTATGTAAGGGTAAAATGAGGGGTAATATAAGGGTAGTATGTTATATATATAAGGGTCTTTGACGCTTCGTTTAAATATAAGGGTAGTATGTTATTGTTTTATATATATATAATAAGTAATACTACAAGGTAATACATATGTATGTAATATTATATATGTATGTATAACTAATACATAAGTATATATATAACATAAGTATACTGCTATATTATATATGTATGTAATAACATTGTAACTATGTATATATGTATGTATAAGTACATATATATGCAGTTATATATGTATGTAACATTGTAACTATGTATATGTATAAATAATATATACTGTAGTGTTATATTTGTATGTAACTATGTATATAACTAGCAACTTTGCATGTGTATGTAACTTTGCATGTGTATATTGTTATATTAACTAGCAACTTTGCATGTGCATTGTAACTATCTATATAACTAGCAACTTTGATGTTAGATCAGTGTTTCCAACTTTGCATTTGTTTTGAATTATGTAGATGGCTGAAACAAGGAGGAAGTACCCAGGTTGGAAGTATGTTACATTGGAGGACCTGAAAATGACTAATGATACGAAGTGTACTTTCTGTGGTATGATAGTGAAAGGGGAGATTCATAGAGCTACTGGACATATTACTGGTGGTGATAAGAGCACAACAACGTCTAAAAGCTCCACAACATGTGAGAGAGGAGTTGAGAGAATATCGACAATCTAAAAAGGAAGAAAAATAAAGGTTCATTAAAGATTTTGTTTACGATGAGCCACTTAACAATCATGATGATAATGGTGATGGAGATGAAATAGTAGAAGTGAATGTCTTACGAGAACCCATGGATAGATTCACAACTAAAAGAATAGTAGAAAATCCTACACACATGCAAAAAAGGCTTGAATCATGATGGGTGCTGGTGGAAGTAGAAGTGGTGGACTTCCTCTAATGAAGAAGTTTCATGGACTAATAGATAAATTTACGAAAGTTGATCCTGAGAAGAAAGGAGATTGTTGACAAAACAAACTACAATTTCTAAGGTTTTCAAGGAGTGAAGAGATGTAGTTGTACGGATCATTGCAAAATGGATGTACGGTAACAACATTGCATTCAATGTTAAAGATATTTGGTTTGAGATAATGATTAAGGTAGTTGGTCATTTTTGCCCTGGATTGAAGCCTCCTTACCATGAAGTGAGTTCCTTTATTGAGATATCATGTGCATGAGACTCAGGATTTCATCACCAAACATTATGATGCTCGGAAGAAATATAGATGCACTTTGATGACAGATGGTTGGACGGATAAGAAAAGCAGAACACATAAATTTTCTCGTCAATTTTCCCATGGGAACTATTTTCTTGGAGTCCATTGATGCCTCATCCTCCGTAAAGACAGGGGAGAAGCTCTGCGAGCTGATAAGTGGCTTGATCGGTCGCGTCGGGGAGGAATATTTGATTCAAGTCGTCAGCGACAACGCTTCGAATTATGTTCTTGTAGGTAATAAATCTTTATTTATTTTAACATATGTATTTTCTTTAATATTGTAAGCATTGTAAAATAAAAAAAATATCATCTCTTTTCTATAGGCAAATTACTGGAGGCTAAGCATCCTCAAGTTTATTGGACTTGTGCTGCACACTGCATCGATCTGATGTTGGAAGATTGTGGGAAGTTTGAGGATGTAAAAAAGACACTCAAGCATGCAATGCAACTGGGTAGTTATATATACATGCATCCTTCAGTCTTAAATTTGATGAGGTAGTTCACAAGTAGGGAGTTGTTGAGGCTTGTAGTTACATGATTTGCTACATTTTTTCTCACCTTATAAAGCATTCATAGACAAAAGGTAAATTTAAGGAAGATGTTCACTTCGGATAAGTGGATCACTTCTAAAAATGCAAAAGAAAGAAGGGAAAGAAGGTGGCAACAATCATCATGATGCCTTCATTTTGGAATAAGGTTGTATACGTTCTCAAGGTTATGTCTTCTCTTGTGAGAGTGCTTTATATTGTTGACTCAGGGAAGAGGCTTGCAATGGGATACATATTCGAAGCAATGGATAGAGCTAAGGATGCTATCATGAAGGCTTTCAACAATAATGCTAAAAAGTTTGGACCTATTTGCGACATTATTGATAAGAGATGGGATTGCCAGCTTCATAGTCCTCTATATGCAACAAGATATTTCCTTAATCCTGAATTCTCTTATGAAAATCAAAATCTTGATTTTGATTCAGAGGTTATGAATGGATTCTACAATGTCCTAGCAAAATTGGAGCCTGTTGAGAGTATGCAAGACAAAATAACACGAGAAATTTCCATTTATAGAAATGCACAAGGACTCTTTGGAACACCTATGGCTTTTAGATAAAGGAAGATCATTGCCCTAGGTAGTCAAGTGGTATAAATTTTTTATAGTAACTTTCAATTTCCAGTTACTTATTAATATTATATAACTTGTTATCTGTTTACAGTGGAGTGGTGGAATCTCTTTGGTGGGTTTGCACCTAACTTGGCACGATTGGCACTGAAGGTGCTAGGTCTTACTTGTGCCTTGGGATGTGAAAGGAATTGGAGTGTATTTGAAACTGTAAGTTGCAAATCAATTCATAATATGCATAGCATTAATTTTATTAAGTAATTTTATATTAATCCTTTTATTTTGGAAATCTATATAGGTTCACTCAAAGAAAAGAAATTCGCTAGCACAACAAAAGTTGAATGATCTTGTATTTGTTAAGTACAACGAACCTTTGAGGGATCGATATGAAGATAGGGATTATCTTGATCCCATTTCCCTCTAGGAAATTGATGATTGAAATGAATGGCTATTAGGGAGCATGGAGGAAGATGAGGAAAATGTAGGTGAAGATAATGATGTCACTTGGGGCATGGTTGAGCTTGCATTGGGAATTAACGAGCAAAACACTTCTTGACATACTCGGGCTCGTGCTATTACAAAGAAAAATGGTCCTAAGCAGACTAAGCGAAAAGGGAAAGCTCCAATAGTTATTGAAGAGAAAGAGTATGTGGACAGTGATGTGGAAGAGGAAGAGGAGATTGAAGTTGTTGGTGACGATGACGATGACGAATTAAATCTTGAAGATGATTCTGATGACGGATGTGTTATATTATTTGAGAATTGAGAATTGTTCACTTCAATGATAAATTTGATTTTTATGTTTTTCATTTCAATGACAATTTTGGTTTTTATGTTTTTCTACCTTTATCGTGTAGAAGCTTTTTTTTCTTTACCATTTGAAATTATGTGAAACAGCTTTTGGCAATACAATTGTTATCCTTTTCTTCTACTTAAAGTCTCAAACATTGTTATTAGACATGCTTTTATAAACTTAGTGTTATTAAATTGAGTTAATAAGACATTTATGCCAACAAAAAATGATCGCCTCAATTCACTCGGGCTGTCGCCTTTTTGTCGCCTCTCGCCTCGGGTGATTTTGAGCTATGTCGCCTTGCTATCACCTTTCGCATTGACAGCATTGATCCACATTAGTATAGCATCAAATATCTCTACGATGCCTCAAATCAACCACTATCAGATGTCGGGCACGTGAGGTAGATAACTTAAAGTCTCCATGCACAGGAGCACAGGCACAAGCCTCTAAAATGCCTAAATGTTGGCATGCTGGCACGCACCTCGAGGAGCACAATGCAAAACCATCCCCCTCCCTCAGAATTTCCCTCTCTTCCTAATTGGGTCGCTAATCGGGTATTCGGGTCGAGTATAGGGGACTAGACCCTGGGCAATGGTCGCGGGTAAGGTGTGAGAGAGCGAGTGTGAGGCGGGGACTTTACCCTTAGTGTGAGAGGCGTTAAGGTAGAGAACGCTAAATAATTTATATGGCTATGCGAATTTGTGTTCCACAATATGGGACTAAATAGCCCCAAGTTCTTCGCACATGCTCGCGTGCTGTTGCTTCTTGCAATTGGTGATGCAGCTTTGGTCGCTCCTTGAATTGCAACCTTAGATGAGTTCGTGGACTTATTCCGCGTTTGCTGGAAGTAAAGCCGAGCTTGGAGAGTGGCGGGTGACGGCGGACTACGGTAGTTGACGACTACGACAGCGTTGTCTCCGACGAGACCCCTGAAATCAAGAATATTGCCAATGGGGCCCAAATAAAATGCTCATGAGCATCGTCGGAGCACAGCGAATGTGGTGGTGGTGTTCTCGTGGCGGTTAGGAGTGTGTGGAGGTGTGACGGTGCCGGAGATAGTGATAAGGTGGGTTGTTTGGGGAGGAGTTTTGGTGAGCAAAACCCTCGATTAGTTGTGGGGTTTTGCTCGTGGAGGTGAGTAGGAGGTCGTGGTGGTGGTGGTTACGAATTTGATGGAGTGTAGCGATCGCATGGCCTCACTGGAGGCGTGGCTGATGCTGGGGATGATGGAGGGGGAGAGTGTGGTTCGTCGGTTGAATTAGGGAGATAAGGGGCTGAATCTAACCTAAAGAAGTAGAGGGAGTAGGAGACCTAGTCTAAAGGATGAAAAGGGATCTCGTGTCAGTGTGTCTTGTCGGTCGCGAGGAAGATGAAATCTCCGATGATGAAGAGGGTGACGAGGAAAGGGGGAGAGCGCCTTCGCTTTGGCTGACGAGAGGCGGAAGAGAGAGAGGAAGACGGAGGGTCGGTCAATTTGATCATTGGCTGGCCGGAGGAAGACAGAGGAAGGGCACCGGAGTCGCGGCGGAGGTGGTCGGAAAAGAGAAGAATGTGTGGATTTGGCTTGAAATTGGGCTTAAAATGAACCGAGGAAGTGGGCGAACTTATATAGAGGAGTTCCAGACCCTTAGTTGCAAGGAATCAATGTGAATTCATTGCGACTAAGGCAAGGAAATCTTGTTGAAATCGTGAGTTTGCCCGAGCTTTAGAGTTGATTTCAGCTCCTGGAATCTTGCCAAAATGGAAGGGGAGATTTTGATTCTCAATCCCTTCAAATTTGGAGGGATTTGGACTCAGATTGGAGAATTCCTTAGTCAAAGGCAGTGGGTACTTGGGTTGACCCTGTTCACACCTCTAATGGTTGTAGGGATCAATATGCAAGGAATACGAGAAAGGTAGGGGGTCATTTGTGAGAAACTTGAAACTTGGGGATTTAAGTGTAAGAAATAGATTTTAAGGACTAAATTGCAAATTAGGTCAAGATGAACTCTGATTGGGTTCAAATTTGTGTTAACCTAATTTGGACCCAAAGAATCTAATGGTGAACTTGGATTTGAGTTTTGACCACGTTTGACTGGGTAACTTGCATAGAAGTCAAAATCAGGGAAAATTCCTATCTGCAACTCTGTTCTAGGTCAAAATGGATTCAGAAGGTCAAACCAAATGTACTAAACCTCTTAGAATATATTTCTATGAATTTTATGAGGTTTAGATTGATTTTATCCTGATAAGAACCTTTCCAAATTAATTAGGGCTGATAATTAGGATTTTTCCTGTTTTGGTCCTTAAAATGCGTGAAACTTTGATTCAGTCAGTGTGAGTCCACTTCTTGGTCTTTTATGTTCATTTGGCCTTCAATTTATCCCTGAGTAATCACGTGGTTAATCTGCATTTGTGATGTACTAAATAGTAGAATTAACCTTATTTTCTATCTTCTCAAATAAGATCAGAGTGGAATTATGGTCATTTGGCGATCATTTATGAGCATTTATCTTTTGATTCCGATTTATTCAAGTTAGTTATGACAAATGATGGCGTTACCATCAAGGCTATTTACTTATTTTTTCTAGACGTGTTATTTTCCCACACCTCTCTTCTATATAATTCAAGTTATTTGTTTCCTTTCCTTTTAATATCAGAGCACCGGTTCTAAATCGTGGCCTTGGTATTCCACCCAAAAAGGTCTCCGAAACCCTAACCACCCAAATTCCTCTTTTCCTTGTCGGATTGCCGCCATCACCAACTACTGTTGTCATCGGCGGCTGCAGGGGCCACAACAGCCCAGCCAGCAGGGCAGGCGATAATGCCAACCCCCTGTGGGACCACCGGTGATTGCTTGAAGGGCAGGCGGCAACCATCAAGGCCACCATCGGCCCTGCAGTCCACTGGCGACCTCTCAATAATCGGCAGGAGGACCACTGGTGAAGGTTCTCTTCAAGCGGCGACGAGGAGCAGCAGTCCCTAGTTGGTTGTGCTAGGGTGATTCCCCACACCCTAGTGCTGTCCCATTTGATTTCAGGGGCTCTGATGAAGTTCTTGGTTTGATTTCCGACCTATGTGTGCCTGGATCTTGTGATCAAGAGGTTCAACATTCTTTTTTCAAAGATTTCTATGATTTGAAATCAGAAATTCAAATCTATTTTCTTTTGGATTGACTTATCCCTGTCAAAGTTTTATAATGCCATCATCGAAAGGTTAAGAGATGGCGTTGGATATCGCTATTGCAACAGAGACAGTGGAGTATGCAGGCTTGGTGCATTGGAAGCATGACTTGAGTCACCATGGTGCAGGATGGTTAGTTGACTTTAAAGATTTACATCTCTGTGGCGATCAGAGTTAATTTTGGTCGCTTACTTCTGTTGCACCAGGGAGGACAATGCAGGTTGCTGACGGTAGACGCGCTCCTATTGTTGGTCAAGGGGAGGTGTTTGCAACCCCTACTTTGTAGTTGCTGAGAGTGTTACATGTGCCTGACTTTCTAATGAGTCTATTGTTGGTAAGTAGGATCATGAACGAACTTAACTGCAAGGTCATCTTTAATGATGTCGGATGTATCATCCAGGAAAAGTTTATAGGGAAGACCATTGCCAGAGGCATAGAGGAGAATGGTGTGTTTCATCTTGGGTAGGAATTGTTTGCAGGAGCAAGTAGGTATGATGGTGGGAGTCCCTTGTATTGGCATGTTCGTCTAGGTCACTTACCTTTGGATCGATTCAGAAGAGTGATTCCATATATCTCTCCTGCCACTGCTATTAGATGTGATGCTTGTGGGCTGGGTAAGCAGTATTGATCTTTTCCTGTTGGGACTTCTTAAGGATCTATTGTTTTTGAGTTACTTCTCATGGATGTTTGGGGGCCAAGTAGAGTTCTAGACAGGATGGGTCATCATTATTATCTTGTGGTTGTAGATGATTTCTTCATAGTGTCTTGGGTGTTCCTTCTGAAAAACAAAATAGATATTGGAGGTGCAATAGAGACTCCTATTGGAGATTAGGATACTGTACTTTGCCACTGTGAAGGTTGTATGGACAGATAATGTCCTTGAGTTCTGCATTGCGAGACTTACAGAGTTCTACAGGACTTGTATGATTATCCATTAGACTACTTGCCCCCATACTTCATAGCAGAACGGGGTTGCAAAGCGGAAGCACAGACATCTGGTAGAGGTTGCCCGTACTCTTCTTATCCACCACAATGTTTCGCAGCGATATTGGGAAGATGCGATCTTGATTACGTGCTATCTCATTAATAGAATGTCGAGGTCAGTTTTCCATGAGCAGATACTGATTCTCATGTTACATCCTGATGGCGAGCTCTTCCATGTATCTCTTAGGACCTTTGGGTGTGTTACTTTTGTTCATGTGTCATCATCAGGTTGCGATCAGCTTGCTCCTTGAGCTATCAAGTGTGTGTTCTTAGGATACTTTAGAAGTCAGAAGGGGTACCGATGGTATGATCCCATCCATAGCAGACACTATGTTAGCACTAATGTGACATTCCATGAGACCACACCATTTTTTTCAGTTGCTGGACAGATGAGTTCTGAAGATGTGGCTCTCATGCCTATTCCTCATTCCTTTAGAGGAAATTCTAGCCTCGACTTCTCATCCTGCTTCGTTGGGCTCCATGACCCCCTTGGATGATTTCCAAAAATTGCATGGTTAGATGTGCACATATAGTAGACCTCATAAGACACTATAGAGGCTATATTCCCCACTAGCGGATGATGCTCTACAGGTTGATGTGATAGTATCTAGCGACAGTGACAGTTTGGTTAGATCTGATCCTCCTGATAGTGTTGATTACAGTAGTAGCGAGGTTCGTTTTACAAACACTCAAATAGAGGTGCCAGATGATTCAGACATTCCTATTGTCTTTATGAAGGCACCCAGCACATGTGAGTCTAGATACCGCGTTGTAAGCAGTTTGACTACTGAGGGCCTTGGTTTTGAGTTTGGTAGATTTTGCCAAGCACTTAAAGTCTCATACATTCCATCTACATACCAACAGGCCATGCTTGATCCAAAGTGGCGTTAAGTCATGGGGGACAAGATGGTGGCACTCTGGAGTAGATAGACTTGGGAATCACCATACTTTAGGTGCACGACTGGTTGGCTCTAGATGGGTATTTTCCTTGAAATACAACTTTGATGGGTCTATTTTAGGGTATAAGGCTAAGTTAGTGGCAAAGGGGTTTACCCAGACCTATGGGGTGGACTTTTTTTGACACTTTCTCCCCTGTGGCATGCCTTGCAACTGTTCCTGTACTCATCTCTGTTGCGGTTCACAGAGATTGGCGGTTGCACCAGCTTGACGTGAAGAATACTTTTCTTTATGGTGATATTCAGGAGGAGGTTTACATGCAGCAACCCCTAGTTTTTGAGGCTTAGGTAGAGTGTGCGTGCAAACTCAAGAAGGTTATTTTATGATCTGAAGCAGAGCTTGAGAGCATGATTTCAGAAGCTCTCAGATGTGTTGTAGAAGATGGGGATGCAAGAATCTTTCTCAGATCACTTTCTATTTGTTAGAAAAATAGAGGACGTGGTGCCAATCCTAGTTTATGTGGATGACATGATTATCACCAATAATGATGAGGTTGGGATAAGTCAGGTCAAAGAGTCTCTTGCACGACAATTTGTTATGAAGAATCTGGGTCAGCTTTGACACTTCCTAGGGATCGAGTTTGCCAGGAGCAAAGATGGGATTATTCTCTCATAATGCAAGTATGCGTTGGATGTTCTTTAGGAGACAGGTATACTGGAGTCCAAGCCAACCAACATCCCTATGAACCCCAAGGCACACCTTCACGTTGATGAGGTAGAGGCAGTTGATAGCAGATCATATGACGGTTGGCAAGCTACTCTATTTGACTATTACACAACTCGATATTACACTTGCGTTAAGCAAGCTTAGTCAGTTCCCAGATAGGCCATCCAAGTAGCATTGGCAAGTTGCTATGCAGGTGCTTAGGTACTTGAAGAAAGCACTTGGACGTTGTATTCTCTTTTGCTGGGGCTCCTATGACTGTGGTGGGATACTTAGATGCAAGTTATGCAGGGTGTGTTGTAGATCGAAAGTCTACTACAGGCTTCTATACTTTTGTTGTTGGTAACATGGTTATTTAGAGGAGTAAAAAATAGGTTGTGATCTCTCGTTCTAGTACTGAGTCAGAAAATAGGGTCATGACTTAGATTGTCATAGAGATGCTTTGGATTAGATTCTTGTTGCTGGATCTGCATGTTTAGGATGAGGAGTCCATGGAAATGAGATTTAATAGTAGGACCGCCACATATATTGTCAACAATCCCATGTTCCACAAGTGCACCAAGCACGTGGAAGTTGACTGCCACTATACTAGAAATTTGATCTAGCATAGGGTATTATGCACAACATTTGTTGCTTCAGAGGACCAGATGGCTGACATCTTCATGAAGCCCTTGCTACATGAAGCGTTTGATACATGTTCTAAGCTGGGCATGATTAACATCTATGTTCCAGCTTGAGGAAGAATGTTGACATATCCCCACTAATTTATTTTTTATTATGTTGCATGTTATTTACTTTTTGATTGTTTCTGGACATGTGTTATTTTCCCACACCTCTCTTCTATATCAAGGGGTGTGGGACTCTTTAGAATAATTCAAGTTATTCGTTTCCTTTCCACTGTCGTGGATGTAAAAATTGGTCTAGTTAGTTGATTAATCAGCTAATTAATGTTATCTAATTACAAACCAAATCGAGTTTCAATATTTATGCCTATCATATGGATCAATTGGACGAATGGTGGGTTAATCAATCGATTAGGTGCCTGATTGAAAATTGTTGATCGGTCTTTTCCAGCTAAGAAACCCGATACTCAAACTCCGTAGCCCTTCATCTTGTTTTTCCTTTCCTATCCAAAACCCTTAATGCACACTCTACCCTATTTCCCATTGTTCTAGCCCCTTCAACACCTTAAACCACCCTATGCTTGTTTCCAATTATCAACCACTTCTACTAAACTCCTTTACTACCACCCCACCTCCTACCCTTCCCCCCCCCTCTCTTGATTAACCGACTTGACGCCTTTACCATCGCCTACCATCCCTAGCCCCTTTGTTGCAACCAACTCTATTGCATCACCTACCTTGACTCCACTTAGTACAACTACCCAGCCGACTCCTTATCACCATCAGCGTCGAATCTGGAAAAGTATTTTTTTTCATATTGTTACCATTTTTTATTTTCTTGAATTTGTTCTACAAAATTACTTGCTCTCTAATTTTCCTTACTATATGTTTAAGTTATTGATGATAATAGTTAGTGTTGAGAAAATGATTTTTGTTACTCAGAAAATGAGGCCTTGGCCTTTTTTATATAGAAAGAGGACTCAAGCATGCAAGGAAACCGTAATAAGTTGCTTACTAAAAATAACAAGGACTAAAATAAAAGGTAATAACTTACCTACTAAGAATAACAAGGACTAAATAAGACACCTACCTAATTATGACCTAACATATATCTAATTTTATTTTCTAACACTCCCCCTAAAGTTGGGGCGTAGATATCAGCAAGTCCCAACTTATCACACAGAAAATCATGTCTCTTCTTTTTGAGGGCCTTAGTGAGAATGTCTGCCAACTGAAGCTCTAAGGGGATATATGGTGTGCTAATCCTCCTATGCATGATTGCATTTTAGATGAAATGCCAATCTACTTCAATGTGTTTAGCATATTCATGGAAAACTGGGTTGGACACTATAAATGTGGTCGATTGATTATCACAATAGAACGAAATTGGTAGTTGCACCTTCATGCCTAAATCCCGTAGAAAACCCATAACCCACATGATCTCACATGCACCATGGACCATGGCATGATATTTAGCCTCAGCACTGAAACAAGCAATCTCATTCTGTTTCTTGCTTTGCCAAGAAACAAGGTTTCCACCAACAAACAAAGCATATCTCGAGGGAGACCGATAGTCCTCAATAGGCCCCACATAGTCTGCATTAGAATAGGGTTATGATGTCCTTGGATTTATTCTCTATGGTAGAGTCCCCGGCCTGGATTTCCCTTAAGGTACCTCAGAATAAGGCATACCTCATGCCAGTGACTATAGCATGGTACTTACATGTGCTGACTAGCTCTACTGACAACGAAGTTGATATCAAGTTAGGTGATGGTCAGCATAGAAGGCGACCAACTAAGCTACAATAAATGGAGACATCTTTATAGAAAGGATCATCCTCCTTAGTACTATGAACTTGTGCCTCAATAGGAATGCCAGAGGACTTGGCTCTTAGTAAGCCAGCCTCCTTAAGTATCTGGAGGGTATATTGTCTCTGAGATAATGACAGATGAGGCCCCTTCCTAACGACCTCAATCTTGAGGAAGTATCGTAGGTCTCCAAGGTCCTTTGTCACAAAAGTGGACTGCAGGAAGGCCTTGGTCAGACGGATACCTTCCTTATCGTCACTTGTCAGCACCATGTTGTCGACATAAACAACTAGAATAATAACTCTGTTTGTAGATACATCTCCCGTTCTTTGAATAAAAGTAAAATGATGGGAGGATGATCGCAAGAAGCCAATCCTCTGAATCTTCGAAGTTAGACGCTCCAACCATGCCCTCAAACTCTACTTCAGGCCATAGATGGCCTCCCTCAGATGACATATGAACTCCCCTTGAACTCGATACCTAGGTGGTTGCCTCATGTTGGCTTCCTCTGCTAGGTCTCCATATGGAAAAGCATTCTTGATAACCAACTGATGCAATGGCCATCCTTTGTTGACTGCCAAAGAGAATTATCTTGATCGACGAGATAAGTGCCACTGGTGAGGTCTCTAACTAATCAAGCCCATAAGTTTGGGTGAAGTCTAGCAACTAATTGGGCCTTGTACCTATTAATCATACCATCTGCCTGATATTTGAAGGTATATACCTATCGATAATCAACAACAGTAGCGTTTGAGGGACAAGGCACCAAATCCTAAGTCCTATACTTAAGTGCTCGCATCTCCTTGTCCACAGCAGCATGCCATCTAGGATCATGGGAAGCTTGGCTGTAGTATCTAGGAATAATTGTAGTGGTGATGGTAGGGGCAAGCTACCTACTCTCCCCTTTCAGGTGGGAGGTTTTAGTGTAATGAGACATAAGATGTAGAGTGCAAGATCTATTGGGCCTCCTTATGGTTACAAGCCTATCATCACCAGGGTTAGATAGCTCTGGATCTATTGTTTGTGTAGCTGGAGAGGAATTTGGAGGGACAGTAGGAGGAGCGATTGATCTGCGATGGTAAACTTGAGTCTCCCTGGGAGCCAACTTTATGCTAGAGCTCTCCTTAGAATAGTTAAGTACCTTCTCAAAAAAGGTCAATCTGCAATTACTATATAATGCTTAAGTTAAATAATCTAAACAATGCGGAAGCAATAATATCAAAGTATATAAATAATCACAAAACACTTGGGTTTACGTGGAAACCCCTCACAAGGAGCGGGGAGAAAACCACGGGAGAAGCATCTTATGGGCGTGATTTCTCTGTATTTCTTCTCAAAGTAAAATAGGAGTACATGCCTATTTATAAGTCATCACACACACAAGGTGCACACTTTCCAATGTGGCACTAAATAACCACATAATACTCTCAACGCTTCCCCTCAAGCTGGAGCATGGAATGCTTAGCTTATAACATAAAGAAACCCACTCTACACAGGTGGGAACATAGGCTGGAGCTGCTGAAGGAATTGTGGTTGTCTTTGAAGATCTGGTGCTAATGGCTCCCTGTTCAGTATCCCTGAAAATAGATCTTCCTCTGAAGACCTCGAAGGTGGATCTCCCTCTCTGGAGTCCATGAAACTGGATCTCTCACATAGAAACCTGAAATGAGTCCTTCCTCTGAGGACTCGAAACTCTGGACCTCCCAGAGTTGGGTTTCTCATGTGGAGTCGATGAACAAAAGGGACTCTCAAGCTGGGGTGACTACAACAAGCTCCCGCACTCTTCCTTTCACCTATACTCGTATGGGAGAAAAAATAATGACGAGAAGAAAATAAAACATTAAAAAACTGGAGGACTTCTCCCCATCTTCTCTTAAATATGAACTTCATTCATTTTCTCTTTTTTTTTTTCAATTTTTCTCTCTATCTTTTATTTATTTATTTTTCTTTCTTTCTTTCTTTTTTTTTTTTTTTTTTTCTTTTTTTCTCTTTTTCCTTTTTCTCTCTCTTTTTTTTGAATATTTTCTCTTTCTTTTCTTTTTTTATCTTTCCTTGAAGGGCTAAAACAAAACAAACAAAACATGACCTAAGCACAATAAAAAACAAGATTTCAACACTGGCTTCTTCCGCTCGTTCGTCGCCCCCATAATCGTCGACGCCTCCATTGTTAGCGGCACAAGGATCGAGTGGGATCTCCACCAAGATCCACGTCACTGTTGCTTGAACTCGCGGCTTGTCGCCATCTTCATCGACCTGTTGCGGCTCATCAACGTGAGACCACCTTGCCATCTTCGTGCGATCGACCTACTCGACTCCCTACAAGACCACCGCCTCGCCTCCTGACTCGTAATTTTGTGCGAGATCTTCGCCGGAGATCGTTGGCACTGCTTCCTCTTCGTCATTGAAAACAACCTGCACGGCTTCCATGGGCACTGCGAACAGCACCACCTTGTCCCTCTTCCTCTGCGGCTGCAGCTCCGTCGGCTATGCCACTGTCGTCGCTATCGACACCACCGCCCCTGTCGTGCCGCCTCTTGTCCGTTGCGATGGTGCAGATGGAGAAGGCTGGTGATCCAATGTAGGAAGGGGGGCCCTCCAAGGGATCGAGAGCTGCCGTTCCGCTTATGGGCCTGAGGCTACCCGATCTTGGGACGAGAGCATCAAGAACGCGGTTGAGACGAGAAAAAGGTTGCAGTTGCTGTTGGTGGTGCTTCCTGCTGCAGCGGTAGAGGAGATTGACCATGGGAGAGATGCTGCGACCAGGGCTCGTCACTCGGGATCGACCTAGAGCGAGGCCACGCATGACCTCCTCCTTCAGGGTCGAGAAGAATCCTTGTTGGTGCTGCTGATCTCCATAGAGGAGATCCTCCTGGAGCGAGCCGAATTGGAAAACCTAATAGAGCAAATCGCCTTGCCACATACTCGATTCTCTTTTAGATTAAGAATTTGGAACTTTCAAAAATAATGATAAATATGATAACCTTGAAAATGATAACCTAGGAATAGAACTAGTTCTGATACCAAGTTAAATAATTTAAACAATGCGGAAGCAATAATATCAAAGTATATAAACAATCACAAAATACTTGGGTTTACGTGGAAACCCCACTCACAAGGAGCGGTGAGAAAACCACGGGAGAAGTGCCCTATGGGTGTGATTTCTTTGTATTTCTTCTTAAAGTAAAATGGGAGGTGTACACGCCTATTCATAAGTCATTACACAAACATAAGGTGCACACTTTCCAATGTGACATTAAATAACCACATAATACTCTCAACTTATGCATAGAGTCATAACATCTATACCCTTTCTGGGTCCGTGAGTAGCCCAAAAATATGCACTTCATGGCATGTGGCAAGAACTTATCTTGGATACCTTGCGCCTGGACAAAACACGTGCCTCCAAATACTTGTAGAGGTACGACAGAAGGCCTGTCACACTCAAGATGCAGCACCTGATATGGGATGCACCCATTGAGCACTAGAGAGGGAATCCCATTGATCAGGTATACAACAGTGAGAATAACATCACCCTAGAACTGTTTGGGTACCTACATGTGGGTCATTAGTGTACACGCAATATCAAGAAGATTCCTCGATTTGCACTTAGGTACACTATTCTGCTGGGATGTGTAAGCACAAGACGTTTGATGAATGGTTCCAGGGGTACTAAAGAACTCCCGCAATTCCTTCTGAATAAATTCCATAGCATTATCATTCTAGAAACTTTGACTGTGGCAAGGTACTGCGTCTGTTTCTCAGCAAAGAATCTCTTAATAATCTATGGAATCTCTGACTTGGCCTTCATTAGGAGAACCCAGGTAAAATCACTATAATCGTCCAAAAATACTGCATAATACATGTGTCCTGTATTTTGCAGTCACATAGGTCCCTAGACGTTGCTGTGAACTAGTGTAAAGGGCGTGGTGCTCACACCTTTACACCTCGGGGAATAGGTGCTCTTGTGATGCTTCCTTAACTAGCAGTCTTCGCACTTCAGGGTTAACGAGGTTGGTAACTCGGGATACATCTGGCGCATGTTCCCGATCGAGGGATGCTCTAGTTGTCTATGCCAAAGCTAGTGGTTACTGGCTATGAACACTGCTTAAGCAATTAGTGTTGGTGTGTCTGGCATCTTGGTAATAGAGATCGTCTCTATTCGACCACCAATGCTCTCATTGGTGTGTCTATCCTGGAAATAGCAGTGCTAGTCATCGAACATAGCCCTGCACTGCAGGTCTTTGCAGATTTGAGTAACAGACAATAGGCTCATGGGAAACTCAAGGGTACAATGCACATTTGCAATCCTTATAATAGGGGAAACCTGAATTTCCTCAACCGCACTAATTAGAGAGTTTGCTCCATTGGCCACTCGGACCTCTCGGATTCCACGTGTCCTAGCAACATTCTGCAACTCATTTACTCCTTTGGTGAGATTGAATCAAGGTGCCATAGTCAATGACCCATGGTCAGGCTTGTTGTTGCTCCTTGATCCATCTAGAACAAAGAAACCAACTCTGATCCAATCTGAATTTTGCTTTTTTCTTTGGAAAAACGAACTCAAGTTGCATGGGAGAAGGCTCGTCATGTCAACAAGGGAAAAACTCTCACTAGTGGTGAGATAAAACTCATCACCCTCATCAATTTCAAGATACCCTACGAGAGAAGGCTCATCTTGTAGGGGCAACAGGGACAAAATATCATTATGGACGTTCCTCCAACCGTAGACAAGACGAGGCCAACTGGTGGCCCCCACTGGTAGCACTGGCGATGCTGCAGGCCGCACAACATTGATTAGAGGCGATGGTAGCAGCGTTGTAGGCCATGTGGCGAGATGTGAAGGTGGCGACAGTACCGTTGAGGTAGAGGGTGGAGCATTGGGTATAATGGAAAGAAGTTCCCCTTGTGGTACTTGAGATGTCAACCTACGGTGATGGGCTCATAGGGAATGACTGGAGTTGATAGCGGTGGTGTAGCAGTAAGGGATGGCTCAGTGGGCACTGGTGGCATAGCAATAGGAATAGGGAGAGGTACGTACATCTTGAGCCTAGTGAGGATGTGAAGGCTTTTCCTTAGAAGCTAAGTGGGAAACATCCTAAAAAATTGTCATATTTGCGTCAACATAGAATTTGTGTGCCAAAGGGTCATAACATCTATACACTTTCTAAGTACCCGAGTATCCTAAGAAAATGCACTTGATAGAGTTGGGAGACAACTTGTCCACCTTAAATAAGTGGATAAAACAGACACACCCAAAAACAATAGGAGTGATAAAGTGTCACGGCTAGGCAACAACATAGTATAAGGGGTCTTCCCCTTTAGGATAGAAGAAGACATCGTATTTATGGGAAAAGTTGTCATAAGAACTGCATCTGGCCAATAATGAAAAGGTACATGCATATGAAACATCGTAGTCCTAGCTAAATCAAATAAATGTTTTAGCTTGCATTCAACCACCCCATTTTATTTAGATGTATAAACACAAGAAGTTTGGTGATGACACCCAAGGACTTAAAAAATTTAGCTATAATAGTATTAACAAATTCAAGGCTATTATCACTCCGAAAAATCTGAATAACAAAGGAAAACTGAGTTTTTATTTCATAAAAGAAATTTTTAATAAGTACAAGGTTTTAGACTTCTCCTTCAACATATAGACCCCAGTAAATTCGAGTACAATCATCTACTAGTACAAGCAAATAGCAAAACCCCTTAGACTGTGAACCCCACATGATCCCCACAAATTTGCATGAGCTAAATCAAAAGGTGACTTAACACTCTTATTATGAGGAAAGGCAAAACTAACTCTATGATACTTGCCAAGTTGACAAGCATAACACTAAAGACTTAGGAAATAGTAATTTAGGAAACTGTAAATGCAGAATGGGAATTCTCAGGTGGCCTAAACAGAGATGTCATTGAAGAGCAAGCACTAGTAGTCAATGCATGTGTAGGTGGAAGTCTTAAGTAGTAAAGGCCATCATGCTCAAACCCTCTACCAATTTGCCTCATTGTCTGGAGATCTTACAACATAACGAAGTAATCATAAAACACTGCTCGACAGTTCAGGGACTTGGTAATCTAACTAACAGAAAAAATATTCAAACCAAACTTCGGAGCATGTAACACATCAATAAGGAATCAAGACTCAGTGATAGAATATCTCTACACCCTGTAACTGGAGATAGGGCACCATTAGCCACCTGCACATTGAACAAGTTGGCAAGGGACTGTAAGGAGGTGAACAAAGTAGAATCATTAGTGATGTGGGAAGAAGCACCTGAGTCTGCTATTGTAGACCAAACGGACAATGCAGCAATACCTACTTCTTTAGCAATTGAGGTTCCGGTGAAAGTTGATTGGGACATCACTAATCTATCATACTCCTCTTGAGAAAGCATGACCTGAGAGGTCATGGTATCATCCTCTTGACAAGTGGGTGCATTGGAACGTAAGGAAACTTGGTGGGCACGTGGTGCCTATCCTTGTGGATAGCCATGCTTAATCCAACATCTATAATAGTATGCCCAACACAATGGTAGTGATCAAAGAAAAGGCCACTTCGTCCTCGTACCACTACCGCTAGGTGGTCGTCTTCTCCCCTTGCTTGAGGAGTCTCCGTGACTAGGACCAAAAGAAGCCATACTAGAAGAATTGATCACTAGAACAAGATCGAATATCTCAAGCTTGGATAGACGAGCGTAGATCTAGGCAGGTTTAGGTTTCTCCTTTGATGTCATTAGTTGATCCCTCATTGCCTTGTAATAAGGGCACAAAATCGCAAGAAACTAGACGGATCTAATGGCCTCGCTCTGGTTGGCCATAACAGATACATTTGATGACAAAAGTTGATAAGAATCCTGCTCATCCCACAAGTTCTTCAAGGAGCCATAATAGTCTGCCATGATACCATGGTAATGGGAAAAGGTGTAATTGGATTGATACGAAACCCTAGAGGTCCCTTTGTATAGAGACCTCTTGGGACAATTACACATGACACCCCACATAATACAAAAATAACTAAAGACCATAAAACACAATTTAAAAAATAACTCTAAACAGTTGGCATAACCCAATATTGTTATAGTGCCATTTCTACTAATTGTCAAGTTAAGAGACTTGAAGTATTCCTCCTGCCATCAAGATTTGATGTCTGGATTTGACCTTGACAGGTCTGGCTTCATTTCTCTTAATTTCAGCAGCATAACCAGAATCACTTTACATTGATTTTTCTCTTATAGGAACCAAAAGAAATTTGGACCCATTGCCACCGAGCAGCAGCAAAATAGTAAACGCATATTCTTGCTATTCACAGTGCCTTTAATGCGAATTGTTGCTATCCCCAGACTGCATATGTCTATGCTCTTCCTCCCAATTTCGCCCCTTGAAGATTCTAGCTCATTAGAAAAAGGTTTATGCATGCATAAATCTGCATACACTGAAATTACGGCCTTCCAATTGATAGAATGTGGAAGTCTCAACATTGAGGTCTGTATTGGCTGTCAAACTTATTACTCTGTAGTGATCAACTGTAGTGACGGTAAAAGAATATGCAAAACCTTGTATATGTAAGAGTTCAAAAGTATAAACTGATTGTAAAGTATAACTATTTATAGGTGGGCCTGGATGATACCAATCGTAAAATTGTATTGATTTGTGGGTAATCGGAATGGGGATAAGTCTCGATTGTGCAACTCTTTTCCCATTTAGAGCCAACTTGGATCCAGCCTTAATCAGGTGGGTTTGGGATGGTTCCCTTGAGCATTTTGTCGGTGCAACTATCCATTAAGATTGCAGATCTCTTTATTTAGAAGCAATGTATCTTACTAGTGACAGTGCTGAAAATTAATTGGTGTGTGATATTACTTTATATTGCATGCGCCCGCATGCATGGCTTTTCTTCCTTTTCTTTAACATTCCTAAATTATTAAATAATTTATTTGAAACTTATTTAACCATGTATTTGGCAAGTATACAAAGGAAAATGCCCCTGTACTCGAATGTGCAGCTTGAAACTTTCAGAGTCCATTATTTTAGGTTTCAGCTTATCTGCACCCATTCTCCAGGTTTTGTAACTCTTTTCTCAATTCTTCTGCTGAAGGTACAACATCCAAGGGAAGTTCTACCACCAGCTCTTGTTGCATCGGTGGATGCAATCACATCAATTCTTTCTTCTGAGGGTTTGTCTGGCATATGCCCTCCATTGGACCCCATCACGTCCACAACCTCAGTTCCAGCAGGTCAGATAGAACAGGGGTATGCTCTCGGTAGCAATTCTGGTGAAGTTCCAAAAATGTTAATGAGCAAGGAAAGGCTCCGTATGCCTTGTTATCCAGTCAAGTCCAACTTGCAAGTGCCAAAAAGCTCTGATCGTAGAAATCCCATTCTTTCAAATCCAAAAGCTCCTCCAGTCGGTACTAATTCAACAAAAACAGCATCAAGGGGCAAGTCCTTCAAGCGACGACGTGGAAATGCGTGAAAACAGTTTTGAGGTTGGGATTTCAGCTTTTTCTCGGTCGTGGATAGCATTAGCTGTTGATTGGAATTGCCAATAGTCATGATCATATGGGTTGCGTATAACATTTTTTTTATGCAAGGTGCTATAACGATGAAGTTTAGGACTAGGTGTTGTTGCATTTACTAGGTATCTGAGGGGTTCCAGTATATCACCATTTTTAGCTCCTAAGATGTTGCCTGTTTTCTGTATGCATGTAAAGTCCCTTCACCATGATATAGCTATCCAAATCACAGTTAAAAATCCATCATCTTTGTTTTTGTCTCTTATAAAGATCTTCATATTATTCTCTTCTGTGCATCTGGTTATTACAAATTTACATCTGGTTATACTTTTATACCTGCTAACAAAGTCCTGTCTTGTGTAATTGCCAGCAACGAAATGTTATGATCACCTAAAAATATGGTGACAGGTCACATGCATCGGCAGTTCCGCCTATGTGGATATTTTTGTCGCAGCATTACGTTAAATGCGGTCGAAATATGGAATATGTCTCGCAAAAGTTAATGAACTTATATGATACGGTAGCTGAAAGAAACGGGGGGTGTAACGAAATTTCATAACGGCTTTACACGAGGCTTTTTAATAAATGCTCCTCAACTTTCAATATTTTATAGCTAGTCCTAGGTCTTTAATATCTGTGTAGATCTCAGTTCAGCTCAATTTGCACTTCTTGCTTTCCATTTTGTATGCTAAAATCATTCGCAGGACATATTTGGACCTCGTCTTTGATGTCTCACGCTCACCCTACTTCCCATGCACATGAAGCAAGCGATGCACCACTCCGCCATCTCAAATCACGACACGGATTTCACCTCTCGCGTTTTGTTTTGTATGATAACAATTTTATTTTCTTGGGAAGCCAGTTAGGGATTATAATTCATTATCAAGGGCAGGGGTATTTTATTTTGGGTCATATATAGGAGGAGCTTAGCCAATCACTGGGCAAATTCCATCCTGGGGTTTTTCCCACTGTTGAATTTGCCTAATTGGAGCATGAGTTTGAGGCAGGGAGTGGGATTACAATGGAAATTGCCCAACCAAATGGACAAGTTCCTCTGTGTAACGTCCCTCCTGATTGATTAAATTGGATGTGAAGGGAAGAGGAGTTTGCGCATGGTTTGGTGAGTTCTATTGAAATCTCACTCCTTGCCTCAAACTTGCGCTCCATTTGGGGCTAGAGTTGACTATGTGATTAGCAGGTGTCGATTAACCACTAAAGTGTAGGTCATCTGGCACCAAATGGGGTGTTAATCGATGACTACTAATGGCTAGGATGGTCATCGAGTCAAATTAATCTAAGATTGAAGTAGAGAAAAATGAGAAATTTAACCCATTAGCTCAACCTGGTCCTCATTATTTTGAGGGTTGGGAAAATTGCATACCAATCCTCATTGCATAAGTAGCAAAAAATAACATAAACTGGCACACATGATACTGTATCTCAACATTCCCATCTCAACATGGAGCATGGAGGTCAATTATACTCAAGTTGGAACATCTGTTGAACAAGGTCCATGGAAATCCCTTGATAAGCACGCTAGTTGTTTGTTCTTCAAAGGAACAGGTGTGAATAAAACCTTAGCGAATCAAGTCTCAAGTGTAGTTGTAATCTATATCAATGCGCTTGGTTTGCTCATAGAACATGGGGTTATTTATAATATAAGCAATTGCCCTAGTATCACATCTCATATACACAACATTATCAATAGGAATATGTGAGACTAATAGAATCAAACATATCCACATCATCTTTGTTGTTGTCTAGGCCATTGCTTGCTACTTTGACTTTGCACTAGATCTAGAGATCACAACTTGCTTTTTACTTTTCCATGTTACTAGACTATCAGTAACATAAGTACAAATGCTTGTGGACTTTCTATCCACGGGACATGGTAGCCTGTATAATCTGCATCAATGTTATAATGTCAAAAATGGAGCTCTTCATGAACAACAACCCATTTCTAGGGGAAATTTCAAATATCTAAGCATCGTCATAGATGCATCCCAGTGTGCCTTAGTGGGCTTATGCATGAACTGACTTAGCTTACCAATAACTAAGGAAATATCTAGTCATGTGATTATTATAAATAAGAGTTCCCTAATAACGCATAAATAGTGTCGAGTATCTACAAGTTCTTACTCTACATCATAAAGATGTAACTTAGGGTCCATGAGAATTTGTGTAAGCTTAGCTCTCGGCATACCTGTTTCCTAGAAGGGATCTTTGGCATGCTTTCTTTGAGATAACATTGCACCTTATTTATTATGAGCAACTTCAATTACAAAAAAGTGCTCGAGAGGACCCAAGTCCTTGATTACAAAATTCTCAGCCAGGCATTTTTTTAAATCACATTCCTTAAGTATCATCACTAGTAAGTATAATATCATGAGCATAGACAACTGTCACAACTATCCCTTTAGGTGTCTTCTACACAAACAAGGAATAATTAGCAGAAGATCTATGAATTCCACAGGTTTCAACCACCTCAAATAGCTTCCAGAACTATGCCCTAGGACTCTACTTTAGCCCATTTATCACTTGTGGATGTGACATACCTACTAACAATCCCCTCAAGTTTGATAGTTGCTGCATGTAGATCACCTCTTGTAAATCTCCATAGATAAAGTAATTCTTCACATCTAGCTAGTGAAGAGGCCAATGCTACTAAATTGTCACTAAAATCAAGATCTTGACCATTAGGAGTTGTGCCACTGGTGCAAAGGTGTTAAAGAAGTCTACCCCATTAATCTAGGAGAAATTCTTAGCTACAATTCTGGTCTTGTATCTCGCAATTAATCCATCTAAATTATACTTTACAGTAAAAACTCACTCAAAGCTTACAACCTTGGCATCAAATGGTGGGTAAGTAAGCTCCAAGTACCATAGGAGGTAAGAGAAATCCCTCCTCCTCCATAACCTATCTCCATCTTAGGTCAACCGTTGATGATGAGTGATGAACACATGAATGTTTATATAAATTATGCTTAATTTATGCTCATTCTGTAGTATTAGTTGCATAACTGCATTAGATTAGTGCATTTTATATATAAGTCATTTATTTATAAATGCATGCATATATGCTTAATAATGTGTCATTGAGCTCATTTGTGTTGTAACTAACATTTACCTCTGTTTCTATGCAATGTTGAAATAATAAAGACCATTATTTTACAAAGAAGGAAATAAATAACATATTTTGTAAGTACTATCTTGTAAAGTATTAATAGGAAGCAATGAGAGCGATTGATCTAAAGAAGAAGATCCAAGGATTGAGGAAGCTTACTACTTAGAAGAAAAGTAAGAATTATCTTTTTGATAATTCAATATGATAAAAAGAAAAGAATATTTTGATAAGATAATTCTTTTCTTGTTGAGAATCCAATGGCCATGGTGAAATCTCAAGATGTGGCATAATCTCCTCCCTCCATCTCTTAATCCTAAAATTTGCAATAGCCTGACACATGCTCAATAATTTGGCTATAGATTCCTCATTCGAACTTGAATTTACGTGATTCAAGAGGCGTTGGAAAGGTAATTTAAAGGGATACGATTTATTTTTTATATGACATGACAAATTCGGATCATAAGGCAATCGAAAAATTGCAAAATTGAATGGTACTTTAGATGGTTGTTACCTTCTTTATATAAATCCCTTGCCCACCCTTCCATTAAAGCCCTCTTCGATCTGCTCTCTTCCTCCGGCCCTCCTCTGAGCAGGTGGTTTCCAACGACCATCGACATCACCTTCCGCTTACAGCCTCCATCCTCTTCTACCACCATGACAATGTTTCGATATTTCAGCACATCATCCCACACCTCCTCTCATTTCTTTTGCATTTTTATTTCTAGTTGTAATTTTTATTCTAGTTGTAACTTATGGCTTCGATTTAGTTCTTCAATAAAACAAAAAAAGGTTCTCTTTAATTATTTAGTTGCTTGCATCTGTGTTTTTTTATTATTTCATTTGATTTACATGCTGTTTTCATTTATGTGGATTTTAGATACTTGCATTTCTTTCTAAATTTATTTTATAATTTTCGTGCACTCAAAAATTCCAAACCATAGGCCTCTTTGTATTAGGTTTAATTCTTTTCTAAATTTCATTCAAAAATTCATTCTAGAAAGAATTTTAAAAATTATTTATGTTCCAATCCTTTCATTGTTGCAATTTAGTCCCTGCATTTTATTTTTGAATTTACTATGCATGTTATAAAAGTTAGTTTTGTGTGAATTCTTTTAGGAATGATAGCTAGATTGCAAAATATATTAATTAATTTTGTTATAATTTTTACATTTTAGGTAAATTAATTTCACATGAATTATGTATAGGTCCCTATTGCTACGATTTAGTCCTCATTGTTAGTTCGCATAGACTTATCCCCTCTTTAAAACACCAAAAATAATATGAAAAATTTGAAAATATGAAAAATAAGTTAATTAGGATAGTAAGAATTGTTGGTGCAAAGGTACCTAGATTGTTAATTTTGATGATAACGAAACACATGTAATTTAACATTTGCATTGAGTTTAAGATTCCAGGTTAAAATGCAAACACAAGAAAGTGCGAGGAGCTCAAGCTCACGTCCATAGCAAGATGAAGGAGCTTAATGGAGAAAATGGAGCTTTGCTTAGGGCTAAAGCTTGAAGAAGGAGAATGAAGAATGTGATAGATGGTTATTTTAAGTTGTACTTGTAATTTGTTTTTGCTCTTTATTTTCTTAGGAATTTGTTAAAGAGCCCAAAATATATAAACCTAAGTCTTAGAAAGACTTTCACATCCTTAGGATTCTTGGGCAAAACTTAAAATAGAATTAGAAAGCCAAAATAGGAATCAGACAGCCTGATCAGACGTCCAACATTGGTATCAAATGTCTGATCCTGATGTTTAAGTCAATTGATCTTTTTAACAGACGTCTAATTACGTAAGTCGAAAAATAATAGTCTAGGACCTTTTCATTTAGATGCCTTGATTTAGATCCAGACATCCTATAAGACGTTCGATAACCTCGATAGACGTCTAATAATAGGACCATTTTCCTGTCAGACAATATCTTCGATAACCCTCTTAGAAATAATTTAATATCATTTATATATTCCGTAGAACCCTTCAGATGTATGAAAAACAGATGCTGGATCTTGTAAGACCAAATCCAATTGTTGGGTCCTTGGGAATCAATTCCAGCAGAACACCTTTATCTTCAAACGTCCAATGGACTATCTAGACGACTAGTAAGACGTCCAAACTTGTTATACTAGAACCTTGTTTAGATCTAGTCCAAAATAGGAACGAACTCGCACAAAATTGGACGTCGAATTTTTCATCCAGACGTCTTATAATGACATCCTAGATGTTTGACCTAGAACCCTATTTTCGTCCAAGAAAATCAGGAACTCTGATCCCTTGCATTAGATGACCAAAACTTTCATCAGTTGTTTGACCCGTCGTCTGACCCACAAGTCTGATGTATGATTTTGATATCAGAGTCATGATGAGCCTGATTTGATGGGGATTTCGACTTGATCTTCTTGGATTTTATCCCAATGGCTACAAGGAACCTCCCAAGCCTTCTTGAAGGTTCCTAACACCTCTATAAATAGTGAGGACCTTCCATTGGCAATACAACACCTAGAGATAATACTTTCTACCATTCTTAGTGTTCAAAAGAGATTTGAGAAGAAGAGACTCTACCACTCTGCTATCAAAAGCTTACACTTCGCATTCGAGAGCTCCGAATACGTTGTGAGATCATGCTTAATCTCTTCCATTTAAGGGAAGTGCCTTAACCTATAGAAGCTTAGAGTAGATCTATATTTTGGTCTCTATAGGTTCTTTGTTTATCTTTTCTTTGTTTGGGTATTCGTGTTGTAAATTCTTGTCTCCTTCTGGAGACAAAATACTCTTCGTGAAGAAGAGGGGTTGAGGTATACTACCCTTGGGTTAAAATAGTGTAGTTATAATTGATGTTGTATCACCCTCGTTTAAGTGATACGTTAGTGGATTTGATTTAGTTGGTAGATTGGGAAATCTTAAGTCGAGAGACTTAGGTGGTGGTTTTTACTCGGGTTGGGTTTCCACCTAAAAATACTTGTCTCTTATGGTGAATGCTTTTGTGGGATTGATTGAATTTTTATTTGTATCATTTTTATTTACTGCACTATTCACCCCCCTTTAGTGCACCTACAGTTGGTATTAGAGTGAGGACTCGCGATTTTAATGTAACAAACCGACGAGAACATGGAGGGAAGTGTCTTTGCTATGAGACCCACCGAGGGGCAATCCATTGTGTGACCGCTGTACTTTGAGGGTAAGAATTATCCATATTGGAAATTACATATGCATATGTGACTACTCCATTTGGGAGAGATGTGAGTCTCCCTATGACATCCCAGAGAAGCCCACGGGTGGATACTCACAACAACAAATCAAGGAACTTTCACTCAATACGGGGACGATGAATGCATTGTACTATGCATTGAGTCTTGAGGAGTTTAACTGCATTTCACAATGTACTACGACCTACGAGATTTGGCACACACTCAAGGTAACACATGAAGGTACTTCAAAGGTAAAATAAATTTACTTTTCAAGAATTTGAGTCATTTATTATGAAAGATAACCAAACTTTGAGTGAGATGTACACTAGGTTCACATTAATTGTGAACAACCACAAGTCCATTGGAAGGTCCTTTATCCAAGGGGAACTCCAATCAAAGCTTCTTCATTCCCTTGGATTGGAATGGGAATAAAAGGTTATGGCAATTGAAGAAGCCCATCAAATCGAGGAGCTTGGCATGGATGATCTCCTAGGAAATCTCATAGCGTATGAGAACAAAATGATGCAAAGAAAGAAGGAGACTTCAGAGCCAAAGAAGACTTTGGCTTTCAAAGCTGCATCGGATAGTGAGGTAAGCTCCGATGATGAAGAATTTGATTTATTAGATAACAAATTTATCAAGTTTCTCAAGTTTAGGGAATCAAAGAAGGAAAGGAAGGAGAATCCTACTTGTTATCATTGCAACAAGGGGCACATTAGATCGGAGTGCCCACTCTTGAAGAAGGAAAACAAGGAGAAGAACAAGATGGAGTTCCAAGCAACTTGGGACGACTCAAGCTCGGAGGAGGAAGAAGAAAACTCTAAAGATGAATGTGACGACTCGAGTCTTGCCAATCGATGAAGCTCAAGTTTCCGTGTGCTAACAATTAGCACAACCCAAGCACAAGATTACAGTCACCCAAGACATAATCATAAAATATAACCATAGCCAAACAAGCGAATCATATTGCATTAACTAAATGAATAGAAACTTAGTACTAACTAGAGGGTTTACTGCAGAACATAAGTATCTAAGCTAAAGAGATGCACAATGGTAATCACCTTGCGAGCTACCAAATACACCTGAGTACAGAATCTAAGAAAAACGTCAGTAAAAACTGAGTAGAATAGAAATAACAATAGAGTACAACGTAACAAAGAGCAAGAGAAAATGGGTACTATAGCTTTAATTAATCAATTTATTAGACATCTCGTTATCCAGTTTCATTTTGTATATTGGAAGCCCAAGTTAGTATAGTTCACAATTTGTCAATCGACGTCTCAAGGCATGAGATGATTTCGTGTAACTTCCTGCGGCGCAAGATCGGTATAAGCTACTCTCCTGGCCGAGAAGATGGCTTATACCCATCAAGTCACTACTCGCCGTTACCCTAGGGTCATTACGGAAAGGGGTGGTGGTTACGTCGTATAGCGTGAACATGTACAAGAGCTATGTATACTGAACCACAGATAGTCAAGGACACACCAATTGACCGAGAAAGAAACCACTCTTAAATCTCGAGCCATGCATCTCGCTATTCCAGTTGGTCGCTAAGCCTAACTAAAGAGTTGTATGGAGGCCAGCAACTTCCTAAACTAGCCTAAAAAAATCGATCTAAAAGACTATTGCTACAACCAAAATCTCAGCAAGTAGTAGGGCTAAACCAATTATCCAATTTATTTCCTACCAATCTGTCGTCATCAATTTAATAACTTATTTCCAGATAACTGAGTTAACAATGTCTTTTAATTAATCCATAAGTCTCCCCATGTAAAACCATTGATTCAAAGTCATGAAATAGCTCACATTACAACACTTCCAAAATTTACTGTTAAAGTGCTTAGTTTCTAATTTTTTCCTATGTTCTTAATTAATTTATTATTTAATAATCACAATGATATTAGTTTTATGAGCAACAAGGTTCATTTTAGATATACGATGATAAGGACACATCCAATATGTTTAAATGCTTTATAATTTGTTAAATCATGAGAATCATTTAATGAATTGTGATTAATTCAATAGTTAGTTATATCGACTTAACTATTCACATTTTAAGTCACCAACTTGATTTACAACATCAACATTTAATATTCAAGTACCAAGATAGCGAGAAACACGAAGACAAGTTTTGATCTCAGCAAGAGGCAAGAGCGCATGCTAAACGGTGCAACATGCAAAGAAGTCACAATGTAGACAAACTATATGGAAAAGGAGAGGGACTATCCTATCTAACGTCACCAGGGGTCACGGTGACTCTATGCACACTCTAGACGCCCATCTAACATCAAGATGGTAACAAGTGAAAACGTAATTAATAAGAACTTAAGGGTAGAAATGTAATTTACCATATCTGATGAGAGATCAAAACTTACCATGTCGAAGTACGTCTCCACATAATTTTGACGACGTATGGTTTTTGAAAAATGGACTTCGATTGCCCCTTAATTTAATCAAACCAAGGAACAGCTATCAGGGACCCATACATAATAATGAAAACTTATAATTTAATAGTCATAGATTTTCCAACATTAAACCCCCTTAATCATACCATCATTATGAATCATAACTAGCTTTTATTGCCATAATCAAGAGACAAATGCTCCTACATAACCATCGGAGAGTCGTAATTCACTGAATATCCTTTCTGAGAAGAGTGCATTATATCAGGGTTAAAACTGCAAGTTTTAATAGATCATAAATGCAGAGTAATCATGGGATTTCCTAGGGGTTAATTAAAGGTTATATGTTCATTGATGACTAATAAGAGGGTTCGGGTAGACATAAATGGATTTTTGCGCACTTCAAGCATCAAAACAGCACTCGAAATCCTAATTTTAGACCCGCTTAATTAACAAAGGTTCTGGTCAAGATAAATTTCATATAAATCTTCTAAAATGTATATAAAAATATTCCATAGGGTTTGGTATCCTTAGTTTGACCATTGGAACCCAATTTGACCTAAAATAGTCTTAGATGGCAAGTTGCCCTAATTTGGGTAACTACATAAATTACCCAGTCAAACTTGGTCAAAACTGAAATCTAACTTCACCATCAAATTCCTTGGGTCCAAATTAGATTTTTACCAAAATTTAGTTTCAATTAGAGTTTATCTTGACCTAGTTTGCATTTCAACCAAGTTAGACTCTTTCTATCTCACACTAGCCATAACTTTTGAAATTCTTGAGAACAGGTCCCCAATTTTCTCTTTATCTTTGCAAATAGATCCTTGCCACCATTGGTGTGAACAGAAGCTCCATTGTTGAGAATCAAGTGAGGATTTCTCGCTCTATTCTCAATTAAATAATCCCAAAATTGAATTGGAGATTCCTTGAGGAATTCTCATCCAAATAAGATCGGCCATGAATCCTTTTTCCTTCCCAATCTCCCATGCGAATGCATGGAAGATGTGGGTATCCCACAGGTGCGAAATCTCCGAGCTTCAAAGCTTGGTTTCAAGCTTGGAATGCCCCTGAGGCCTATAAAAGATCCCTTGATGTAAGGCTGTTCTCTTTAGCTAGGTTTCGGCCAGAATCTACCCTTCTTCCCTCCTCTCCGGCCAAATGGTCCACGAGCTCCGGCAACCTTCTTTGTCTGACCTCTTTGCCCGTTGCCACAGACAATAGTTAGCGGGAGCATCTTCCTCAAGTTCCTCCATGTGTCGTAGGACCAGCGAGTGCCACCCATACCCCATCATCGTCGCTGCTTCTCCCATTGGAGAATTCATTTTCCCTATGTTCGGCCATCACATCGGCATGGGAATCCTCCCCTTTCGTCCGGTTAGGTTAGGTTAGTTAGGTTCCCCTCTCCTTATGGATCAGACTACACTGGGTCTGTGAGAGAGAACAAGAGAACTTGTGAGAGAGTAGGGGAGGGTTTTGCTCTCTTGTGCTCTGTGTGACACTTAGTCGCTGAAGTCCTTGGCTCCCCTGTGCTATGAAGAGAAGGTCTGAAGAAGAAGGAAAGAAGAAGAAGCAGAGAAGAGAAGCTGAAGAAGAAGAGAAATAAGGAAGAAAAGGCTTAAAAGCCTTGCACCTGTGCTTACTGATGATCATTTAAGCTATTTGAAAATAAGAGCTTTGTAGCATTCAAGCTACTATTCATTTATTTGGTTTAATTAGAATACTTTATGCATGCTTAAATAAAGGAGTTAAGTGGTGATTCAAATCACTATTGTTTTTTATCCTCCTTTTTATCATAGTAAGATCTTAAAATACTCATGTTTATTATTGAATACCAATTTTGAGTAGATTGTTCATTGAAATATCTCTATATTATGCTCCGTTTATCGTGCTCATTATTTTTGATTCGAGATTAGTGCGTGAATTCCACATTTTCTCCCTATGTTTGACCTCGAACTCCATTGTAGATTCTAAGTTTATAAATTTTATTTGCTGGCTAGATATTTGTCGGCTGTACTCCGATGCATTTCCTTAAACTTGATGAAAAGCTCGTTAACACCCCTTATGTCTTCTTCGTCCCCATTCTTTTTCTCCATGCACTATTCACGTGGAAGCCCTGATTGCCATAGAAGCTCTTCACGTCGACTCCTCATGGCCTTGTCCGGCCACCCTTTGACCCTCGCTGCTGCTGACCACCCACATTGGCCATCTTTACCCTTTTCCTTCTCTTTGCTACCCATATGGGTGCAACTGGACCCACCGGTATGACTATATTGATGCAACATCGGTTGCCGGAGGATCTCCCTCCAAATACGGCCATCTCCATCTCTCCTTCCCTCTCTCCCACGACCTTGTCTCCCCTCCTTTCTTGCATGCATGCAAGTGGCGTAAGAGTGAAAAATAAAAACAAACCTTACATGTTGTTGCTGCCGTCAATGCTCTCTGGCAGTCCCGTTGATGCAGCCCGGCATTGGGAAAGTAGGAGAAGGCGGCAGGATAGGGGAAGTGAGAAGGAAGCTGAAGGAGACATCTCCCGTCTCCCTTGCGGTCTCGTTTCTCTCTGTTTTTCCCTTTTTCTTTTTTCTTCTGTCTATTTCTCTCTTAATCTCTCTTTCTCTCCTCTTTTCCCAAAAACCCATGCACCCCCCTCTATTTATAATACCAACAAATCAACAATAGTCCCACCGACATATATGTATTATTATTATTATTGTATCTAACAACCCCATTACGTGCTTTGTATTTTTCACGTAACTTTCACCATAAAATCCAAATTTTCGCATAACGGGTATCGTCGGAAAGCTTGCGACAAGGGGAGTTTAATGATACTAATTTTGACATATTTCAGGCACGTTTTTTTGTAGATGACCCTGTTTGACAAAAAAATGCAAAATTTTCAATTTTCGAAGTACACAAACTTGATTCACACTCAGAAAGTGCCAACGGGTTTGTTTCAATGCGCTTAGTCTAAAATTTTTCTCTAAGGTTGGGTTTGGGGCTTTACAATGAGATCACTTGCATGGATTTCATGGCAATCACAAGTGACAGTGAAGAGGATGACAACAACGAAGAGGTAAACTTTTTTTCTTTAGATGAGATGCAAGAAGTCTTAAAAGAGTTGTGTGAAGTTAGTAGGTCATTAAAATTAGAAAATAAAAATCAGAGAAAGAGCTCTATTGCCTTAAAATCTGAGTTAGATAATCTCTTTGTTGAAAAATAAAATTTGAATGCCTCTTTTAGTTCTATTAAATCTAAAAAGAATGGTCTTGTGTTAGAGAATCATGACCTAATCATAAATAACACTAAATTGATTGAAGAGAATAACTGGCTAAAATCTGAAACTTTAATTCTAAAATTCAAAATGGGTATTATTGAAAAAGACCTTGTCTTAAAGAGAAATTTGAAAAATTATTACGTGAGTTACATAGATGTTTGTCTGCTCTGAATTGGGTTTAAAAATCGCCGCGTTGTAGTATAGTTCGAATCAGCGTGAAAAACAAATAATATTTATACTCGAAAGAAATCCGAGGTCGAACATAAGGAGCATTTGGCAAAATAATTCTCAAGATTGCAATTCAAATGCAATATAAGAATTTCAAACGGGAATGATATATAAATGAAAGCTGATGTCAATAATGCAAAAGGATGAGAGGGTAAAATGGTGATTTGAATCACCAAATTACCCTACATTGTTAAGCGTTGCAAGCTACTCAAAGTAACAGATCATATAAGCCAGGCAAATATCAAATTAACCAACAGAACCAAGGTATCAGCATATATCAAACGACAGAATAGGCGCTCTGATGCCTTAACAGAGGCAAAGGCCTCTTCCTCTCTTATCTTCAAGAATCAGGGAGAGGCGTAGGCTTCTCTTCCATTACTTCTTCCCTCAGCTTCAGAGAAGGCACAACACAAGACATAGCACGCCAGCAGAGGCAGAGGCCGCTCTTAGATCTTACAAGTGTTGAGAGGAGGGTGGTAGAGCAAAACCCCCCCTCCTCTCTCTTCTTCTTCTTCCTCTCTCAGAACCAGTAAACTAGAATAGACCTGGGTATCCAGGTAAACGGGCCTAGCCTAGAGCTGCAAGGCATGAGCGCAGGCGAGGGCGTGCGTATGCGTGTGCGTGCTTAAACCTCACCCCCTGTGCGTGCTGAGGCAACCAAGCAACTGCACAAAATCAACTTAAGTCGCACGTGAGCTTCAGCAACCCACGATGCGAGACTAAAGTCCCACAGCTTCTTCGTGTGTCAATAGCAGCAGGTCGAGCTTGCAATTGCGGGCGAAGGGATGGCTGATGGCTCTAGTTGGCTGCTTGGAGATGAACTTGGAGCGTCCTCGTGCGACCTGAGCATAGCGCTTGGAGAGGAAAGCGTAAGAACACGACGAACAGGGCAGCGAAGGAGGTGGCGATGACGGAGTTTTGGCGAGAGACCTGAAATGAGGAATACGGACTATATGCCCTAGTTAAAGCGCTCAGGAAGATCGCCGAGGACCTGCGAGTGCGATGGTGGCGTCGGTTTGGCGTGCCTATGTGTGAATGTGCATGGCGAGGTCGAAGAAGGTGTGTGGAGGTGGGTGTGCTTGGGGTGGTGTTCGAGAGGCCAATCCCCTCAATTACTTGAGGGGTTTTGGTCGTGAGGACACAACAGACGTTTTGGGCCGGTTGGAGAAGCGGATGGAGTTGTGGAGTGACGGAAATGCTTCATCGGAGATGTGGTCGGAGGCGGAGAAGATGAAGTGCGGGGGAAGTGGTTATCGGTCGTGCGTGTGTTGTAGGTGTAAGAGAGAGAAATAGAGTGAGAGAGAGAGAGAGTAGGAGAGAGACTTAGCTTGGTGGGAGAGAGGCGGAGGCAGCCGATTTTGATCTACCGGCACCGGAGAAACGCCCTCCCTTTGGCTGGGGAGGGTTGCGAGGAAGAGAGGAGTCAGGTAAGCCGACCAATTTGGTCATTGGATGACTGGAGGAGGATCGAGGAGATCACCGGAGCAGGGGTCTACGGTGGTCGGAGGTAGGTTTCTAGGGCCTTTTAATGCTCCAAGACTTGCTGAAGAGCACGACCACGCATTGGGCGTGCTTAAATAGGGCTTAGAATGGGGTTCCAAGCTTGGAAACAAGCTTGGGAACCTTGGAGCTTACGCAAAAGTAGGATACCCATTCCTTCAAAGCATTTGCACGAGCTTTTGGGAAGGAGTTGGGATCAAAGGTTGGTCCCAATGGAAAGAGGATTTCCTAAAGAATCTCCGGTTTGATTTTGGGTAGGTTTCATCAATCAATCAAGGAGATTCCTCCAAATGAAGCTCGACGGAGTAGGATTCTTGAGAGATAATGGTGGAGGGACTTTTTGTGAAGACGATGACAAAATTAGGGGGCTATTTGCAAGGAATTCAAAAAGCTAAGGCTTTGAATGAGATAGAAAGAGTCTGACTAGACCAAAATGCAAACTTGGTCAAGATGATCTTAGATTGGGCCCAAATTTAGGTATAAACCTAATTTGGATCAAAGGAATCCAATGGTGAAGTAAGATTTAGGTTTGACCTAGTTTGCCTAGGTAATTTATGAAAAACCCAATTAGGGCAAATGTCAGTCTGAGACTCTATTTTGAGTCAAGATGGGTTCCGATGGTCAAATTGAAGGTACAAACCCTAGAGAATATTTTTATATGAATTTTAGAGGGTTTAAGTGAATTTTATCCTGATCAGAACCTTAGTTAACTAAGCGGGTTTGTTTGTAGGATTTTAGATGTCATTTAATTCTCAAAACACGCGAAAATCCTTTTCTGTCTGTATTAACCCACTTGTTAGATATTTAAGATCATTTGACCCTTAATTACCCCTTAGGAAAACCCATGGTTGTTCTGCATTTGAGATAGATGGTAAAATTACAGTTTTAACCCTAGTTTTTTGTCTTTCTCTCAGAATGATTATGTAATGAACTATGTCTCTCTAGCAGTTATGTAGGAGCATTTATTCCTTGATAATGACTAAATTGAGCTAGTTATGGCTCATGATGGTGTTCCCATCATGCCCCCATGCCTAACTTTTTCTAATCCCTTAGCAAAATCTCATGGAATTAACTCAAATTCTAGACCATGCCTTTTTATGCTCAGATTTCTGCTGTATGCTCTCTTTTGTGAGTTAGGTCAGAATGCCAATAGTAGGCCTAGAGATACTCAAGTACCAACCAAGATCCGGACTTGACCAGCTCTAGCTTCAGTCCACCGCGAAGGTTTCTATTGCCCACAGGAACTAACCTAAGGTTCGTTGAACTCCGTGGTTAAAGCACCCGTGCTGAAGGCATGTTTCATCCTGGTTCAGTTTGCAGTGCGTTTTTGTAAGAGAGAGACATGATATTTTTTTTTTGGAGAGTTTTCTCTCTCTTTTCTTTTCTTTTATTTCTAGCTTCGGATTGGCTGTACAATATGGTCTGTATTGGATTCCTATCTCCCACCATCAATCCTCGCAGGGTCCCCGATAGTCGATGCTCGGGATAGCATCGCCCATGGGAACCCCCAGAACCCTGGCTTTCGAGATTTCGGGATAATCCCACCTATGGTGTTCTGTAGCTAAATCCAGACCCTGGCAATCAACTTTTCGTGATAATGCCTCTCATGGCATTTAAACCAGCACAAGGTGCTTACATGCCCATGGTAGGATATTTAGATATCCTAGGAGACAAGCACCCAGAGACTGTATGCTATTGCGCATCTTCGAGGGGAATTTTCCCACCTCTTCGTGCCAGGAACTCGTCCAAGTCAACTTGTGTTGATGAGATGCTCCTAATCTAGGTAGCTTTTTAAGAATAGAATTAACGCATTTGCGTGATTTTGATAATTAAGCTCATTGAACCAGATTGTGTGTGGATTATGGTGCTTAGGTTATCGAGTCTCGCAAACCAGAGGTCAGTTAATGAGGTCGAATAATCCCTAGGCCTCAGACCTAATACTTAAGCTTCGCATTTTCCCTAACCTCTTGAGGACTATCCAGATCTTAACGGATACTTAAATTTTTAAGCCTAAAATCACAGCCTAAGAGGCATAAGATCAGTATTCATACTAATCTCTTTTTTCCCTTAGCACTTTTGTCTTTTTATTTCTTTCTTTTGATTTGGTGTAGAACTAAGTAGATTCCTCAATCTTTTACTAATGACTATCTCCTTTTTTGTTTCAAACTGTGCTTCTTTTTGACATTTATATTACCTCCCCTTTTTCCTCAACATGATATGCAAATTGATCTTTCAAAATTTCCTTCTCCAATTTTTTTTGTTCTTTTTCATTTTTTTTATAATTTTTTTGGTTTTTTGGAATATATAATTTTTTTGATGAAACTCTTTCTTGTGAAGTGATTCTCACAGCGTTTTGCACTTTAATACCCCCCCATGCCTACTATTTGCAATGTTATCATTGTAAGTTAGGTGGGTTCGAATTCAGCTTAGATCGTACATTAGAATAGGTTTTGGGTGGGTGGACGGGTCGGGGTGACTATTGCGGACGATTTCAAGCTCAGGTATGGGTACCAGAGGTGGAGTTGGCTGTTCTAATGGACGGACCATAAAGTGCAATATGAGTTCAGCATAAAATGTATCAAGAAGGGTTTCGAGTTTTTCAACAAGATGACAGGTTGCCTCCCGTTAAGCGCTGAGTTTAACGCAATCAACCAGGTGCAATGAGCTCAGGGAGAATGGAGGGCAAAAGATACCTCAGCCAAGTTTGAGTCCGTGAGTTCGACGAACGGTTTGAGTCTCTGACTGTTCATGACAAAAGGTTCAGAATCAAGGCTGAGTTCGCTAATTTAAATGGCTCCATTTCCAAAGATTCATCTCACCAAGAATGGCCCAATCCATTTTGATCTGAGTTTTCCTGGGAACAGTTTGAGTTTGGCATCAGAGAGTATAACTTTCTATCCTGGGTGGAAAGATTTTCATACAATGTGCCTGTCATGAAAGGCCTTAACCCGTTCTTTGTAGATACGTGAGTTCTCATATGCATCATTATGTAATTCTTCGATCTCGCTCAATTGCAACTGCCAGTGTATTCCAGCCTTCATCAGATCCAGATTGCACTTCCGTACTGCCCAATAGGCCTTGTGCTTCATCTCGACGGGAAGGTGACATGCCTTTCTGTACACTAATCTGAAGGGAGACATTTCTAATTGGGTCTTGTGGGAGGTTCTATAGGCCCACAATGCTTCCAGAAGGTGAGTAGACCAATCCTTTTTATCATGTTGAATAGTGACCTGAAGGATCTTCTTAATCTCTCGATTTGACAGTTCTGCTAGTCCATTGGTCTGGGGGTGGTAAGGAGTTGAGGTATGATGTGACACCCTGTACTTTTTCATCAGGGACTGGAAGTGCACATTATTAAAATGAGATCCACCATCGCTGATGATGGCCTTGGGAACCCAAATCTGGTAAATATGTTCTCCTGGATAAATCAGAGGACAACTTTATGATCACTAGTTCTTGTGGGGATGGCTTCAATCCATTTAGAGATATAATCAACAGCGAGTAGAATGTACCTGAAGTCGTTAGATTCGGGAAAGGGTCCCATGAAATCAATTCCCCATATGTTAAAGATTTCGCACACAATAATCGGGTTTAAAGGCATCATATACCGCAGGCCCATGTTACCAAGGGTTTGACAACAAGCGCATGCCCTGCAATACGTCTGTGCGTCTTTGAACAAAGTGGGCCAGAAGAACCTACATTGGAGAATTTTCGCTATGGTTTTATGCCCAGAGAAATGGCCATCGCAGGCCTGGTCGTGACAAAATGAGATAATGTCATTGACCTCATCGTCAGGAATGCATCTTCGGATCACCTGATCATTGCCAATGTGAAAGTGGTATGGTTCCTACCAAATATAGTACTTGGCCTCGGCAATCAATTTGTCTCGCCTGGTAGTCACCCAATCTGGTGGAACTTTCCTCGTAACCAAGTAGTTTACAATATCAGCAAACCATGGGAGATTGTGAATGGCAAGCAGGTGCTTGTCCAGGAAGTGCTCGGTGATCGATCTAGATGGGTCGATGACTGAAGAAGGAAGACAAGACAAATGGTCAGCTACTACGTTATGCTTTCTCGCTTTATTGCAAATCTCGAGATCGAATTCTTGGAACAGCAAGATCCAGCTGATTAGCCTAGGTTTCACATCCTTCTTCGTGAGGAGGTGTCTCACTACAGTGTGATCTGAGTATATGATAACATGGGAACCCAAAAGATAAGATCTGAATTTTTTCGGGCCAAATACGACGGCTAGCAGCTCTTTCTTAGTAATTGTGTAGTTACGCTGAGCCTCGTCAAGTGTCATGCTAGCGTAGTAGATGACCATAGGTTTCCCATCTATTTTCTGCCCAAGTATCGCACCTACAACATAATTAGATGCATCGCACATGATCTCAAAGGGTTGAGACCAATCAGGGGACTGCAGAATAGGCACTTGGCTAACTTGGTCATGTAGGATTTCAAATGCCTGAGTGCATTCCTCAAAAATTTTAAAGGGGACATCCTTAGATAGAAGATTAGTTAGGGGGCGTGCAATTTTCAAAAAATTGGGAATGAATCAACGGTAAAAATCGACATGCCCCAAAAAGGATCGGAGGTCTTTGACTGAGCTAGGCATGGGGAGTTTAGAAATCAGATTCACCTTGGCTCGATCAACCTGGATGACTTTTTCAGAGATGAGATGTCCTAAGACAATTCCCTCAGGTACCATGAAGTGGCTCTTTTCCCAGGAAAGAACTAAATTCACGTCGATGCACCGCCTGAGGATTGGGACCAAGTGCAGGAGGCAATCTTCAAAAGATTCTCCAAATAATGAGAAGTCATCCATGAAGTCCTCAAGGTATTCATCTACCATATATGAGAATATGGCGAGCATGCACCGCTGAAAAGTTGCGAGTGCATTGCAGAGATCGAACGGCATCCTTCGGAATGTGTATGTCCCGAAGGGGCAGGTGAAGGTGGTCTTCTCTTGGTCCTCAAGATGGATTGCGACCTGATTATAACCGGAGTACCCATCCAAGAAGCAGAAGAATTGATTTCCCGCTAGTTTCTCGAGGATCTGATCAATGAATGATAGTGGGAATGATCATAATTCGTGGAGGAATTGCGTCTTCTATAATTAATGCAGACTCTCCACGAGTTCACTATACGGGTTGGTATGGTTTCTCCGATTTTAGTCGTGATGACGGTGAGCCCTGCCTTCTTAGGCACAACTTGGATTGGACTCACCCACCGACTGTCAGAGATTGGGTAGATGATCCCTGCATCTAACCACTTGATGATCTCCTTTTTCACGACATCTTGCAGGTTTGGATTTAGGAGTCTCTGCATTTCATGGGATGGTCGTGAGCCCTCTTCAGTATAGATGTGATGTGTGCAGTATGAGGGGGTGATGCTAGTCAGATCATTGAGAGTCCATCCAATTGCTCTTAGATGTTGCTGGAGAACAGAAATTAGGCATGTTTCCTGATCAGGTGTGAGTCGAGAGTTGATAATCATAGGAAATGTCTGATTGGAACCCAAAAAGGCGTATTTGATATGATCGGGAAGAGGCTTTAATTCCATAACTGGGTTGTTAGCAGCAGCAGGTGGTTCAGAGTGGGTGTCGGAAGCAAAGGAAGGAGCTATGGGTGTGTCTAAGTTAGGTATAGGCTCGTCAAATTGTGGGTTTTGATCTTCATGTGTTGATTAGAAATATTCGGGTTTTCCTTGATACATAGATTGTTAACCACGACCTTGATATCGCAAATTTGTTCTATAACTCCGCAATTAATTCCTTGTTGGGTCTTAAAGATGTCAATCTTCGGTGTCTTGCTCCCAAATTTTAATTCAATTTGGCCCTCCTTAGAATTAATATTGGCCCTAGCTGTGGCTAGAAAAGGTCTTCCTAATATGATCGGTGTATTCTTCAAGTTCTCAGGAGTCTCCATGTCTAAGACTATGAAATCCATTGGGAAATAGAAATCATGTACCCTAACTATGACATCCTCGAGAATTCCTTTTGGTGACTTAATAGATCGATCGGCTAATTACAAAGTCATCTCTGTCGGTTTAAGCTTAGATTCCTCAAAGTAGTCTATTAGGGATGTGGGTATCAAATTTATGGAAGCTCCTAGGTCTAATAAGGCTCGATCAAATTGCATATCACCGATAGCATAGGAGATCAGAGGGGTGCCTGGGTCTTTTGCCTTAGGCAGGAGTTTGCTCAAAATGACGGAGTTAGCTTGCTTTGATAGTACGATTGGGTTCCCGCCTTTGGTTCGTGGCTTACGCTTAGGTGTACACACATCTTTCAGGAATCATGCCTAAGCCGGTATGTGGCGAATTGCATCCATCAAGGGGATGTTTATATGGACATGCTCAAGGAGCTTAACCAGGTCCTCTTCAGGTGACACGGGCTTGGCTGTCCTCTTTCCCTTGGTCAAGGCCTCGGGAAATGGAACCTTTGTGTGTTCCTCTAGAATGGATCTAAGTTCTTGATTTGGGATAGAGGTATCCTGGATGACTATCATAGGGTTTGAGTTTGCATTACCAGGCTGGGAGTGGCTTGGATAAGGTGGGTCCTATGTTGATTTGCCACTACGGGTAGTAATAGAATTTAGTCCCGCTTGGTTCTGGGTTGGTGTGTGTAAAAGAGGTGATTGCTGTTGATAACCTGCGTATGATGTCGAAGCCTCCATCCCGTCGGGTGATGGAGCAGAAGGGGCCTGATAAACAAAGTGAGCTTGGTGCTGAGTTGGGTTCATAACGTGCCTCTGGTTCGGCACGTTATTTGGATTAGGTAGAGGTTGTGAAGGAAGTGCACCAGGCTGGTGGGGATTTGTCATCTGGGCGAGTTGATTGCGAACCTCGGTGATCTCGTCTTTGTGCTGTTTTTGCATAGCTGCATTCGTTTTCTAAATGTTAGCCAGAGTCTGAAGGATAAGAGTCATTTGATCTGTATGAGTCGACTCGGATTAATAAGTTGGGTTGGGTCGAAGCTGAGGCGGCTGATATGGACGAGAAGCTTGTGGTCAGGGCTGATATTGAGGTCTCTGATTTTGGTTGTTCCCTGACCACGTGAAATTAGGGTGATTACGCCATCCAGGATTGTAGGTGTTTAAGAATGGATCATTTTGAATGACGTTGAGGTCCTCGCAGGTCTGAGGAGCCTCGGAAAGGTCAGAATACAAGGGTTCAGAGTTCCCCCAACTAGAATAGGTGGGTCCAGAGTTTCCTTCGAACCCTGAATCAGATGGGGGTGGATACAGGTCCATCCCCTGAGAAGATTGATGGTAGATGTTATGCACAGCCTCCCTGCCAGAGGACAGTTGTGCGAATGTGTTTTGCGCAAAGGTGGCTCGCTGCAGGTGTCGAGTTAGCTCATCCACCTTCTTCTCAATAATAGAGACCTTGTCCAGGTGACTGGCCATCAGTTCCAAGTTGACGGAAGAGGACAGGCCCTACGTTTCATGTGCTCCCCTTGGATTCGTCAATGCATGGGCATTCGTCTGGTCGAGCATGCCCATGGATTCATTATTGATGGAGTTCTCACACATATTCTTAAGAATCTCCTACACGGCGTCTTCGTGCTGACCCATGATGTTTCCTTCACAGGTTGCATCGACGAATAATCGAATATCCTCATGGAGTCCCTGGTAAAAAGACTGGACTTGTTCTCATTTAGGAACTCCATGGTGGGGGCTCTTTCGTATAAGATCCAAAAAATGATCCCATGCCTCTTGAAGCAGTTCTCCTGCTTGCTGCATAAAATGTGTGATCTGGTGCTGTAGAGCATTTGTTCGACCAACAGGGAAGAACTTTTTCAGAAACTCGGATTGTAGTTCCGCCCATGTGTTGATTGGACGCAGTTGGGTTTGGTACTAGTGAGCAGCCTTGTCCATGAGAGAGAAGAACATTTTCATGAGTAAGACATCCCGATTTTGAGCTTCTAACCCGAAGGTCTGGGCCAGATGCTTGAGTTGCTTGATATGCTAGAAAGGATCCTTGGAATTTCGCCCATGGAATTTGGGAATAGCATGAATCATGTTGGGCTTGAGTTCAGTATCAGGACCTCCAACAGGGATTTGGACTCGAGGTTCAATTGCCACTGCAGCGAGATTGTAATGATCTCGCATCATAGGATGCTGCGGTGGGTTCATAAAGGCTTGGAATGGATCATTGAGGCGCTGCAGTTGATTTTCAAGATTATTTTCTTCTGTTGGTTGCTCCATAATGATGGATGAAGGAGAGTTAGGTTCAGATGAATCAGAGGAGATATCGATCTGGTTGGGTTGTTGCACAAACAAGGAGGTTGAGGCTTGACCTTGACGAGAATGAATAGCTAATGGAGGCCTTAAGGGTGGTCTTAGAGACCTCCTCTCGAACATGCATTGATGGATTAGATGTGAGATAGCAGGTGATGGACCCAATCAAGACACCCAAAAAATTTTGGATGACTATCGAGGTTCTGGGCAGATGATACCCCTTAGTTAGAAAGCCGTCCACTTGAGAATTACCTGGGCAGCTAGAGAGGGAGAGTCCCACGAAGACCCCTACACCATAGAGCAACCCCATGAGTTACAGGGTTTCCCCTACCTGACCTGTCTTGTCACTGATGATCTAGGTAGACCAAAATGGGGACTTGACCTCTTAAGTCTACCAGTTTTAAGTTAAGAGCAAGGGTGCTTATGATTTCTCTTGAACTTTTAAGATATTTTTGTGCAAAAGTGACATAATGTGAAGATTGGTTAACCCAACAAGGTCGGTCAACTTCACCTGATTTTGTCCTTTGGGAAATTTAGGTCCCTCTTTTAGTGTTCAAATGAAATTAAGAGCCTGATTTTAGGGTTTGCTTGAATAGATCAATTCAACCAAGGCTTAGGCACACAATGTTTGGGAAGGTCAATTCTTGATTAAGCAAGTGTGTCTCTCAAACCTTAAACTGGAAACCCCAATTGGCTCTGATTGGTCCAATTTAATTTGTCCAAATGTGATACCTAGAGCTCAAGCAAAAAGGTGATAGCCCGAGATACTTTAAACTCTGGGTAGGTACATAAATCAGGGTTTGGATGTTGTCTAAGTAGACTGTATCAAATCAGGCAACTTGATGATTAATCTAAGAATAGAATGCAAGTAGCCCTAATTGATTTTATCTTTTCTTAGCTTTTTTGGAATCAGGGGCTTAGAAGAGATTGGATTTGTGTTTTACCTGCCCCTGGAGTGGCTGATGTGTAGCTGATCTTCCTCTAATGAATCCCTGAAATAGATCACAGTTAAAAGAGATAGAGCAAGTTAGTACCAACTCGGATATTGCAATCAAGAGATCAAATTGCGTGTTGCTCCCTGGCAACTGTGCCAAAATGTTTGTTTGCTCTAAATCGGGTTTAAAAATCGTTGCATTGCAGTATAGTTCGAATTAGCGCGAAAAACAAATAATATTTATACTCGAAAGAAATCCAGGGTCGAACTCAGGGAGCAATTGGCAAAATAATTCTCAAGATCATAATTCAAATGCAATATAGGAATTTCAAATAAGAATGATATATAAATGAAAGCTGATGTCAATAATGCAAAAAGATGAGAGGGTAAAATGGTGATTTGAATCACCAAATTACCCTACAATGTTAAGCTTTGTAAGCTACTCAAAGTAACAGAATCATATAAGCCAGGAAAATCTCAAATTAACCAACAGAACCAAGGTATCAGCATATATCAAATGATAGAATAGGCGCTTTGACGCCTTAACAGAGGCAAAGGCCTCTTCCTCTCTTCTCTTCAAGAATTAGGGAGAGGCGCAAGCTTCTCCTCCATCACTTCTTCCCTCAGCTTCAGAGAAGGCACAACACAAGACTCAGCATGCCAGCAGAGGCAAAGGCCTGTCTGAGATCTCACAAGTGTTGAGAGGAGGGTGGCAGAGCAAAACCCCCCTCCTCTCTCTTCTTCTTCCTCTCTCAGAACTAGCAAACCAGAACAGACCCAGGTATCCAGGTAAACGGACCTAGCCTAGACCCGCAAGGCGTGAGCGTGGGCGAGGGCGTGCGTATGCGCGTGTGTGCGAGGACCTCACCCCCTGTGCGTGCTGAGGCAACCAAGAAAATGCACAAAATCAACTTAAGCCGTGTGTGCTCTTCAACAACCCATGATGTGGGACTAAAGTCCCACAGCTTCTTCATGCGTAAACAACAGCAGGTCGAGCTTGCAATTATGGGTGAAGGGATGGCTGATGGCTCTAGTTGGCTACCTGGAGATGAACCTGGAGCATCCCCGCATGACTTGAGTGTAGCGCCTGGAGTGGAAAGCGTAAGAACACGACGAACAGGGTGGCGAAGGAGGTGGCGGCGACGGAGCTCCGGTGAGAGACCTGAAATGAGGAATACGGGCTATAAGCCCTAGTTAAAGCACTCAGGAGGATCGCCGAGGACTGGCGAGTGTGACGGTGGCGTCGGTTTGGCATGCGTGTGTTTGAATGTGCTTGGCGAGGTTGAAGAAGGTGCGTGGAGGTGGGTGTGCTCGAGGTGGTGTTCGAGAGGCCAATCCGTCAACCACTTGAGGGGTTTTGGTCGTGAGGACACGGTGGAGGTTTTGGACGGGTTGGCGAAGCGGATGGAGTTGAGGAGCGACGGAAATGCTTCGCCGGAGATGTGGTCGAAGGCAGAGAAGATGAAGTGCGGGGGAAGTGGTTGGTGGTCGTGCGTGTGTCGTTGGTGTGAGAGAGAGAGCAAGAAAGAGAATTAGGTGGGAGAGAAGTGGAGGCATCCGATTTTGATTGACTAGCATTGGAGGAGGAGGGAACAATGAGGGTTTAAGTGATAAATCGGTGTTTTAAAATTGCTTCATTGTAATATAGCCAAAATAGCACTTAAACAAATAAATTTATTACTCGAATGAAAGTCTGAGGTCGAACACAGAGAGCAAATAGGAATACACACACTAATCTCAAATATTGTAAATGAGCACAAGAATTTAAACCACAAAATGATATTCACTAAATACTAATCTGTCACTTTGGATATTCAATGAATTCTCATGTATTTTGAGGCAATAAAAAGGTAGAGAAGCTAAAATAATGGTGATTTAAATCACCAATTATTCTCTAAGCGTGTATATATATATATCAAGCATTCAATGTTTCAACAGTATCAAGTATCAAGCCTCAAATCAGTCGTCGGGTCTGATGACCAGATGACTTAACCATCAAACTTAAGTCTTCTTCTTCTCTTCTTCTGCTTCTACTTTCTTCTTCTTTCCTTCTTTTCTTTCCTTCTATGCTTTCTCTTCACACACAGAGGGTAGCCATCTCAGATTTTGGCTAAGTGTCGCACAGGGCAAAACCCTCCCTTGCCCCGTGCACTCTCTCTTCTTCCCTCCTCCTGCCCTCCAAGGGCCAGTCAGGGTAGTCGGGTTATCATGTTGGCACGCACCCGGGTCCAGGGTCATTGACGTGGTGTAGTGACAGAGGAGTGAGGCTTAGGAGGGTAGTCGGGTGCACCAGGTCCATGGGGGAAGTGTCGCGAATGAGGCACATGAGGGCGCGGGGGACCTCACCCCCCTTGTGTTAGTTGAGGCGATAAGCCATATGCATAAAATCAATATATGCGCTGTGGGCACTTCAGGAACTCATGAGGTGGGGCTATCCCACCCGCTTCGTTGCTTCACACAGTAGCAGGTGATGAATCTTCGTATTGTGGTTGTAGGAGCCTCAGCGTCTCCAATTAGCGGCCTGGGGACGCACCTGGAGAGAGTCTGCAGCTTTAGGGAGTGGCTGCAGTGAAGAACAATGACTGGAGAGTGATGAATGAGATCGAAGAGTGTGGTGGCGACGGCGGAGGTCCGGTCACACCCTGAAACATGAAATAGGGCCTCGCGACCGCGTTAAAATAGCACAAGCTGATCGCCTGAGGACAATGAGGGTGGTTGTGGTGATTTCAGGGCGAATTGAGGTGTGTGGTGGCTAGCGGAGGTCAGCGACGGTGGATGGCGATGGGTTTGTTCGGCGGGTGATTTGGGTGAGCGAAGTGGTAAATAGAGGGGTTTTGAAGAGGGTGGAGAGGTGAAGGTTGTGGGCTTGTCAGCGAGGTGGATGGAGGTCCGTAGTGGTGGAAACACCACGTCGGAGTGGCTGGAGCGGAGGATGAAGAGGGTGAACGGCGGTATCGTGGGGTTTATTTTTGGTTTTTGGTAGAGGAAACTAATCTAGGGGTCTTAAGGAACTTAATTACCTATGATATGTGGACGAAAGGGGAGGACAGCATTGGCGTTAGTAGGCCAGAGTTGGGGAAGAAGGTGCTTCGATGATGGGAACGGCGATGACGATGGAGGTAGAAGGGTTCCTGTTGGTACGGCCAAGAGCGGATGAGAGAGAGAAAAAGAATCCGGTCACTAGTTTTGTGAACGGATAATGAAGGAGGCCAGGAGGGGTCGCCAGAGGTTGTGGAGCTTTGCGGCCGAAGAGGAGAGAGGAAGAGGAGAGTTTTCGGCTGGAATTCAAGCTTGAGAGCACGACCGTGCCCTGGGGATCTCTTTATAGGGCTCAGGAGGGGGGTTTTGAGCTTGGAAGCCAAGTTTCCAAGCTAGGAATTGTCGCCGGAGTAGGAAACCAAAATCTCTCATGCGTTTGCATGAGAGATTGGGAAGGTTATGGAGCTCATGGACGGATTCAGAAGGAAGAGGACTCCTAAAAGAATCTCCCTTCAAATTTTGGAAGGAATTGATTGAGCAAAGGAGTTCTCTTCAATCAAAGATTGTCGGAGAAGGATTCCTCCGCGATAACGGTAGGGGGATCTATTTGCAAAGAATGATGACAAAGATAGGAGCCTTTTTGTAAGGAATTCAAAAGTCAGGGGTCTTAATGAGATATAAAGAGTTTGACTGGACTAAAATGCAAAATTGGTCAAGATGATCTTAGATTGGATTCAAATTTTGGTACAAACCTAATTTGGACCCAAGGAATCCAATGGTGAAGTTAGATTTATGTTTTGACCAACTTTGATTGTGTAATTTATGCAAAAACCCAAATTAAGGCAAATGTCAGTCTGAGACTCTATTGTGGGTCAAGACGGGTTTTGATGGTCAAATCAAGCATACAAAATGCTAGAGAATATTTTTCTATGAATTTTAGAGGGTTTAGGTGAATTTTACCCTGACCAAAACCTCAGTTAATTAAGCGGATCTATATTTAGGTTTTAAGAAGTCATTTAATTCTCAAAACACGTGTAAACCCTTTTCTGTTTGTTCTAACCCACTTGTTAGCCTTTTAGGACCATTTGACTTTTAATTACCCCCTGAAAAAACCCATGATTGTACTGCATTCGTGATATGATGGTAAAACTACAGTTTTAACCCTGTTTTCTTATCTTTCCCTCAGAATGAATTTGTAGTGAAATATGGCTCTCTGGTAGTTATGTAGGAGCATTTACTGAATTAATTAGATAAAAATGATCTAGTTATGGCTCATGATGGTGTTCCCATCGGTGAGGCGATGACGACGAGATAGACGGAGAAACGCCTTCCCTTTGGCTGGGGAGGGTCACGAGGAAGAGAGGAGTCGAGTAAGCCGACCAATTTGGTCATTGGACAGATGGAGGAGGATCTAGGAGATCGCTAGAGCAGGGGTCTACGGTGGTCGGAGGTAGGTTTCTAGGGCCTTTTGACGCGCCAAGACTTGCTGAAGAGCACGACCACGCATTGGGCGTGTTTAAATAGGGCTCAGAGTGGGGTTCTAAGCTTGGAAACAAGCTTGGGAACCTTGGAGCTTACGCAAAAGTAGGATACCCATTCCTTCAAAGCATTCGCATGAGCTTTTGGGAAGGAGTTGGGATCCAAGGTTGGTCTCAATGGAAAGAGGATTTCCTAAAGAATCTCTAGTTTGATTTTGGGAAGTTTTCATCAATCAATCAAGGAGATTTCTCCAAATGAAGCTCGTTGGAGTAGGATTCTTGAGTGATAATGGTGGAGGGACCTTTTTGTGAAGGCGACGACAAAATTGGGGGGCTATTTGCAAGGAATTCAAAAAGCTAAGGGTCTGAATGAGATACAAAGAGTCTGACTGGACCAAAATGCAAACTTGGTTAAGATGATCTCAGATTGGGCTCAAATTTTGGTACAAATCTAATTTTGACCCAAGGAATCCAATGGTGAAGGTAGATTTATGTTTTGACCAAGTTTTATTGTGTAATTTATGCAAAAACCCAAATTAGGGCAAATGTCAGTCTGAGACTCTATTGTGGGTCAAGACGGGTTTTGATGGTCAAATCAAGCATACAAAATGCTAGAGAATATTTTTCTATGAATTTTAGAGGATTTGAGTGAATTTTATCCTGACCAGAACCTTAGTTAACTAAGCGGGTCTGTTTGTAGGGTTTTAGAAGTCATTTAATTCTCAAAACATGCGAATATCCTTTTTCTGTATTAACCCACTTGTTGGATATTTAAGACTATTTGACCCTTAATTATCCCCTGGGAAAACCCGTGGTTGTTTTGCATTCAAGATATGATGGTAAAATTATAGTTTTAACCTTGATTTCCTGTCTTTCTCTTAGAATGATTATGCAATGAACTATGGCTCTCTGACAGTTATGTAGGAGCATTTATTCCTTGATAATGACTAAATTGAGCTAGTTATGGCTCATGATGGTGTTCCCATCAATATATTCACTAAAGGAAAGACTAAGGTAAATGCTAGTTGTAGAAATAAACATACTAAGAGCTTTCATGCATAAAGACCTAAGGATTGGAATCCAAATGGACTCCAAACTTAGTTGAGAAGGATTAACTATAGAGGACACAAGAAAATGTGGGCACCTAGACATTTGGTCAATTCTTATTTTGTAGGACACTAAAACAATCTGATTGATCCAAGATACTACCTTTATAGAGTTCATGAAGGAGGAATGAGGATACTTGGACAACCAAATAGGTATGGAGGTTGGAATCCATACCATTGGAGGTAAAAGCCTTTTGATTTTGATGAATTAATTAGCATCATGATAGGGGGGAATTAAAATTGTCTTTATGCTACAAGTTCATTAAAAAAGGGAAGATTACCCTTAAAAATAGTTGACTTGATATAGAAATGCATGTATTTAGGGGGAGATCTTAAAAGCTAAAGTAAGCTATGTTTCAATTAGAAAGAGGGAGAGATAACCTTAGCTATTGATATAGAAATCAAAAAGGGGGAAAACACTTGTTACTCTTATAATTTTTTAATTTGACAATAGAAGTGCATGTCATTAGCTTATTACGTCAAAAAGGGGGAGATAATAGATTTTGGAAAAACACATCTCTTGTATAATTATGTCAAAAATAAAAAAGGGGGAGTTAACACAATTTTAGAAGAGCATATTTTAAGGGGGAATTATTGGATAAGATGATTAAAATTGATTGAACCTTTTTAATATTGTCAAAAAGGGGGAGAATTTTTTGAAGTATTATAATTTGTGATTTTGTAGTCATAAAAAAGGGGGAGATTGTTGGTGCAAAGGCACCTCGATCATTAATGTTGATGATAACAAAACACGTGTAATTTAACATTTGCATTGAGTTTAATATTTCAGGTTAAAATGTAAATAGAAGAAAGTGTGAGGAGCTCAAGCTCACGTCTATGGCAAGATGAAGGAGCTTGATGGAGAAGATGGAGCTTTGCTTAGGGCTAAAGGTTGAAGAAGAATGAAGAATAGGATAGATGGTTATTTTAAATTGTACTTGTAAGTTGTTTTTGCTCCTTATTTCCTTAGAAATATGTTAAGCAACCCAAAATATATAAACCTAAGTCCTAAGAACACTTACACATCCTTAAGATTCTTGGGCAAACCTTAAAATAGAATTAGAAAGTCAAAATAGGAGTTAGACAGCTTGATCAGACGTCCAACATTAGTATCAGACGCCTGATCTTGACGTTTAGGTCGACCGATCTTTTTAATAGACGTCCAATTACTTAAGTTGGAAAACAATAGTCTAGGACCATTCCACTTAGACGTCTTGACTTAGATCTAGACGTCCGATAAGCTTGACAGACGTCCAATAATAGGACCATTTTCCTGTTAGACAATATCTTCGAGAAACCTCTTAGAAATAGTTTAATATTATTTACAGACATATGTAAAACCCTTCAGACGTATGAAAAAGAGATGTTGGACCTTGTTAGACCAAATCCAACTGTTGGGTCCTTGGGAATCAATTTTCGTAGAACACCTTTATCTTTAGGCATCCAATAGACTATCCAGATGACACTAGAATCCTATTTAGGTCTACTCCAAAATAGGAACAAATCTGCACAAAATTAGATGTCTTATTTTTCATCCAGATGTCTTAAAATGACATCCCAAATGTGTAACCTAGAAGCCTATTTTTGTCCAACAAAATTAGGAACTCTGACCCCGTGCATCAGACGATCAAAACTTTCATCAGTCGTCTGGCTCGTCGTCTTACCCACTAATCAGACGTCTGATTCTATTGTCAGAGTCATGATGAGCCTGATTTGATTGGGGTTTCAGTTTGATCTTCTTGAATTTTATCCCAACTACTACAAGGAGCCTCTCATGCCTTCTTGAAGGTTTCTTACACCTCTATAAATAGTAGAGGACCTTCCATTGGCAATACAACACCTAGAGATAATACTTTCCACCATTCTTAGTGTTCAAAAGAGATCTAAGAAGAGGAGACTTTGCCACTCTGCTCTCAAAAGCTTACACTTTGAATCCGAGAGCTCCGAATATGTTGTGCGATCAGGCCTAATCTCTTTTGTTTAAGGGAAGTTCCTTAACCTATAGAAGCTTAGATTAGATCTACATTTTAGGCTCTATAGGTTCTTTGTTTTATCTTTTCTTTGTTTGGGTATTTGTGTTGCGAAATCTTATCTCCTTCGTGAGACAAATACTCTTCATGAAGAAGAGAGGTTGAGTTACACTACCTTCGGGTTAAAGTAGTGTGGTTGTAATCTACTCGTTTAAGTGATACATTAGTGGATTTAATCTACTCGTTAGATCAGGAAATTCTAAGTCGAGAGGCTTAGGTGGTGATTTTTACCTACGTTGGGTTTCCACCTAAAAATATTTGTCTCTTGTGGTAAATGATTTTGTGGGATTGATTAAATTTTTATTTATATAATTTTTATCTATGGCACTATTTACCCCCCCTTTAGTACAATTACAGAAACTGCTTGAATGGTTTGCCTCATTGTGAGATGACTCAAACTCTCATTTTACCTGATTTAATCACTTTTAGGATTTCAACAAAATTTTAAACGATTGTTAATTCATCTACGACACGATCTTATCCCTCCCTCTCACGAATTTTACAATTAGTTATGGCACCATTTCTATTGCATGGATTTAAGTTACTTTCTATTGCATTTATCTTTCTTGCATTTAGTTTGCATTTTAGACCATCCCAATAGATAAGTTGATTCCTCTTATCTCTTAATTAAATTAGGATATCTATCTTTAACAAAAATTTAAAAAATCAAAGTTGTCTAGTTAGTTTCGAGTCATTAGTATCTTTGATAAAAAAAAAAGTTATCTTAGTGATCCATTAGGAAACATTTTGCAAATATTTGCATCATTATCTTAAAAAAAATCTTGGTTACTAGTTAATTAGTTTTGGTCACATTATCTCCTAAAAATTAAAAAAAAAATCCTACTTGATTGGTTGATTATTTAGTGAATGTCTATTATCCTCTTAAAAAAAATGTTTTAGATAGATAGTTAATTAAGTTCTTATATACTTGCATTTAAAAAAGAAAAGGCCTTATTTGTGTGGTTGTTGCACTACATTCCACATTGAATTGATTTTTAAGAACAATCACTCATCTCACGCCCATCATATCTTGAGCACGAAAATCCTAAGCCTAAAATTGAGTAGACATGCCTTTAAGTTAGATTAAATTTCTTAGCACTTTGGAATTTGAGTTGAATCACCTTGAGGCTTTGTCTACTTGGAATCCTCGATAAAAAGGTAGGACGATGCAGTAACCACCTTAACCGCTTGGGTGAATCGTCGTGCAAATTGTCCAAGTGGGTCCCCCCACCTGGTTGGCTAAGTAATTCAAAGGTCAAGAAGACTCAATTTGAATCTCTAGGGTGCTAGGATGAGGTCCAATAGGGTTAAACATTTTAAGACCAAGTCTATGTGCTTGATTTTTATAATTAGGGCACTACTTCCCTCTTATGTTTTCTTCTCATCCTTATCATTCTTCCTTAGTGCATGCATGGTAGGAGATCACAACACATCCTTCTTAAAATCCCCTTGGATAAGACTCCTAAGAAGCACTTTCCTATGGAACCAATTAAGTTTGAAATGGGCCCAGAATAATTTCAAGCTCAAATGAATCAACTCCAATAGATGCAACTTGAGTTGCAAGAGATGTTATATTGAGATCTAGCCCATGAAAAATAGAGACCACTGAAAGCTTTATGTAACGACCCGGTTTCCGAGTCCCTACGAGACACGAGAACCGGACGGACTCGACTAATCCCAAGACCTAGTCGTCCAACGAGGAAGTAACCAAAAGAGCAGTAAAATAAACCACATTCAGCATGAATATAACTAACAGTAAGAAAGTACAGCAGTAAGGAAAGAAACTACTACAGTATATACCACCATAACAGTAGAACAACATTTATCATATAACATGAACTGCAGGTAAAGAAAAGTACAGCGGAAACAAGAACTACTCACTATAACGGAAACAAAAGAGGTACAAAAGACTGTGGTAAACTCTACTGGACCCTACTCGGCCCAGCGTCCTCTGCAGCCGCTGACCCTGGCTGCTCAACACCTGGTCCTGAAAAAGGTAACGAGTGTAACACGTCAGCAAAACGCTGAGTAGAGTGGCAACTAAAACTAAAGACAACAGTAGAGTGTACAGTAGCTGTTATGTTCTATTACTTTCTTTATTTACATCTTTCAATTGTCTCACTATTTCATTTATTTCTCAAATCTTTTACTTGATCTCGAATGTTCCTCGTGGGAACGATCTTGATTGCAGTCTTTTCCAAAAAGTAGAAGTAGCACGTGGTGCTCTCCTGGCCGGGAGAGTCCCCCGTGTGATCCTACCCTCAGTCAACCACCCCAAGGTCACTGACAGACGTAACGGTGACTACGGCACACGCGATAAACGCACAGGTAGCTAACCCGTACTGGCACGTGGTCAGTCGTTTCCGTTAACGGGTGCGCCCAAAGCACAGCACGGAACCAGTACAGGGCAGAGCCCTCTCAGTAACAGGGGTCCAACCCCTCCACAGTAACCAAACCGGGGCCTTGCCCCTCCACAGTCCGCGCACCCTCGCCTGACTACCCTGGTTTGCCCCAGCGGGCCTAACAAGTCGGTGTGGGAGGCTAGCAGAACCCCGGGGCCCGTGGGGTAGCTAGTACCTCCCTACACTAGTAGCTCTCCTTGGTACTACGTACGCGAGGGCCAGCAAGTCGGTACAAAGTGGCCAGTCCTAACCCCGGGTCCCTGGGGCGGCTGGCTCCGCTCTGCACTAAACAGGGGGGACAGTCGCTCTCCTTGGTACTCCGTACTCAAGGGCCAGCTCACTTCCCCAAAACTATTCCATTCACTTTCCAGGAGTTCTACTCCTACTTCCCCGTAGGGTTCCATCCTTTTTACTCAAACATCCAGGTTTCACTTTCCAGTTTCACATTCTTAAAATCCATGTTCTCAACCACGTTATCTATTCACAACAGGCAGCTGTTAATTCAAATTACAGGCAGCTTTATATCTCTTTCCATTTTCCAAGACTGCAGTATTATACATTCCACTAGTTTTCCCATCTTAGGATTCATGCCATATCCTAGGATCTATCATACAATCTAGTTTTCCAGTCCTAGGATTCATGCAACACCTAGGAGCTATCATTCCATCTATTTCTCATTCCTAGGATTCATGCAATGTCCTAGGTTCTATTTATGGTTTCATAATTTAACAGATTTTATTAATAACTTAAAGCCACTCTACCAGGTACAACGGGAGTAATGGGGGCGTGATCGGGAATCCCGCGTGCCTCTGCGACTCCCAAGACTGCAACTGAACGAGGTCCTATCACAAGGATAAAACACAAGGAAAGTCTCAAAACAGTGCATAGCTACTGTAGACAGGTAGAGGAATTTATTCTGAAAAGAACGCAACTCGAATCGCAGAAAACGGAGCCCGAACGGGCCCTAAACGGGTCGAAAAAGACGATACTGTGCAAAATCAGACGTCTGGAACTTCTTCCAGACGTCTTAAAAAGTGGATCAGAGAATTACCTGCTCAGCGTGGTTTCCCAGACGTCCAGAAGTCTACGGGGACGTCTGGCCTAGCTCCAAGACGTCCTATGGTCACCCCGGACGTCTGGAGGTCGCTTCCGCCGTCTGGTACAACAGCCAGACGTCTGATTCGCGTTGGATGGCGAATCACCGAGCCTGCGCATAGCCAACTCCCTCCCTCAGTACGGTCAGTTGACAGGAAGGAAGAAGAAAGCGGAATACTCACCTTTCTGACGTCTGTATGATCTTTCAGACGTCTCCCTCGCCGTCTGGCTATCAACCCAGACGTCTGATTCTGGAAATTTTTCCAGAACAGGGCACCACCCGACTTCCGCTCGCGACGCCGCCCGCGTCGCACCTCACGCGTCTGCTGCTCAGACGGCAGCAGGTCCCTCTCCGCGTCGTTCCGCGCCCCCTGCGCCCTCCGCCGGCCGGCCAAGTCGCTCCGGCGAGCTTGCCCTCACGGCAGAGCTCCGCCCTCGCACGCCGCACCTCCTCCGCGCTCACTGCGGCCGCCGCTGCCGCCCTCGCGCTCGCTCGCTCTTGCGCACAGGAAGGAGAAGAGGAAGGGGACGGTGGAGACGACAGGAGGGGAGGCGTGGCCTTTTAAGGCCGCGCGAGGAGGAGGGAGAGAGTGCGTAGCAGGTCTGCAGCCGCAGAGAGAGAGGGAAAAAGAGAGAGAGAGAGGAATCGCGGGTCTGCGCGCATAGGCGCGCAGACGAAACTCTCGTGCGAAAATAACTATTTTCCAGACGTCTGGAAACAATCCCAGACGTCTGGATGTGATCCAAGACGTCTTATCCGACGTCTGGGCCACCTCCCAGACGTCTTAAAAGACGTCTGGGGCATGCGTTCGTAACACTTTATACAACATGTCTAACAACAGGCCTGCACCTAATGTTCACATCCCTCAAGTTGATGTTGATTACGAGATCAAGCCGGCTACAATTGCTCTGCTACCTCACTTTTATGGAAACAACTTTGAGGACCCATTCCAACACTTAGAGGACTTTTTAACAATTATCCATACTATTAAGATTAGGAACTTGAATGATGACACCTTGAGGATAAAATTATTCCCCTTCTCTCTTAAGAATAAGGTTAGACATTGGTACAGAACCATAGGGAGACCTACCATGACTTGGAATCAATTAAAGACTAAATTTTTAAAGAAAGTTCTCCCTATTGGTAGAACTAATGCCTTAAGAAGAGCAATAAATTTTTAAAGAAAATTCTCCCTATTGGTAGAACTAATGCCTTAAGAAGAGCAATGACCACTTTCAAACAACAACCAAGGGAATAATTTCATGAGGCCTAGGAAAGGTTCATGGATTTGACTAGGAAGTTCCCACATCATGAAGTACCCAAGTGGAAACTAGTTCATTTTCTACCATGGGCTAAATGATCAATTAAGGAAATTTGTGGATGCATCCTGTTGAGGAAATTTTGTGAGTAAAGATAAGAACACATCTTTTGAGTTGTTTGAGAACATGAGTGAAAATTCACAGAATCACACTTTGATGAATACCTTTGGTCGATTTGGTTAACACAAAGGTGGCATCGATGAGATTCAATCAATCTTAAACCAAGTTGACATGGACTTAATTGTGCAGAAGCTTGATATAGTTGATTTGGTTTCTAGGAAGCTTGATGAGTTGATGAGTCAGACTAGAAATTCACCAAGATTTAACCATCAAGCCCTTGATTAGCCTCCTTCCCTCTCTACTCCTTTTGCTAAGGAGTCTGTACATTGATTAGATCAAGCAACTCAATTGGGTCCTTACACTTCGGGTTCATAATTCACGTATCCCTCGAGTTATCCTTACATAGCTCCCTCCTTTATTCCTACTCCTGATTTTGAGGATGTCCAAGGGAATTATAGATCCAATTCGTACTCCAACACGTATAATCCAGGTTGGAGAAACCACCCTAATTTCTCTTGGAAAAATAAAGGGTAAGAAAATCTATAAGTGAACCAAACCAAACCTAATTATGTAAATCTAAACCCTTTTGGTACACCGAGCCGAGGTTAGCTTTCAAAATCAAGTGACTACACCCTTGCCTACACAAAAAGACAATCACCTAGAAAAAATGATTCAAAGTCAGTCTAAAATTATGAGTGACATGCAGAGCTCAATGGTTCAAATGATGCAACAAACGAATAATCAGTTTCAACAAACACTTAATTAAATGACGAACCAATCAAACCATCAGAACAACACTAGACAATTTGGGTCCGTGCTAGCTTAGCCTATCCCCAATCTTAGAAATGTGCCACAAAAAGTGAACCAACCTCCTAGGTTGAATCAGAATTCTTATCCAAATATGAACTGGTACCCAAACCAAGCCCAATTCCAAAACCAAGTTCACACAGCTAACTAAGTACCTTAGATGGCACAACCACAACCCCCTCTAATTAACTAGGCCTCAATTTTGCATTCGCAACAAAATGTGAATGTAGGGAAAAACCCTAACCCTCCAGCTAGCTAGCTGTAATTCTATTACCTTGAGAAGTGGTAGGGTAACCAAGGATCTAGTCTACGATAATTGGAAGGAATATGATTGAGGAACAAGAATCCGAAGAGGAGACTGAGTGTGAACCTTTAAAAGAACTGACACCCAAGGATGTTTCACCTCATATCCCGTTTCTTGATGCCTTTAGAAGGGGATTAAGGAAGAAAGCCACTAATATTGAGAAACTTTTAGAATTTTTTCAAGCAAGTGCACATCAATGTACCCCTCATTGATGCCATTAAACATATTCCTTCCTATGCAAAGTTCCTTAAGGATTTATGCACTAAAAAGAGAAGATCTCAGAAACAAGTCCGTACTAAAGTGATTTTTCCTGACCTTGTGAGCCCAATTATTTAGCATGGAACTCCTAAGTTGAAGGACTCAGGAGGTCCATATATCTTAATTTTGATTGAAAACCATCACATAAATGAGGGTCTCCTTGATCTGGGTGATGGGGTAAACATCTTGTCAAGCTCAGTTTATGAAATACTTGTGGGTGAAGAGTTGAAACCAAGCCTTGTAATACTCCAAGTCGCTAACAAATATTTAAGGAAGACAAAGGGTATACTAGAGGATGTCTTGGTTAAGGTAGAAGAATTTTTCTTCCTTGTTGATTTCTTGATTCTAAATACAGACCCCTCTAGTCAACCTTCCAAATCTCCTATCATCATAGAGTGGCCCTTCCTTAATACAATAAATGGCTCCATTATTGCAAATCTGGAGCTTTGACAATGGGATCTGGGAATAAGAAAATATCCCTCAATGTTTTCAAGGCTTGTGAACAAGTTGATCATGAAGAATGTTCCCGAATTGATGTCATAGAGGAAATCATAGAAGAGACTACCCCCAATATATTTCAAAGAGACCTGTTGTAGTTACTTATGCAAAATGACTATTCGAGCTATTTACAATATTGTAAAGAAGATATTCATGAGATTGAGGAGTTATTGGGAATAAATGTTGAAGAATTGCCCCCTTATGAAGTTATTGAGGTGGTGAAATTTGGATTCCTCTCTCCCATAGAAACAGATGAAATCTTTGAGGATAGTCCCTATCCTAACATGACATTAAAGGTTGAAACAACCAAAGAGATCAAGAATAAATCACATATAGAACTTAGGGATGAGTTGTTTGAGTCAAAGGAATACAATGACCTCAAGTATGAATTCATTCAAGACACAAAGGAAATCTCTTCTGATGATATTAAGGTTGTTCTACTTGAGAATGTCGAGGATGATATTGAAGAATTGCTTACCACTATAAATGATTCTCATTGGGAGTTGAACTATGAATCATTTGAGTTGGAAATCAAGAAATTCAATTGTGTCTCGCTTGATCAGACCAATGATGATCAAAGAGGTCAAGTGGATGAACATTTAAATGCCTTTGAAGATTCTAGGTTTGAATTAATCACCATGGATAGGCAATTAGAATTTGAAGCATCTGCAAAATCTACTAAGGACGATATTGAAGAGTTGAAAAATTTGTTGAGAATTGGTTCTGAACAAACTAAGGTAGAGTTGGGGTTGACTACTAGTCAAAGGCAAATTAAAGACCTAGATTCCCTAGAAGATGTTTGGTTGAGTCAATTCTTCATATTATTCTTCCTGGGGGGAACATCTTACTAACTCACATTAAGGTTGAATGGCATGTGTGGATTGATGATCTTACCATTTAGGGGTTAGAGCTCATACTGCACAAACCTTTGACAAGCCCAATTATTTTCGAGGATCCTTGTTATACTCAAATTCTTGATTTTAGAGAGGATGTCTCTAATGGTCCTTTACTTTTCAGACCTCTCAAAGAAGTTTGTGAAATTTCTCATGTTGATATCTATTGGTAAGCATCTAGGATAACACTTTATCATCAGTTCACCAATATTCTCGGATACCTCTTCTGTAAGCAACCCATTCTATTATGCTCATTCTTATAGCATATCCATCTTCGCTCTCCATCTCCATCTTCGCTGGATCTCCATTTCCTCCTCTACTTCTCAAGGGCAAGAAGATTGTGTGGGCATCTCCACCATCCTGAGGCATCTGCACCCGCTTTGGCATTTCTATGGCTTCCTTTAGATCTTCTCTATCGCTCTCTTTGTTCTAGTTGTTTTAGTTGCATAATTGTTCTAGAATTAATCTTTGTTCTAGTTCTAGTTATTATTTCCTTCCTTGTCATAATTATTCTTCCTTTTGCATTAGTTGCTATCAAACATCTTAGATTAATAAAAGTTCATTTGTATTTCATTTATCTTATCCTTGTTCTTTTATATGCTTTCAATCATTTGCCTTAATCTATTCGCATTCATAGTTAGTTCTAAAAGTTTGCTGTGTCATATCTCGTATTTTAAATCTCTATTCAAAAAAACAAAAAAATAGCAAAACATAAAGTACAAAAAAATTAGAATAATCGAGTGTTTTAGAAAGAGAAATCCAATTGCCTCCCTGAGACGACCTAGACTTGCAATTTTATTCGCAACTGTCTTTTGATTTTGGTATTATAAATTCAAACAATCCCGACTTACATGCTGCAATGACATTGTTTTATTTGAAGTGATTTTCGACAATCATCCATCATCCTCGTGGTCTTATTTTGGCTTGGACATGGTTTGAATCTTTTTAGGCTCATTCTTTTCCTCAACCACTTGAACTCTTCCATCTTTGATTGCATCTATCTAGTTCTTGTAGTTAACATCTCCTTCATGTCCAACAAAAGAGAATCAAGGTCCTTCGGTATCTAAGTGAGTTTGGATTCGATTTGCTAATATTAACCCCTTAGGGGGTTCTTTCTTATTAGCTTTTTGATTAGAAATAGAATCCCAATCCAAATTTACTAGAGTAAGGTTTTTGATGGGCGATTAACTTGTCTAAGTTTTCTTTTCCTTTAATAAAATGTAGTACGATCATCAAGGAGTTCATTAGACTTCTTCATGAGAAAGGTTGTTTCCTTTTTTAGTTTCCCAATTTATAAGCACCTTAATGTCCCGCAAAGGATAGTATTACATGGAAAACTCAAGAGAGTTTCAAGTGGTATGTATATAAGGATGGAGGCATGCTACTAGTCTATTGGGGCCTATGTTTCAATGATGTTAACTAGGTAGCAACTAGGTGTCATGCTCAAGGTGGGCCATTGGAGAATCATAGAATGGTATTAGACTGCAACTTTCCCTTCATAAGAGGGAAGGGCTACCATGGTGGAGCCACAATTAGTAAGGATGGCTAGTGCGAAGGGACTACGCTTTAGGTGGAGCCACTATTACTACTGGGAGAGGAAGCTTGGGCTAGTGGCAGTGAGGATGTTGCCATTGTAAAGTTGGGGAAAAATGTAAGCATCACAATATCTAAGAACCTCAATGTCCTATAAAAGATAATACTACATGGAAAATTCAAGAAAGCTTCAAGTGGTATGAACATAAGGATAGAGGCATGCTACTAGTTAACATGGGAATAAACATCTTGAGCTAGTTGGTGGCAGGTCTGTGTTGACCCAAACCTCTAGGTCATTGATACATTTATACATTAACCATTACCAACCCACTAAACATTGGATCATCATGACGTGCCAACCACAAATACACAAAATTTTCCACAGAAAGTCTACATTATTATAGAAGTATATAGTACAACAGTTACAAAATTACAAAGTGAATGTTGTTAGGTTACATGTGCAATTAACCCATTAATAACTATATGATGGGAATGTGGCTAACCCAAGTAAAGATGAAGTATATCCAAGAAAGTATCGGAACTCAAGCTGAGTACTGGTACCTGAGTAGTACTGGATACACATCAATACTCGAGGTGTATCGGTACTCAATTTGAGTACCAGTATCCGAAGGGTATTGGAAACCTTTCAGGGAAAAAATTGGTCCCAACAAGTATCGGTACTCATGATGAGTACCAGTACACATTGACTACTGGCAAAGTCTTTGAAAACCTGGGGTAATAAGCCAGTTCACATAGTGTACCGATACTAGAGATTAGTATCGGTACATATGGTGTACTGGATAAAATCCCAGCTTCTCAGATCATGAACTGTACTCAACATGTACCGGTATTGATGAACAGTATTGGTACTTGTAACATACAGTCCCATGCCACGAGCCAAACCAGTATCCACATAGTACCGGTACCTATGTTAAGTACCGGTACCTCATGAATACAGTTTAAGTCCCATACATTACGTGTACCGGTATAGATGAACAGTACCAGTACCCAAAGCAGTTATAGTGCGATTTTTGGGTTTTCTGCAGTCAATTGAACATGTGTCTAACCTAATCTATTAGTGACCCTATGATCTATGAAGCATCACTAACAAACGTGATATCTGATAGTATTTCTATATTAACAAATGATTACATAAATGGATGAAGGTTGACAGAGCCGTGGAAAACTGATGATGATAGCAGCTAGATCTTCCAAACCTTAACATGACTAGTAGTAAGGAGTATCAATCCACCAGCAGCAATCCTTCTGATGGTAGACGTAAAACCCTAGTCTCCTCCTCTTCCACTCTTACTTACAATGGGGGTGTGTTTAAAATGAGAGCACCATTTCTTGTGTTAAGGAATGGGGACCATAACTCCCCTTAATACAAATTAATCACCATTAATTTGTTTTTGGTCATTTGCCATTCTGCCCATCAAAGAAAAGCAAATGACTCACAAGTCTCTACACATACATTTCCACATCTTAAATGATACACCTGTTTCCACTCCATATTAGAAACCCATTTGATCACTTTTAATGTGGGATTATTAAATTTGATAGCTTTAATATATAATTATTTACACACATTAGTCCATCTAATGTTCCAACAAATGTTCCCTGTAGTTGCTCAAACACTTCATCTTTTATACTTTTATTCTTTTATGTCCCATTCTTGGCTAAGTCAAAATCTTGTGATTTTTCTGGATAAATAATTCTAGCAAAAGGGTGATTAGAAAACTTAGTGTGGAAAGTAAATAAAAAAGTAATAATGTAGTTGGATACATATTATGCATATTCGTGTGATTATCATTTGTATTTAATAATCCCTTGTAACTACAAGGGGATCTTAATATAGTGTTTGGCTCGTATCCTCTAGGTCGGCCTGAATAGGGCTCATTTCCACCTTCCTAGATAAAAATGCTGAGACCTATAGCCCCCGATCGCAAGAAACACAAGTAACACTGGGAGCACCCCTGATTGTCAACAGACAAGACAGGTAATGTTGGGAGAGTCCCGATTGCAAGCAACATAACCTTGGTATGTTTAGATCCTTCTTAGATCAAGACTTGGCCAAGTGAGAGGGTCCTCCTCTCATTCTTAGATTTAGAGTTTCCCATATACATCACTTGGTTAGCATAATAGCATGCATGATATTTATGTAATATCTTAGATATTTCTTATTCATATTCTTTCTCATGCAAAGTGAAGGAATAATTTACCATTAGGAGGAATGGACATGTATTATTACTATTTTTTTCACACTATTGCCGTTAAATTTTAATTAAATTCTGGCAGTATTTCTTATTACTTTCTTATGTTAACTTCAACCTGGAAAGATTTTGGATGACTTTTCCCCAAGTCATATTTTCACTTGAAAATTTGCCAAAGTTTCCCCTTATACAAGTCTTATTTCAACCAAAAATTTTGGCAAAACCTTAACTTATATGGAACATGAACAAAAGGAAAGAAAGGAATGCATACAACTCAGAATTCGATAAATCATGCATCATGGGTTGGTTAACTGTGCCTAAGACTCTCCTAGGTATGCAAAGGGGTAGTAGATAGAGCTATACATACCAAAGACACTCATGAATCCACCAACAACCAAACCACCATGCCGGCATAAAATGGGGGATGCGTGGAAAAGACTGCAGAAAATATTGATGTGACCTCTTAACCAGTAACGAAAAAAAAATATATTTATTCTAACTTAGTTGTACTTTTTTAATTTCACAAATTTCTATTTACATGCTGTAAAATTAGCCTGTAGCTAAAGGATATTGGGAATAAAAGTACAAGTATTGGTCCATGGCCATTGTGTGATATTTCCATAGGTTTACATTGTGTCATCTTTGGATGATTGGCTTGCCATCCATGGCTTCCAAGCTATAGGAGCTTGTAGGATAAGCAACCATGACTTTGTAACCTTACCAATTGGATGCGAATTTTCCTTACATAACTCCTACCTGGAGGCTTCCATCTTATGGAAGACTAAGTTACCTTCTTTAAACTCCCTTTTTCTCACGCTCTAGGTGTCATAGTAAGCCTTCTTTGTATGCTCCTAACATCTCTACTGCTTCATTGCAAGCAAACTCGCATATATTGAGCATATTCCTCGTGGCCCATTCATTGCTATTAGGATCAAATCACAGGCTCTTATATGAGGGTAGGTTGACCTCTAGGGGAATCGTCACTTTACACTTGTATGGCCAATTAAAATAGAGTTTTCCACGCAGCATTATTAGCCATGGTGCAACATCCCCATAATATATAAGGAAGCTCTTCTGTCCACTTCCCTTTAGCATCATCCAGTTTGGTCTTTAGAGCATGGATAATGCTTCTATTAGTTCTTCTTGTCTATTAGTTTGCAGGTGAGCTATGGAGGATAGTTTTAAATCTATCCTTTAATTTGTGTAGAAGTCTTGGAAATGTATTGCAAGGAATTGAGGGATGTTATTGGCAACAATGATGCATGGAGAGCTATAATGGCATATTATTTCTTTGTAGGAAAAGGATATAACCCTTTTTGTGTTGGGTTTGGCCATGACCTAGCCTCTACTCATTTGGAGAAGTAATTGATGACCACAAGGGTGTATCTTTTTTGGCCCAAGGTCATTGGGAATTCTCCTATGTAATCAATCCCCTATTTAACAAAGGGAATAAGAGTAGATATGGCTATTATCTCTAATGGTGGTAGCCATGAGATTAGGGCATATCGTTGACACGTATCATATTTTTTGATAAAATCCTTAGCGTCCTTTCTCAAATTTGGCCAATAGTACCCATAAGTGATTAGCTTGAAAACCAAAGCCTTTTCCCTTTCATGTCTTCCATAAATCCTTAAGAGTACATCTTCTAAAGCCTACCTTGCTTCAGTTGGAGCCAAGCACCTTAATAGAGGGCTTGAGTACCTCTCTTGTATAAGATATCATCTAATATGATGAACCTGTTTGCCTTTAACCTAAAGGGCATGAGGTCGTTACAGTCCTTAGGCAATCGCCCATCGGGATATAGCCTAGTGTGTGGTTGATCCATGTCTGACCCGTATGAATGGTCATTATGGCCAAGGATTGTATACTAGGCTTTCCGAGCTTCTCAAGGAATAAGGTTCTCCTTGTAATCCTTAAGCAATCACCCATCGAAATATAGTCTAGTGTGTGGTTAATCCATGTCTGACCCACATGAATGGTCATTACGGCCAAGGATTATATACTAGGCTTTTTGATCTTCTCAAGGAATATGGTTCCTTTATCAACTTCATCCATGAATGATGCAAGTCATGATAAAGAATCTGCTAGGCTATTTTGTGCCTTAGGTATTCTTTCTATGGTTACCCGCTTAAATTCAATTATCGTAGCCTTCGCCTCTTAGACGTATAGTGATGTAGATGCATCTCTGGCTTGGTAATCACCATTCACTTGATTAGCTACCAGTTGCAAGTTAACTAGAACTCAAACTTGTGAGCTCCCATCTATTTGGCAAGTTTGAGGCCTGCCAATAAGACCTCATATTCAACCACATTATTGGTGGCTTGGAAATTTAGCCACAAGGCATATTCCCCAATGCATTCACTTGGACCTCCAATAACCAAGCCTACCTCGACTCCTGTGAAGGAAAAAGAACCATCCAACTTCAACGTCCAAACTGACCTTTGCTCTAGAATTTCCTTTGGGGTTAATTCCACTATGAAGTCCGCCAACACTTGCCCTTTAATAGATAAGCGATATTGATACTTGATATCAAACTCACTTAATTCTAACAACTAATGTACATATCAAGTGGAAGCAAATGGTTAAAAAAGAATTCTTTTCAAGGGTTGATCCGTGAGCACTACTATTGTGTAGCTTCAAAATAGGGCCTAAGCTTTCTAATTGTAGAAACTAGGGTCAAAGCCAACTTTTCTAGTGGTGAATATTTGAACTCTACTCCCTGCAAGGTCTTACTGACATAATATATAGGTCTCTATAGCTATGGCTTAGTTCGAGGTATCTAATTATAAATATAGCGCCTCTCCCTTGATCGAAGTAGCTCATACGATGGAGTTTGTAGATGAACCTTGAGGTCCTCTTAAGGCCTTTTGGCACTCTAGAGTCTAATGACTTATATTGTAGCCCTTTCCTTTCATACATTCAAAGAAAGGGGCTATCAGTCTAAAGCCTTTAATAGAAATCAACCTAGGGAAGTTACTTTTCGAACCAAAGACTGGATCCCTTTTTTGCGTAGTAGGGGGCTCAAAGTTATAATGGCTTTTATTTTCTCCAAGTTTGCTTCAATTCCTTGGTGGGATATCAAGAACCCAAGAATTTTCTTAAAGATACACCAAGTACACATTTCTTTGGGTTCAATCCAACTTATATTTTCTAAGTAGGAAGAAGACTTCATTCAAATTTTTCAAATGCTCCTCAAAGGAGGTTGCTTTAACAAGCATATCATCTACATAAAGTTCAAAATTTCTTCCTATTAAATTAGAAAACATATGATTAAGTAGCCTTGACATTTTTAAGGCCAAAGGGCATTACAATGTACTAGTATAATGTCCTATTAGTTAAATATGTTAGTTGTGTCCAATCTTCCATTGTTAGCGAGGTTTGATAATACCCCAAGAAGGCATTGAGAAAGGATATATAATTTTTCTGACTCTGAAGTCAACCAAATTGTCAATCTTTAGCAGCAAGAAATTATCCTTAGGGCAAGCATCATTCAAGTTTGTGAAGTTGATGCACATCTGCTATTTTCCATTCACTTTCTAGACCATAATGATGTTCGAGATCCAATCTAGGTATTGAGCTTCTTCAATGGAACCAATGTAGAGCAATTTCTTGACTTCTTTTGCCATGCCAACCCATCGCTCTGAAGACTTACATGACGTGCTTGCTTAATGAGCCTATAAGATGGGTCATTGTTAAGATGATGTTCTATTATGGCTGGATCTACATATTCTAAATCGACTGTAGTCTAAGGAATAATGTCTAAATTTGACATCAAACATGAAATCAGGTCCATTACCTTGGTTGGGTTCAACTCTAAAGAGAGCTAGACCTTCTGTCCAGTTTCTCATCTAAGCTGCATCGTAGAAGTACTCAATCTTGGCTCCAACATCAATGTCTTTTCCTCTGTAAATGGATTTGAATCAACTTGGGGCATAAAAGAATGTGCTTCATCAATCTTCCGCTTTTTCACCTATTTCTTTAACATTAAAGGTATTTTTTCTAGTCCCCTCTCTAGATGGAGACTAAATAGTTCTTGTCTAGTAGCTTGGTCACCAGAAACTACCCCAATCCCTCTAAGAGTTGGGATGCTTGCATGGCTTAGAAATAAGATGGGATCGCTTTGAAGCCATGCATCGTATGCCAGTCATTTATCCCATCGAACATGGTTATGGTATTAATAACCAAGAATTTTGTCATCATGTTCAAGTACTTTGAGTTGTCTTAGATTAAGGAGAACAATATCACTCTTAGTCATTGTTTTATGGTTGTCAGAGACATGTATATAGCAAGGGGAAAAATCAATGTCTTCAAACCCCAACTTTTTAAAGATGGAGTAACAAAGGATGTCCATTGCATTGACTTTGTAAATGAGTAAACATGGTTACTCTTGGCCTGCCACCAATAACAAGATCAATAATGGATCATAGTGATGTTCAAAGGATCTAGTTTGAGCTATTTTTTTGTTGATAGTATCCCTATACATGGAATATGTTCAGCTGGCCTTCTATGAAATCTCCACAGAACTTGACTATGGGACTTGACTTGATATCTTGAAGATAACATTCACTGTGGCTATATTACCTACAACATGTAAGTGTGGTGCTCAAAATTGAATCATAACCTCGACAAGTAAGATTGTGATAGCGCACAAGAGAAAACTCCATATATATTCCTTCTAATTCCATAAGCCATCAGGTCCATCCTGTAGCCTGATGCAGCTCTTTAAGATATATCATAAGTTTGCTACTCCTCAAGTTAAATAATTTCTCTTTATGGAAATCTTGAGGGTCTGCTTGTTGGTCTTTTCCCTTAGCATTCTACTTGACAAATTCAACTAGATTGTCGTTATGGATTTAAGCTTCATTCTCATCTATCGATAGAAGTATGTAGGGTGCCCATAGTCCTCGTGAAGTTTGCAGTAAGCCTTGGAAGAAGGTGGATTCTTAAATTTGGGGGGCTTCTTTAGTTGTGGCTACCCCACCACTAAGACAATGTGTAGAATGTCAAGGACATTGCATGTCAAGGCAGTATACATACTCCTTAAAGCAGTGATAGAAAGGCCTCCGCTCAACTTCTTTAGAATTGGGATGAGTAGGCTTTTACTCAGGCTTAGGCCTTGGTAGCCTCTCCTATTCCTCCTTCAACTACCATGGTTATAGAAGTTTCCTTTTTGGTTGAGGAGAATCTTCACTATGGGGGATCATTCCATGGGTAATCTCTCCATCCCATTTCCTTTGGTGGAGATTGAACATTTCCATGAAGTGCCAAGATCTCATCTAGAGTTCCTCTATTGTAGGAGGAGGATAATCTTAAATTTCATCTTAGAGAGGGCTCATAAGCAACCCATCCATGAAGGTCATAATTGGCTCTTAATCAATGGGCTTTCAGTACTTTTTCATTGAAGTGATCAACATAGGATTGTAATAATTCACCCTTGTCTTATTTAATCATGCACAGGAGGTTGGGATTCTCCCAAAGGCAACACGAATTAGTAAATGCATGTATAAACTTCTCCCTTAGGTTGTGGAACTTGCTAATTGGTCACAATGGGAGGTTGTCCATTCGATTTGTACCTTTTCTTATAAGGACTGTAGGATTCTACACGATATTACACTTTATGCCCCTTGGACCATCATCACTTGTTTATAATGAGTGATGAAATTCCTGAGCTCATTGGTTCCTTTGTAAAGATGGATAGTATGCATTTTGAATTTAGGAGGAAGGGGTGCCTCGATGACTTCTTCAATAAAGGGGAAATCTTCCCCGTCGAAAATTATGGGTTGATAGCTCCTAACCTTTATCATGCCAACTCCACAACCTCATTGATCACTTTCTGGAGCTGCAACGGATCATTTTAGTCAATAATGGTCCTAGAAAGGTGCTCCATTCACGAGGATCGCTGAGTGTTGGTGGTTGTATCATCATGATCCTACCCTCAATCTTATTAGCAGGCCGATCATTACGGCTACTCTTGACTTGATCCTTAAGGTTTTTAAATGCCTCCTCAACATGTTGTGCTGTTGCTTTGGAAGCATCCAACTCTTCCTCTAATTCTCAGGTACATTGTTAGAGGGATTTATTCTCCACGGGAGGGGGTGGCATGTTACTATTGCCCTTACGCTTGGCGACCTTCCCCTCCTCCAGGATTCTGGGATTAGAGGTTCCTTGTTTAACATGATTAGAGGAACTTAAGCTTCAATGGGATTATCTTCCATCTCACCCTTTATTGCATTCTCGACAATAGTTGGTCGATAGTAATCTCGTAGGTACATGGAAGCTAGGAAAAACTTAGTTGAGAGAATAAGCTAATTTTCCACAAATGGTGCCAATTGATTGAAGATAGATCCCAATAGCCACTTGGGTTTGAGTAGTGGCAAATCTACTCAAGATTGTAGCAATGCAACCAGGTCGTAACGTAAGAAAAGGGAGAATAAAAGGCACATCGTTATGATCCAAAATCCAAACCCAAGCCTAAATTTGGACAAAGTGTGTCAAGACGAACCCGTTGACACTTCTTGGGCATGGATCGGGTTAGCGCAAATAAAAAATGAAGAAACACAAGTTTTGTTCAACTTTAGTCAAACCTTAGAAAAAATTTCATGGAAGGTGTCAAATTAGGTATCATTGGATTCCTTTCATCATTAGCTTTACAACAACTCCTATTTCATGGAAATCTGAGATATGTAGCTCAAGTTATGCCCAAAACATGTTTATTGAGGCCATAGATGCACGCGGATTGAAATCGAGAGTCCTGGGGGTCATTATTGTTAAATCGTGGGTTCCAAGTTGTCTAAGAGATGTTTGCATCGTATTAGACCCATTGGTGCCCATCGAGGTCAGGGTGAGTTAGAATGGCTCATAAAATATGAAAAAAATGTATAATTGCAATCAACCCTTAGTCAAACATTCTCAAAAGGGAGCCATATGTGATATCTTTGGATTCCCTTTCCAATGGGACTATGATGTGAAGAATGTGTGATTTGTTAAAACTAGGGTTTAAGACGTTGCAACACACAATTTCACAATCGCTTTTAAAATTTGTAAAATCTAGATAGTGAGGTATTTAGGGTCATCCAAGGAGGCAAGTTTGCAAAATTCAACACTTTCACTTGAAAACGGGGAAATTAACTTTCTTTTTAAGTTTTTGGAAATAATGGGAAATTACGGAATTGTAAGCAGGAAATAATACACCTAATTTTCTAAAGCTAACACCTAGGTGACAGATATAACCCCTCTCTAAGCTCACCCTAGGTACGTGGAGACCTAGGGTAATTAGAGGGAGGGAGTGAAAAGGAATACTAAAGTGAAAGTAATCAAAAGATGCAACAAAACTTTAGAAAGGCAATTTTATAAATGGAGAAAATTTGTTTTACAGGAATGCTTGTAGAGAAATGCTTCTACTACAAAATGAAAGATAAAAGAAAATAGTAAAACAAAGATCCTCCTGATGATGGTGGTGAAGAGGATAGAGTCTTTCCTCCAAGCTCAGCTGCTCCTGGGCTTGAAAAGGGTCTCTCCAACTTCTTCCTTAAATGGCTCCTCCAAGGTGATGTCTTCCTTGGAAAGCCCTAAGGGGGGCGTGCCCTTGCTCCTCCAAAGGTGGATGATCTCCACCCACAATTCTCCTCCTAGGGTGGCATGAATTACCCTCAAGACCTCCTCCTAAGGTCTTCCTCATCTGGCTGCTCCTCTGGCTAGTGGGGGCACAAGAGAGAAGGGAAGAGGGGAAGGCACCAAGGGGATAGAGTGTTCCCTTAATCTTCTTCTTTTCCTTCTTCTCTTGGATGACTATAAGGTGGAGTAATGGTGGAATTAATGAAGCCAAAGGATGGGGATTAATGGTGGTAGGTAGGGGGTATATATAGGAGTGGCGATGGGGGTGTAGGTGTAGGTGAGGTGTAGGGTTAGGATGGGCTTATGAGGGTGGTTAGATGATCCTAGGGCTAGGGTTATTTGGCACCAAGGGAGGAGGTGTGTGGGTGGTAGTTATATTGGTGGAGAGGCACCATTAATGGTGCCAACCATAGGAGGGTTAAGGTGTTGATGGTTGGTTTGGAGAGTGGAAGGTTAGGATGAAGTTGTGAAGTGGATGGAGGGTGGATATGCTTTTAGTTGGCGCCAAAAACCCACTCAACCAACATATAAGTTGGCGCCAACTTATATGTTGGTTGAGTGGGTTTTTGGCGCCAACTAAAAGAGGGTTAGGATGGGGTTTGTGGGTTAAGGGTTTGGCGCCAAAATGGGTGGTGGTGATGGTCTTATGGGGGTGGGTGTAAGGTAGAGATTAGGGTGGATGTTGGAGCCAATTTGTAAGGATGTGTGTAGGGTATATTGGCGCCAACTTAGGGTGGTTAGGAGGTAGTTATGGTGGTGGAGGGGTGCTTAAAGTTGGTGCCAACTTATGTTTCTAAAAGGGGTGTAGGTGGATGGTTAGGATGGCTTGTAGGGGTAGGTGTATGGTGGTGATGGAGGGGTTTTTGGAGGGAAAAAGTAGCACCAAAACAAGGGTGGCTATGGGGGTTTTGGTGCCACCTTTTTGGTGGCTTTTGGAGATGGTGATGGGGTGAAGGGTTGTGATGGTGGTGGTTCCAAGTTGGAGTAGGAGTAGGTGTAGGTGGTTAGCTTATTTGGTTGACTAGTTAGGTGGTGAGGTGGAGTTAGGTTGTGGGTGGTCGATGGCCATTAGGTGCTAAGGTGTAGCTAAGCTAAGCTAGCTAAGCTAGCTTAGCTAGTAGTTGAGTAGAGGAGGAGGTGCGATGGAGCTAGGGTTTAGGGAAGAGGAGCTGAGGAAAAATTATCTAGAAATGGAATGAAGCTGCATTGGAGCTAGAATGCTGAAGAGGCCTTCATGAAGAGTCAACTACTCAGCTTAGCTAGATAGTTCTTATGCTAGCAACTAAGCTTGGGTAGTTGAACTAAATTGAGTTGGTTTTAATCTAATTGAAGGTAGGTTGGGTTGGAACTACCTCTAATGGGAACTCCCGAGCTAGCTTAGCTACTAGTTGACAAGTAGTAGCTACGTTGGAGGAAGTTCAATGAGCTGAGTGGAGCTGGGGAGAGCTGGACTTGAACTGAGGTGGACTCTTGTCAACTTGGTTGAGCTAGCTAGAGCTCCCAGTGAACTGATTGGAGCTGAGATGAGCTAGACTCAACTAAGTTGAGCTAGGTTGAGCTAAGATGAGCTGCCTTGAACTGCCATTCAGCTAAGATGAGCTAAATGGAGCTAAATGGAGTTAACCCTAACCCAAGTGAGCTGGTATCCAGCTATGATGAGCTGGAATTGGCTGAGTCCCAGCTGAGATTCCTCTTCACCAGTTGCCTTCATGAGTGCTAGGGTTTTAGGGATCTGTCTATCTATTTGTCCCTAACACTCAAATAAATGTATTAAAAATACAATAAAATATGCAATGCATGCCTAACCTAATTGATGCCTAAATGCAGTCCAAAAACTCATTTGCGGAGTTAAAAACCTAAGAGCTAGATCTATTTTAGGTCATAAGAATGATGATAAACTGGCGTTTATCAGACTAATCTCACAAAAATCAGAGTTACATAGCAAAAGTTATGTGTAATTTACAATTCTTGGGGTTGTTGGGTTAATGGACCATGGAGGGGGGTATTTTGGTAAATTGGGACCATAACCATAATTAGGGTCATCCTTAAAACATATACGTAGGTGATTAGGGCCCTTAATTCTCCCCCAAATCACCTCTGGTGGCTCTATTCTTGAGAGAGAGAGAGAGAGAAGGGGGAAATGATGCTTGCAAGCACATGCGAGAGACCCCTGTAGCATGTCATCATGCACGTGGGGGGAGACATGTAGCAGAGATCAACCCTAGGTGTGATCCAGGTGTGTGTGTGCACACCAATGCTAGGCCAACACATGGCTGGGCGTGGTCCAAGTGCCCAACTCTTGTGAACCGGCCAATTTGAGGCCTTCGTGGCTGGTTTAGGGACACCCCTCTTTCTTTTGGACTATTCAGGGGTCATTCAAAGTTGGATTTTGACGATCCACCTATTGTTTGAATTGTCTCGACGAGGACTACACCCCAGTAAGGTATAAAATAACTTTTGACACCTTACTTTCCAGGAAAATCAAGAAAATTCGTTTGAGACTTGTTTCTTTCTATCTTGTGTTGAGTTGACCTAGGATTGACTTCTCAAAGCGTGAATGGGATTAAGGAAGACACAAGCAACCTCAAGTGTCTCTGACCATTCCTATCAACGTCGCCATGACCCCCTGTGATCTCAGGTAGAGTAACCCTACCAATTCTTTTCCATAGAATTCGATTTATGGTTGAAGGTTTACTTAAGATTGTTTGATTTCGTATTCCTCTTACTAAGTACTCGAGTCATAGATGCCAAGTAGTTGTTCGGATCTGGGTACTTAATTAGTTGAGTTAATAAGTAAAGCTTCCTAGAATAATAATGGATTGTGATTGTTCATTGTTATAAATGATCAGATAGCCTGCTTATACACATAATGCACAATTGGCTTAGTAATTCAACGCCTGTGAAACCATATTTAATGAGATATTAAATTTTGACCAGTTTTGAAGGAAAGAAAGGATGACTATCGCAAGAAATAGACGTCCACAAATTTTACTAGTAAAACTATATATCTATAGGTGTAATGACCAAAAATGCGCCCTATTCCAGGCATCCCTAATTACATTTGCCAACCACGCTTGCGCCTAGTAGAAGAAAAGTTCACTCTACAGCAGCCACATACCCTACAAACTTGCTGCCATCCTACCCTTGTCTTGTTTGTCCTATGCCAAGTTCTACCGCAAGTCCTCCCAAGGTGGGAGGGTCTCCTTGCATATTGTGAGCTAGACCTTTTATGTGAAAGGGCAAGCCGCCAAGAGGTAGGTCATGTTATCCTTTGCGTAGGAGCAGAGTGCACAGGTCTAGGCCTCGACCCCCATCCTAAGTTGTTGCAACCTCCTAGTGACCAGCTTGTCTCTTTGAGCTAGCTAAAGAAACACCAGCACCTTCAAAGGTGCTTTGATGAGCTAAAGGTGCTTGCACTGCATGTTGATGTGGTTAGGCACTAGATTACCAGTGAGGGTGCTGTAAACATGACGTGGTAGGTAAGCCCCATGCCTCCAGTGGTAACCATCCATCCCTTAGGATGGTTTGAGGTGTGCTAGATCATCCAGGAGGTGAGCCCACTCTACTACAGACCTCCAGATGGAGGGCCCCTCGGGTAAAGGCAAAGCCTAGGTCTCCAAGTCGATCCTTCAACACTCGGCCACGGTGGTGACATGCTACTGTAAGAGGGAGAAGCACCTAGGGAAACACTTCGCTAGGGCCCCCTCTCCCCTCCAATCTTGTTGCCAGATGTAGAAGTCGATGCTGTCCCTCAGCAGTGGTTGGAAGTGATCCTAGTGCTCCTTAAGTGTATCCACCGTGGATCTCTTGAATGGAGACTCACCATGGTGGTGCTGAAGTAGCCCCTTTGGTGACATGGCCCCGCATAGGAGTCTCTCAATAGTTCCTACCACATCCTTTGCTCTCCTCAAAGAAGTCGCGACACCCACTTCAAGATCAAGGAGTCTACCACCTCCTTAATTCGACACACCCTAAGGCCCCTGCACCTCCTAGCTCGCCAGATAATAGCCTACCTAATAGATTAAAGGAAATGCCCCTACCACACAGCTCCCCACCAAAAAAATCTAATCCTGGCCACTTCCAGTCTCTTCAGGATCATCTTTCTCGGTTGGAAGAGGGATAAGTAAAAGACCAATATAGCAGAGAGGACTGAGTTGAGGAGGGTGAGGCGGCCCCCCTTCAACAACAACCTACCACTCCACACCAGCAAGCTCACCATGATCTCCTTGAAAAAGAATGCCTAGTTTGACATTCTCATCCTCTTTGCTTGTAGCAGGAGGCCTAGATATCTCATGGGAAGAGTCACCACAGGCATGTGGAGTGTCTATAAGAGGGAGGCAGCAGTGCCTGGGTCTTGGCCAAAGCACACTAGGGAGGACTTGGCCCCATTCACCTAGGGAGGACTGGGCGGTGACCAGTTTGTTAAACCTAATAATCTCTTTATGAATAAAAGAATTTGTGATAATTACTGAGATATGAAATTACCAAGAACTTTTGAAGGATTTGGAAAGACAGAAAGAATTAAAGATATATGCCCTGTTTGGAATAGACCAATGTTGAAAACTTGAATGGAAATAGCCAATGAACAAGATGGGGATTGGTGGATGGAAACTATTTAATAACTTGAAACCTATGAGGTTACTTGGAAGTTAATACTCATGCCTGGTATCAACAATAAGGCCGACTAAACTTGTTAGGGGAAAAGATTGGCTTAGGGAGGGAGCTAGCCTCCGTACGACTCATTTGTTAGGCTATTTTGGCCAACCAAGTAGCAGGGTGCTTAGGTATGCATTACTGTTATGGGAGGTTGGAGCTATTTATTTTCATACCTTGTAGTGAAAATGATTGGCCATGTGCCAATGCAGGGTAGCTCCCCGCATGTTTATCGCACTGGCATAATTGCCACTTCACCTCATTAGCTAGGACCCCAGGGTGGTTAACTAGGTGGTATGGCAAATATGGGTTGCCCCTTTGGCCAAGGGGTTGTACCGTATACAATCTATCATCTAGGACACTGCAACAAGATCTCCTCAAGCCTTTTGAGGAAGTTGATTATTGAGAAAAAGTGATTGAAATAAATGAAGGGAAGACAATGGGGTTAAATAAAAGAAAAACTTAAATAATTGAGAACAGTAACCGTTTTCCTTATTTCTCCCACTTGCTAAGCTTAGTCTCTCTTTACTATTTTGCTACTCTACATAGTGTTTGCTGATCATTTCCGTGGACTCTGTACTCAAGCCTTGGTGAGACACAGCTAGACTGTGATTGTAGGAGTTGACGGTGTTGGTCCAAGTGCAGTACTGTGGTCTGGTAGTTGTAGTCATAATTTCTAGTGTTGTTCTTTCCTTGGGTTTCTTTAATACTTTGTTTTAGTTCCTTCCAGTAACTTGTTTTGTTTCTTCAGTTATGTACTAGTACATTGATGGCTATGATTATTCTAGTGATATCTTTCTCAATTCAACTTTTCTTGTTATTTCATATATATATCTGTGATGTGATGCACTGTGAATGGAATTGTTATTCTCTATTTATGCATTGGATGATCAAATCTTGGGGAAATTGATAAATCGACTTGGGTTCCTACTAAGATAGGGGCTCGGGTCATAACACACACTGTTGGTAACCTAGTTCTTCCTCGTGGGATGTACATCCAGGGAGAGAATCTAACCCTCAAAATCCACTAAAGTTGAAATGGATTACAAAGTTTCTCTTTATCTCTTAGTTACAAGAGGCCTACTCTCACTAGCCTGATGGCCCTTCTCCTTTGATTACTTGAGCCTTAAATAACAACTTGATGATTGTGATCCTCGACGATTTCATTCTTAAGACTATGAATGGTTTTGTCCAAGATGTGTGAGAGCATGTTCCTTGATCCGACATGTTCTTTGCCTTTCCTTTCTTGTTTGTCACCCACATTCCTTAATTAATAGTGCCAGGGATCATGGTCTCACTTGTCACCAATCAACCAATGGAAACAAGGTAAATTTCACAAAAATAAAGTATTTACCTGGGACAAGGTGGCATCATCAAGAGTTTTGTATGTTTGGCATATTGTTGCTATTACTTGGTACTTTAGTGCGAGCCACTTGCTTGTCTCATGAGGGGACTATCCTTACAGCCCAAAAAACATAAGCAAACTCCATTATGGGCTAACCAATTGAGCTCCAAGGCTCTATGCTGATTGGATCGTGGAGTAATCATGGCTAAATGGTGGCCTTTTACAAGTTATAGCCCAAGTTTATTATTTCAAGGTTGATTTTATCTCCAAGCTAAAGGACATGTGGCACTCATATGGTGTTTTGGGAAATTTTCCCTCATCAAGAATAAATTATTATGTAATTATTGCCTTGATTTTTTGATGTGTACTTAGTCGACCTATTGCTAGTTACTATCTTTTTCAGAGCAAATTAAAGTGATATATTAAGCTTAGAAGGAGCTTGAGTTCTAGATCGTGACTCTGCCTAGTTACTTAGAGAAAAAAAATGATACTTTTATTAGATGTTCTTTGGTTTGTTATCTCATTGTTGATGGTTGGTTACATTATGACACTTCCTTTCATTGTCATCATACTTTGATGATTGGCTTGAAATGATCGACCTTTTTGTTATGAATTTAAATTTCAAACAATAAATAAATTATTTCATCATTTGGGATGCTTTTGTGATGGCCACTTATGTCTAAAATTTGGTTTGTGACATGTATGTTGAGGATTGAAAATATGGGCAAAAGAGGATGTAGGGAACTAAGGGCTGTAGAACCATGGGAAAAGGGGCAAACTAAACTTGAACTTGAACTAATAATCGAGGAGGACTCAATGGAATTGGAAGCCAAGAAGTCTATGGAAGTAGAGGTACATATGACGATGATTGAAGAAATCAAGGTAATAGATTAATGAGGTTCAGACTATGAATGACTTTGTAGATGGAAAACCCCTAAATATGTAAAGGAGAAAATGATCCAGCTGTTATTGAAGGTTTGGTCATGCAGATGGGGAAAATATTTAGGGCTCTGAAGCATGCAAGTGACTCATGGGCACTATTTGCAAAACCTTGTCTAGTAACACCCACATTATTGTGAATACATATATGAGAATATACAAACACAATTACCTTGTCATAAGGTATAGTGACCCGTTCTATAGGTTGTTATACATCACATCATGTTTGGGTAAGGGTTTAGTGCACACAATAGCTGATTGGTCCCTGGTGAAACACATTAAACACTTTCTTGAATATGATAAGCTTGATTTAAGCAAAAAAATTCTGTCATATATATCTCAAATGTGAAATTTTAGCACCTAAAAATTCAAGGGAAGGTTACATATATGCCCTTAGAAACTTGAAAGACATGTTTACCTTTGTATAATTCATATTTACATATGTTTCATGGAATAAGTTGCCTATTCACATACCTGTACTTTGTGTACTAATTAATAACATTTTTTATATGTGTATCCTTTTGTTTTTCTTTTCTCTCACTGAAAATCCCCTCCACCCTCGCTTTCTCTTCCTCCCTCTCCTCATTCACCTCTCCTCCACATCTCCTCCTCCTTTAGAGACCACCTCCCTTCTTTTGGAACTATGTTCCACATCATCCTAAGTTTTGATGTTAACAAAACCCTCTCAATTTAATAGTTGCAATTGAGTGTTGTTATAGAATTTAGATGATGATGGAGGCTACAAAAAGACAAGGCAAACAACTAGTGATGATGACGATGAAAGAGCAGCTTCAAGTCAAAGTAAAATAACTTGGTTGCTCATTGATTCAAAAAGAAAAGAAGGCTCTCTTTGTAAGTTTTTTCTTAGAATGTATGCTTCTAATAAACAAAATCAAACTCACAAAAAATGAATCTAGAGATAAAATTAGGACCCACTTGATTCCTAGAGATTGCCTTTCAAAGCTTATTTGATTTCTCAAATAACAATTTCTCTATTATTGTTTCTTAAAGCAAAAGTCATTTTCAAAAGAGATCATTTTTTGTAACAATAATAACCCAACAAAGTCAATGGTTGAGGAGATTAGTACTTGTTAAAAATCTTACAAGTACCAATATTAAAGATTAGTACCAATACAAGTAAGTTTGACCCTCTCTAGTTCGAGACTAAGATCCAAACTTGCACCCAATAAGTATCGATACTAAGGCTTAGTATTGATACATATGGGTTATAGGTTTGGTCCATTTGAACCAATAGCCAACTTGTGAGCAACAAGTACCGATTCATATAGCTTGCAAGTTTGGTTGTTTTTAACCATTGGCAAATTTGTTAATAATAGGTACCAGTACTAAGGTTCAATATCGGTACATGGTGGTTATAGGTGACCCTTAGTGAGGTGTAGAGGAATTTTGAAATGACTCAAGTTGTAAGCTATGAGTACCAATACTAATTCTTAGTATTGGTACCTACAAGGCACATACTGAGGCATTCATTTATTAAAAAAAGACTATGAATAGCTAGTACTAGTATACCAATCCTCTAGTGCCGATACCAACTATCCGTTGGGTTAGATTTGAGTGTCTAAATAAGTGGATCTTTGGTCATTAACATTGGATTTCAATTCTAATTGCCTAGTACTCAAAACTTTTTGGCCCTAATTTTATAGATAGACTTTTTAAGCTTCATTCCCAACACAACAAAAGCTACAATCAATTCTATTACTTTAAGGAACTTCTTTATGCTATCTTCTCTCTAAATTAAAGAGGCTTGCTGCCCTACATCCTCTGAACAATTCAAGCTTTATTGTGACAAGCTCATGAGCATGGTCCAACATGTTTTTCATGACTTCAAACCTATGCACACCTAGTGCCTTAGGCTCTTAAAGCAGTAACATTAATTCAAATTGTTGGGAGGACTATGTTCTATTGTAAGATTTTATTTTCTATCTTTACACTTGTGCTTCATTGTGTCAAATTATTCTATCTTGTAATTAGGTTGAGGTAACTTGTTAATTACCTCTAGTTTAGTGAATTTGATTTCCTTGGGATGAGGAAATCATGGTTAAAAATCCTAAGCTAGGAGGCTTAGGTAGTGGAGTACCAAAAATGGAGAACCACTATATATATATCTTGTGCAAATTTTCGCAGTTTATCTTTTCAATTATTTTCTAATTGTTCAACCACACTATTCAACCCCCTTCTAGTATGCTTGTGCCTTTAGATCCTACATCTTTCTCCTCTTAGAACCACCGTTATGACTCGAATCTACTCCACATGGAACCCAAGTTGGATCACCTCGACTAACCCAAGACCCAGTCGTCCAACGAGAAATATACCAACTCGTAATAAAAGAATGAATAAAAGACTGAAGTAAAGTGTCTATAACTGAAAAATAGTTCCACAAGAGAATAGCACGATCACGACATAGCCATCACAACATACTAGAAATGGAAACTAAACTAATGGTTCCGAAAAGATACTCACAACAGCAAAAGTAGAGTCAACCTACAGTAGAAAAGAAATAGAACGACTAAGGCTGGGCTTAGCTAGGCCTAACTCCCTTTGCAGCTGGTGGGGCTGGCTGCTCACCTCCCTGTCCTGGACACAAGTGGTAGGAGTTAGCAAAAGCTGAGTAGAGTGGCAAGCGTACAGTCAACTAATACAATTTAACTAAAAGCAATAAACATTTCAGGCATCAGTAAATATTTCACACATTTTTGTATTTTGTTTCTATTTCTAAGTATTAGTTGTTTAGTGTTTTTGGATATTCTAGCAAAGGGTCCCATTATCTCTTGGTTCACATATTCCTTAACGGAATGATCTTGCTGTAGTTTTCCCCATAACGCAGAACGTGCATGTGGTGTTCTCCTGGTCGAGAGAATACCTCATGTTTGTCCTACACTCGATCTATCACCCTGAGGTCATAGTCATGATGTAGCGGTGATTATGGCACGAGTGATAAATGCACAGGGGCTACCCTGCACTGGCACGTGGTCATTTATTTCTGCTAACGGGCACACTCTAAGTCATACAACACAGAATAGAACAGGGGTCACGCGCCTCACCTGTTTGCATACCCTCGCCTAACTATCCTAGTTGGCCCCATGGGCCTAACAGGAGTTGGTGTAGGAAGGTCATTCCTACCCTGGGTCCCAACCAGAGGGAAGGCTAGCTTTCACCCTACATAAGGGGTGATTAGCACTCTTCGGTACGTGCATACACGAGGGCCAGCTCACCCCTTACCGGAACCCAACCAACAATCATGCCTCACAGTAGGCAAATTATTCCATCATTAACAGAGTTTCAAACCACGACAAATAAGTTATTCTCCTAGTTATCACTAAGGTGCATTTTGAATCCCTTAATTTCTGTTCCAAGCATCAATCAATAGCATGCATCTCCATTCATAATTTAGATTCCAACATGGAATAAATAATTAGATGTATCACAACAAAAGCCTTTACCTCAAGCATTAGGGTTATCCTTTTCTCACGATAAGCATTAATCAATCTCCACATGTAAATCAAGTATAACATTCATCAGTTTAGAGCTAGGGCATGAATGTATTGGTGTACGCCTATAAGACTATGTTTCGTCTATTTCATTCACTATTCACATTTGTAGAATTTTAATAATTGATTAGCTAGCTACTTGTAACATGCATTTAAGATGGAATTAACACATCAGAACAAGAAGGGCCACTCTACCTAGGTGTACGGGAGGTATGGGTGCACAAGAAATCAATCTTGATGCCTCTGTAGGTCCTGCACGTGCCCTGGACTAGAGACCTGTGTCAACCAAAGTCCTAATGGACATCAGATGCTTAAATATGATTTTTCAGTATACCTAATAGACTCGAAAAGTGATGAAACATATGTCAAAACATAGGCAATTCCACTAGCTTTCCGATAATACCTTACTTGCGGGATTTAGAGATCGAACAGACCACGAATCAGCCTTGGAAAGGTCTTGGTTCACTTGAACCTGACCAGGCAGGCTTGGTTTGGCTAGACCAGCCACTTGTCTACAACAAGTGCGCGCCTCTCACTGATATCAGACTTCTGGAGTGAGTCCTAGATGTCTGAAACTTGCCCAGAGGCCCGCCCAATGCCTTCTCTCCTTCCCTGATGTCTGTTACTACTCCTAGCCATCTGAGGCCATATCCGGACGTCTAGCACCACTCTCAGATGTCTGAAAGCACCTTGGGTGCCGCACGTGCACACTTCCCCTCACGGTTGCCCTACGCGAGCGCTATTTCCCATGATGCACGTGCCTGGAAACTTGTCCTCACCGCTGACACCTCGGGTAGGTCGCACCTTGTGCCTCATGTTTCTTTGGACGTCTAGAGTTTATCCCAACCATCCGTAGGGCAATACAAACATCCGATGGTCGCAGGGCTCGCCCATGCTTCGCTTGAAGCGCTTTCCTTGCCGTTGCACCAACAGCGACTTTGCTCACCGCTCTGCCTTACAAGCCACGTGCCTCGCCTCGCGAGCTGCACCCGTAGCAGCCTCGCTTGTGCGACACTGCAGCCTTGCATCGTGTGCTTGCTCCTCCCTTTCTCCCTCTTTCTCTTGGTCTCACTCTCGTTGGGTGTGGGAGTAGGGCACGCTGCCCAAGGGGAAAGTGTGGGGGGAGTGGGTTTACGAGAGGGGTTTTTAAGGGTCATTGGGTAGGGTTCTAGGATTGGGAAAATTGCAGGTTTGGCCCTACAGTCTTGTAGTTTCCCCACAAGGCCCATAGAACGAGGTTTGGGGGTGTTAAAAATCCCATAACACCCTGAAAAAAACCCAAGAAATCCATAGGGACCCTTGGGGTGGGTCATTTCAACCACCCACTCCCCTCCTTCTTTGATGACCTTCTCTCCCCCTTCTTCAACCTACTTCCATCCTCCCCTCCCCCCATGAGCTTCCCGAATCTCCCCTTCTTGTCCTCTTATGGCCCCCCATTACTCATCTCTAGCCTTCTTCAATCTCCCTGATCTCCCCCTATAAGCTTCCCTAACCCCCCTTGCCTTCCATCCTCCTCTTGTGACCTCTCCCTCCACTCCTCTAACCTCCTCCTATCTCACCCTCTCCTTCCTTTGCTAGTAGCTCGCCCTCCTCCTCCATCTCTGACCTCAAGGTGGTTGAACAATTGAGATCAACAAAGGTGTTTGTGCTTATGTGTGAGAGGAAGGGGGCATGAGGGAATGGAAGCTGGTAAGGTGCTTGTTCAATCTGTGGTTACACTCAACCTCAATATGGCTCCATTGATGGTTCTCTATTGCCTTTGTCAACAATGATGGGCAATATCTCCTCCTATGCCTCCCCCCCTCTCTCTCTGCATCTTGATCCACCTTACTAAAGGTGTGCATGTTACAACTCTCCAGCAATAGTGGTAGGTCGGAGGGAATGCTTTGCTCCTTTAATGTTTGACCTTGCTCCTGGAGCTTCAACAAGAGTCTTGTTGGAAATTGTTGGGTTCTTATAGCATACGGAGGGGGAGGGCACATGGTGCCATGAAGATGCTCATGGAGCTCTCATATCCTTATTAATTTTGCAGGATGATGGTGGCAAGGACCATCCTTCCAAGATATTGGGGACTCATGATGGAGGAGGGGAGGTTCCAAAGAAGGGAGAAAAAAGTTTGGCCTAGTTTAGGAGGAGATATCCTACATTTCTATTTGGAAGTTAGAAGAGTTATTCTGCTGGATTAAGTTATGACTATTTAGGATGCAGAGGGATAAGCTAAAGGGTTATCTTGTGTGTTGATCTTTGCTGTTTGGGAGGTTGGTGATAGAATAAGGTGCTAAATGACATTTTTGCTCTCAAGGTTGTTGGTTTAAAAGTTAGTTGTTTGTTAGTAGTAGTTGGGTCTAATAAGATAATTAATTTATTATTTATAATAAATTCTATATTTAGAGTAAAGAATTTTTTTTGAAACTAATTAAGTGCAATATCACCATGATTTTCAAAATATCTTCAAAAATCATCGAAAATCATTGGTGATATTTTGACTGATGATTGTTTTATGATTTTTTAAATACCATGGCGATTTTTGAAATAATCATGATTGGGAAAAGGGATAGGATGGGGTGAGAGGGGGACAAGGGATAAGGAGAGGGGCACCGAAGTCCTCTCTTTGTTGTCAACTACTTTCTTATGTGGGGCCCAATGGGATAGCAAAATGTGGGTTAACCCATGGGTTGCCTCTATCTTGCCTTTGAGGTGGGATGAGGTATCCCAGGTTAAACCCCCTTAACCAAGGTTGGTGTCGGCTACATAACAAATAGGGTTACTGCCATTTTGTAGGGATATCTGATGAAACAAACTAGGCCTTAAGCTTATTATTATTTTTTAAAATCATTTAACTCTTTGTCTGATATTCACAAAAGATATACATGTCAATAAACCAAAATTTGTAGGTAAATATGTAAAAATCAAGGGTGCATACATAAATGCAAGTTATACATGGGTATACACATCTTTTAAGAAGTTTCCAAGGGCATAAATGTAATTTCTTCAAAAAATAAATATAAATGCATGATATACCAAGAAGATACTTCTTATTTACTTTTTCTTCTATCATTTCCTCATTTTATGTATGCTTGGCTTTCAATGAAACCCTTAGCAGTTCTACCAATAATTGGCTTTAAGTGCAAGATTTCTCAATCCGCTGATGGCTGGTGAGTTTTGCCACAATGGTTAGTTTTTTTTTTACTTAATTTTTGTTGGGAGGAATGTTTCCATATTTTGGGGATATCATTTAGTTTGTACTGCTACCACTAATACTTTTTTACTGCGCACTTGGATATGAGATCTAAACTTGAAGGTTACTATTCTTTAGTACTTGCTTGTCATAGGTGTATGTTTATTACTAGACAACAAAATTAAGGTTGAGGTTCTGCTATGGCTTGAGGATCTGAACTCCTAGTGGTCGAACTTTTGGGATTGGGACATAATATTTCTAGTTCCAGACTCGTTTCTTCTTTAAGGTCCTGTTTGGTTCATAGAATCAAGCTTTTATTCCCTGTTTGAGGGGCCCAATTCTAGAATCAATTGGAGCTAGGTTTGAAGCCCTAATCCCAGGTTTACCTCATTCCACCCCCTAGAATTAGCAGATCCCACTCCCATATTCCACTCACATTCCTTCAATTTCGCTACCCCTCTGACAATACCTCCCCCCTCTCCCCCCCTCGGAAACCCTAACCACCAACCCCATGCCAACTGGATGTGGAGACCCGTTTGCTACTCCAATAGGCCATTGATTGTCCATGAACTATCCTCTTTGTTGCTTCTTTGGCTACTTTATTATCCTCAATTAAGATAAGTTATGTTCTTAAACCCTAGCCCATTAGGTTTGGATTGAAATCACAATTCTATAGTCTCGATTAGCATCAATTACATGCCGATTAAAACATTCTTTTAATTCATGATGTTGATTTGGCTGTGTAGTGAAAGCATCAATTGCAAGTTTTTTAGGGTTGCTGCATGCGTGGCTTTACTGTTGAGTTTGAATAGCTTTTGTAGTTATGCCTCATCTCCTTGCTAGGTTGAGATCCATTGTCTTTACTCCAACCTTATTGAATTCATAGTGCTCTATATGGTGGGGCCCTTTGCTATTGTTTAATGCAGTGCTTGTGTGAATTGCTTTTATCCCCTGCCCTTATTCAATTTGAGCTCCACTAGGTGCCCTCTTTTACCTTGTGTAATTTCACATTATTTACCCTTTTTCATTCATCGAATTGATTGATTAAAGGGGATTTTGATGTTGTTTCCCATCATCTTATTACATCAGGAAGTTGGCAATGAGGCCTCCTAGCCCTGTGTTGTCATCATGTGGTTACATCAGCCTTCATTCATGGTAAATAATAAGGAGGAGAGTGATGGATGTGTGGTATTATAAATGGCTTCCATGGCTCATGGAAGTTGTGCTCTAGGTTGTGCTTCTCTTGGTCATTGAAGAGGAGGATGAAGTTGAGGAGGAAGGTACCTAGTGTTGTCCCAGTTTATAGATTTGTACTTGTAAGTTTATTCCTCTTTCCTTATGACTGACCAAAAGATCATTTAATTTGTTTTGAGTCTCGAAGGCACAGTTGGAGATCTAAGGTTGTGTTGTTGTTAGAGCAAGGGAACACCACAAGCATATTGGATATTGTTTGCTAAAGAGGCATGTGTTTCCCAACTCCATCTGATTTGAAGGTTTTCTTATGGAATGAATGGTATTTTGTTGTGGGATATGGTGATCTTTTATTTCTAGAGTGTCATATGATCATTGTCCTATTTGTATATTGTCTAGATATGTTGATTTCATATATTGCCCAGTTTCTTGGTCTTTGTAATAGATAGACAATTAATCCTTCGTTTAACTTTGAAATATACATGAATCATAGACAATGTAAAGAAGTTGTTGTAACTATGATCCCTAAATAGTACAAAAATTTTATCATCGTATTGTCTTTATTGATGCTATTGTTTGAGATTCAAATTGTTATAGAGTAGTGGTTTGCATGAAGAATGATGCCTCTACCTTTTAGATGTCATTGTGCATATTTCCCTTAATGTGCTTAACTATGGAAAAAGGCTGCATTTTGCTTGAATCAATTGTTAAGATTCAATCTGAAATGGAACTTGGTGTTTTGAAGTAGGATGACTCATAGGATTAAAGTTCAAACTTTCCTTTTAATTGTCTTAGGATAAGGAGTTCCTAAATGTTATCAACTTGTTAAAGTAGTTATGTAGTTCATCTAAAAGCTCAATGTTTGTAAACTTACGTGTATATAAATGATTTCTTTAAGTCATATGATATTTGGATTGCACTATATTTGATTGAGAGAATTCATATATGATTTAATTTTTCTGACAGTAGTAACCATCCAAATGGAATTGTGGTACATGAACCTTTTCTTTTAATTATGCTTGGATAAGGGGGTTTTAAACATTATCATCCTTTTGAAGTAGTTATATAATTTGTTTGAAAGTCATGTAAGCTTGATATTTGGAAATTCATAGGCTGTAATGTTGGTAACAGGATGTATGGCGACCTTTTTATCCTGAGGCATGTGGGTGGGTTGTGGGATAGGGGCGGAAGGTATAGTGAGGGTTGTTTGTCGACCTCTATTTGATTGGATTAGGTGTTAGTTACTCTATACTGGAATGGCCTTACTCTAACCCCTCCACTTCATAGAGTTGATTTATGTGTCCTTCTTTTCTTTTTGTTGACACCAAACATCTTCCAGAAGGGATTGTAACACTGACCTATTTCTTGCCTTGACACTCCTTATATTTAATTTGTATTGAAGATGTAGTGGATTTTTCTTTGAAAATCATTGTGCTCAATTATGTCACTATATCAAGTTGATGACTGCTACTCAGTAGAAACTTTAGTGTGGCCCTATGGTTTTGGAGAGCTCTCCTTAGGCTAATTTAAAAAAATGAATTATAATATTCCCATGAAACAAGAAATACATTGAATACAAGATCAAATAATAAGACACTTCCTATGAGGATATTAAAGAACAATTGGGACAAATTAGGAGAGGAGTGTTGTAGTTGCAAATAATGAATTGAAAGCAAACAACACTAGAGAGCTGAGGTAATGCTACACAAGTTGATTTTGCTTTTTTTGTGAGTTTATAGCTTAAGACTACATCTAGGTTATATATAGAGGCCACTAGTTCTTTGTAGGGAGTGCATTCAATTTTCTTCATTAGGTAGAGATGAATTACATTACATTATAATGGGTAGAACAAGGCTACTGCTAATAGGTCATAGTAACATGCATTAGGCATCTTGTAGAATTGATTGCTTAACCCTTGAAAAGAAGGTAAAGCTCACCACTTTTTTGAAATGATTAAACTGGTTGTCTTGCCCAATTTTAGTTCAACTTTAACAATTGAATTAGAAGTCTCAATCAAAAGAGTTCCACATTTGAATTGTGTAAGAATAGTGGCCAAAACTTTGGATATTTATATATTAATCGAAGACAATTGAAAGAATCACAAATCAATTTGATTACAAAACTTGACGTTTCAACCAACTTGTACAAATTTCAGTTGACCTTTCGAAAAAAAAAGTCATGATCCAACATTCTAGAAATTAAGAACATTTTTGATGATTAATGAGTACAGTTTGGTTTTCTTGTAAATACCTACGTTGATTGATATTAGAGGATTAGTTACTCTATAGAAATTAAACCTAGCTGATATAGGTTATATTTGGTACTTACATAAGCTTGAATCAAAATACATTAATTGTAATGTAACTTCCATATGAGGAATGAATTCTTTGAAAAAGAAAAAAAACTACAACTTTGATCATTCAAGAATATCTATACTATTTCTTATAACTAGATGAGTAAAACATTTTATGAAGTTTATCCTCTTCTTAAGAAAGAATAAAAGAGGGAACAGGGTAGTTGTTTGCTCTAAGTTCCCGTTGGAACACAACTCAACCACTTGCATATGTGGTAGATGGGAGACCTTATAGATTTTACCTTAAATGCTAACACCTACACCTCAAAATATTTTAGAATGAATCGGATGAACAATAGAAACTCAACTTCACCGATGGACGAGGCTGGGCCTAGTGGATTGAGGATTAGAAGAGCTAAGAAGTGGACTGCAGGGCAAGATTGGAAGCTCATAAAAATTTTACTAGACCACCATGATCGTGGGCATTGGGATGGAGGATCCTTTACAAAAACATGTATGGGCTAAGATTACACTAGAGTTTGAACAAGAGACTCATTTAGGATATGATCATCATAAAATCCTCTATAAATGGAAGACTTTGAAGAAGAATTTTTGTAGCTATCATCATCTCCTCAACATGAGTGGATGGGGTCTTGACCATGCTACCAAGTGTCTTGTTGCACCTTCATCTATTTGCGAAGAGGTACTATCTTCTTGTCTTTTTTTTTCATCTACATCCTAACTTCTCTAAGTCATATCATTTCGATTATTGATCTGAGTTTTCCATGGCTCAATTACCACCCAAGCTCCAGAAATTGAGGGAAGTTGCATTTCCCTTCTATGATGACATAAACATCATAATAGGTAAGGACATTGCTACTGGAGAGAATGTAATGTCGTTACAATGATTGTCCAACTCATTAAATGATGATGCACCTTGCGCACAGAATGATACTCATGTACCATTAAATCCCCACTTCATGGGCTCAATCCCCATCGGCTATCAACAGTAATCGTACACCATGGACCCAAGACAACTGATGATGGGTGGATTTGATCTAAATAGCCATCATTTTAGCTTTGAGGAGCTGTTGTCTTCCAATGAACCTCCATATCCTGGGATTAACATCAATCATCCTTCCTATCCTAGGATGTCACAATATGATGTTCTTGCCTATGAACCTAGTTCATCCTTAAACCCCTTCCAACTTGCAGAGGTAGCTAGGTAAACTTAGATACAGACCTTGCCTTCCCACTCCCTGAGTGCTGAAAAGGGGAAAAGAGTCAATGGAGAGGGTAGTTCCAGTAAAGGGAAAAGATGAAGGTCAAGCAGCAGCCATCCCAATGCCCAAACATCAAAAGGAAATTTCCAAATCAGCTTTTTTTGAAGGACCTCATCAATATAAGATCCTAATCCAAAAGGGTGGATAGAACTGATGATAGAGGTCAATGCCTTGCAATGGTCATTGAGTGAAGTACCGAACATTTCTATTACAGACATGATTACTTTGCAGTATTTTGCAAGGAGTAGAATGTTGGTGCTAGAGCACCACGATCATTTGTTTTGATGATAACAAAACACGTGTTATTTAACATTTGCAATTTGAGTCCTAGATTTCAGGTCAATTGCAAATGAGGACGTGTTTAGACGGAGTTCGAGCTCGCATCCAGGACGGATTGGAAGAGCTTGACGGAAAACAGAGGAGGTTCGCGTGGAGCGAAAGATTGAAGATGGAAGGAAATGAAGAATAGGATAGATTTCCTTCTTTTGTACTTGTTGTATTTTTCGTTTCTTTTGTTGCTCTTTATTTCCTTAGATATTTCATGTTAAAGAGCCTCAAAGAAACCTAACAGTAGTCCTAGGAACACCGGCACAACCCTAGGATACTTAGGTTTTCTGTAGAATACTTAGAAAACCAATATAGGGTTCAAACAACACTTCCAGACGTCTAATTCCCAAATCAGACGTCTGATAAAGAATTTTAAGACGTCTGACTGTTGTTTCAGACGTCTGATAACTGTTAGGCTGGACATAGTTAGTTGTGTCTGATGAAATCAGACGTCCATACCTTAGTCCAGACGTCTTACAAGACGTCTGATGACTTTTCCAGACGTCCAATTAGTGGACCGTTGGCTGGCTTAGCAAACAGTCAAGAATATGACCGTTAGAGCCTTATCAGACGTCCTTAGGTCTTTCCAGACGTCTGATAAATGACCGTTTTGCCTCGGCTGACCCAAAATCTCTTCTCAGAGATTTTCTAGCCGTTGCAACGTTTGGAAATCAATTCCCACAGTAAAAGTAGGTTTCCAGACGTCCAGACTTAGTGCTAGACTTCCTGTATGTCGTCTGATGGACTTGCGTAAAAATCCTGTTTAGATCTGATCCAAGTCAGGGAGAGACCCGCCCAAAATCAGACGTCTGACCTTTGAATCAGACGTCTTATAGTGAACTTCCAGATGTCTGATGCTAGAATTAGACGTCTGATAAGCCTGTCAGAACAATGATTGTTCCTGATTTCGGGCTGATTCACTTGGGCTTTGTTCCCAACGGCTATGGAAGCTTTTCCAAGCCTTCCAAAGCCTTCCTAAGGCCTCTATAAATAGAGGGGAGCCTTTACACACAAGAGACACACTTAGAGACACAAGATACACACCAAGAGACACCTTGTAATACACTCTCACACTCTTGTGTCCAAGAAGCTCTTGCTCTCTAAGCTCAAGTTCTACATCTTGAGAGCATCAAACCTTCGCGCACCCACTCTCCCGCCGTTGTCTACGAGAGCAAAGTTGCGCCGTTGCGTGGCTCACGCACCCGCGTCATCGTCGACGCACTCCTTGCAAAGGGGAGTTTCCTAAATCCTATAGAAGCTTAGGTTTATTACTTTGTTGGCTCTATAGGTTTGTTGTTTATTTTACCTTTGTCTTTTGGTTGGGTATTCTCTTTGCGAATTCCCGTCTCCTTCATGGGACAAAATCCTTCTCGTGGAGAGAAGGGGTTGAGGAACGCTACCCTCGTACTTGTAGCGTGGTTGTACTGAGGTTGAATCACCCTCGTTTTAAAGTGATTCGTTTAGTGGATTTGATCAACTAGGTTGATCGGAAAATCCTAACTCGAGAGGGTTAGGTGGTGGTTTTCACTCGGTTTGGGTTTCCACCTAAAATTACTTGTGTACTTGTGCGATTGATTTTTGTGAGATTGCTTTATATTTCATTTGCGCATTTTTTCGTCACACTGATCTCACCCCTCCAAGTAGGGAAATCACATTTGGTATCAGAGCAGGTCTCGCGAAATCGACGTTACAAACCGGCGAGGATCTAGATAATGGAGGGAAGCACATCAGCGATCAAAATTTCCGAGGGGTAGTCCACAACCCGTCTGCCCTACTTTGACGGGAACAACTACAGCTACTGGAAGCTGAGGATGAAGACGTGGCTCCAAGCCACTGAATTCGAGGTATGGGGATGTTGCGAAACCCCATACGAGATCCCGAAGCGACCCCAAGGAGGCTACTCGCAGGTGCAGATTCTAGAGCTCTCACTCAACGCAAAGGCAATGAATGCCTTGTACTGCGCATTGAGTCCAAAAGAATTCGAACGAATCCAAGAGTGCACCACCGCCCATGAGATATGGAGGAGGTTGGAAGGCACTCATGAGGAGACCAGCTCGGAGGAAGAAGAAGAAGAAAAGGAAGAAACCGCTTGCTTTGGTTTCATGGCCAGAGGAACCAACAGCGACAGTGGAAGCGACGACAGCGACAACGAGGTAAATCTCGATCTTCAAGAAGCATTTAATGAACTTTTTGAGATTAGTAAATCACTTAGGATAGAAAATAAAAGCATTAAAAAGAACCTTAGTTTTCTTAAAAATGAAAATGATAGGTTAGAAAGACAACTTAAGGACATAGAAGCTAGTCCTAAAAATGATAACCTATTATTAGAAAATCATAACCTCATTAATAAAAATAATAAATTGATTGAGGAAAATGATAGTCTAAAGATAGAAATCTATGATTTAAAGACTAAGATGCAAACTATAGAAAAAGAAATTGCATGTCTTAGGGAAAATTCTAACAAATTAATCAACAAAGTAGACAAGTTTTATAGCCCTAAGATTGAGAAAGGATCTCCATCAAGGAGACCCGCTAACAGATCCGGATCCAAGCTCACTTGGATACCGAAGAAAAAATTAGAATCTTGTTTTGTAGGGTTCAGGGATGACTACAACATAAAGGACTGGACCTACAAACTCAAGTCTGGTCAACTCAAGTTGGGAGAACCAAGGAGTAGACCAAGGAGGAGAATAAGAAGACCGACGAGACGGCGAACAAACGACGGACCCGCTGCACGTCGACCACCAGACTGGAGACCGGCACCGATGCCCGGGCCTCCAAGCTACGGATGGGAGCCCCATCCGATGTGGCATCCACCACCACCATTCGGGCCATTTTATTGGCCATGGTAGGTGAGGTAAAATTTTTAACCCTATCTTTTTATAAGCATTTAGATAGGGGGAGTTAAAAATTAATGAGCTAATTGTCAATTTTAAGGGGGAGATATAAGGTAGCTAAATTTCCTTTAGAAAGGGGGAGAAAAATAATAGCTATCTCATTGTTACAAAAAGGGGGAGGACATTACCTTTGTCAAAAGAAACTCATAGAAGAGCATGTTTTAAGGGGGAGTTATAGGAAATATAAAATCAATTAAACCTTTTTGATAATGTCAAAAAGGGGGAGGATTTTTATGCATTATTATTTACGGTTTTGTCATCATCAAAAAGGGGGAGATTGTTGGTGCTAGAGCACCACGATCATTTGTTTTGATGATAACAAAACACGTGTTATTTAACATTTGCAATTTGAGTCCTAGATTTCAGGTCAATTGCAAATGAGGACGTGTTTAGACGGAGTTCGAGCTCGCATCCAGGACGGATTGGAAGAGCTTGACGGAAAACAGAGGAGGTTCGCGTGGAGCGAAAGATTGAAGATGGAAGGAAATGAAGAATAGGATAGATTTCCTTCTTTTGTACTTGTTGTATTTTTCGTTTCTTTTGTTGCTCTTTATTTCCTTAGATATTTCATGTTAAAGAGCCTCAAAGAACCCTAACAGTAGTCCTAGGAACACCGGCACAACCCTAGGATACTTAGGTTTTCTGTAGAATACTTAGAAAACCAATATAGGGTTCAAACAGCACTTCCAGACGTCTAATTCCCAAATCAGACGTCTGATAAAGAATTTTAAGACGTCTGACTGTTGTTTCAGACGTCTGATAACTGTTAGGCTGGACATAGTTAGTTGTGTCTGATGAAATCAGACGTCCATACCTTAGTCCAGACGTCTTACAAGACGTCTGATGACTTTGCCAGACGTCCAATTAGTGGACCGTTGGCTGGCTTAGCAAACAGTCAAGAATATGACCGTTAGAGCCTTATCAGACGTCCTTAGGTCTTTCCAGACGTCTGATAAATGACCGTTTTGCCTCGGCTGACCCAAAATCTCTTCTCAGAGATTTTCTAGCCGTTGTAACGTTTGGAAATCAATTCCCACAGTAAAAGTAGGTTTCCAGACGTCCAGACTTAGTGCTAGACGTCCTGTATGTCGTCTGATGGACTTGCGTAAAAACCCTGTTTAGATCTGATCCAAGTCAGGGAGAGACCCGCCCAAAATCAGACGTCTGACCTTTGAATCAGACGTCTTATAGTGAACTTCCAGATGTCTGATGCTAGAATTAGACGTCTGATAAGCCTGTCAGAACAATGATTGTTCCTGATTTCGGGCTGATTCACTTGGGCTTTGTTCCCAACGGCTATGGAAGCTTTTCCAAGCCTTCCAAAGCCTTCCTAAGGCCTCTATAAATAGAGAGGAGCCTTTACACACAAGAGACACACTTAGAGACACAAGATACACACCAAGAGACACCTTGTAATACACTCTCACACTCTTGTGTCCAAGAAGCTCTTGCTCTCTAAGCTCAAGTTCTACATCTTGAGAGCATCAAACCTTCGCGCACCCACTCTCCCGCCGTTGTCTACGAGAGCAAAGTTGCGCCGTTGCGTGGCTCACGCACCCGCGTCATCGTCGACGCACTCCTTGCAAAGGGGAGTTTCCTAAATCCTATAGAAGCTTAGGTTTATTACTTTGTTGGCTCTATAGGTTTGTTGTTTATTTTACCTTTGTCTTTTGGTTGGGTATTCTCTTTGCGAATTCCCGTCTCCTTCATGGGACAAAATCCTTCTCGTGGAGAGAAGGGGTTGAGGAACGCTACCCTCGTACTTGTAGCGTGGTTGTACTGAGGTTGAATCACCCTCGTTTTAAAGTGATTCGTTTAGTGGATTTGATCAACTAGGTTGATCGGAAAATCCTAACTCGAGAGGGTTAGGTGGTGGTTTTCACCCGGTTTGGGTTTCCACCTAAAATTACTTGTGTACTTGTGCGATTGATTTTTGTGAGATTGCTTTATATTTCATTTGCGCATTTTTTACGTCACACTGATTCACCCCCTCCAAGTAGGGAAATCACATAGAAATCATGCAATCTTCAGTAATGTTGTCAGCAATTCAGATGCATTTATGCCATGGCTTGAGTATGTCTTGAAATAGTTCTCAGTTCCATGTGTTGTTTTCTCCCTATTCTATGTTCACACTAGTCCTTGTCCTAGTCTACTTCCATCATCACATGTATGGCCTATAATAATTTTGAACATCTATCATCATAGTAGTTGTTGACCATGTACTTTGTTAAACATTTCCTCCTTATTTCATCTCTAGTAGTTCTGTACTTTTTATCTCTAAGTAGCATCATCAAATTTGCTTCTTATGGGCCCCTTCAAAGCACATGACTCCTATTAACAAACAACTTGTAATGGTCCATTTCAAGGATGCTTTACTTAGATATCCCCAAATATGAAATTAATGTCTTTGATAGTTCAAATAGTTCTAGTCAAGTTCAGATTCTGAGTATTGTACAAGCAAGGAGGAAGACATGGCCCTTGTCGAAATGATTATGCCTATCCTAGTAATGGCTCAACTTGCAGTTTGACAACAAATACCACATAATACAAACTCCATGATAGAGCACTTATGGGTGCATCACATTTTATTTAGTCACCACGAGAGGCGCAAGGATGAGTTTCAAATGAGAGCGGGATCCTTCAGGGCTTTTGTTGATCTTTTGAAGAGCAAAACAAAGTTGAGGGACATAAGGAACACCACTATTGAAGTGTAACTTGCAATTTTCCTATGAAAATAGTTCTATAATATCCTAATTCCATACTATTGTTTCTTTGTAATGGTTATTATGTGGGTACTTGACTTTTTCAAATAACAGTATGCCCGTTGTACATATATGTGGAATTTTTGGAAGTGTGTTTCTTTGATATTGTTTGATTTAGCTTATTTCCTTCCTTGATAACACTGGTTATGTAAGTGTTCTCCTTGATATCATTAAAGACCTATTGATGTTGAAGTTTGCTCATTCAAGCTAAAGACATTGGGTTGGTTTGAAGGAGGATTGTTGTTATTCGCCTAGAGTTCTCTTTGTTGGATTTTGTATGTCTCGAGCGAGCCATCCAAGTTATGTAATATGATTACATTTTCATTTGAATAAATAATTCAATGATTTTCCAATAAGTGAAATGGGTCCCTTAGTACAAATAGGGTAATGTACTTAGACAGATCGAATAAACTCAATTTATGTTAATTTAGAGATCTAAATAGTTTAGAGGACCTGGTAGTACATTAAGAAATCATCTAATTTAATCAATTATTTTCGATTTGAGTTGGTATGGCAACCTTCTCTAGAGGCCATTACCTAATTGATGTTCTCAAATGAAGATTCAAGAACTATCACGCGGGTCGATTTAAGGAGTTAACAAGATGAAACAAGAGATAGTGGAAGTCCTTCAATACTATCATGGAGGAGGCATATCCTTTAACCTGAGACAGATGTGTCTCTATTCATGAATTCATGCATTTGGTAGATCAATAGTAGATGTACCCACTTTAGTGTTGATACTAGAAAGCTAGTGTATGTGGGAAGGGATAGAAGGTGAATGATCTTTTATAGGGATCACACAAATTTGTTACATAAGTGTATGTGATAGATTGGAGGCATAACTCACTTTGCATATATTTGGAAAGGACAATTCTACATATGATTGTAGTCTTGATTAGACTCAATGCAAGAAGAGAAGAAAATAGACCTTTAAGAAAGGTTTTAATCGTAGTTCCCATCCCAATGATACAAAGAGATGTTGAAAATAATATTAACAGAGGAACGGTGATAGTCTAATGGGATTATACCTTAAGATAGTATTATCTTCCATGTGTAAAAGATTCCAAAGTATTTGGAATACTTGAGAAGGCGTAGTGCCAAATTTTGACTAATCCTAAAGCTTCATTATTAGAGTAATGAAACCAATAATGATTTTGATGGATTCCTACTTGAAGAATAAATCAATTGTAATTTAAAGAGTTAAGTTACATTTGATTGGTGACTAATTACACCTAATTTGATTGGGTAGAAAATCTAAGTGTTGAATTGCAATTAATTTAAGTTTGGATATTAGAACCAAACATCCCATAATTTGTTATGGGCCAATCATGCAAAATTCAAGTAGGATTTGATCTTTATTATTGGATGAAGATCTAATGGATCCCATCAAATTAGAATTGGGATTTGAAATCCCTATAAATATCTCTCAATGGTAAAACCTGAATTCAAATCAAGTCTCATTTGATTTCCAATCAACCGCCATCAATCAAAGAAAGTACAATCACCAGAGGAAGAAGAGACCCCCTAGGGTTTCTTCACAAGGGCATCGTTTAGTCTTCTCATTAATGATCGACCCTCCAATAGCCAGACATCCAATTTTAGAATTGGATGCCTGGCTTGTAAAGGCTCTTTCAATATGGATTTGATCCTTTTACTAGTCGGTTTACCATCTCCCTTTGTTGGTCGTTTGGCTTGTATTGGGTCATGCCTTCTTAGTTCTTTTTGAAGGGCTTCTGGTGGTGCATTCACAGTTCTGAGGCGAGGAGTCGCTTCAGATTTGCAAAGGGTTAATGGTTCGCAACTGGGGTTAGATCTCCACGGCATGAAGGATTTTATCCCCCTATTGAGGAGAGGGAGTTCAAATTCTACTGGGAGTTGTTTGAGAAACCATCGCATGTGGGGTGCTATACTACGCTGCTTGTGAAGGCATAACATTCTTATACTCGTGTGACCTTGAGATGGGAGGAATTAGCTCCTCCCATCTGGTTTCAATTTAGTGCATTTTGTTTTCATTTTCTTGATTGATTTTCTGGCACCGATTCGATCTCAGCTGTCAAAAAAATTTAAATGCTTGTACGATGCCACTAGTCGATACAATCTACCCGTTCAATGGTATCGAAGCTTTCATTGGTCCAAGTTTTGAGAGAAAATCATGGGTTTCAATTTTAATCGCACTCTGAATAGAAATCAGAATTTTATGTGTTTTGATTGTCTAACCAGATGTCTGACTTCATGGCTAGACCTCTGATTAGACAGTAGTTGGACGTTTAATCATCACGTTAGATGTCTGACTAGTGAGACCGTACACTTACATTGGATGCCAAGTGTATGAAGTCAAAAATCAAGGAAAAGATGGTCAGGTAGCATATTGTTGAATCAGAAAATTTGCACAAAAAGAGTTGAGTTTTGAAAACCCATCGTTGTAGTGTAATTTGCGAGAAAAAATCGTCAACAGATAATTTTAACTGAAATTCAAAAGGAATTCCGGGTCGAACATAGGGAGGCGAACGTTTGATCAAAAGCTACGTTTGATTTGTTTTCACGAAGCAAATTAACTAGTTGAATTGAATCTACACTAGCTATCTACTTAAAGAATAAAGAATAGAAGAGAGAGAAAGAATAATACAAATAGAGACAAAATAGAGAGAGAATGAACATGTATTTCATAATCATCGAGTGATGTTCATTACAACTAATTATTACACTAGAAAGCAATAAAAGAGAAGGTGGAGAGAAGTTATCCTCCTCAACGGTTTCTTGGAGGACGAGCCGCATTGACGGAGTGCCCGGACGAAGGTGGTGAGATGCAGGACGAAAGAGAACGATGATGGACGACGGAGAACAGGGCAAGGCGACGTCATAGCGGGATCCGCTTTCTGAACGGCGGTGAGAAGACAAACGCGGGATGCTCCACGAAGGAGGTAAGATGGAAAATTATTTTTGTAACTCTAATGGAGCATCTCAGGTTTGGAACCAGCTCGTAGAGCCTTTGAGGGGGTGAGAGAAGAGGGGAAGGGATGAAGAAAGGGTGGGAGTTGTAGGGCTATTTATAGGTGAAGAATGGAGGGTCAATTAGGTCAATTCGTGTTTAAAACATTAATGTTAGGGTCTTTAGTGATAGATTTATTTGTCACTAAAGCCCTGAACATGGGCATAGTGCATGCCTTCCTGTGCCTCTTCTTCTCCTTTGCACTTAATGCTCACCGCGCAAATGCCTTCATCTCGATCGGATGACCTAAATGCAGTCAAGCCACTTTGCCTTCAAGCTTTTCACACAGCCACATGCGATGGCACGTTGGATCGTGCGTCATTGCACGTGTGCACGAAATGTGCTCATCCCACGTGCCAAGTAAAGCTCCTACTGTTTCACGATCTACATCTAACGGTGCAATTCCATCCGCGCTCGATCGCCCACTCGATTTGAGGTGTAGCGAGGATTGAACCTGTTACCTTAGCTCTGTGGAAGTGCATGTGACCAATGAGCTAACGTGCCTCTTGAGGCACGTTTTCAACGAAGGTGCACGTGATTAGGGCCTTTGGATCAAGATCCAACGACCTAGATCTAGTGAGTGCTTAAGGAGAGAGAGATGATGGGCATTCAAAGGCTTGTTTGGGCAGTTAGGATGGTGCCACATGGCACCATCTTGGTTTTCCATCTTCATATGCTCGTAGGTGGTGCCATGAATGTCGGATTGGACCGATTTTCACGTTGTTGGGCTGCGATCGTTGATTTGAACCCATCCGTGTGGTCAGATTTATCGTTTGAGATACGGATTTACACCACCTTACCCCTTGACCTCTGATCTTTCTCGGACTACATCTGATGCTACAGAAGTCTTATTGGGCTGATCTTGGAGTCGTTGAACTCCGATCGTTGCCCTGATCAGATTTGTACGGCTGAATCTTTAATCTGAGGCCTCGATTAAATACCGCCCTGTACCCTAACCACAAAATGAGAAAATAACTTAAACTTTATACAATCTAAACTAAATGCCAGATGATACATGTTATGCAATATTTATAATGTATGATGTAACTATACACCTAAGAACACGCATAAATAGACGGTTTATGCGATATAAACATGTTTACATCACATACCTAACGACCGATTCTATAATAATCAGATGTCTGACTTGATCTTTAGATGCCTGATTACAATGGAAAATTATTCCCTTTTCTATGGTAGGGCATAGTGTAGTGGTTTTATGATTAACGCGAACATCAGACATTTGATTTGCAAAAATTAGATGTCTGATAAGTGGGCTAGACATATGATCACCAAAGAATCTAGTCTGAATTGTGGCTTGTAGCTAGTTGTAACGACCCGATTCCCGAATCCCTACGAGACACGAGAATCGGACCGACTCGACTAATCCCAAGACCCAGTCGTCCAACGAGAAGTAACCAAAAGAACAGTAAAATAAACCACATTCACCATGTATATAACTAGCAGTAACAAATATAGCAGTAAAGAAAGGAAATACTACAGTATGCACCACCACAACAGAACGGAAATATACATGTACATAACATAAAGTTTTCAATAGAGAAAGTACAGGGAGTATAAAAAAAAACTACTCACTATAGTGGAAGAAAAGTACAGAAAGTACTACAGGTAACCCTACTGGACCCTACTAGGCCCAATGTCCTCTGTAGCCGCTGACTTTGGCTGCTCAACACCTGGTCCTGAAAAAGTAACGAGGGTGAAATGTCAGCGAAACGTTGAGTAGAGTGGCAACTAAAAGCTAAAGAAGCAGGAGAGTGTACAGTAGCTGTTATATTTTACTTTCTTTATTAATGTCTTTCTATTTATTCACTATTGATTTATTTCTCAGATCCTTCTCTTGATCTTGAATGTTCCTCGTGGGAACGATCTTGATTGCAGTATTTTCCAAAAAGTAGAAGTAACACGTGGTGCTCTCCTGGCCGGGAGAGTCTCCCGTGGTGGTCCTACCCTCAGTCAACCACCCCAAGGTCGCTGACAGACGTAACGGTGACTACAGCATGCGCGATAAGCGCACGGGTAGCTACCCCGCACTGGCATGTGGTCAGTCATTTCCGTTAACGGGTGCGCCCAAAGCACAGCACGGAACCAGTATAGGGCAGAGCCCTCCCAGTAACAGGGGTCCAACCCCTCCATAGTCCGCGCACCCTCACCTGACTACCCTGGTTTGCCCAGTGGGCCTAACAAGTCGGTGTAGGAGAGCTAGCATAACCCCGGGGCCCGTGGGGCAGCTAGTGCTCTCCCTACACTAGTAGCTCTCCTCGGTACTGCGTACGTGAGGGCCAGCAAGTCGGTGTAAAGTGGCCAAACCCACCCTGGTCTCAACCTGAGGGTGGCAAGCTCCCCTCTACACTAAGAGGTAATACGTGCTCTCTTTGGTTCCACGTACCCAAGAGACAACACACTTCCACGTTTTACTTTTTCAGTTCCATTCCATTCTCTTTCCAGGAGTTCTACTCCTAATTCCCCGTAGGGTTCATGTTCTTTTTGTTTGGCCATTTTGGGTTTCACCGTTCCAGCTTTATCTTTATATAACCCATGTTCTTAATCGTATTTATTCATTCATAACAGGCAGCTGTTAATCAATTTACAGGCAGTTATCATTTCCTTTCTACTTTTCGAAGACTGCAATATTTATATATTCAACTAGTTTTCCATTCTTAGGATTCATGCCGTACCCTAGGAACTATCATTCAAATCTAGTTTTCCAATCCTAGGATTCATGCAATACCCTAGGATCTATCATTCAATCTAATTTCTCAGTCCTAGGGTTCATGCAATGCCCTAGACTCTATTAATTGTTTCATAATTGTAACAAATTTTGTTAAATAAATTAAAAAGCCACTCTACCAGCGAAATCGGGAGTACTGGGGGCGTGGTCGGCAATCCCGCGTGCCTCCGCAACTCCCAAGACTGCAATGGAACGGGATCCTAACACAAGGATCAATCACAAGGAGTTTCTCAGAACAGCATACAATTACTGTAAAGGGATAGAGGAATTAATTCTGGAAAGAATGCAACTCGAAACACGGAAAACGGACTTTGAACGGGCCCTAAACGGGTCAAAAACGACGAATCTGTCCAAAATCTGACATCTGGAACCTCTTCCAGACGTCTTAAAAGGTGGATCAGGTCGTACCTCAGTCTGCGCAGTCCTTCAGACGTCCAGAAGCCCGCTGGAACATCTGGCCTTGGTTTCCAGACGTCCGATTGTCACCCCGGACGTCTGGAGGTTCTCTCCGTCGTCTAGCACTGTGGCCAGACGTCTAATTCACATGGAATGGGGAGCCCTCGCGCCCTCCCGAGTAGAACTTGCGCACACACACACACCTGCTCTCAGCACGACGAAGCGTAGAAGGACGCGGCGGACGGCTGCATGGCCGTACATGCGTAAAAGGGAGAAGATAAGAAATATCGTACCTGTCAAACGTCTGGACCGTCCTTCAGCCGTCTTCGGCGTCGTCTGGACGTAAGTCCAGACGTCTGATTCTGGGAAATTTTCCCAGAATCAGGACCTGGTTCGCTCTCCGCCCGCGACGTACTGCCGCGCTGCGCCCCGTCCGCCTACTGCCCGAGCTGCAGCAGCCCCTCCACAACACCCCATGCCCGTCGCTCCCCCGCCGGCCGGCTCTAGCTGCCCCGGCAAGCTCGCACCCTCGCAGTTGAGCTTCTTCCTTCCTCACGTAACCCTCCTTCCCGCACGCTCGCCGCGGCCGCTGCTGCCGCCGTAGCTCACTCGTGCTCTCGCTGGCAGGGAGAAGGGGAAGAGAAAGGCGGAGGAGATGAGGGTGAGGGAGAGGGCGAGGGTTTATATAAGGTAACATGGGGAGAGAGAGAAGAGAAATGGCACGTCTGCAGGAAGAGAGAGGAAAAGAAGACGAAGGCAGCGGGCTCAGTTTGCGCGCGCACACGTGCAGACGCAACCCGGTACGCTGAAAAAATTTATTACTAGACATCTGGGAGGGGTTCCAGACGTCTGGACAGACGTCTGGGCCACTTCCCAGACGTCTTAAAATCCGTCTGATGCCACGTTCGTAACACTAGTTGACCACTAAAAGTTGATCAACCAGACAATACTGAAATCTTGATTCTGAGTACGATTTTGACCCGAAATTGAATTGGATTTGATCCGACCATTGAGGAAAAAATCTAGTACAATTGTTAATGAACATTCATTTATTTTTCCAAGGTTTTTTTGCTTTTTCTTAATGGTTTGAATGTTGCCCTAATTTGTGGATGTGATCTCCTTAAAAATTAGATAGTATTTCAAAAATCAAACAAGCCAGTGGATTGTTTTGGAAATTTAATTTTGATATTAATTTGATTAATTTCTAGATTAAAAAGGATTTCAAATCAGTAGGATGTCACTATGTTTCGTACAATCTCAAATTAGGATTACAATTAGTTAAATAACCATGAACGCGTACTTAATTAATTAGTAATCATAGGGAAAAAGGCAATTGCATCCCTTGCCATGTGATGTTATGGGTTTTGTATCTGTATGCCAAGTTTTATTCTGTGATTTTGATGGTTTTGATTATGGAATGAGTGTGATGATGTGATCTAGGCATGCAGTGTGGAGTGATTATGAGTGGGTTGCGTTATTTTTATATAATTCTTATAATTTGGGAGCCTTTACATTTAATGTAAACTTCGTGTGTTTGAATGTTCTATATGATTGTGATTGTGATGCATGAGATGTAATTTCAAACACGTACTCATAGGATAAGATTAGAATGCAATTCTAATTTTATATTAGGTGGAGAATAATTAATTTAATAGAATTAAATTAAACTCTTTCTCAAACATGACCTATTCAAATTCCCAATAGGACTGGTTCCCTCATTTCAAATGCATGAATGAATTAGTCATGGTGATGATGATTCGTAGTTCCCGCCAAGGCTAGGGAGCTGTAACCACGGGGTTATGCCAGTAGGTTCAATCCCCCTCAAGATGGCATTGCCATAGCATGCACGTGGAGAAAGTCCACTCGTTTCCCAAAAGGGATTGGCCATATATGTGTTTTGTTGGATGTTGTTCCTAGCCCCATAGTTGGGTGCATTTGAGGGCTCATATACATAGTCACGCGTATGTTTAGCAACGGTCGACGTGCATGGTATAGAGTACACCAAAGGACTAAATCATATGGACACGCAAGTTGGACTTGCAAAGCAGGAGTTCCCGCTTCTCTTGTTGGAATTATGTATGCAGGCCCTATGTAATTACATAGTTTCAATAGAGAGGAGAGTTCGATCCCACTTAAGACATTAGGGTTGACATGTGATATAACGTCATCATCACCCATATCTAGCTTTAATTAATCATAATCAAGGAATAAATGCTCCTACATAACTGCCAGAGAGACGTAATTCACTACAAATCCATTCTGAGGGAAATACAGTAAAATAGGGGTAAAACTGCAGTTTTAATAGCACATCTCATTTGCAGAACAATCACGGGTTTTCTCAAGGGTTAAATAAAGGTCAAATGGTCTTAAATGTCTAACAAGTAAGTCCGTGCAGATAGAAATGGGTTTTCGCTCGTTTTGAGAATTAAATGATTTCTGAAATCCTAAAAATAGACCCGCTTGATTAATAGGAATTCTGGTTAGGATAAAATTCACTTAAACCCTCTAAAATTCATAGAAACTCTATGGTTTGGCATCCTTGATTTGACCATTAGAACCCGTTTTGACCCAAAATAGAGTCTCACATGGAAAGTTGCCCTAATTTGGGTAATTGCACAATTTACCTAGTTAAACTTAGTTAAAACCTAAATCCGACTTCACCATCAGATTCCTTGAGTCAAAATTAGGTTTGTACCAAACTTTGGGCCCAATCTGAGATCATCTTGATCAAGTTTGCATTTTGGTCTAGTTAGACTCTTTCTATCTCATTCAGACCCTTAGCTTTTTGAATTCTTTGCAAATAGCCCCCCAGCTTTGTCGTCTTCTTCACAAAAAGGTCCCTGCACCATCCAACCTCCACCATTGAGTTTCGAGAGAGGTTTTCTCACTCAATTCTCAATCAATCAATCCTAGATTTGAAACGAGGATTCCTTAGGAAATTGCCTTCCAAATAGCCCATCTAGGGATCCTAAATCTCTCTAGAATCCTTGTGCAAACAATTTGATTGAATAGGTATCCTACATCGACGAGGAGCTTGGAGTTTCCAAGCTTGTTTCCAAGCTTGGAACTCCATCTAGAGCGGATCTCCATGGCCTTGCGCATCTTCACAGCTAGGTTTGGGGCCAAAAAACACCTTCCTAACCCTACCTCCGGCCCCTCTCCAACTAAGCTTCGGCGATCTTCCTCCTTCTTCATCCACGGCCCCGACCGTCAAATTGGAGGCTGTTATTCGCGCAAGATCAATGTTTTAAATCGTTACGTTGCAGTATAGGTGAAATCTCATGGAAAACAGATAAAATTTATACTCGAAAAGTCTGAGGTCGTTCACTGGGAGCAAGTAGGAATTCAATCGCTAATCGCAAATGTAATTGAGCACAAAATTTAAGCCAAATAGATTACTCAGAAATGATAATCAATGTAGAACATGAGTATAACAAGAATTCGACATGATAAAAAGAGATCTATAACAAAATAATGGTGATTTAGATCACCAATTATTTAGTATAGATATATGTATACTAAGGTAATCAATAATGTCATAGTAATCAGATGTCTTTTTTGGAGATCAGACGTCTTAAATGTTCAACTGCTACAGTGCCTTCTTTGTTTCTTTCTCTTCTTCCATAGCCCTACTCTTCCTTTAGTTCTTCTTTGTGCCTCTTCTTCTGCCTTGACTTCTCTTTTCTTTGGATCTATCTTCTTTCTTCCTCTTCTTCTTTTCTTCTTCTTTCTCTGCTCTTTTCCTTCTCTTCCTTTTCACGCAAAGGGGGAAAGGGTCTTTAGATTTGGCTAAGTGTTAGCCAATTTCTTCAGAGAGCAAAAACCCCCCTAACCCCCGCGTGCTTTCCTCTCTTTCTCTCCTTCAATCATGCTCTCCTAGACCCTTCAACAGTACCGAGTATACGGGTAATCGGACCTAGAGTGCACCCAGGTCCAGGCTCACCAGCAGTGGGTGGTGAGTGAGGAGTGGATAGTGTAGGCGGGTAATCGGCCAAGCTAGATCAGCGGGGGCAGTGTCACGGACGAGGCCCAGTGAGGGTGCGGGGGACCTCACCCCCCAAGTGTTGAGGTGATAAGCCCTCAACACCTTTTCAATTTAAGTCATGCTTTAGCTCCACTACTTTCCGAGGTGGGACTAAACATCCTACCGTCTTCATGCGAGCATCTGTAGGTGGATCTCTTCCTGATTGCAACAACTGCTGAGGGGAGCTCCCCCAATTGGAGACCTGGGCGTGTGCCCTGAGCAAAGTCGCAGTGCCTGGAAGTGTTGGTGATGAAGAACACGGCTATAACACGACGTACATGGTCGGAGGAGATGTTGTTGCGGTGGAGGTCTGATGGTACACCTGAAACATGAAATACGGGCTAAAAACCTCGGTTAAAAGGTTCAACAGCATCGTCGTGAGGAAAGGAAGCGAGTGGTGGTGATTTCGTGGAGAATAGCGGCCTGTGGTGGTCAGTCAGACCCGGATATGGCCGTAGGGAGTGGGTCTGTTCGGGGGTGAGTTTGGGTGAGTGAGAGGATGAAATAGGAGAGGGGTTTTGTGTGGGAAGGTGAGGCCGAGGTCTTAAGGTGGTTGACGAGGTGGATGGAGGGTTGTAGTGATAGAGGCACCTCGGTTCAGTCGGAGACGGAGACGATGAGGGTGAACGGTGGTAGCGAGGGATTGTTTTTTGGTTGTTGGTAGAGGAAACTAACCTATGAACCTAGAGTGACCAAACTACCCATTCTAAGTGGACGAAAGGGGGAGGACGACACAGGCTGGTATGGCCGTCGTCGGGGAAGATGAGTTCTTCGGTGATGAAGAAGCGGTGAGGAAGACGTGGAAAAGGGTGTTTGCTAGTATTGCGGTATGCGAAAGAAGTTGGGGAGGATGAATCCACTGCTTGTTTTGCAAGATGGACGAGGAATGTGGTCGGGGAACTCGCCGGAGCTCATGGAGACTTGCGGCCAAAGAGAGAGGAAGAGGGGGTTTTCGACCGAAATTCAAGCTGAGGAGACCAGGCGAGGTCTGGTGGTTCTTTTATAAGGGTCTAGAGGGCAAAAGGAGCTTGGAAGCCAAGCTTCCAAGCTTGGAAGGTTCGTCAGAATAGGGTACCCAATTCTTCCATGAGTTCGCATTAGGATTTGGGCAAGATTTGGAGCCCAAGATGCGGCTCAAATTGTAGGGAAATCTCTCAGGGGTCTCTCAATTTTGGAAGGGATTTGCCAATCAGTCAGGGAGAAATCCCTAGTCGAATGTCACCGGAGTAGGAGTTCCCCCACGATAATGGTGGAGGGACCTATTTGAAAAGAACGATGACAAAGATGGGGGCCTTTTTGTAAGGAATTCAAAAGTTAGGGGTCTGAATGAGATAGAAAGAGTTTGACTGGACCAAAATGCAAACTTGGTCAAGATGATCTCAAATTGGGCCCAAATTTTGATACAAACCTAATTTGGATCCAAGGAATCCAATGGTGAAGTTAGATTTAGGTTTTAACCAAGTTTGTTTGGGTAATTTATGTAAAAATGCAAATTAGGGCAAATGTTAGTCTGAGACTTTTTTTGGGTCAAGACGGGTTTTGATGGTCAAATTAAAGGTACCAAACCCTAGAGAATATTTTTCTATGAATTTTAGAGGGTTTAGGTGAATTTTACCCTGACCAGAACCTCAGTTAATTAAGTGGGTCTATTTTTAGGGTTTCAGAAGTCATTTAATTCTCAAAACACGTGCAAACCCTTTTGTCTGTTCTAACCCACTTGTTAGCCTTTTAGGATCATTTGACCCTTAATTAACCCATGAGAAAATCCGTGGTTGTTCTGCATTCATGATGTGATGGTATACAGTTTTAACCCTGGTTTCTCGTCTTTCCCTCAAAATGATTACGCAATGAATTACAGTCCTCTAGTGGTTATGTAGGAGCATTTAAAGACTTAATCATATCATTTTGAGCTAGTTATGGTTCATGATGGTGTTCCCATCAGAGGCACAGTTATCTTCCTCTCTTTCTTTCTACAGTAGAGGACCAAAGCCATGTCAATCTCGCGCCTTGTTCGCCGCCGTCCACCTTACCGGAGGCTTGATCTTCCTTGCGTTCGGCAAGACACACCAGTGCGAACCTCTCCTCCTTTCATCCCTAAATTAGGTCTGGTAAACTTCTCTCTCTCCCTACTTCCTTTTCCCTCTTTTCTATCTCTCAATTTGACCACCAAACACACGCGACCACCTCCGTCTTCTTCGTCTCCGGCAATCCCTTCAACGAGGCACTTCCGTCACTACACACATCCACACGCCTTGCCACCATGCCCTACACCTACGCCTCGACTCCATGAACAAAAGCCCTCTCTTTATTTCATCGTTCATGCTCTCACGATCGCCCCCGAACACACCCATCACCAGCTTCCGTCCTTGACTCTGTCCGACCACCACACACATCCACACACTACAAAACCACCGCCACCACATTCCACGGCTCACGGCGACTCTCCTGAAGTTCTTTAACATAGCTGAGAGGCTTTATTATTGATTTGCAGGTACAGGTAAACTCCGCCATTGAAGAGGAAGTTTCAAGCTTACTCGAAGCTCGCTCCAGTACTTGTTAGTTCTAGGTGTAACCTCCAGACAACACGGAACCCTTTCAGGTTCACCTCTAGGCAGTTAATTGGAGGAGATTACATCCTCTTCACCTTCAATTGAGCAACGAAGAAATTGAGGCTGTTGCTGCTGGCTACACGAGGAAAACAGGTGTGGGACTAGTCCCACATCGAGTGCAGAAAGACGCGTAGAGGTGCATAAGAGGTTTTTCTGCATAAGGCTTATTGCCTCAAGACCACAAGGGGGTGAGGTCCCCCGCACCTTCACTCACTGTCCTACCCATGCCCTCACTCCTCGCTCACCACCCACTGCCGTGAGCCTGGACCTGGGTATGCAGATCCCTATTTACCCGATTACCCATTACTGTGGAAGGCTCTGGGAGAGCAGAACCCAGAGAGAGAAAGAGAGAGAGAGTGCAGGATAGGGGAGGGTTTTGCTCTGTGCGCAAGAACCTTAGGCTAAACACTTAGCCGCTAAAGAGTTGTGAAGAAGAAGATAGAGCAGAGAAGGCAAAGAAGAAGGAAGAATAAGAAGAGGGCCGAAGAAGAAGCAGAGAAGAAGAGAGACCCTTGAGTCTCTTGAGAAAGCACTGTAGAATCAGACATTTAAGACGTCTGATCCTACCATCAGATGTCCAATTCTCCTATTTAAGGCTATATTAACTTGATATTGTGTATCTCTTTACTATTATTGTGAGGGGTAATTGGTGATTCAAATCACCATTTTGCCCCATTCTTTTTACACTATTGACATTTGCCTTCATTTGAATATCATTATTTGGGGTTCTAGTATTGCGTATCTTGTGCTTGAATTTAGATCTTGAGATTAATTGTTACTTGCTCCCTACGTTCGACCTCGGACTTCAACTTCGAGTATAAATTTTATTTGTTTTTCGTACTGATTTGAATTGTACTACAACGCGACGATTTTAAAACCTGTTTTAGAGCGATTAACATTTTGGTGCCGTTGCCGGGGAGCAACGCACAATTCACCTTTATTCTCTACTTTATCTGATCATATTTGAGCACTAACTTGCCCTGTTTGCTTTACTGTGATTTTGCAAGGTACTTCACGAGGAGATCTTCCATGCAAATCAACCACTCCAGGGTAGGTAACTTCTCTATTCTTCCCTAATCAACCTCCTAATCTTGGGAAGACTAAAAAAAGAAACAATCAATTAGGAATCACCTGCCTTATTTTTCATAGTAATCATCATTTAAAAGGCACATTTCCTAATTTGTGAAATTTTTTTCAAATCTCATTGAAGTTGAAGTGATTCTATTTAGAGATCCCATGCTTGATTTCCTATACCTATTAGGGAATACGCTTAAATTCTAAATCACTTTGGGCTAACACATTTCTTACTTGAAGCCCAAGGTGAACATGTCAAGATCAATTGGACTTGGAAATAGAGCCAATTAGGGTTTCTGCATTAGGCTTTGGAGTGCTAGTACAAATTTCTGCTTAAATTAAAGGAAAGTTACCCACCTTCATTTGTGTGCTACCCAAGCCCTCGATTGAAAATATCTAATCAGAAAAACCCTAAAATCAGGCTTTAAATTCACTTGAACCTTAAAATCTTGGACCTAATAACCTGGGAGTAAAATTAGGGTGATTTCTAGGTCTTGACCTAGATCTCATTCTGCCATCTTTAGGGTAGGTCAGGTGAAGTTGGTCTACATTGTAGGCCAACCAACCTCCAAATTAGGTCACAAGTTGAATTAACTTCTAATCAAGTGAAATCAAAGGCACAAATTAGGACATAAAATTGGTATACTTAAGGTCTTAAGTTCGTACATTTCGATCTACCTGGACCCTCAATGACAAGGAAGGTTGGGTGGGGGAAACCCTGTAACTCATGGGGCCGCTTTACCATGTAGGGGTCTTCGTGGGACTCTCCCTTCCTGATTGCTCAGGTAATTCTCAGGTGGATGACTTTCTGATCCAGGGGTATCATCTACCCTGAACCTCTACAGTCATCCAAAAATCTTTGGGTGCCTTGATTGGGTCAATTTCACATCCAGTCCCTCATTCCTTCTATTTAGAGCACATACACAGATCATCTTAGGGATTTCTTTCAAATTTAATCAACTCCAATTTGAACTTGAGTTTTGATTCTATATCCTGATTCCACCACTTGATTCAAAAATGCAGCCTGACATGTTAGGAAAGGTGATTAGAAAACCTGAGTCCCAAATGACTATCAAAGATAAGATGATTGAGGCTGCTTATGGATACCATGAAGAATATTATAAAGCCTTAGATAAGGGACATTCAGGATGAATTTGCAGAAACAACAACCCACATTCTGAACCATGTTGAAATACTTTATACATGAATCTTACATGCTTCAACCTGGGAGGATCTTTTATTAGAATTCAGTGAATTATGGAGATTGCACAGTACTAAGTGTCTACAATGTTGTTTGAATCCACAATTTTGGGAAACATATCAAAGTCTCATAGAAAAACGTGGGGACATGCTAAATACACTACAAAAGGCAATTATTCAAAGATACCCATACATTCCTTTAGAAGACGATGAAACATCTTGGAGAAACATTGAGGAGAAAAATCTCCCACATCTCGGGTGTGATGATAAAGGTTGTTATGGACCCCCAACCCAAATGGAATCTAAGTCAAATTATGAGCAAATTGATACAACTGATCTTGAGATGGGTTGGGAGGATCCAATTGCAGGTGATCACGATTTTGAGCCAGCCCTAGAAAATCAAGAACTTGGTTCACCAAGCTTAGATTTCCCAGACACCTGTGATACTAAGATTGAATCAGAACCTCTCGAGAGTGCAAATTCCATCCCTTATTTTGATAAGGTGACTCTCGAGAGCAATTCTGACATCCCTGTAGAGACCAACCTAGATTCTAGTGATCCAAATCACACCCTTAACCTAGAATCTGGATCTGAGCCTTATTGGAATGATTATAAGGCCTCGTGTGATGGAAATCAGATTTTGAATTTGGATTACAATTCTTGGCCTATATTTGATGAGTGCACCTCTCCAAACTCCTCAGAGATACAAATTGATTTTTCGAAAGTCATGCCAATGTACGATACAGAAACTGAGGAGTTGGAAGAATTAGGTTTTGATTGGGTCTTCCCTACAAGCCAAGAACTTGAGCCTATGCCTAATAGGGACACGTTTTTGAGTTTAGATTCTGAGAATAGGCTAGACCCAAGTCAGGTTGGTGCTTCTCCACATCTTGATTTATTATGTGGTGGAACCTCTGATCCCGAATGAGATTCAGAACATGATTCTCGCAAGTTCTCTGATGATTTTGAATCTTACTCTGATATTGGAGAACTATTGTTTCCTGATGATTACTAGTCAATCTACAACCTCAGCAAACACAACCTATCTTTTGATTTTGAGGCTAAGGTCAATGATTCGAAAGAAAACACCTCTTCCACAACATATACAGATCCTTCCAAAACCCGTTCTCAACCCCGACCCACAACCGGACTCAATTTTTACTATGATTCTCCTCTCGATGAGCCAGTTGCACATGATTCTCCACATTTCAATCGGGTTTTAGACATTGATCATGCTACAAATCACGCCCTATCCTTCTCTGATCAATCCCATAGGGATCTCACATACTCCACTGATTCATTCTATTTTGAGGATCCCTACTCTGACCAGGCTGATCCGATTCAGCCAAACCCTAGCTTTTCACTTCCACATCTACTAGAGCTCCACAGCATATGGTGGGTTCCACATCTGTTGATTCACATCTATCAACTCACCAGATTGATTAGGTTTGGGCTACATCATCAGCCTGTCGATCTGAACAAGCACCTGGTTAGACCAACCAGGCTTTTGATCAAGGTACTTCTACAAAATTCATCTAATTTGACCACTCCTTCTCCATGACCATTTTCTGCTTGGCTGAAGGTATTGAATTTAGTGCTTAACGGGAGGCAACCCGTCATTCCAAAAAACCTGAGATCCTTCTGATTATCCTTTTTGTACTTCATGTCTATTACACTCTGAGTTCGATTTTAGAACAGTTGATCCTACCTCTGGTACTCGTATCAAAGCTTGAAATCATTCACAACAGTCATTCTTGACCCATTCTCCCACCCATTTATCCTGTTCTAATTCCTGAACCCAAAATTATTTCATACCCTCCGTTTACAACGAGGACATTGCAAAACTTAGGCATGGGGGTGGTTTTAAAGTTCAAACATACAAAAATTTTCAAGTTTATGAAGGATTCTCACAAAAAAATACATATTCCAAAAATAAAAAAAATGAAAAAGAATAAAAAAAAATGGAGAAGGGAGGAAATTTTGAAAATTTCAATGCATATCATTCTTGAGGAGGAAAAGGGGAGGTGATTTTGAAATGTCAAAAAGGAGCACAATTTGAAACAAAAAAAGAGTTAGTCATTAGTAAAAGAATTTGTGATTTATTTAAGTTCTAGACCAAATCAAAAGAAAGAAATTAAAAGACAAAAGCGCTAAGAGACAAAAGAGATTAGTATGAATGTTGATCTTAGGCCTCTTGGGCTTGTTTTAAGCTTGAAAATTCACATGTTCGTTAAGATCTAGATAGTCCTCAAGAGGTTGAGGAAAATGAGAAGCTTAAGTATTAGGTCGAAGGCATAGGGATTATTCGACCTAGTTAACTGACCTTTGGTTTGTCGGACTCGGTAACCTAAGCACCCTAATCTACACATAGTCTGGTTCAGTGCGCTTAATTATCAAAATCATGCAAATGCGTTAATTCTGTTATGAAAAAGCTACCTAAATTAGGAATAGGTAATCAACACAAGTTGATTTGGATGAGTTCCCGACGCGTAGAGGCAGAAAATTTCCCTTGAAGATGCGCAATAACATACCATCTCCTCGGTGCTTGTCTCCTAGGATATCTAAATATACTACCGAGGGCATGTAAGCACCTTGTATTGGTTCAGGTGCCATGGGTAGGATTATCTCGAAATCTCAATTGCCAGGGCCTAAATTTAGCTATAGAACACCATGGGCGGCACTATCTCAAAGTGTCGAAAGCCAGGGTTCTGGGGGTTGCAATGAGTGGTGCTATCCCAAAGCATCGAATGCCAGGGACCCTATGAGGATTGATGGTGGGAGCTAGGAATCCGATACAGATCGTGTTATAAAGCCAATCCAAAGCTAGAAATAAAGAAGAAAAAGAGAGAGAAAACTCTCCAAAAAATACAAAAAATCTTCTGTCTCTCTCTTACAAAAATGCACTACAAACTGAACCAAGACTAAAAATATTTTAAGAACGGGTGCTTTAACCGCGGAGTTCAACGAATCTTAGGTTAGTTCCTGTGGGCCTTAGAAACTTTCGTAGCGGATTGAGGCTAAAGCTGGTCAGGTTTGGATCTTGGTTGGTACTTGAGTACCTCTAGGCCTACTATTGGCATTCTGACCTAATCTACATAAAAAAGCACACATTAGAGATCTGAACATATGGTCAAGAATTTAAGTTAATTCCATGAGATTTTGCTAAGGGACTAGCAAAAGTTAGGCATGGGGGTATAATGATAACGTCATCATCAGCCATATCTAGCTTTAATTAATCATAATCAAGGAATAAATGCTCTTACATAACCACCAGAGAGACATAATTCATTGCAAATCCATTTCGATGGAAATACAGTAAAATAAGGGTAAAACTGCAGTTTTAACAGTACATCTCAATTGTAGAACAATCATGGGTTTTCTCAGGGGTTAAATAAAGGTCAAATGATCTTAAATGTCTAACAAGTGAGTCTGTGTAGACAGAAATGGGTTTTGACGCGTTTCGAGAATTAATGACTTCTGAAACCCTAAAAATAGACCTGCTTGATTAACAGGAATTTTAGTCAAGATAAAATTCACCTAAACCCTCTAAAATTCATAGAAAAATACTCTCTAGGGTTTGGAATCCTTGATTTGACCATTAGAACCCGTTTTGACCTAAAACAGAGTCTCAGACGGAAAGTTGCCTTAATTTGGGTAACTGCATAATTTACCTAGTCAAACTTGGTCAAAACCCAAATCCAACTTCACCATAAGATTCATTGGGTCAAAATTAGGTTTATACCAAAATTTGGGTCCAATCTGAGATTATCTTGACCAAATTTGCATTTTGGTCCAGTCAGACTCTTTCTATCTCATCAGACCCTTCGCTTTTTGAATTCCTTGCAAATAGCCCCCCAACTTTGTCATCTTCTTCACAAAAAGGTCCCTGCACCATTTTTGGAGAGTCCAACCTCCACCATTGAGTTTCGAGCGAGGTTTTCTCTCTCGATTCTTAATCAATCAATTCCAGATTTGAAATGAAGATTCCTTAGGAAATTGCCTTCCAAATGAGCCCATCTAGGGATCCTAAATCTCTCTAGAATCCTCATGCGAATGATTTGATTGAATAGGTATCCTATGCAGGTGAGGAGCTCGGAGTTTCCAAGCTTGTTTCCAAGCTTGGAACTCCATCTAGAGCCCTATAAAAGGACCTCCGTGGCCTTACGCATCTTCTCAGCTAGGTTTCGGGCCAAAAAACACCTTCTTAACCCTACCTCTGGCCCCTCTTTGACCAAGCTTTGGTGGTCTTCCTCATTCTCCATCTGCTACCCCAACTGTTAAATTGGCGACACAGCTATCTTCCCCTCTTTCTTCCGACGGTGGCCGACCAAAGCTACATCAATCTCGCACCTTCTTTGCTGCCGTCCACCTCACCGGAGGCTTCATCTTCCTCGCGTTCGGCAAGACACACTGACGTGAACCTCTCCTCCTTTCGTCCCTAAATTAGGTTTGGTAAACTTCTCTCTCTCCCTACTTCATTTTTCCTTTTTTCTATCTCTCAATTCGACCACCAAACACACGCGACCACCTTCGTCTTCTCCATCTCCAGCAATCCCTTCAGTGAGGCGCTTCCATTACTACACACATCCACTTGCCTCGCCACCACGCCCTACACCTTCGCCTTGACTCCACGAACAAAGGCACTCTCTTTATTTCATTGTTCATGCTCTCACGATCTCCCTCGAACACACCCATCATCGGCTTCTGTCCTCGACTTCGTCTGACCACCACACACATGCAAACGCTACGAAACCACTGGCACCACATTCCATGACTCACGGCGACTCTCCTGAAGTGCTTTAACATGGCCTAGAGGCTTTATTATTGATTTGCAATTATAGGTCAACTCCGCCTTGAAGAGCAAGTTTCAAGCTTGCTCAAAGCTCACTCCAGCACTTGTTGGTTCTAGGTGTAACCTACAGATGACGCGGAACCCTTTCAGGTTCACTTCCAGGCAGTTAATTGGAGGATACTACATCCTCATCACCTTCAATTGAGCAACGAAGCAATTGAGGCTGCTGCTGCCGGCTGCACGAGGAAAACAGGTGTGGGATTAGTCTCACATTGGGCGCAGAAAGACACGTAGAGGTGCATAAGAGGTTTTTCTACATAAGGCTTATTGCCTCAAGACCACAAGGGGGTGAGGTCCCCCGCATCCTCACTCACTAGCCTACCTATGCCCTCACTCCTCGCTCACCACCCACTACTGGTGAGCCTAGACCCGAGTATGCGGATCCCTATTTACCCGATTACTCGTTACTATGGAAGGCTCTGGGAGAGCAGAACCCAGAGAGAGAAAGAAAGAGAGAGTATGGGATAGGGGAGAGCTTTGCTCTGTGCGCAAGAACCTTAGGCTAAGCACTTAGCTACTGAAGAGTTGTGAAGAAGAAGATAGAGCAGAGAAGGCAAAGAAGAAGGAAGAATCAGAAGAGGGCCGAACAAGAAGAAGCAGAGAAGAAGAGAGACCCTTGAGTCTCTTGAAAAAGCACTATAGAATCAGACGTTTAAGACTTTTGATCCTACCATCAGACATCCAATTCTCCTGTTTAAGGCTATATTAACTTGATATTGTGTATCTCTTTGCTATTATTGTGAGGGGTAATTGGTGATTCAAATCACCATTTTACCCCCATTCTTTTTGCGCTATTGACATTTGCTTTCATTTGAATATCATTATTTGGGGCTCTAGTATTGCGTATCTTGTGCTTGAATTAAGATCTTGAGATTAATTGTTACTTGCTCCCTACATTCGACCTCGGACTTCAACTTCGAGTATAAATTTTATTTGTTTTTCTCACCGATTCAAACTGTATTACAACGTGACGATTTTAAAACCCATTTCAGAGCGATTAACAACATGCCTCTTGGTTTGAGTGTTAGAGAGGGAATAACATTCAAATTAGACTTAAGTGGGAATCTTTGTATTCTAAATCCTGAAACAAAGTTTATTTTTACATATACTAGAATTTAATCAAAATATTTAATTCTTTTCAAATGATAAACCTCAATTCACTTACCCACCTACTTGAAAAGAACCAATTTACAGACCTCTGACTATACAGATTGGATCTGTAACCTTGAGCTTTTTTTCATTACTGATCACATAGAGTATGTGATCAATTAGAAAAAGTGCAAGAATCATAGGAACTCTCAGGAGATGGAGTTTAATGCAAACTGGGACAAGGACAACACACTTGCCTAGTCTTACATTCTTGGTTTGCACTCCGATGTGCTTCTGAAACTACATGAGATGAAAACTACCTTTAAGATCTTGACAAGCCTGAAGGAGATGTTCGGGGATGTGAACCACACTCAGCACTATAATGTACCTAGGGAGTTGCTTTCATGCAAGATGAAGGCAGGGACTCCAATGAAGGAGCATGTTCTTAAGATGTATGGACATATTTCAGAACTCCAAAAATTAGGGATACCAATTGATGATGAGACCCTTATGGATATCATCTTGCAATCACTTCTAGACTCCTTCACCAACTTCATCATCTCATTTCACATAGGAAAGATGAAGACGGCCACAGTTAAGTCGATCACGTTACTTAAGTTTGTTGAAGACATTACTAAGGAGAGCCCACTTAAGGCGATTGTCGCCAAGAGCAGTGGGAGGTTCAAGAGGAAGAAGGGCAAAGGGAAAAGTTTCCAAAAGAAGGACAAGTATTTAGCTCTTTCCACACATCTCACTTCTTCTAAGAAGAAGGATAAAGTAGTAGATGCGTGACACTACTACAAGAAATTAGGCCACCGGAAATGAAATTGTCTGGAGTACATGAAGTGCTTGGAGAAGGGCAATGGCATGGCTAATGCAAGTAAAGAATCTCTTCTTATCATAGAAACTAACTTGCTCGTTGTACAAGTTGGGTTGTGGATCCTGGTGCATCTGTTTATATTTGCAATTTGTTGCATGTGTTTAAGGTGACTAGAAAGCTTAAGGAGGGAGGTGCAGATCATGATGGGATCCGAGACAATGGTTGCAACAGAAGTCATAGGGATATGCAAACTCAAGATGCCTAGCAGGCATATCCTGCTTTTGAGAGATTATCCCTTCGTGCCTTCCAATAGGAGGAACCTTTTATTTATTTCTAAACTAGTTTGTTTTGGATTTTTTTTTTATTTTAAGAAAACTCTTACTATAAATTGTTATGGTAAAGATATTGCTTTTGGTTTGATAAATACATATTTATTCATGACAAAAATGCCTATTTATGCATGTTCCTAGGCTTGCATGAGCATTCGGCATTATAAATATTGTATAACAAGCATCATCATGCATTTAGAATAGATTATATAAATTGCATATTAATTTACTCCTTTTTATGGCCAGTAGAGGGGACGACACATTTATGGGCCTCGAATTGAAGACCCAATCGTACAAATCTAATTAAGGCGATGATTGGAGTCCAACACCTTCGAAATCTCCCTGATCGGACTTTCGTAGTATCATATACATTCGAGGAAGATCAAAGGCCAAGGGGCTAGGTGACATGATTTAGAACCTCAAACGACAAATCCAACTGTATGGATGGGTTTAGGTCAACGATCGCAGCACAACGGTGCAAAAATCGACTCAATCCAACATTCGTAGCATCACCTACAAAGGAAATACAATGGACAGCTCAGATGGTGCCACGTAGCACCATTTGAGCTGCCTGCAACCACCTCAGCATGCTCCTCACATTTCTAAAGGTGTACCCAATGTTCAATCTCAGTCATTGAATCGCCATCCAACGGCTGAGATGGATTTACACCACACCTCTACAAACCAAAGGAAAGCCATGATTAAATCGTGATTGTTGGATGAAAATCCAATGACCACGATTGTGTGGCCACCGGTGATCAGCTCAACACAAGTGACCCTTGGCACAACAGTGGGGGGAGGCACTCCTAAACACGGGACACGCGCTCGAGTCCCCCCCCATGAGCCTTAAATCCTTAGCAGACGTACGGTGCGATTCGAGCCATCAATCGAGGATCATATGACGCGATGGCTCCATGTGGTATGATCAATTGGAAGCACACAATACACATGATTTGATGCGAGAGTCGACGCTTGATCACACGTGTAGCAGCACGCGATCTCAAGCACGATCAGTGCACGATAATGGCCTTCCATCGACGATCCAATGGCTGATACACTCCCTCGTCACGATTTGGTAGATGTGTGCGCGCTAAGAGGAGCGATGCATGGCTCTTCTCTCAGCTGTGTTATCAGGATCGGATGATCCCCATTCACTTGTGTGGATCTGCCATCTAATATCCTCATATCCATTGCTAGTAGTTGTGTAAGACATGCGTGCATGTCCCATGCACCCCATTAAGCCCCATGCACGTAAAATGACCTTTGAAACCCTCATTTTCCCACCTATAAAAGGCCATGCACTCGTCTCCTTCCAAACCATCCCTTCCTAGTCTCTCCTTACCTCCTCCACAGCTTTACGAGCTTGTCCTAAGCTCGGGATGCTCCACTAGAGCTAGAAAATAATTTTTAGTCCCGCTTCTCACCCCCATTCGTGGAGTGCCTATGGCTGTCCTCTCACCTCTGTTTCGGAAGTGGATCCTGTTGTGATGCCGTTCTGCCCCATTCCCCTTCGTCTGGCTCTGTTCTTCTTCCTCCCATCTCTCACCACCTTCGTTTGGGGTGTCGTCGGAGAAGCTCATCCTCCAAGCAGCCATCAAGGAGGATTTCTCTCTTCCCTATCTTTTTATAGCTTTCCTAGCGTAGATTTATACTATGCAATTAGTTGTAATAAACATTGCTCTACTTTTATAAAATAGTTGTTACCTCTCTCTATCTGATATTCTGTAAATAGATTAGAGTAGTTAGATATAATTTCCTGACTTGATCTTCTGCCTTATAAAAAATAACCAAAAAATAGAAAAGCATAAAACACCAAAAACAAATAAAAGTAAACATGGTTTTTCCTAATTAAACGTTTTCCTCACCATGTTCAACTCGAGACTCACTGAGTCTCGGTATTTTTATTTGATAAGCAAATTTTTGCAACTATGACGATGGGTTTTCCAAACTCGATTTTTATCGCAAAATCTCGCCTATAATGGTTCTATTACTTCTAGTAGTTTGTATGAGCTAGATGAATGTGAGTCCATTTTAAATGCTTCTAATGTTGTAATTGAGAATCAAATACCTTCTAAGTGTGCTAGGGAAGATGTAAACAAGTCCATACTAATTTGGCATTAAAAGTTGGGATATGTGTCTGTTGATAGGATCAATACTCATCAAGGATGGACCCTTGGATTTTTTGAAGGTTCAACCCTTCCCTACCTATGAACATTACATTCGTGGGAAGATGTTCAGACCAACCTTTCCTGGAAAGGGGGTCAGACATGAGGACTTGTTAGACCCACTACAAAAAAAATGGCCTTTAGTGGCATTTAATATTTGCCACTATAAGCCTTTTATTTACCGCTATATGTAAGTAGCGACACTTAAAATAATTGCCGCTTAATTGCCACCTTCATTGGCGTCACTAAAAGGTTAGCGGCAATTGTACAATTGCTGCTAAATCAATGGTATTAGCGGCACCTTAATTGTCGCAAATAATGTTGCTAATGATCTTCTACAGTGGCAATTTATTTGCCACTATTTCGCCACTATTGATTTATATTAGTGGCAATTTAACTGACGCTATTAGTATCGCTATATCCATCATTTAATGACCTTTTTATGTCACTAAATTGCCACTATTTATTTACTTTAGTGACTTTTTTTTTTGCCATTTAATTGCTTCTATTGATATTATTTAATAATAATTATTTGTCTCTAAATCATCACTATTGATTTGCTTTAATGACACTTTCTTATGCTACTAAATCGTCACTAATTATATATTTTATTGGCACTTTCTTTTGCCATTTAATTGCCACTATTGATTCACTTTAATGATGCCTATATATGCGACTTAATTTTATTCTTTACTAAGAAATAAAGTTTTTTATCAAGCTCAAAACATAGGAGCATGAGTACCAAGTCTTTGTTATTGACTTCCCAGATCATCAAAGTACATATGCCCCTCTTAAGGGTAACACAAGAGAAGAGAAAAGAAAAATATAGAAAAAATAAAAATACAACGAGAATCTTGACATATGAAGCACTTCATCAACCCAACTAAAATCATCTGCAAAATCATAAAACTTTGGCATCCATCCCACATTGCAATGCATCTTCAGAGCTTCATATCATCCCTATTTAGAAGCCCAAGATGCTCTTTAGCTATGTAAAATTTTCCTTGTGAAGACCAACAATTCAAAATAAAGTTGGAAACCAACAATTCAAGAAGCCTGTCTTGTTATGTCTACTGCTTCACTTCCTTGTGTTGTGATTGGGAGTTGGCCTTTGTCATGGCTACAGTAAATCCATTGTTAAGACTGTGCCATATATGCAATAACTTCTATCTTCAGTAGCATTCTATCATTAAATTGATACTACATTATATATGTAAGTATTCTACCTATATAATCTTCACTTTACTCATTGCAGGCTCGATAACCCCTACCTTGAGGTTGTTACGAACAGTCCCCTTGGAAAGGTCTAAGCCCATGATGTATGGAAAGAGAGATGGTCAACAAATGTGATTGGTTAGACTGGTAGACATGATATTCATCCAAACAAACTGAACAATTATCGATAGCACACCAAGACAAATTTTTAATGATTCCAGCATTAAAAATTCAAGGGGTCAGTTTATAAGTGGTAAATGACAATGCTTACTCCTAGAAATAAGTTTATTTGAAAATTTGTGATACTGCTTTATTGGTCTACTTCAAGCATATGAACATGAATATTTGTTCTGCTTTAACCAAAATTATTGTCCCTTTTACTTTTTAGAACTTGGTAAGAAATTTTAACAGAAACTTCAATCTGAAATTGAAACTTCTAAGACTGAAGATGACATCTATAATAGTAAGGCAAATCTTTTATCACAGAAACCATCGGACAAAAAAGTACATCAAAATCAAAGTCATTGAAATCAAAATCGAAGCATAGTAAAAGAGGATTTTTGCCCACTTGATCTTGACTATTCATTTTTTATAACCTATTTGATAGCCAACCATGTGTTGCCTACACCTACCACTTATGCAAAACCAAGAGAAGAAAAAAAGCTAACAGATGATTTTTTGAATTTTTATTGAGCTCAATAGCCATCCACTTCTTTCCATTAGAAAGATTAAAACATACTTACAGGTTTTGCATCCAGAGATTGGACAAAAAACTTGTTTTGGATGCATAGGTGGTCACATTTTCATCAACTAGTATCCTTATAGTATGTTATGTCAATTTATTATATGAGTAACTTCAAGTATAATTCCACGAGAGTTGTCAATTTATATACCCATTTTTGTTGCTTTTCATTCCCAGAAATTTCAGTAACGACAACATAGCCAACATATTTATCAAATTGAAAAGAATATTAAGGTAATTACTAGCCTGTGTACCACATTCCATCCATGTACTTCACCTTTCTCGATTACATCCTTGAGAGCAGAAGGAAGAACCTTCCATAATTTTGTCACAAATTCATTCTCAAGTTCAACATCACCAGAATGGCCTTACACCCAAAGAACATGGAGGTGACATGCCATTCAGCAGCAGCAGTAGCAACAGATGGTTCAGCAGCAATGAACATTTCAGGAGCAGCAGCAGCAGCAGCTGGTAGTTCAGGAGCAGCAGCAGCAACTCTGCTAGTTCAGCAGCAACAGCTCTGCTAGCTCAGCCACATCAGCAGCAGCTAATTCCCTCTGACAGCACAATTAATGAAATACATGAGCTCAACAATGTTATCTTTTGCTACCACAAAAACTTAATCACAACATATGCATTTTAGGAAAACAAGCACAAATTGTTTACTAATCAATCTATTTTAGGAAGTGTGTATTGGATGTCTAGTAACACAAAAACTCTTTTGAATGCTATTGAAAAAAAATATAATGCTACAGATACTGCAATAATTAAAATATTTGCATTAGAATATTAAATCCAAGTCTGTCATAGGACTCCAGTTTATAAGAACTTAGATTCAACCTATACTCTGTCATATGACACAAGTTTGCATGTAAAACTAGTCTCCCAATAAGTTAAGCTTTTGAAAATCTTATATTCAGCTTAATCTCTTCCTTAGGTTCATTGCATGTCAGGTTTGTAAAATGAAAGCTTTATTCAACATGTTATTGGGAATTATGATAGAAGTAGTATATCTTTAATTTTTCATATTTGGGTTGCTTTTAATTGGGCAAATTTGGATCAAAATAGCCAACCCAAATTGGCTTGAAATTCCAGCAGTAATGCATTTCTAGATTACATAACTAGGGAATTGGCATTGTCATCTAGGAACTTTCAGATGACGACTAACATGGCTCTCCTAATGCTTTCCTGAACTAATTTTATCTACCTATTTGAAATTTGATGAAGACTAACAGGTACCCTCAATGCTCGTAGAAAACTAACTAAAAATAAAAAGTGATATAAATAGGTAAGGTCATATTACATACATACAGATGCATGCGGATCATTTAGTACTACAACTAGGAATGGTCAACATTATTTTCTGATATTTATTGATGGCTATTCGTGGTATGGATTCATTTATCTAATGCGTCACAAGTGGAAACCTTTGAAAAGTTCAAAGAGAATCAGGAGTAGGTCTAGAACTAAATGAATAAATGAATCGAAGCAATTCAATCAGACTGAGGAGGTGAGTACCTTTTTGAGGAATTCAAAGAATACCTTAAGGAGAAAGGAATCATTTATGAACTCACGTCGTTAGTACTCCACAATTAAATGGCATATCTGAAAAACACAATCGCACTTTATTGGACATGGTACAATCCATGATGATCAAAGCAAAATTACCGCTTTACTTTTGAGGGTATGCACTGGAGATAATGACACACATTCTAAATAGGATTCCAACCAAATCTGTCCTTAGAATTCCACATGAGATATTAAAGGGTTTGATTACATCTACTCAGAGCATCGCAAAAGCATGAAAACAGGTATTTAAAATTTTTTGTATAACTAGATCAGATCAATGCCAACACCCAATCAAGAAATAAAAGTAGAAATAAAATACCCTAAATTGGAATCACATGGGAGAAACTAACTTCCTCCCATTCTGATATCCCACAAGTATAAACGTTATACCTTTGCTAGTGGCATGGTACAACACCCCACGTATGGTCCCTTCTTAAATAAGTCCTAGCAATCCCTGGATTCCTCCACGACGGGTAGATGAGACCCTTCGTGTTATGGAGAGATGACCCTGGACGAGATCCGCAAACTCTTCACGATCCCAAAGAGACTCCTGGCATCTGATCCTCGAGTGCACACCAAATAAGCTTTACGGGCCAAGAAAGTTCGTCGCAGTGCTAACTATAAGCCAACCAAAGAAGTTAGTTGACCAGCTATTGAAGAGGCATGACTTGAAGCACAAACTCGTGCCCTGATCCGTGGATATTGGATGACTTGCTACAATGGGGAACTTTTCCCTATTATTGATGGCGGTTGTGGCTCTTGATGTTGGCGGGATTAATGAAGTTGTTAAGTCATTAGGGTTGCACATGGGAGATATTTATAGGATTTCCATTGCTAAACCTAGTTTGATGACAACCCTTGGATCTTCATCCAAGGGTAAGGATCTAATCCTACTTGATATTTACAAGATAAACCCATAACAAACTTATGGATGTTTTTATTTAGTTGACAAAAATAGCTTAGTTGCAATCCAATACTTGGATTCCTTACCTAATCATATTAGGTGTAATTAAATGCTAAATCAAGTGTAATTTAACTCCTTAAATTATAATTGATTTCTCTATCAACTAGAAGATCATTAAAATCATTATTAGTTTCATCACTCTAATAATAAAGCTTTAGGTTACCTAAAAATTTGGCACAATGCCCCTTTAACTATTATGAATGCTCAAGAATCCTTCACACATGGAGGAAAATATTATCCTAAGGTCTAATCCCATTAGACAACCATAATTCCTCCTTGGATAATATTATTCTTGACATTTACTTATATAATTAGGACAAGAACGAAGATCAGAATCTCTCCCAAAGGTCTATCTTCTTCTCTTCTTGCCTTGAGTTTGATCAAGACTCTACAACCACATGTGGAATTGTCATTCCCAATATACTCGGAGCAAGCTCATGCCTCTAGTTTGTTACATACACCTATGTAATAAACTTTTGCAATCCCTTCGAGAGATCATGCATCTCCTATCTCTTCCCATGTGCACCAGCTTTTTAGTATTCACAGCAAGGTGGGTGCATTTACTATTGATCCACTTAATGCACATTTTCATGAATAGAGACACATCTATCTCAAGTCAAAGGATATGCCTTCTCTATGAAAACATTGGAGTATGACTTCTATTATCTCCTATTTCATCAAGTTAACTCCTTAACCCGACCCACTTGACAATTCTTGAATCTCCATTCAAGAACATCAATCAGGAGATGACCTCTAGAGAATGTTGCCATCCCAATTCAGACTAGAAACATATGATCTAATCAAATGATTTCTTGATGTGCTATTAGATCCTTTAGACTATTTAGATCTTCGAATCAACACATATTGAGTTTATTTGATCTGGCTAAGTATGTTACTCTATTCGTACTAAGAGACCCAATTCATTTACTGGAAATCAAAGAAATTCTTTTATTTGGATGAAGAATGTAATCATATTACAATACTTGGAATGCTTGACTAGGGCATAGAAAAGCCAACAGATGTGGCATGGGAGGAAGCCAAGTGTTGAACACATGAGCATTTGGGGTTTTATGGCTCATGTTAAGAATATGAATCCCAACAAATTGGTATCTCACATTATCAAGTGCTACTTCATTGGATATCTGAAGGATGGCAAAGGTCCTTGCTTTTACGACCCTGAGACCCGAAAGGTATTCATAACTAGGAATTCTAGATTCCTAGAAGAAGAATTCCTTGAAGGTCATGAAAAAAATTAAGTGAGGGAGCTTATTAAGTCTGATGAGACTAATAAAGTTCCTGACCTAGAAGAAAGAGATCAACTAGAAATAAGTGATGCTCCCATTTTGTTGAGGAGTTTTAGAACATGTATCCACTTGATAGATATGGATTCAACATCTCATAAGAGTCTGAGATTGATCCTGCCACATATGATGAGGCAATAAAGGATCTTCATGTGGATAGGTGGAGGCTAGCAATGCAATCTGAGATAGACTCCATGCATAAGAATGATGTATGGACCCTCTTAGATATTCCTAGTGGGGTAAAACCATTAGGTGCAAATGGATCTAGAAGAGGAAGAGGGGTCTAGATGGGAAGGTAGAGACCTTCAAAGCATGTTTTGTGACTAAGGGCCACACCCAAAAGGAAGGGGTTGACTATGAGAAAACCTTCTCTCCTATTTCCATGCTTAAATCCATTTGGATATTACTGGCCATAGTTGCATACCATGACTATGACATCTAGCAGATGGATGTCAAGATAGCTTTCCTCAATGGTTTCCTCGAGGAGGACATCTGGAGCAATCAGAGGGTTTCTGAGTAGATGGTGGGGAAAGAAAGGTATGCAAGCTAAAAATGTCCATATATGGACTTAAGCAGGCTTCTCATAGTTGAAACATCCAATTCAGTGAGATCATAAAAAGTTATGGATTCCATCAAACTTCGAATGAACCTTGTGCCTACAACAAGGCCAGTAGGAGTGCTATCACCTTTTTGGTATTGTACATGGAAGACATCTTACTCATTAAGAATGACGTAAGAATGTTAACCAATGTAAAACTCTGGTTATCCTGGAACTTAAAGATGAAAGATCTTAAGGATGCCTCTTATATCTTAGGCTTGAACATGTTCAGAAATAGAGAAAAGAGGATATTGGGGTTATCCTAGTAAGGATACATAACCAAGGTCTTAAAGAGATTTTGCATGGATAACTCCAAGAAGAACTTTCTCCTTATTAGACATGGAGTTCACTTGTCAAATGGAATGTCTCCCCAAACAGTTGAGGAGAAGAAGGCCATGGGTGGATGTACATATGCCTTTGTAGAGGACAACCTGAGGTATTTCATGCTGTGTAGATGACCAAACATTTGTCACGTAGTGAGAGTGATAAACTATAACCAATCTAATTCAGGATAGGTGTATTGGACTGCTATCAAGAGCATACTCAAGTACTTGAGGAGGTCAAAAGACTATTGTCTAGTCTTTGGAGATGGGGATCTCTAGGTGTTAGGGTATGCTAACTCTGACTTCTAATTGGGCATTGACGATAGAAATTCTATGTTAGGGTTCATTTTCTCATTGAACTTTGGTTCTGTGAGCTGAAGAATCAAGAAGCATGATGCCACAATTGATTCAAAGACAAAAGCTGAATACAACATTGCATCTAATGCTGTGAAGGAGGTGGTGTGGATATGCAAGTTCGTTGAGGAACTTGGCATTGTTCCCTTGATATAGCCTCCAATCCCACTATTGTGTGATAACACGAATGCCATAACGTAGGCGAAGGAGCCACACTCTCACCAGAAGAGAAAGTATATTGAGAGGACATACCACACCACAAAGCATGGTGATGTGATCTTCACAAAGGTAGCCTCAACGAATAACATCGTTGATCGGTTAACTAAAGCCTTAACTAAAGAGTCATTTGATTGGTATGTATATAGTATGGGGCTGAAGGAAGTTTTGGAATAGCTCTAAGGTCAAGTGGAAGTCTATGGGATTTTGTATGCCCTGAGTGAGCTATCCGAGTTATGCAATATGATTACATTTTTCATTTGAATAAAGAAGTTGATTATTTTCCAATAAGTGAAATGGGTTTGTAAATACGAATAGGGTAACATATTTAGTTAGATTGAATAAATTTGATGTGTGTTGAGTCGAAGATATAAAAATGGTTTAGAGGATCCAATAGCACATCAAGAAATCATTTGATTCAATCAATTATTTCTATTCTAAGTTGGGATGGCAACCTTCTTTAGAGGTCGTCACCTAATTGATGTTCTTGAATAGAGATTCAAGAACTGTCATGTAGGTTGGGTTAGGGAGTTAACTTGATAAAATAGGAGACAACAGAAGTCCTTCTCCAATGCTGTCATGAAGAAGGTGTATCCTTTGACCTAAGACAGATATGTGTCTCTGTTCACAAACACGTGCATTTTGCAGACCAATAGTAGATGCACCCAACTTGGTGCTGATACTGGAAAATTGGTGTATGTGGGAAGGGACAGGAGGTGCATGATCTCTCTAAGGAATCACATAAATCTGTTACATAGGTGTATGTGAAAAATTGGAGGAATGAGCTCACTTTGTGTTTATTGAAAAATGATAATTCCACATGTGGTCATAAAGTTCTGATCAAACTTAATGCAAGAAGAGAAGAAAAATCTTTAGGAAAGGTTCTAATCTTCATTCTCGTCTTAATAATAGAAAGAGATGTTGAAAATAATATTATCAATAGAGGAATGACGACAGTCTAATGGGATTAGACCTCAAGATAATATTATCCTTCATCTATGAAGGATTCATGAGTATTTGGAATACTAGAGGGGGTATGGTGCAAAAAATTCACTAATCCCAAAGCTTCATTATTAGAGTGATGAAATCAATAATAATTTTGAAGTGTTCTTACTTAAAGAATAAATCAATTGTAATTTAAAGAGTTAAATTATATTTGACTTGATTAATTGCACCTAATTAGATTAGGTAGAAAATCCAAGTGTTGGATTACAATTAATTCATGTTTGGATGCTAAATTCAAACATCCCATAATTTGTTTTGGGCCAATCAAGCAAAATTTAAGTAGGATTTGATCGGAATACGTATAAATATCTCCCAATGGTACAACCCTAATTCCAATCAAGCCTCATTTGCTTTCCAATCAATGAATATCAATCAACGGAAGCACAATTGCTAGAGGAAGAAGAGACCACCTAGGGTTTCTTCATAAGGGCGTTGTTCAGTCTTCTCACTCGACGACCAACCCTTCAATAGCTAGGTATCTAATTTTAGAATTGGACATCTGACTTGTGGAGGCTCTTTTAACATGGATTTGATCTCTTCAATAGCCCGTCGACCAATGCCCCTTGTTGGTTGTTAGTCTTGTACTAGGCCAGGTCTTCTTGTTTCTTTTTGAAGGACTTCTCGTGGTGCGTTCACGATTCTGAGATGAGAAGTTGCTTTAGGTTTGTCAAGAGTTCATGGATCATAACTAGGGTTGGATCTCCATGACACGTAGGGTCTCATCCACCTATCAAGGAGGAGTTCGAGTTCTTCTTGGACTTGTTTAAGGAGGCATTGCACATGAGGTGCTAAACCATGCTACCAATGAAGGTATAATGTTCTTATTCTTGTGGGATCCTAGGATAGAAAGAAATTTGTTCTTCTCATGTGGTTCCAATTTAGTGTGTTTTGTTTTCTCTTTCTTGATCGAGTTTTTGGCATTTATTCAATCTCGATTTTTGAAAAATGTTAAACACCTTTGGTTTTGCACTTCCTCCTTGCCACAAGTTAATACAATCTACAACTTCACTCTTCACACCGTAACTTGTAGACTAAGTCCCTATTTCTTGATTTCATGTCAAATACACAAATAAGAGATGCCTTAATTCCCCACCTTGGGTTGGAAATGTTGTTCTTTAATTAATGTACACTAGCTTATTTATCATATAAAGGTTTGATGGAAACATAGTTCAACTCTTTATCATTACAATGAGTTTAACAAGGTGTTAAGGAGTTTCATTAACTAAATAGTAGCAAGTTAAGAAATGTGTAATGGAAAAATTGCTAGCATACTACACAACTTTTGTGCCTATAGTCAAAAGTGGACTTTTAGTAAATGTATTTGTATATTTGCTTTAGATCTCAAGCTTTTCTATTCACATGCATTTGATAAACTACAACTTACTTTCATAGGGCTAGATTGGAGTAGGAGAAAGAGAATATGTAAAGGTTTTGATTTGTCTAAATAGGAATGAGGCACACCATTGGCATCATCATCCTATTTGTAATTAGATGATGTCTTCAACTGATGCTTTCTGCACATTATTTGCTAATGTGTCATCTAAAGATATATCTTTTATTCAATAGGTAATCATTTAAATGTGTGTAGGTTGCCTTATTTATCTAACTGTTAGTTTTCTTGTTGAATTTAAATGTGTGTAGGTTCATGTATGCTTCCAGTTTGACTGTTTAGGCGTAGTGTTCTTATATATCATCATGCAAGTTGTATAGATATGTGGAATTTGTGCAAGTGTGCTTGTTTGATAATGGCTTGATTTAAGTTCATACTTTATTCAAAAAAGAAAGATAAGGTTGATTTTTTGGTTGTTGGGGATCATTCTTGATGTTTGGTAATCTTGTGCTTCATCAATCCTTCAATGATTATGTATGTCTAGTTTAATGATGATGTTTTCGTTCATGTGATTTCAGAGATACAATAAATTATTATGTAGGTTTAAATTATTACATTAGATCTCACTAAGTTCAAATTAGCTAAGTGGGGATTTTTTAACTTATTCAGGCCTAAGGGTGAATCATACTTTTCTCCATGTACATCAAAATCAATTATGAGCAAGTTAAGATGTATCTTCTTGCAGGTAGATTAAGTTCACGCAAGTTGGAATTGTGAATAGTAAACTCTTATGCAACTTGATTTGATTCATGTAGGTTTATGTGTGGACTTCAAGTTTAAACAAGCTGGGGAATACCTAAAATGCCATTGAATGACGATATCCATAATGGAGATGAGTGGCGACTACCAGGAATAGGCTTTGAATACCATCTTGTTACATGTGTTGTCAAGCATTGTGATTATATACATATAAGTTACCTTGCTTATATAATTTATGTGGATATGTAAAATTGTTTCATCAAATTATGTGAATAGTTATTTATGTAACCACAAGTTATCCCAATGACTATGATATTAGTTGTGTGAACAATTATTTATGTCAAATGTTTCATCAAATTAATAAAATTCCTTTTACCCTATCTCATTTATGATACTTGTGCATCTATGCTATTTGTGTATAAGGTGTTTGTAGTTCAACTTTGAATTGAATAACGATAGAAAGTTTGTAGTTGGTTGATTAAAAAATAATTTATTTTTAAATTCATGGACTTAACAATTTCAAAAGATATGTTGTCATGTATGAATTAAGGAATAAAAAGTCTTAAGCATAGTTATCTATTTTTTTTTGTAATCATAACCTCAAGTATCTACAAATTATTGCAAAAAAAATATCAACGAACTACCAAATTAACAGAACAACAAAATTGTCCTCACTACCCAACTAACTTTCTCCCCCTTATTCCACCAATTATTTCATCAAATAAACACCTTAAGTAGAATAAAACTCCATAATTCCTCAACAGACAATCAAACCAACCAAACGTTAAAACCCCTTAATTCGACCATTCCTTCCACTTCCATTTTTAATTCCGCCTAATAATTCCCCTTTACCAAATGGAGTTGAAGAAGCAATCCTTTGTTTCCCATCCATCAACCATATAAAGCCATTCCACATTTAACACCATTGCAAATGGCATTGTAGAAATCATCTAGCTTCATTCATTATTTTTGAAAGGAGGAAAAGGGTGGTTATCCGAATGATAACCACTAAGAGAATATATTAATTAAGAATTAAGAAAAGTGGTTAGGATTACATAGTGCTTGCCTAATAATTTGCTAAAGACAAAATAAAATTAACAAAATTTTTAGGGAAAGGATGCTACCCTTTGAAAATAGTTGTGTTTCTTCCAAGCCAAATACCTAAGGCATCGCTAAAGCTTTAGCCTTCTCTTTTTTGTCCTAAAGGTGTCTTGTCCTCCACTATGATTCCCTATCCTAAAGGAGCTCCAAAACTCACTGCTACTAGAGTGCGCTTTCCACATTAGACGAAAGTGTTCCCACTCTTGCATAGAGAAAGGACACCCAAACAAAAATGTTCTATATCCTTGTCTACCATTTGACACAACAAGCAAGTCTTGTTTATCTCTGCTACCCATCTAGCTTTCCAAACTTTTGTCATTAGCCTTCTTCTTTTGAGCAACCATGCAAATTTTTTTATCTTCAATGGACATTAGGTTGACCAAATCTGTCTACAATCCCTAATGAATTCAAAATTTATCACCCGCTGTCCATTTCCCAATCTTCCATATGCCTCTCTGACGGTGAGTTCTCCACCATCCCATAGGAAAAAATCCAAGCCCTTCTCTAATTGAAAGCCTTCCAATTCCTGCAACAATGATTGGAGTTCTTGAATCCTCTAGTCTGAAAGTTTTACCACAAAGGTAGGATTCCAAGACCTCGCCCAGTAATATGTGTGATAAGTATGCATTATTTTATGTGAAAATGCCTATTATGTGAGTTCCTTAGCAATTTAATTGAATCTAGCATTGTAAATAGTGCATAACATCCATCCTCTTGCATTTAGATTAATTGTTGTAAATTGTGCATTAATTTCTGTCCTCTGATGGCTAGGGTACAGGGAAACACACAACCGAGCCTCAAACGACAAATCCAACCGTACAGATGTAATCAAGGCGATGATGGCAGTCCAACGTCAAGAAAATCAAGTCAATCGGACCCATTCGTTGCGAGGAGATGAAGATCGACGACAATGATTGCACGATGTGGCACCATCACAGCCATCCAAACTACTCGCTCAAGCCTTTATCGGCTACACCCTCTAATCTAGGCCATTGGATCTTGATCCAACAACTATGAGCTCGCTACACTTTTCCCCTATCGCCTGCGTTCCAAAGGATCTCATCACACGATCTCAGCCATTGGGTCTAGATCCAACAGAGATCCAATGGTCGAGATCGCATCCCACCAGCTTTAGTGCAATGGACGATGTCCTGTACATTTAATGAGGAGGCGTGGGTTCGAATCTTAATGTGCAATGCCTATTAGCGTGGGTGAGGGCAAAATACCACCACAGGATCGCAAACGGATGCACAAGATTGAGCCATGTCAACACCTTCTCATGCCTCACAAACTCAAGAGTGTGCACTCATGAGATCTCGTCTGCAAGATCATGATCACGTGGCTGTGAGTGCGCCACGCGATGCAACAAATGGCCAAGCACGATCCACACGCAATCGAACACACTCTGCACGCTATGCGAAGGTGCGATCCACGCCCACTCATGGTCCTTCGATGGAGATCTGACGGTCCACACCCCCTCACTCACGATCTCGTCAGCACGTTGATAAGTCCACATTATTTTACGCAAAAATGCCTATAATGTGGGTTCCGTAGCAACTTAGGTGCATTTAGATGTGTAATATTACATTAATAGTGTAATCATACATTTAGTATGATTTGTGTAAATTGTATATTAATTTACGCATTTTTATGGCTAGGGAACAAGGTGACATTTCAATAAGCTTTGGATGAAAAATTCGACTGTACGGATGGACTCAGAGCGACGATCGTAGCCTAAAAACGTAGAAATCATCTTGATCGGAGCATTGTGGCATCCAGTACGAAGAAAAGATGGATGGCCATGATAGCGCCACCTGGCACCATCACAGCAGCCCCACACCGCCTTCCTCAGCTGCATCATCAAATCCAGGTGTTGGATCGTGATCCAATGGCTGCAAATTGGCCACGTCACCCCCTTCAAGCATGATCTAAAGAAGAATTCCATGCAAAATCTTGACTGTTGGATCAAGATCCAATAGTCGAGACCGCATGATTGCAAAATCATCTTCTAGACACAAACCTGCCCTCAACGCAGCAGTTGAGAGGAGCTCTCTTAAACAAGCACCGTAAGTTTGAGACCCGCAGGTACCTCTAATCCATAGCCCGAGTGGGGCATGTGAACTTGACCCATGTGATGTGTGTTGAGCAACTCTGGTCTCGCCAAATGGCCACACGGACGGCCAACTGCCAAGACACGAGTGATAACGCTCCTGTGAACACGCGGTTGCGCTATTTGGGGAGCAAATGTGGGTGATCTGGACTGTTGATATCATATCCAATAGTGGGATGACGACCTTCACAATCTTAACGCACGTTGAGTGCGATTCCTCCAACGATGCGTGCAATCATCATGTGCTCCAGGCCACTGGATCATGATCTAATGGCCAAGAATTTCCTAGCACGCAACAGTTGTAGTGCCTTCATTCCTCACCAACGAGAGCGTGGGGAACATGCACCCATGCCCCATGCACGTCCATAACTCCCCATGGCTGAATTGCACCTCCTCCCAACACTATAAAAACCCCCCTACACCTCCCATTCTTCTTCATCTCTACCTTTGCTAATCCTACCTCCTTTAGAGCTCCAAAAGCCTCCCAAGCTCCCAAGAGCTCACCCCCAAGCCATTAGGCCGCCTATTAGCTTAGATAATCCTATCCTCCACCAAATATTCATTTTGCTCCTCAACCCCTTCATAGGTGACCTAAAGGTTGTCCCCTCATCCCCATTCAGGTAGTAGATCATCTCCATTTTCCCACCCCCTTTCCTATAACTTGGTTAAGCCTTCCTCTACCTGGATTCCTCCTACACTGCATCCTCGTGTCCTGTATCTCACCTCCATTCAACTGCCACTAAGAGCAGTCGTCTCGCTAGACATTCGCTTCGGGAGATTTCTTCTCACCCCCTCTTTATTATCGGCTTTATTGTAATTTTTCATCTAGCTGTAATAAACATTATTTTTCTCCAATATATCATATTCTCTCTCTATTTTCTCTCTCTATTTTAATTGCAAGTAGATTAGCTTAGATAATATTCCATTTGATCTTCCATCTATCTAAAACCACCAAAGAAAATTACAAAAGACAAAATTCTCCAAAAAGAAATAAATTCAAATGCAGATTTTGATAAATCAAACGTTGGCTCCCTACGTTCGACTTAGGACTCACTGTCTTGGTTGTAAATATTATCTGATACATTGAAGTTTTCTGCGAAAATATGGCCACATGGGTTTCTCACTCCTAAAACCCTAAATTGATTTCTTCACAATAAATTTCTTGACGATCACATGTATGCACGTAGCACATGCCAAACTTGTCCTCGCAAACACAAGGGTGCTATGTGTGAGTGAAGAGTGCACGGCGTGCCTTGTGCATGTGTATTGCACCTTCTTTGTGCACCTATGGCCGAACTAAGCCCTTTTCCACACTTATAAAAACTCCCTACTCATCCCTTTGCAAACTAACCCTTCCTACTCCCTTCTACCCTCCTCTAGAAACTCTTCTTGAGCTCTAATTCTAGTCTTCCCAAGCCCTTAGGAAGTTCCATTAGATTCAAAACAATAATTTTGTCCTACCTCTCATCCCCCTTCATGGAGCTCCCGCCAACCATCCTTTCTCCCCCGTTTGAGGGAGTGGATCAACTTGACGCTGCCCTACCTCGCATTTTCCTCCTCTAGCTCGGTCCTCCTTCTGCCTCCGTTCTCCTTTGTTCGGGTGCCATTCGTCCCCTAAGTAGTCATCAAGGGGGATTCTCTCTCTCTATCTTTTTTTATCGCTTTCTATGGTAGATTTATTTCTTTGCAATATTTATCTTGTAACAAACATTTTGTTTGCTTTTAATATACATATTTGTTATTTCTCTCTCTCTCTCTCTTTAATTATTTTATCGCCTAGATTAGTTCTACCACATATTCCTACTTCTATTAGTATAAAATCTCAAAAAAATAACAAATAGTTAAAATATCGAAAAGAAATAAATCATGCATGATTTTAAATCAAACATCACCTCCCTATATTTAACTCAGGACTCACCATCTCTGTTATAAATCTTATTTGGTAGCAAGATTTTTGTGAATAAAATGACGTGGGTTTCTCTGAAAGCCTAATCCATTTTCTTCACCAAATTTGCATTTATCATTTTGGCGTCATTGCTAGGGAGGCAACGGACTTTGATTTTCCATGTTCTTCTTTCATTTACTTTATTTTTTTTGAAAAAGAAAGGATGATTATTGATAACAATAGTCATTTGAAATTTATCATTAATTCAAAGTTTTAAAAACCATTACAATTAATTCAAAGAACACGCCCACAGGTCAGACAAAAAGAGAGCCTCCCCACTTACATTTTCAACCCACACTCGACCCCTCCTAAATAGAACATTGTTACGAACCTGCTAGATCATCTAAAGAACCGTAGAGATGAGCTTGTAGTTCTGGAAGGCATCTCATAAGGAAAGCCATAAATCCTCCTAGGTAGCAGTAGCTGTAAGGCCTCCTCCCTATCTCTAGTAAATGGGCATTTTGAGAACAAGTGCTAGATATGATCCTCCCCCATCGGGCACAATGATCATTGTAGGAGAGGGGTACCCATCAACCTCCACCTGAGCCCCCCAGTAATCAGCCCATCCCTCCTCGCCAGCTACATAAATATCTTCACCTTTAATGGAACCTGAATTGTCTAAAGCTTCGCACGTGTTTTGTCCTCCTCCAAGGGCGACAACAAGTCTAGGAGCTTCTTGTATGCCATCTTTAGCTGATAGGGGCCACCCTTCTAGGCCATATCGTTAGAGTCCGAGCCCACAGAAAAGTCCATAAGAAGAATCTCCAGCTGGTCTCTCTCCTCCTTAGTTTGACCCAGTAAAGGCCTATCAGGAAGCGGAATGGTCCAGGTAGAGGAAACAACGTCCTAGCAGTTTGAAACCAAGGCATCCCTATTTGTTGAGACCCCATAGCACTGGGGGAAGGGAGATGCTTGTTGGGAATCGTAGAGCGCGTATTTGATTAGAAAAATTATCGTAGTATAGTGCACAATACGATCAACAAAAATATTTTTAAAGATAACGAGACTTGGAGTCCCGGTCGTTCGTCTCTGGGAGGCATTTATGGAAATGCAGATTTGAAATCGATCTCTTTCGCTCTAATTTCTTAAAATCTCATGCCGATTTATGGTGATTTACGTAATGATGTACAACATGCTAGTTGCCAAAAGATAGTAATTAAAACATGCAACTTCAATCACACTAAAAGATGATAACTAGGCACATGGTAATTTTCAACATATATATTCATATATATAAAAGATGATGATAATATCAGAGTTGCAGAGCACAGGTAGAGGAATGCTTGTATAGGGAAATAAAACTACTCGCTACCAGAAAACGACTGCATACATGAAAAATCAGAAGTCCTGACTTGTCTGGATGTCTAATCTGAGTCAGGAGGGATTCTAGGTTTTGTCTTGGGTATTCTGTAGAAATTGGATGTTTGACCAAGTGTCTGGACGTCCAATAACACTGCAGAAGTGAGTTTAAGGTGTGTGGGAGTTGGCTAAGGGTTCTGGACATCCTATAACTCATCTGGACGTCCAGATAGAGGCTAGAATTAGGGTTTTAAGGTTTCCTAGGGTGCAATGACCTAATCTAAGGGTGGCTAAGGCTTGGGGAAGCTTCTAGGCTATCCTAGGGCAACGATGGACCTAAGTTCTTCACAATTTATTGCTTTATTCATACTTAATAGAATAACATACCTTAACTCCCTTACATTATTATCTATTGTGTCTAATCTAGGTCTTCCGCTCCAGCTCTGCTGCAACACCAGTTATTCTTTATTCTTCAGATCCAGCTTCAGATCTAGCTTCTGATTAGCTTATTACCTGTAGTTGACATGATGCACCTAATCAGCACATTATAGCATTATTTTATGCATAGCTAAAATAAAACAGTAAAGATGCAAGTAATGCTTATGCATGCGTGAACTGTCCTAACTTATGCTAAGTCCTAGCCTAATTTAGGTCAATTAAGACCTATGATTGCTGCGCAATCAATGCTAAGGGCCCTAGACCCATCCAATTGTCCAACCAAAATCTAAAAGTCCTACCATCCCCTAGAGATGAGGCGAACTGGTCCCAGTGAGCACCTAGTGCCGAAGGAACAAAGCGCCAGAAGGGGGACGTGTCACTAGGAACCTTCTAGTTATTGACCAAACCCCCATAGGAATCAAAGATAATGTCCTATCACAGACTTCTTTCACCTCGCATAAAGTTGTTGACCCATTTAAGGAGAAGGGAGTCACCAAATTCTGCTAGCCGCTGCACTCCCAACCCGTCCTTCGATCAACAGATGAGATCCCACTTTGTGGGTTGCAAGAATCACCCCTCAGCCTAAGGTCCCTTCTACAAGAAGCGCTTCCGCACAACCGCTAGTCACTTGATCACCCTCTTAGAGGGCTTGAACACAAACAAGAGAAACACCAAAATAGCAGAAAGCACATAATTCAAAAGGACCAGTCTACCACCTTTCGAGAGGATCTTTCCACTCCACCCAGAAAGCTGAGCCGAGAGCTTCTCAAGCAAATCGATCCAGTTCGCATTCTTCATCCTCTTGGCCCTAGGAGGTAACCCCAAGTAATGGAGTGGGAGATCAACCATAGGAGTGTCCAACCGTGTCAAAAAAGTCGACCTCATCTCACCATCCAAGCCAAAATACACCAAGGAGGACTTCACCCCGTTAATCTTCTGTCCCAAGATCTCACCAAAAATGTTGACCAGCCGATGAAGCACACTCGTCTGCTCAACCTCACCTTCACAAAAAAGACAGTGCCATCCACAAATTGAAGGATAGGAATCAGAGCATGCTAGGAGGATGATGCGTCAATTCTTAACACAGTTAATTAAGTTAATTAGACTTAATTAATTGGATCAAAAAGTAACTTAGGTTAACTTGAATTAATGTCGTAAATGTAGTCTAGGGTCAAGTTAACCTAACATTGTAGAATTTTATTTTTTTTTAACTAGTTGAGTCTAGGTCGTTCACTGGGAGGCATAATTGTAGGCTTAATTCACCATTAATCTTGAATTTGGGGCAAAAATGACTTCCCCTTGGAAGATCTTGGCGCAGGAATTTGGTTCTAAACTGGCGGAATTTTGAATTTCCCTTTGAGCGGGAAGAGTCGTTGTTGGATGGTCGGCCGCCTGAGGGGGCCCGGCACCGGTGCTGGTGACTCTGATGGATGGGCGGTATGGCGTCCGCGATCTTGACGCAGGAAGGCGCGTGGTGTACGTGTCCCTGTGGGTGTTAGGAACATGGGCAGGAGGGATTTTCGAGATGGTTGGGGCAGAGGTCAAAGGGAGGTGACTTGGTACCGATGTCGCCTTCGAGGGCACCTAGCGGTGACCTGCCGGCGTCCACTGCTGTGTCTGGCGTGCGGAGGTTTTGGTCACAAACGGGATGCCTGCCTGGCGGCATGTGATGGTTCTGGGGGCAGGGACTGTAATACACCTTCGTGGCCTCGAGGTAAGTTGCAGATGCCCCTCCCCCCTCCCCTCAAAACGTTCAGGGGTTGCGCTTTGGATGTCGAGGTTCCCCTGACTGAGGATGTCAAAGTAGCAGAACTGCCTCTACGTAGTGCTTTGATTAGAGAAGTTATGATGGGCACCATATCAATGGATAGAATTCGACAACTGGTGAGATCTCTCTCTTTATCAACTGATGATTGGAAGATTGTGATTATTTTGTCGTCGCAATTTGTGTTGTTTGATGTGGGTACGGGAGATGTTGAAAGATACTGCTTTCAGACTAGTTTTTTGGGTGGGCTATCAGTGATTTGGTGGCTGGTATCCCCTTTTGATGGATCTCTGCCTGAACGTCCCCCTCAAAGAACAACCGCCAGGTCTGGTGTCCTTGAGATCAGAGGTCTGCCTCTGCATCTAAGATCTAGGAAGGTGGTGGAAAACATGATAGCTGGGTTTGCATCTATGGCCGTGGATGTTGCTGTTGGGCTGACTAAAGGAGATGACAGTGTTCTAAATGTGAGGGTAGAGGTCTTCAGGGCTGGTGCCATTCCTGATAAACTGATCCTCAGATGTGGGGGCAGTTCTTGGATGCTCCATCTGAATTTTATTGTGGCAGATCGAGAGGTCGTCCCTAGACATCATCCCCCCTCTTATGCTGTGGTGTTGAAATCTAAAACTCCTCCCTTGCATCCAAATTGTGCTAATTAGGATATGATAGCAGGATGTTCTCAAGGCAGGGAATTGGTGGATGGGGTCGGGAACCTGGGGGATGTAGAGACGAGGACTGAAGCTCTGGCAGGTGTGGCTGAAGTATCTCTGATCCAAGACCTCCCCTCTTGTGTTGAGGTGCTGAAGTCCAAAGCCCCTTCCTTGCAACCACACGGTGACTGTCAGGAGGTGGTGGCAGAATGCTCGAGAGAGAGGGCACTGGTAGATGAGGTGGGAGCCTGGGAATTATGGAGATGAGGTCTGAAGTTCTGGACATTGTAGATGATGTACCCCTGGTCCAAGAGGCAGCTGCAGTGATGGATGCTAATGGAAAGGAAATGAGTTTATCTAATGAAGTTGTGAGTGAGGATCTGAAAACCCATTTGGGTGAGCCTGATGAAGGGATGATTATGAATGTGATTAATGAGCATGCTGTCTCAGATATGGTGGACCCCTCTGTGAATCCTGTGAACTTGCATACTTGCTCTCCTGTGGCTGAAGTCGTGCATTCGAAGTCAAAGATTCCTTCTATTGCTAGGAGTTGGAAACCTCCCTATAAGCTGAGGTTAAGAAGGCACACTCCCACACAAAAGATTGATGAATCAGTTGTTGCAGCTGTGATGAAGGTTAGTAGGACTTCTGCAGCTGTGAAGGGGACCGACTTGATTCCCAAATAAAGATCTTGAGCTGGAATGTGCGTGGGCTGCACGATAGAAGCAGGAGGGGGTCGCTAATTAGATATCTGCGTGAATGGGAAATCGACTGTGCCATCCTTCAGGAGACACACATCGACTGTGCTTTTGATAAGGCATGGGAAGAGATGAGGGTAGGATCTGCAAATGACCTTGTGGTGGTCAATTCCATTGGCAAATCTGGGGGAATTGCCATTTGGTGGAGGAAGCAGATGCTGTGCTTACAGGAGGTTTCCATGGCTAGGCACCTTCTGACCTGCAGATTCACAAGAGGCCAGGGGGACAGTGTCTTCTATGTGACTGGTGTATATGGGCCAAACGATCCTAACAGGAGGCAGGAACTGTGGGAGGACTGGAATCTGGCTGTAGAATTTGTAGGTGGGGGGGCTTGGCTTGTTGGAGGTGACTTTAATTGTACTTTAGTGGGGAGTGACAGACCTAATGGGGTGGTCGACAGTTCCTCCATAGGATTTCAGTTGGTGGTCCAGGCCTTGGGGATATGTGAATTTCCATCATCAGGGGCTGAATTCACTTGGAGTAATGGCAATGGGCTCATGTCCAAGATTGATAGATTTTTTGGGAATGCTAAGCTGTTGGATCTCTTCCAGATGTCATTTGTGTGTGGTCTTGAATGTCCATTTTCTGACCATACACCTTTGGTGTGGGACAATGGTGAGCAGGTGGTGGCTGGTTCCTATTTTAAATTTAGGAGATCTTGGCTGAGGGAAACAGGGTTCAGAGACATGCTTGCCAGCTGGTGGAGGTCACAGCAGGGTGAGGGCACAGCCACCTCCAGACTGGCTTCTAAGCTTATGGCTCTGAAAGGCATGCTGAAGGAGTATGGAGATATTGTCTCAGTTCTTAGACATCAGAAGCGTCAAGAGGCCTTGCTGAAAATTCAGGAATTGGATACCAAGGAAGCTGTGGACCATCTATCTGAACTTGATCTTGCTGATAGAAGAAGATGGTAGGGGGTGGTAATTGAAGAAGACCTGAAATTGGAGATGGATTGGAGGGAGCAATCTAGACAGCTATGGCTAAGTGAGGGGGATGCAAACACCAAATTTTTTCATTTGGCTGCTAGCTCTAGGAGGAGAACAAATCTGATCTCATCAATGTTTGTAGAGGGGCAGAGAATTACCTCCTTATCTGATATCAGAGCTGAGGCCGTCAGGTACTCCAAGGAATCTTCAAGAGCTGCAGGTAGGGGCAACTGGAGAATGATAGCATATGATTTGCCCAGGATTAATGAGTCTCAAGGGGCCAACCTGGTTGAATCTATTTCTGAGGCTGAAGTATTGAAGGCTATTAATGATCTCAATTGTGAAGGATCGCCTGGTCCTGATGGAATCCAGGTTTTTTTTTTACAAAGAACTATGGGAGGTTGTGGGCTCAGAGGTTATGGGGGTAATTAGAGAATTCCAAAGTGGCAATTTTGTCTTTGAAAGAATTAATAGATCTTATCTGTTTCTTTTGCCTAAAACTTCGGGTGCTGAATCTCTCCAGGAATTTAGACCCATTGCTCTTTCTAACTCCTTGTATCTGGTGATTGGAAAGGTCCTGGCTAATAGATTGAGGCCTGTATTGCAAGACTTGATCCATCCTGCTCAGTCTGCTTTCCTCCTGGGTAAATCCCTACAAGAATCTTTTATCTTGGCCCAAGAGATGGTTTGTGGCTGGCATAAGAGAAGATGAAAGGCCTTCATGTGGAAGGTTGATTTTCGTAAGGCTTATGACTCAATCAGCTGGCCTTATTTATGGGATGTGCTTAAAAGAAGGGGCTTTCCCCCTACTTGGATAACTTGGGTTAAGAGATGTATTACCACGGCCTCCTTTACCCCTCTAATAAATGGGAAACCCTGTGGTGCATGGATCCAGCCTCAATGTGGCATCAGGCAAGGATGCCCCCTGGCCCCATTGATCTTTAATTTGGCAGTTGATAGTTTAGCTTGGTTTGTTTGTAAGCTTTCTGAAGCGGGTCTTGTTAGAGGATATTCACTCTCTTGCAGGAACAGTCTGGCTCCCATTCTTCAGTACACAGATGATACTGTCTTTTTTGTTGAAGGATCCATGGATGGAGCGTTGGCTTTGCATCACTTGGTTGATATCATTGGTGAGCTCTCTAGGCTGAGGTTAAATAGGGACAAGTCTGGTTTGGTCTGCTTTGGTTTACCTGAGGAGGAGCAAGAAGCCTTAGCAACCATCCTGATGACTCCCCGCATCAGTCTTCCTATCAGAGATCTTGGGCTGCCTTTGAGGTTTTCCAGGTTGAAGAAAGGTGATTGGAATTGCCTTTTTAACAAGATCTCTATGAAACTTGATGGTTGGCACAGCAGATTCTTATCCAGAGGTGGAAGGCTTATCTTGCTCAATTCGGTGATCACCTCCATCCCTATTTTCTACTTCTCCATTTTCGAAGCACCAAGATCCATTTGGAAAAGATTGGATGTGATGAGGAAGAGATTTTTTTGGAAGGGAGCTAGACACAAGGGCAGCTTCTTGTAGCCTCTCAAATGGGATCAAATCTGCTATCCTAAGGAGCTAGGTGGTCTTGGGATTAAGTCCTTGCAGCATTTTAATGATTCCTTGCTACTCAAATGGGCTGTTAAGCTGCTGCAAGGTGACCTGAAACTGTGGTCTGATCTGATCAGAGATAGTATGGAGCTTCCAACAGCAGGTTTTCCAGACTTCAGCCAAACTGTCCATCACCTTTCTGGAAATCGGTAACTAAGGCTTTGGCTGATCACTTCCATCTGCTGCAACCATCACTTGGAGATGGCAGTTCTTTCAGATTCTGGAAGGAGAAATGGTCTGAATTGGGGGTCTTGAAGGAGCTCTATCCGAGAGCTTTTGATGCAGCAGCTGACAAGAATGCTATGGTTAGCAAGATCTGGTCTTGCAGTAGCAGCAGTTGGAATCTGGATGATGTGGAATCCAGCAGTAGCAGAAGAACTACCTGGTTATGGGATGAGAAGAGAAGGCTTTTATTAGACCTTGAAAATTTCAGACCTAGGCCTGGAACGGAGGATAGATATCTGTGGGATGGGATCTATAGTGCCTAGTCTGGGTATAACAGAATTTTAAATTTTGAAGAGGTATGGAGACATGATTCCATTGATACGAAGATATGGATGTTAAAAATTCCTCTCAAGGTACAAATCTTCCTTTGGCTGTGCAGGAGAGATGGGTTAATCACAAGTGATCTACGCCACAGAAGATTGGGTACTGATCATCATGTGTGTTTTCTATGTGAGATGAGCACTGATAATGTAAATCACCTCTTCTCTTCTTGCCTTATCACTGATGTCATTTGGAGAAAAATTTGTCAGGAGCCTTTACCAGAGTGGAATTCTATGTGGCATGGGTTTGAGGTGAGAGGGAAACCACATGTCCACATGGCTGCTTCTATTTGGTGTGTATGGAAGGCAAGGAATGAGAGACTTTTTCAGGAGAGGCCGGTATGTTGTGAGAATATTGTAAGAGAGTGCTGGTCCCTCATATAGTCTTGGGGATCCTTTTTGTAATCTCCCTTCTTTTCACATAATATAATGCTCCGGAATGCTATCGTAGGACGATAGCTTTCCTTTCTATTTCAAAAAAAAATTCACCATTAATCCTTAAGCATAAATTACTATCTACTTAATCAATCAGATTATAATTAATAATACTTTAAGCACATGAATATAACACAAGAGATTAACAATTAAAAGCATGCAATATTCCATTTGAAAAGAAACAAGTATACAAAGAAGATTTGTCATTTAAAACCAAGTAAACATGTTTATTACAACTTCTTACAAGAATATAAGGCATAAAATGTAATACAAGGATCAATAATGCCTTTACAATAATTAAAGCTCAAAAACATGAATATAGCAGCTTTAACCTTTATCAGACGTCTGAAAAGAAGTTTAGACGACTTAAAAGTGCAAATTGAACTTCTGAAGTAGGTATTGGATGTCTGACATCTTTACATTTCTCTTCTTTCATTTTCTTCATCTCTCTGCCTTCTTACTTATCTTCTTTTTATTTATCTCTCTTTCCCTTGCTCTCTTATCTTCTTCCTTAATTTCTACTCTTATATTTCCTTAGCCTTGCATTCTTCTTCTCCTCTTATTCTTCTATCTTCCTTAACCTATTTCTCTCTTCCTTTACTTAAACTCTTTACTGTGCCTTCTTAAATTCTCCACACTTAGCCGATTTTAGCTCACCTTAAGCCCATTTTTTCTCTTTACTTAACAAAAATTATGGATGGGGGATCAGACCTGTTTCGGGGATACACAGCACCCCATAGGGTGTGACCAAACCCTACTTAAGTTTGGGCCTACTTCCTTTAATTGGTGGATTTTTCATTTATTTCATATTGCACAGTACTGGGTCCAACCAGGCCTGCTCACATCCATGGCCACATGGGCCCATGCACGCATGCCCATAGGTGCACACACACCCAGGCACGTGCACACGCACGCACCCACACATGCCCATAAGTTCTCTTTGGACCCTACACTGACGACCGAGAGGGTTGTAGCGCAAATAAGTAACATACCATGTTGTGCACCTATAGACTCCCGATGTGGGACTAAGTCTCCAGTTCCAGATCAAACTTTAACCGATGATTCCTAGCAGCTCAGTTCATGAAATTGTTCGAGCTAAGGCTCAATCGAAAGTTGATTAGATGCTTTATCTGATCCATGCATCAATTTGATGTTTAGATCAACTCTAATCCATCTATTCCAAAGATGTAACATGGCAGTTCGCCATGGTTGGGATGGCCTGCAATGAGGAGTTTCAGGTCTATCGATCTGCAGAGAGACTTTGGCCTTTGTCTAAAGGCCTAAATGCTTTCAGTGAAGCATTCCGCATCAAATGGAGAAGAAAAGGGAGTCTGGAAGAGGCTTAAGAAGCAACAGAAGCTCAAGAGCTTCGTTCTAGAAGCACAGAGCTCAGATTTGAGCTCGAATTAGATCAGAAGATAGCTCAAATCACCAGGAGTTGATCTAAACTAATTTAGAATGCTTAGAATAATTGCTATGATCAAGATTTGACTCCAAATTTTAGTGAAAAAGTTCATGAACAATATTGGGTTCCATATGAACCCAAACTGTGAAGTAGGTAAGAACTAAAGTAATCCTCAATAAGATCCTAACAAATCACCCTAAAAACATTCTAAATCTTTCCAGAAACCTAATTAGCCTATTAAATCATGGGATCAAGCTCAAATTCCTCGAATTAGCTCCAGGTTTGACCTTATTAGCCTGAGGGTTGACTTTTAAAATCAAGGCTTTACAGACCAAATTAAAAGCCTAAATAGACTTAATTCATCCTTAGGAATTCATTCAACACCACAAAATAAAGTTTTGAGTACTCAGACAATGCTCTCAGGTAGCTCCGCTTGAGGTGCGAAATAGAGTTGTTCAACAGAAGGTCCTAGAGGTTCTCAGTCATAATTGGAGGTCTAGTTAGGTTCTACAGATTCCTCTAATGCTCTCGAACCCATTTGCAAGGTCTAGACCCTAACAGAATCGCCTCTCCAACTCCGTAGGAGTTGGAGAAGACAAAGTTCAGTGAGGAACTCTAGACATTGAAACAAAAATCTAACTCCATAAAATTAATCCCTAAGTTTAAAATAATCTATCTGGAGCTTCTCAGGACAAGTCAAGGGCTGAAGCTTGGAACTGTCTCGTCGGAGCTCGCCAGAGCTCTGGTGAGTCCAAAAATATGTGCAAAGGTCAATTCTTATGCGAAACATACCATGAATGGTCTGGACGAACTCCTGAGGTTACAAGGAACCTCAAGAGATCAACAAGAACTTCAATTGATGAAGTTAACACTTAGTTCGTCAGGAACTCAGTGAAACCTGAGCTCTGAGTTCGACAAAACTCATGAGCTGATCTCCTTCTAAATTGAGTGAGGGGAACACTTTAGTAGGATCAGGTGAAGGTGTTGATATGATTAATTAGGTGGAACTACCCCTCCTGAGCTGCCATTGACAGCAAGCTTAGGAGGTTGAGGTGATTTAGGCGTCTTGAGTGTAGTTGATTATAGGTGTAATTAATTAGGTTAGGATGATCCTTAAGGTGTCGTGAGGGTGATGGAGGACCTAATTGGATGTGGAAATAGCTTTGAACACCTCACCGTAGACAGTGAGGTGTCAGGTGAAGGTGTTGGTGGATTAGGTGTTTAAGTGCTTAATTAAGTGATTTAAGAAGTAGAACGGGGCCCTAAGATGATGATAAGGCAACGGAGGGCCCCAAATGGAGGTGTTCTAAGCTTGGAGGCCTTCGTCGTGGACAGCAGAGGTCTTCGGTGAAGGTGAAAGTGAACTAGGCGTATCAGCTGATAAATTTGAGGGAAAAGAAATGTAGGAGGATTGTGAGGGGGTAAGGATTGTGTTCAGGTGGTTGATAAGGTGGAATGAGGTCCAATGAGGTTGAATTTGACCTCGCCGGAGTCGGAGAAGGAAGTCAATATGCCATGTCGTGCACCTATAGACTCCCGATGTGGAACTAAGTCTCCAGTTCCAGATCAAACTTTAACCATGATTCCTAGCAGCTCAGTTCATGAAATTGTTCGAAAGCTGATCAGATGCTCTATCTGATCCACGCATCAATTTGATGCTCTAAACTTATTTTGTCTATCGATTTGATGGCCGAAATCAGATGTGTCGCACCGCCAAAATGGCCTGCAGAGAGGAGAACTCAGGTCAAACGACGTGAGGAAGGCCTGTGGAACTTAACTGAAGGCTTGACTACCTTCAGAAAGTCAGTCCACGTCACTTAGATAGATAAAGGAGATTTTGGAGAAGGCTTAAGAAGCTCATAAGTTGAGGAGCTTTAATCTCGAAGCTCAGAGCTCGATTTTGAGCTTGAATTAGCTCAACAGATAGGTAACAACCTCAAGAAGAGGTCTGAATAGAATCTGAAGGTCAAAGATAACTGATCTAGGTGAATTTGAGACTTGAAACTCAACAGAACCATACTGAAACAGTATTGGGTACATTTTGAACCCAAATTGAACAGAAGAAGAGAACTTATCCAATCCTCAATAAAAATCATCAAATTTACCCTAATTGATCTTTAAATCAATTCAGGAGCTAAATTAGCGAGTTAAATCAGAAATTTAGGCTTTAATTCATCATCTGCAGCTCAACTTTGACCTATCCAGCTCAAGAGTTGACTTTCTGTTTTAAAGCTTTACATATCAAATTAAGGCCCTGGATTGACTTAAATCCATCTTAGAAATCTGATGCACACCTCAAAATTAGGTTTTGACGACTCCTGATGTGTTCTTAAATGTCATTGCCTAAGACAAAAGGTGTGTGTTTGGTGAACTAATCTATCAAGTTTCAGACTAAATAAAGGCCAAGGATAATCTAAATAGGTATCTCTTATGCTTCTGGAACAGAAATTAGGAGCTTAACAATAACAGAATCACTCCTCCAACTCCGCCGGAGTTGGAGATGCTTAGGGTTGAAGTACAAGATCAGGTCACTGAAGCTCTCAGGAGCTTCGGTAAGTCCAAAAGAAATGATGTCCTGGAGTTCAAAACTCCATAGAACTACTCATAAATAACCTAAAAGGTCTCCTGAGGTCACAAGGAACCTCAGGAGCTCGACAATTGAAGTAATTAAGGAAGAAACCAAAAGATATACTTCGAATTCAAAGAAAATGCAATCTAAGTTCGCTGGAACTCAGATTGACTCTCACTCAATTGAGTGAGGGAAACAGGTCAGTGGTGTGCAGTGATGGTGTATAGGTGAAAAATTAAGCGAAAATACTCCTCTGAGCTCGCCATTGATAGCAACTCAGAGGTTGAGATGAAAGTTAGGCGTTTGTGATTTAAGTGGTTATTTATCTAATTGAGACGTCGATTGGGGCCCTTAAATGATGTATAAGTGATGGAAGGCCCCTAGGAAGGTGATTTAAGCTCGGAGACCTCTGTCATGGACAACGGAGGTTGCCGATGAAGCTGATGATGAACTGGGTGTGTCAGCTGATAAAATAGTGAGGAAAGAAGCAAAGGATGATCGTGGAGAGTAGAAAAAAGTGATCAGATGCATGAAATAGTGAAATAAAGTCCGCCATGGTTGAACTTGGCCTTACCGGAGTTGGGGAAGATGATCTAAAAACTTAACTAACATTACTCTAATTAGCTACCTAGCTAATCTAAACTAATGCCTAGCTATCTACTGTTACTTGGATGAAGTAGGGGAAAGAAAACTCCATCGAAAGCTACGTAACGGAGGAGGAAATCAAAGGTTTTGAGGTACAGCTTCGGTGAGAAAGGAAATAGAGAGGAAAAGGGTGACAGGATTCCAAGCCCTATCACAGCTGAGAGAGAGGAAGAGGAGGTGAGGGAGGCGAACGCCTCTGGTGAAGATGCTCCCAAGGATAGGTGAGAGGTTGCCAAAGATGTTGGAAGAATAGCCTATCGTTGGTTTAGTGGGGGAAGAGGGAAGGGAACTGACCCTTAAAATCGAAGGGGTGGTGTTGGTTCCGAAAATCGTCACAAACAGAAGTTGAGTTTTGAAAATCCGTCGTTGTAGTGTGATTTGCGAGAAAAACTATCAACAAATAAATTTAACCGAAACTCGAAAGGAATTTCGGGTCGAACACAGGGAGGCGGACACTTGATTAAAATCACATTTGTTTTATTTGTCGCGAAGCAGATTTGCTAGATGAATTGAATCTAAACTAGCTATCTACTTAAAGAATAATGAATAAAAGAGAGAGAGAATATCACAAATAAAGACAAAATAGAGATAGAATAAACATGGATTTCATAATCATCGAGTAATGTTCATTACAACTAATCATTACACTAGAAAGCTGGAAAGATTACAACTAGAAAGCGGTAAAAAGAAGGTGGAGAGAAGTTATCCTCCTTGACAGCTACTTGGAAGATGAGCTACGTTGACGGAGTGCCTGGACGAAGGTGGTGAGATGAGGGACAAAGGAGAACGACGATGGACGATGGAGAACGGGGCAGGGCAACATCGCAGTGGGAACGGTGGTGAGAGCAACCGCAGAATGCTCTACGGAGGGGATGAGAAGGTGGAAAAATTATACGTTTAACTCTAATGGAGCATCTTGGGTTTGGGACAAGCTCTTAGAGCTTTGAAGGGGGTGAGAGAAGAGAGGAAGGGATGAGAAATTCGAGTGGTAGGGGTCTCCTTTTATAGTTGTAAGGATTGAGGCAATTTGGACATTTTACACTTGAAACCATTAATTCAGGGTCTTTAATGACTGATTTAAGCGTCATTAAAGACCCCAAACGTGGGCATAGGTCACGCGCACGCTGTGCCTCCTCTACCCGCGCCTTAACACCTATGCACATTCAAAAATCCAAAGTCGTTCGATCATGAGATCGGATGACTTAGAATCCATCTTGCCTGCACCTTGATAGCGCCTCATCGCATGCCTGCATGCGATCGGGTGTCCAAACTCACGTTCGATCGCACATGCGTGATTTGTGCACCCAGATCTCACCACGTTGCCACTTCATCCACCGTCTGCACCGCACCCAATGAGCAAATTTTGCCCGCGCCTACTTGCGGTCGATTTGAGCACTCGATGAGGCTTGAACTCGCACTCCACTTTTGCGTAGCACCTTCGCCTAACGCGCTACGACTGTGTTTGAGGTGTGCGCATGAATTTAGGCGTGAGCTCTCTCAGTCATTGGATCTTGATCCAATGACTGAAATCGTCTGCACGGTTGAGGAGAGAGAGGGCAACAGTGGGTCCTTGGGCCAATTGGGCAGCTGGGATGGCACCACGTGGTGACATCTTGGCCGTCCATCTTCTATGTCTTGTAGATGGTGCCACGGATGTCGAATTGGATCGATTTTTGCACCGTTGGGCTGCGATTGTCGATTCGAATCCATCAGTACAGTCGGATTTGTTATCTGAAGTGTGGATTTATGCCATCTTGGCCCTTGATCTCTGATCTTCCTCGGATTATATCTGATGCTATGGAAGTCCGATCTGGGCGATCTTAGAGTCGTTGAACTCCGATCGTCGCCCTGATCAGATTTGTATGGTTGGATCTTCAATCTGAGGCCCCAATTAAATATTACCCTATCACCTGACCATAAAAATGGGAAATTAACCTAAATTTTATACAATCTATCCTAAATGCATGATGATGCTTGTTATGCAATATTTATAATGTATAATGCAATTATATGCCTAAGAATGTGTAAAAATAGATGGTTTATGTGAAATAAACATGTTTACATCACACCCCCATGTTTTGCTAGTCCCTAGCAAAACTACATGCTATTTATAAAAGAATTAGGTCAGTTTTCTTGGGCAATAGTTATTTTTCAACGCTTATGAATTTCAACTACGACTTGAACTACAAAGACATAACAGCACCCAGGTGTCTGCCAAAATGCAGACCGCTTCAAGTCCTCACCTTATTCAAAGAAGGATCTTTTTCTTCTTTTCTATTTTTTTTTTTGGATTTTTGAGTTTAGAGTTTCGGAGCAGCTTTCTACGCCCACTCAACCCACCCAAGACTCGAAGAGAACCCTAAGTTCTAAGAATCTTTGTGTGAAATGTGATAGACTCACTGATTGACGATTAGAACGGACTTCAGGTTTCTATGCCCTTAAGTGACCTTGAAAAGAAATTCTACCTAAAGGTGTATCTATTCGACCAGTAGCTTTCTCCCTATTTTTATTTTTATGGGGTCAACACAAGGGAAAACCCAGTGTATATCTCTCCGACTTATTCTACTTCTCTGCTTTTTCCTAAGTGTTTTAGAATTATACGTGCATTTCTTGAGTCGGGTTCTGGACAACCTACCAATGGGTTGTTACCTATGATAACTTGCCAACCATACTTGTGCGGTGAAGTGTGGCTTATTTCTCTTTTTTTTTCTTTTCTTTTCTCCTTTTCTTTTTTTTTGTTTTGGATATTTTTCTATTTTTTTCTTTTTTTCTAAGTAGGTGGCTTTCCTGATTTAAGATTTACCTAAAGGCAGCATGAAAAGAATGGTTGTGTGACTGGGCTTTGGACAACCTACCAATGAGCTGTTACCCATGATAACTTGCCAGCCATACCACTCTAGAAGGTTCATTAGTTACCCAATTTTCACTAAAATCATCGAAAAGCAAGTCAGTGCAAATAGTGTGTAGATGCTTAGACTTAAAATCCCCTCAAATCAAAGGACGAGTTGATAAGTCGTGTACTTATCACCCCAACTTATTTAACCAATTGAAATATGAATTTAGAATGGCGAGGACTTAAGAAATAAATCCATATTTTAGTGGACACCTGGGCTAATTAAGCCCGAAGACCTGAAGGGTCTAAGTGTTCAAATCATGCAGTTTCATTCTCTAAGATTGAAAATTGTCTAAAGCCCAAGTCTTCTTTCCTAATTCAACTTTTTTTTTCTTTTTTTCAAAAATAAAGAGAAAATAACAAGAATCAACGGAGCTAACAAGATGATTCAGATAATGATATCCACCCCCGCATGCCTATCAATGCAATGTCCTCATTGTATTAAAAAGACATGAAATAGAGTGGAGTAGAGTAGAAAGCACCTGAATTGCGTGAATAATAGGTCGGCTCTGAGATGAAAAGAAACTGTATACATGCTGAATTTAGTGCCTTCAGCTAGGCAAACTATACAAAGAAAAAGAAATAAAGAATTCACATGTGTAGGTCAGAATCAGAATGAGAAAATTTAGCTTTGGACCTGCAAGGAGAAGATGCCCACAGATGTGGACCAGATTGTGATGCAGATCCATACCCCATGGTTGAGTATATCTAAGGTTTTGGATAAAAGTTATCCAAAACCTAAGATCAGTATGCAAGCGGGGTCGGGCCTGCGATTTGTGAGGATGCAACCCAAGTCTAAAAAATCGGATAACAAAGAGATCAAGCTCAAAAGGATAATCAATGAATGTGTGCTTGGGTTGGACATCCTTTGAGTCAAAGATATCATAAGGGTCCTGGGAGAAGGTTTATGGTTTCAGACAATTAGGCACCCTTAGACTCGGTCTTTTACTTCCTCTGGAATTGGCTTCCCAAATCATCATTTCCCAATTCCTATCATCCTCAATCAGAATTTTGAATTCTGTGACCTCTTACATATTAATCACCCCATCTAAAATGTCCAAGTCCAAGATTTATTGCTGAATCAGAATTGACTTGGGTCTGGTGATCTCAAAAACAAAATCATCAATATACTCAAAGGGGTGTAATTGAGGAATGGGGCTTTGAATTGAATCCTTCATGAAATCAGGATCTGAATCCACCATGCGAGCCCCAACAGAATCAAGTTCCTCAATTTCAAGGCCATCAAATGATTTATCAGATTCCTCAGGCACAGTCGTCTCATTGAAATCATGTGCTGTAAACTCAGGTGAGACTTCACATAATGAATCTTCACCTTCATAATCAAAGAATTCTAAATCCACATTAATGTATGCCTCAAAATCATCAATCACTTTATGTTCCATGGAGACATACGTTTCTTCTCACCCTGGCTCAGGGATCTCAGGTGAAGTAATCAATTCATCCTTATTTGATTGGTTTAGAACAACCTGGTCAACCCTGGTCTGAGCGGATTCTGACATCGGCTCTCCTGTCAGGGGTTCATCCTGGGAATCCTCCCAAGATTGGACTAGAGAAATCACAAATCTCATCCTCAATTTTGATAACTTCCCAAGTAAAATCTCACTCGGGCCTTTATCCGTAACATCCTGGAGCCAATCCAACAAATAGTTGTTAAGATTGTCAATCATTTTAATCAAGGGCTCCAATTCTTCAGTGCAATGTGTTGGCTGAGCTTCTATAGATTGCATGGTATTCCTTAAGTTAGCCAACACCTTATCGTAGACCTGGTTAACTTGAACCAAATGGTTTAGTTCAGGGTTGGGTGGGTTTGGGTTTAATTTGGGGAAGTCAAGGAATTTAGGTTCTTGATACCCTCCCTGATAATAGGTCACTTTTGGTTTCCCATAAGGAGGTGATGACTTATAAGCAGTGTAATCTAGGGAAAGGTAAGGATCAGCATATCCTTCTTGATTGTAGATCATATTAGGTTGTCCAAATGAGGGCGGTGATCTATTATCGATGTAGCTCGAAGAAGGATAAGAATCAAGATTATGGTGTCCAGGGTTAGACCCTGAACACGGAGGTCCGGAACTGTATCCCCAATCAGGATTATCTCAACTAGAAGATGGATGAGAATAAGTTTGGTTGGAATAATAATCATTTTGGGACTAAGTAGTGGTAGGAGGGTAGGAGTTGAAGTGCAAATAGGATGTGGAAGGATCCATGACAGACGTGAGGAAGAAAGATGCCCTGCAATACAAACAAACCTGTCCTTAAGTAGGCTAGCCAAAAGACCAACAAACTCCCAGAACCCATCTTGAGATGAAGAAACGATTTGATTTACTTCTTTTCGGTCAATCCAACCAGTTAGAGGGAGGGGCTAGGGAGAAGGTTCTTCCTTTAGCTTGCGCCTCTGGTTCCTAGTGTACCCCCCAACCGCAATCATTTGATTCTGCTCCCCTAGCTAGACATCAGATTGAATGGTAGAAATAGACTAATCGAAAATAATCTCGACCTGGGCTCTAAAGAGAGAGTCCAATCCTTAAGGGCAACGTCTACTCTATTTTAATTAGGGTTAGGTTTGAATGTGCTTTAGAATGTGATGGGCTCTTTTTCTGGGTTGTGCCCTTAATGTGATTGATATGTGTGTGTGTGCACAACCAATGGTTTTCAAGCAAGATTATTTTTGGATGTGGTGAATTTTAGGGTTTAAATCTTGCTTAGTAGCTTTTAGGATTCAACTTTAGGTGTATTCAATCAAGTTCAGTTGGAACACTAGGTTTTGAAGGCATAGGTGAAGATGTTTTCCTTTAAATCTTAAAAGAATGTGGAGTGATTGGTAAATACCTAAAAGTTGAACCTATGTGGCAGCTATTTGATGAGTTATTTTTAGTTGAAGTGGTACGACCCAAATAACTCAAACAACTTGCCTGATGCATCACATAATTAGGCACACAAGTGATTACCTAATGTGATTTCTACTCAATTATGTGTTGGTAAGTGTACCGGTCCCAAAGATCGGGTTACCGGTTGAGTACGAAGAATCAGAAGAGGTTGTGTACCTCTGTGAGATTTTTTTTATTTTTTATTTTTTAATATGTGGAGGGTGAGGCTAGTGGAGGTGACAACCAAACAATCAAAACTAACCTTAGGGTTTATGAGAACTCCTAAGTTAATTAGGGCTTGTGTTATTAAGTGATGGAATTAAATCTAGTGGGTGGGGAGGTGGGGGTAAACTTACAGACCCTTCAACAACACTTTACTCCAATCTATCACTTTTTCTCTCCTCGTGAGAGTACCTGCAATCACAATAAGGGAGGAGAAAAGTGAGGTAAAAGATAAGTAAGGCGGGAAAATGTGAAAAATCAAAGAGCGTCGCCTCTCTAGCAACAGTGCCAAAATGTTGGTTCGGAAAATCATTGCAAATGAAAGTTGAGTTTTGAAAACTCATCGTTGTAGTACGATTTGTGAGAAAAACCATCAACAAATAAATTTAATCGAAACTCGAAAGGAATTTCGAGTCGAACACAGGGAGGTGGACGTTTGATTAAAAATCGTGTTTGTTTTATTTGTCACGAAGCAGATAAGTTGGTCGAATTGAATCTAAATTAGCTATCTACTTAAAGAATAATGAATAGAAGAGAGAGAGAGAATATTACAAATAAAGACAAAATAGAGATAGAATAAACATGGATTTCACAATCATCAAGTGATGTTCATTACAACTAATCATTACACTAGAATGCTGGAAAGATTACAACTAGAAAGCGGTAAATCTACTCTAGAAAGCGGTAAAAGGAAGGTGGAGAGAAGTTATCCTCCTCGACAGTTGCTTGGAGGACGAGCCGCGTTGACGGAGCGCCCGGATGATGGTGGTGAGATGAGGGACGAATGAGAACGATGATGGACGATGGAGAATGGGGCAGGGCGATGTCGTAGCGGGATCCGCTTCCTGAACGACGGTGAGAGAACAGCCGCAGAATGCTCCACGAAGGGGATGAGAAGGTGGAAAAATTATATGTTTAACTCTAATGGAGCATCCTAGGTTTGGGACAAGTTCTTAGAGCTTTGGAGGGGGTGAGAGAAGAGAGGAAGGGATGAGAAATTCTAGTGGTAGGGATCTCCTTTTATAGTTGTAGGGGTTGAGAGCAATTTGGACATTTTACACTTGAAAACATTAATTCAGGGTCTTTAATGATGGATTTAAGTGTCACTAAAGACCCCAAACATAGGCGTAGGTCACGCGCACCCCGTGCCTCATCCACTACCCACACCTCAATGCCTACACACATTGAAAAATCCTCAGCCATCCGATCGCGAGATCGGACAGCTTAGAATCCATCTCGCCCGCGCCTTGATAGCACCTCATCACGTGCCTGTGTGCGATCGGGAGTTCAAACGTATGTTCGATCACGCGAGTGCGATCCGTGCTCCCAGATCATGCCATTTCGCCGCTTCATCTACCGTCTGCACTGCATCCAACGTGTGAATTTTGCCCACACCTACTTGCGGTCAATTTGAGCGCTTGAAGAGGCTTGAACTTGCGCCTCCACCTTTGCGTAGCACCTTCACCCAACATGCTAGGACTACATTTGAGGCGCGCGCATGAATTTAGACATGAGCTCTCTCAGCCGTTGGATCTTGATCTAATGGCTGAGATCGTCTCGCGGTTGAGGAGAGAGAGGCAGCGGCAGGTCCTTGGATCGGTTGGGCAGCTGGGATGGCACCACATGGTGCCATCTTGGCCGTCCATCTTCTATGCCTTGTAGATTGTGCCACGGATGGCGAATTGGATCGATTTTTGTGTCATTGGGCCATGACTGTCGATCCAAATCCATTCGTGCGGTCAGATTTGTCATCTGAAGTGTGGATTTACACCAACTTGGCCCTTGATCTCTGATCTTCCTCGGATTATATCTAATGCTATGAAAGTTCGATCAGGGCAATCTTGGAGTCGTTGAACCTCGATCGTCGCCCTGATCATATCCGTACAGTTGGATCTTCAATTTGAGGCCCTGATTAAATATCACCCTATCACTTGACCATGAAAAGTAGAAATTAACCTAAATTTTATGCAATCTATCCTAAATGCATGATGATGCATGTTGTGCAATATTTATAATATATAATGCAACTATATGCCTAAGAACACTTAAAAATAAACGGTTTACGTGATATAAACATGTATAAACATGTTTACATATGGTGGATGCTATTTATAGGTTGCGGTGGTGGTAGAGGAGGCTGTATCTAGACGGATAGAGGTCTAGGTGCGTCGTACCTACCAGCGTCGTCTCCGATGCCAGTAAAATTACTCTCAAACTCTAAATAGGATTAATGGTGCATCCACACTTTCGAATGAGGAGAGGAAGGTGAGTCGAAGCTCAGAAGCTCGGGCGAAGGAGTTCTGATGGTGGACAGGCAGTGATCGGAAGATGTGGACACTGACATACAAGAGCTGTTTAGACACTGACGAAGAAGAAGAGAAGGAAGAAGACAACAATCACAAGGACGTGAATGCAAGAGAAACTAAGGGCCTATATTGAATAAAAGGACTCAGTGGAAATAGAACCTAAGGACCTAAATGTAAACTAAGGCATTCAGGGCTTATTTTAATTTAAGTTTTCTCCCTTTTTAGCTATATTTATTTAAATGATTAAATTACTTAAGTTAATTAGATACTTAGGGTTAAATAATGCTTAAGTTAATTTATATATTAATTAGATAGCTAAATTTGTATGATTTGAGTCCAAATTATTAATTAAGTTATTGATAATATAATTTGATGTTTAATTTAATATTTTTAACTTATTTTTGTGGTCCTTAGCATTTTGTCCCTTATATTATAATTAAACCCTAAGTAGACATATTCTTAACTAATTAACTAGGGAAACTAGTTAATTAGGGGTATGTAAGAGCCATGAGGAGTCTCTCATTAGAGGACCACAGAGAATAGCCATGAATCAAATTGCCCTCCGAAGCTCTAAAAGTCAGCCTCACCAATGTATCAACAACAAGAATAAAGAGTAAAGGGGCCACCAGGTACCCCTACTGGACCCCCTTCTATAGTTGAATCCACTGGCCAGTCAGTCTCCCATTGACCAAGGGAGAGAAAGAAGAGGTAGTGATACATCTTTTCATCCATTGGACCCATAGCACCGGGAAACCCCTTTGTCGCAGCACCTCCCAAAGATAAGGCCACAATAAGGAATCATAAGCTTTAGAAAAGTCAACTTTCCAAAGAAAAGCCTTACGCTTCATCCGCATCCAGTGGGAAAACATCTTCTGGGTTAAAACAAAAGACTCCTGAAGTGAGCGTCCCTTCAGAAAAGTGGACTGAACTGGGTTAACAAGCTCCCCCAGAACCTTCCTTAACTAGTTTTCCATAATCTTCCCAACTAGCAGATAGAAGGAGTTGGAAAGAGCTATGGGCGGAAAATCCCCTAGGAGATCCACACCCTGCTTCTTAGGTAACAAGAAAAGGAAAGATTTATTTAACCTTTCAAAGCCAAAGTTACCTTCCCTAAACTCCATGAATGCTACCATGACGTCTGTCTAGAGAAGCTCCCAAAACTCCAGATAGAAAAAACCTGGAACCCGTCTAGACCAGGAGAACACTCCACCTTGAGCCCTTTAAGGGCCTCTGGGGCCTCCTCCTCAGAAAACGGTCTAACTAAGACCGCAGCCTGCTCCTTTGGAAGTTGGGGCATACTCAAGGAAGCCAACCACCAACACCCTCGTTGCTCGGCTCTAGTCATCTGTTGAAAGTAGGAATTCACCATGCTGTAAATATTATTAGGATCTTCAACAACCTGCTTACCCTTCCTTAAGGAGGAGATGAGGTTGACTCTTCTCCTAGCACTTGCAGAGGCATGGAAGAATCTTGTATTTGCTTTGCCATCCTTGAGCCAGAGGTGCCTCAACTTCTCCCTCCAATCAATCTCCCTTTTAAGGTCCCTAACAACTGCCACCCCCTAACAAGCCTTTCTCTCTACCTCGACCATAGTAAGGGGGGTTCATTTACTTATTTTCTAACCTCTCTTTTCTTTAATTTACTATCTTGCAGGAACCCAATCGAGGTGAGCTAAAGGCAGTAGATCGGAGTAAAGTGTGGGTTTTCAAAATATGTAAGTGCACTTTACCCTGCCCATAGATTTCATTTCTCCATTAAATACTCAGATCCAAATCAACTTAGGTGTTTGCACAAACCCTAGGTTAGTTTTGGTTGTTGTTTGTCACCTTTACTCGCCCCACCCACAACATAAAAAAATTAAATACAAATAAATATATTGCTTCTGATTGTGGCATAAGATTATTTGTACATCTTAAACACCCACAAAGTTAATGCACACTATTTCTCTGATTTAGTCACTAATTGGGATTCTGACCTGTGGACCCGGTACACTCCAACCAACTACACACACAAGTGGTTAAAAATCTAATCATTTTCTACGTGCCTTGATCAATGGTGCAAAATGCCAATTGTTTGGGCTGCACCACTTAATTTAAAAATGATTCATCTAGTAACTTGCTTCATAAGACTTAATTTTTAGGAACTAACTAGTCACTCCTCATTATTTTTTATTTATAAAGGAATATACTCACACCCATGATTTCAAAACTTGATGTGCCTCACAGTACTTTGATTGAATACACCTAAATTGAATCCTAAAAGCTACTAAAACAAGGTTGAACCCTAAAAGACACTTCATCTTGAATAACCTTGTTTGAAAACCCTAGTTGTGCACGCACACACATTAATTGATTTTTAAGGGCGCAACCCATTTAAAGGCCCTATCACATTCTAGAGCACACTCAATCTGAAGCTTAATTAAAATTGAGTAGATATTGACCTTAAGGATTGACTCGCTCTTCGGGGCTCAAACTAAGATTATTCTCAATTAATTTGCTTCTATCGGTCCATCTGATGTCTAGCTAGGGGAGTACTGTCAAACGATAGTAGTTGGGGGTATCAAAGGAACTGGAGACACAAGCCAAAGGAAGAACGTTCTCCCTAATTCCTCCCTCTAACTAGTTGGATTTAGCAGATAGAAGTAGACCAAATTATTTTTAATCTTAAGCTGGGTTCTGAGAGTTTGTAGGTCTTTAGGCTACCCTACCTAAGGACAGGATTGTTTTCTTGTGTTGTAGGGCTCCTCTTCCTGTCCTTTCGACTTCCTTCCAGTGCATGCTTGGAAGGAGGTCATTGAAACCTAGTTTGGAAGGACCATTAGACCATTCTAGGAGGCGAAGGTTGAGTTACAACAAAGCAGACTGATGAGTCCACTTTAGTGGACCATTATTAGGCCTAAAAGTGTTAATTCCATATTATTTATATTCATTAGTTCATGTATTTTATCTTGTAACAAGTGCATGTGTTACATTATAGTTTTGAGCACATTTTATTATATTTTTCACTTGATTTCAATGAATTCAGAACCAATGTGTCATGTTAATAATACACGCTTGCATGCAGGGGCAATTTGGGAAGAGGAGAGGCCAAGGGCGAAGAAATTCGATTGGACGTTGATGTTATTCTCAAGACTGGCAAGGCCCTTCTGCAATTTCACCTCCACTCTTTATGCACCAGCCTGTGACCTTGCTACACACTCTCTTTACGCAAAGCCAACCCAACTTCTATATTGGGCCATGGTTAATTAAAGTAAAGAGAATTCAAAATCACTGAAATTGTGGTCGTGGTTCAAGCACTGCTGTGGAGGAGGGAGTATAAAACTTCTCTTCTAGCGCAAGGGATTCATCTTCTTCGGCCACTACTTCCTCTCTTCTCCCATTCGTCACCATGCACCAAGCTTACACCATGATCAAAGCGTGCACCATGCACCATCTCACCACCTTCTTTGAACAAACCCCCCCTCTCCTCTGTTTTCTTCTTCTTCCTCTTCCTCTATTTCACAAAGAACCCAACACCCTCACCACCACATCCACTCACAGTCACCACCGTCGGTTACCATACTCGATGCCAACAACATGAATGCCACCTCCATGCTCTACTGTGCCTTCCCTGCCCTTGCACACCGTCAGCCAGTGGCTCAACACTCGCCATGAGCACCCATGCCGTCGGTCTCGTCCTCACAATCTAGCAGCTTCTAGCCTCCTCACGCCAAGCCACCACCACCATCGCGCTCCTCCTCTCCAGTTGACCACTCTGGTCACGTTAGTCGTCGATCGTGGCTCCCTCTCACGTGTGCGGTGAACCCACCTTGCCGATGACTGCGGCCTCATTGCTGGCGGTCATTCCACGTGACTAGCTGATTGTTATCGGTCACCTTGGTCTGCGTCGTCATCGCCAACATGACGACCAGGATCTAGTTGACCCCCACTGCACTCCAGTCGACCACCTATGCTCGTCCCCATATGCGAGTAAGAGAGAATGGAGATGCTCTATTCTGCTACAGTGAATAGTGAATTGGTATTTACATTCATTATCGTTGCCCTTTAAGGAATTGAGTTTTATGTATATATTATTGAGTGAAGTTGCTGACATGCCCTCTTAGTCTCTCTTTTCCTCTCTTACTCTCTCTTAATCTCTTAGTGTCTCTCATGGCCACATTACATGTTATAGATTTGGATTTAATTATTTTCGTGCAACGAAGTTGATATATTTGTGAACATGAATGTGATATATATATCACATTAGGTCACATCTAAGCCTCCTAAAATTTATATAAAAATATTCTAAGAGGTTTTACCCATGGTTTGACCATCTGAACCTGTTTTGACCAAGAATAGAGTTTCAGACGGGGTTTTACCCTAATTTAGGCTTCGGTGCAAATTGCCCATTCAAACGTGGTCAAAACTCGAATCCAAGTTTACCATCAGATTCCTTGGGTCCAAATTAGGCTAAGACCAAAATTTGGGTCCAATCAGAGTTCATCTTGACCTAGTTTGCAATCTAGCCCCTTAAAACTCTATTTCTCTCATTTAAACCCCTAACTTTCGATTTTATTATGATTAGGTCCCTAAGTTTCTCCTCTTCTTCATGTTTTAGTCCCTGCTGCCATTGTTAGGTCAATCGACCTATAGACGAGCTTTGACTTGATCAAAACTCATCAAATCAACTCCAAATCCCACCAAATTTGGTAGGAATGGTGTTCACATTGCAGAGAATCATCTGATTAGCATCTTGGACCTTGATTCACTGTAGAAAGCCCTAGCGACGCTCGTGAAATCTGTGGGTTTCTTGATTCTAAATTGAAGTCTAATTGGGCTTCTTTCCTCAATTAGAGTTCAGTCTGAGCTCTATAAGAACTCCCGAAACTCTAGACCGTCCTCCTTAGCAAGGTTTTAGGCCAAAAATCCCTCTTCCTCCCCTTCCTTCGGCCTACTCTGACCAAGCTCTTGTGAGCTTCTCGATCTCCCTCTGCCGCCCTCTACCACGTATAATAGGCAGAGGGAACATCTTCCTCTCCTTCGTCCGCACCTAGTAGGCCAAAGCCAGGGCTCTCTGACCCCTTCTTCCTTACCGTCTCTCCCACCAGAGCTTCATCCCCTCAGGCGTCGACCAATCAAAGCTGGCGTGGATCTCCTTTCCCCTTCGTTTGTAACTAGCTCAATCTCTCCCTCTATGTCTCTAGTATTGGTCTAGGTCCTTAGAACTTCAATTCAACCAACAACGCCCCTTCTTCCCCTCCGTCTTCTCCTCCTCTGGCGTAGCTTCGATGAGCTCGCCCAGCCACATCACGCTACCAAACGCCACACCACCACCTCCATTAGCATTGTCTCACCTCCACCTTCAAACACCCTCTACAAATTTTGCCGTCCACCCACTCCATAGCTCCATCGGATGATCCATCACACAGCTACCTTCTCTGACGTCGTCCAACCACTACACTGCACCAACCATCAAATCTCTAGCACCAACACACTCCTCGCACCATGGAGAGTCTTTTGAACCTTCTAACTGGGGCTCTTAGCCCGTATTAGTCTTTTCAGGTCTTTGCTGGATGTCTGTCGCCACCTCCATCTTCCTTGATGTTTATTACTATGCGCCGACCACCACTGGACTCAAGACCACTCCCAATCAACTCGGCTTCATCTCCTGAAGGAGTCTACATCCCAAATCGAGCCCAGCATCAGCATAGCAGTAGCCAATTATGAGAAGAAGAGCAGTAGCTCTTGCATTCCAGCATTCTAGATAGTCCCACCTTGTGCGTGGATGATTCGTTTGCTACATATAAAAGAAACTCGTGTCGTTGCCTTGCTACCCATGAGATGAGGGTCAGGTTTCCTTTCACTAAACCCTCACTCCTTTCTCAGCTCACACACTCGGTGAGCCTGGACCTTATATTAGACCCGATAACTCAGCTACTATGCATATCATTTACGTGGATTAGAGAAATATAAAGAAAATCTAAGGAGGGTAGGGGGTAGGTTTTGCCTCAGGTCTCGTGGCCTGTGCCTTGAGAAGCATGCATGCCCACTTAACACTTAGCATCTCTGAGGCTTGGCACCCTTGTCCCTGTTCTGAGCTTTGAAAGGTTAAGTCGTCTGGCTCTTTGGTCCGACGTCTGAATTGGTTTTGATTACTGTGGATATATTTGATTCTGACATGGCTATTTGAGAATTAATTGGTTGAAGCCACTATTGAGAAATTTGAGTTAATTGCTTACATTGAACATGTGATTAATTTGGGGATATCCTTGGTGATTTAAATCACCATTGTTTTGAGCTCTTCTTTCTTTTTTTCCCATTATTTCTTGAGAGACAATTTGGGCTGTTATTGAATATTTTTTTGATTACTGATATTCATTACATATTTTTATCATTGTGCTCATTATTTCTAATTAAGATTAGTACTTGAATTCCATATTTGCTCCTTGCGAACGACCTTAAACTCATTCCTATTTTCGAGCACTCTACAAATTTAAATGTTGTAAAGTGATTTTCGTTGACTATACTACGACGCGATACATACTTTAAACAACGACTCTTGCTGCACCAACATGGATACATGTTCTTGAATGGGTTGAATCCATCATTTGCAAGTCCCAATCTCACATTCCGTGCCTCCTTTGTGAATGATGTGTGATTCTTGTTAAATATATTCCACTCATTAGAATCTATTGGATGACGGACGCGTCCGTCTCTTGATTTATTCTTCTGATGCCACACCATTAATTTTGTTGTTTTACTTGATATGAATAGGTGTTATAACCTAGGGATTAATGAAAAATAATGAACCTTCTCTGATTGTTTCTTTCTGCTTGTATTTGTTGATTTACTCACCTTATACCTTTCCTTACCACATTTGAGATGATTGAATAACCCTGAGTACTCATTTCCATATAGGACACAATCATTACTACATGCATCAATCTTATCTTATTTCATTCCAAGACTACGTATCTGCTTCTTCGCATCATACCATGACCTAGGGTACCCAATAGGATTATTCAATCGCTCCCCAATGAATTGAAGGACCTCAAATACTAATTTTGCTGTGGCTCTATTCATCACTTTCATTTGAAACAATTTCAGAAGGAATGACAACTTCGACATTGATGTTATTCCAAGAGCAATAGGATCCTCTGCTGCCTTGACTGCATCATAAAACTCATTATAATCTCGTAATGTCTCATCGTGATCTACATCCTCAGGGTCTACTGCTATTATATCATGTAACATTCATTTAATTCGTCTCTCTGATTATCATCACTTTGTTCTACATCGTTAATTCTATCATATCTACCTTTTTCTGTGATTTGGTTATCATGAGCTGTCCAATTTACATAATGCTACCCCCAACCGTTACATATCACATGTTCGAAAATAATGTCTCGATCAAGGAAAAACCCATCCAATAGCATCTACATGGGCATAAAATCTGCTCAAGAAATTCTCATCGTCTAAATGTCTTCCTATCATCATTAAATGCATACTCCAGAAATGAAATCACTCAATTCTTGTATTCATAGTAATTCGAATTCCTTAGATTAATCCCTGGCTTATCCATGATAACCTAAACTTCAATGTCAACCACTCAGAAGTTAGATTCAAATAAAGAAAATGTGTATTTTAAGAAGATTTTCACTTGATAGCAATCCTTGAATATTTGATCGCGACATTACTTTGTAAATGCAACTTTTGTTTGGAGAAATTTCAGCAGCATTTTCTTATACTTCTCCAGTATACCCCCCAAGATTAATCGTAACCACATTCCTAATAGCCCCCACTTTAGGGCGCTTTAGGAATGTAGCTAAGATCAGTTGGTATATTAGAGAAGGGGGAGAAAATTGAACTGAAATTTCTTCACACACTAGCTAAATGAAAGAAGTACCCTTAACTTGTGAACAAATCTTTAAGGACCCTCTTTAGCCCGATACTGCACCGAACTAAAGATGATCAAGTCTTATGATATGCTATAAAGATAACGCATCATGTATGTAAGTGAAGTATACACACACTCCTCATTGTCCATATAACATGAAAATAAGTCTTGACAGGCAAATATTTGACACAATTATATCTCTCTCACAACTTATATCTTAGGGGTTAGAACTCCTATTGTTTGTCAAAAGGTGCATCTAAATTGGTGCAAGTGTGTGTATCTAAATTTAAAATGATTCTAAATTTAATTTACAAATTTCTCCACACCTCAAAACATAAAAATCCTAAGCCCTAAACTGAACAACTAAACCCAAAAACTATAAACTAAACCTAAACTCTAAATTCTATACCCAAAACCTAAAATCCTAAAAATAAAACCCTAAATCATAATTCAAAAATGAAAACCCTAAATCAAAAATCAAAACCCAAAATCCTAAATCCAAACTCAAAACCTATAACCAAAACCTAAAATAAAAAATTGTAAGCCTAAACTAAAAACAAAAAAAACTAACTTAAACCCTAAACAGAAAACCCTAAATCTAAATTGAAAACCCTATTATCTAAATCCAAAACTCAAAACCTAATACCAAAATCCAAAATAAAAAATCCTAAACCCAACCTTAAACCTTAAACACAAAACCTAAAACCTAACCTAAAAACAAATAACCATATCCTAAACCCTAAACACAAAACCATAAACCCAAAATGTAAATCATAATCATAAACCCTAAACCTATACCTACACGCAAACCATAAGTCAAAAAATTTTGGCAGAGTTTATCCTATAATATGAGATTTCTCTTACATCCTCCATACACAAAACTGCATCACAACAAATGTGGGCACACCCCCACAATTGAAATGTCACAAGGATTCAAATTAAATGCAAATTTAACTAAACAGTTTTAATGAAACTAAGAGTGGGAACACCCCACAATTAGTAACTACATATGTGAGCACACCCCACAGATAACAGCTACTAGTAATTTAACTAAACCAAATTAACTAAACCTTTAACCAAACATTCAATATAAACTAATAACTTGTTAATTGTTTCAATGCAATGCAATTAAATTAATCTAAACCTAAGGGGGGAAATTGGGGAGGGAGACGAGGTGGATGGATCAGGTGGTGGTGTTGGGAGGAGGAGATGGTGGCGGTGGTGGTCGTAGGAGGTGGTAGTGGTGGCCTGAGGTGGTGGTGGTGGGGGCAGGAGGAGGTATTGGTGTTAGCGGCAGGAGGTGGTGGCCTAAGGGGGTGGTGGTGGCCGTAGGAGGAGGTGGTGATGGGGGCAGGAGGAGGTGGTGGTGCTGGTGGTAGGAGGGTTGGTGAAGGCAAGGGGATGGTGGAGGAGGTCCGGTAGAGGCAAAGGGAAAAAGCCCTTACCGAGGGGTTGCCGTCAGAGGTGGTGGTGGTGATATGCGACGGAGAAGGAGCACTCGGTGGCGGTGCTACTGCGTAGTGGAGAAAGAAGGAAAGGGAGGAGTTAGGTGTAGGCGCGAGGGATTTAGGTCAACCATTCTCGGTGGTTTCCTCTACAATGGTCGAGAATGAGTTACAAAAATAACTTTTTTACATCGACAATTTTTGAGGACTATCATCGACCGTTTTATATTCATGGTCGATGATAGTCCTATCGTCATCGGTTAAGAACTGAAGACGATAATCCCACCTACCCACACTTTGACTTGAATAGGGGTAGTTAATGAAATGAATATTCTCAACCGTTATTTGTAGAATGGTCGAGGATAATAATATTGTCGACGATTCCATAAACTATCGACTGGGGACCGTCGGCAACAGTGCAATTTCTACTAGTGTGTTGCACCTGTTGTGTTAAAGTGTTCATCTGAAGTTGTGTTTGGAACAAGTGCTACAGATTTGGTGCACCTCTCTTTGGTTGTGGTGGGTTTGGAAAGTTAGGGTATGGAGGAGATGGAAAATGTTGTGGTGGTGGGGGAGGTGGGTGATGTGGATAGTGCGGAGGATGATCTTTAAAATCCTCGTATTGTGCAGAGTCGTGATCATCCTCAGGACGAATGGAGTGATGGATCGATGTTTGAGGCTCAGGAGGTAAGGGATTGATGATAATGTCATCATCAGCCATATCTAGCTTTATTTAATCATAATCAATTGATAAATGCTCCTACATAACTACCAAAGAGTCCTAATTCATTGCATATTTATTCTGAGAGATAAACATGAAAATAGGGGTAAATCTACAATTTAACAGAATATCCTAAATATAGAACAATCATGGGGTTTCTCAGGGGATAATTGAAGGTCAAATGATCATAAATGTCTAATAAGAGGGTCCATGCAGAACGAAACAGGTTTTCACTCGTTACGAGAATTAATGGACATTTGAAACCATAAAAACAGACCCGCTTAATTAACTAAAGTTCTGGTTAAGATAAAATTCACCTAAACCTTCTAAAATTCATAGAAAAATATTCCATATGATTTGGTACCTTTGATTTGACCATCAAGACCCATTTTAACCTAAAATAGTCTTAGACGGAAAGTTACCCTAATTTGGATTTCTACTTAAATTTCCCAATCAAACATGGTCAAAACCAAAATCCGACTTCACCATCAGATTCCTTGGGTCCATACTAGGTTTGTAGCAAAATTTGGGCCCAATCAGAGATCATTCTGACCTATTTTGCATTTTAGTCCAGTCTGATTCTTCTCACTTAAACCCCTAGCTTTCAAAATTATTTGCAAATACCCCCCTAACTTCATCATCTTCTTCACAAATAGGTCCCACTACCTTCAACTCCTAAAACCACTTCATTGATGACCTTCAATCAGGGATTACTCCCTAATTTCACAGCCAAACTCCTCCAAATTTGGAAGGAAGAATCATGAAGGATTTCCCTACAATCTGAGCCGCATCTTGGGCTCTAATTCCTACTCAATTCCTCATGCGAATCTTTTGAAATTTAGGGTTTCCTTGTGCGTGAAGCTTCCAAGCTTCCAAGCTTGGTATCTAAGCTTGGAATGCTTACCTAAGCCCTATAAAAGGACCCAGGTCGCAAGGTTGTGCTCCTTAGCAAGGTCTGCGGCCAAAAATCTCTTCCAAATCCTACCTCTGGCCCTTCTCCAACCAAGCTCTGGCGGTCTTCCTTCGCCATCTTCCTAGGGGTAGCCAACGGCCAAATTGTCCTGCCCATCCTCTTCCTCATCTTACTTCGCGCCTTGCCAGTCAAAACGAAGGCAGTCTTCCCTGTTCCTCGTCGCCGTCCCTCTCAGGAGAATTCGTCTTCCACGACGCCGGCTTGCCAATGCCGGTGTGAACCCTACCCCCTTCGATCGTTAGAGTAGGTTAGTTAGGATTATTTAGATTCTTAGGTTAATTCCCTATGCTCAAAACCCAAAAATAACCCTCGACATTGCCGTTCGCCCTTCATCTACCCCATCTCCGGCTGCTCTCCGGTGAGGCTTTCCCGTCATTCCACCACACCACACGCCTCGCCGAAACCCCCTACACCTCCGCCTCATCCATTTGCACTGAACCCCCATCTTTATTTCCCATTCCATCAATTCACGCGACCCCTCGAACAAACCCACCTTTGCACTCACTTTCCGATCCCGTCCGGCCACCATACAACTTTACACGCCATGAGACCACCCCGATTACATTCTCCAACATTCGGCGAACCTTTTGAGATGTTTTGACACAGTCGAAAGGCCTTATTCTCTATTTCAGGTCCCACACTGACTCTCCACCGCTGTGCCTTATCTTCGACGTTATTCGTGGTGTTCTAAGCACACAAGCCCCGGTGTTACACCTAGGAGATGTAGAAGAGCCTCAGGACCCTTCCCAGGTCCTTGGTTGAAGTGAACTGAAGTAGCCACATCAATTGAATGAGGCATCTCACTGTAGCAATGTGCAAGGGAGGGGACTTTAGTCCCACATCGTGAAGACAAGAGCACGCAATAGTGCATAAAGGGAATTTGTGTTCTGGGCTTATCTCCTCAGACATCAGGGGTGAGGTCCTCTTCACATCCACACTCACGAACTGACCCACCTATCTCACTCCTCGGCTGCGACACCCACGCACACAGCCTTGGACTCGGGTACGCGACCCGAATACCCGATAAGCCTGGTTTGAGAGAAAGAGGAGAGGAGGAAGGAAAGAAAGAGGAGGGGAGGGGTGGGTTTTTCTCCTGAAGGGCTTGAGCAACACTTAGTCGCTGTGAGCTGAAGGAGAAGCCCTGAGAAGAACAAGCTAAGGCAGAGAAGAAAAGAAGAAGGGTCATTCCAAAAGGACAAAGGAAAGGAAGAGGACTTGAAGGTTTGAGAAGAAGAAGAGAAGAAAGGCTAAGGAAGAAGAGCCAAAGAAGAAAAAGTGAAGAAGAAGAAGAGAGCAGCAGAAGAGAAGAAGAACGGAAACTTGAAGAGTACTGTAGCAAGCGACAGTTAAGTCGTTTGATTATCAAATCAAACGTCTAAGTACTGTTTATTTATTTAACATCATTTGAATAGTTGATATATATGTGCTTAGGTTGATAATTGGTGATCTAAATCACCATTAATTTATCTCAGATCTCTTTTTGTCACATTAATCTCTTGATATACTCATATTATGCATTGAAGAGCTATTTTGAGTAGAGATTATTTGTTGAATATCTTGATTATTGTGCTCATTTATATTTTGATTAAAGATTAGCATGTGAATTCCTATTTGCTCTCTGTTTTCGACTTCATTTCTAGATTTTCGAGCTATAAATTTATTTGTTGAGGAGTTATTTAGGAGACTTTACTACAACGAGACGCATTTAAACTCCTGAAGAGTTCTCTTCAACATTTTAGTATCGTTACCGGGGAGCAACACGTAATTCATCGCTAGTATTTATTTTATTTGATTATATTTGAGCACTAACTTGCCCTATTTATTTCTTGTGATTTTACGAGGTACATTACGAGGTGATCTTCCACGCAAATCAGCCATTCCCAGGGTAGGTAATATCTCTTCTTCCCTAATCTCCTAATCCCTGGAAGAGAAAAGGAAACAAATCAATTAGGAAATACCTGCCTTATTTTATTAGCAATTTTCATTTAAAAGCAAGTTTCCTGATTTGCAAAAAGTTTCATATTTTATTAAAGCTTGAGGCGATTCTATTTAGAATTCCCTACCCAAATTGCCTGTACCTATTAGGGATTACGCTTAATTTTTAAATCACTTTGGACTAACACGCTTCTTGCTTGAAGCCCAAGGTGAACATTTTGAGATCAAATTGGACTTGGAATAGATCCAATTAGGGTTTGAAGTGCTAGCTCATAGTTTTCTTGCATAAAGAGAATAAACCCTCTTGCATTTATGTGCTACCAAGCCCCTATTTGAAAAGATCTAATCAAGAAGAACCATAAAATCAGGCTCTAAGATTCACTTGAATCCTAAAATTGTGGACCTAATAACTTGAGAGTCAATTCAAGGTGATTTCTAGGTCTTGACCTAGATTTCATTCTGCCATCTTTAGGACAAGTCAGGTGAAGTTGACCTACATTGTAGGCCAACCAACCTCCAAATTAGATCACAATTCAAATCAACTTCTAATCAAGTGAAATTCAAGGCACTAATTAGGCTAAAATTGGTAGACTTAAGGTCTTAAGTTTGTACATTCTGGTCTACTTGGAACCACAGTGACAAGGAAGATCGGGTGGGGGAAACCCTGTAACCCGTGGGGACACTCTACCATGTAGGGGTCTTTACGGGGCTCTCCCTTCCTGGCTGCCCAGGTATTTCTTAGGTGTGCGGATTTCTAATTCAGAGGTATTATCCACCTCGAAACTACCTTAGTCATCCAAAAATCTTTGGGTGCCTTGATTTGATCTAAATAATATCTAGTCCCGTATCTTTTCTATAGAGCACACACATAGGAAGGTCCTTAGGTTTTTAACCTAAGGAACCTCATTAGATCTTCTTAGGAATTTCTTTTAGATCTAATCAAGTTCCAATCTGATCTTGAGTTTGATTCTATATCTTGATTCCATCACCTAATTTGAAAATGCAACCTGGCAATCCAGGAAGACTGTTTAGGAAACCCGAGTCCCAAATGAGCATGAAAGAAAAGATAACTGAGAATGCTTATAGACACCATGAAGAATATTGTAAAAGGGACATTTAGGATAAATTCAAGAAAACAATGGACCACATTTTGAACCATATAGAGATATATGGATACAACTAAACCACGGTTCAACCCGGGATGATCTCTTAGCAGAACACATTGAATTGGCGAAATTACACAACAACGATTGTATGCAATACTGGTCAAATCCTTTAATTTCGGAATAACTCCAGAATTTTTTGGAAAAATGGGGAGAATTGCTGAATAGGTTATATAGATCCATTGATAAAAAATACCTGTAAGAAGTTAATATGACAACTTGGAGTAATTCCAGTGATCCACGTAATTTCCCAAATCCCAGGTTTGATGATCATAGTTGTTATGGATCCCCACCCCAGATGAATTCATATTCAAATTTCATAGTAATTGACATTCCTGATCTTGATGAGGGTGGGGAGGATCCAATTGCAGGTGTTCCCAATTCTGAACCGGCCCTAGGAAACAAGGAGGCTAGTCCATCGAGCTTAGATTTCCCTGACACCTGTAATAATGAGCTTAAAATAGAACTTCTCGAGAATGTAAATCCCGAGCCTTATTTTGTTAAGGTTATTATCGAGAATGATTTTGACATCCCTATAGAGCCCAACCTAATTCTAGTGATCCAATCCTTACCCTTAACCTATTTGGGATAATCATGAGGCCCAAAATGATGAATGTCAGATTTTGAATTTGAATTACAATTCTAGGCCCGTATTTGATGAATACACCTCTCCAACCTCCTCAGAGACACTAATTGATTCTTCGGAAGTCACGCCAATCTATGATACAGAAATTGAGGAGTTAGATGAGCTAGGAATTGATTGGGTCTACCCTAAGAGCCAAGAACCTGAGTCCATACCTAATCAGGACACCTTTTTAAGCTCGGAATCTAAAACTAGGTTAGATCCTAGTTAGGTTGTTGATTCTACTTATCTTGATTCTTTCTGTGGTGGAACCTTTGATCTCGAATCGAGTTCAGAACATGATCTTCTCAAGTTCTCCGACAATTTTGAATGTTACTCTGATTTCGGAGAACTATTGTTTCCTAATGACTCAAAACCAGTTTACGACCTCAGCATCCATGACCCATTCTTCGACTTTGACTCTGAGGTCCCTGATCTCGAGATCATTAATTCAAAATCAAGTTCCATTAAGATGGAATCATTCCTTTTTGATCTTCAAGAATCAGAAACAAGTGCCAAGAGTGTCTGCAATCCCAAGTTCAAATCTTTTCTTGACTCAAATTTTCATGATCCTATAAGCACTCTCTAGGCATTTACATTTGATTTTGATGGACATTACGAGGACTCTTTGGATGAACCGACCTTTGAACCTTTTCTAGAGGAGCCCTCAACACATACAATTCTCCTTGAAGCCACCTCTTCAAATCCACATACAGAACCTTCTCGAATCCGAACCCAACCCCGACCCGCAACCGGAATCAACTTGTACTTTGACTCTCCTCTCGATTATTCGGTCACATATGATTCTCCATCTTTTGATCGGGTTTCGAACATCTATCAGACTACTAATGATGTCCCATCCTTCTCTGATCACTCTTGTAGGGTTCCTACATCCTCCACAGACTCTTTTTCATTTGAGGATCCCTACTCTGACCAAGCTGATTCAACTCAACCAAACCTGCGATTTTCACTGCCATATCTGTTTGAGCTTCAAAGTATCTGGGGGGCACCATATCTCTTAATCCACATCCATCAACCCACCAGATTGATTGAGTTTAGGCTATATCATCAACCTATTGATCTGAACAAGTACTTAGTTGGACCAAGCAGGCTATTGATCAAGGTGCTTGTTTTACAAAATTCATCTGATTTGACCACTCCTTCTCAATGATCATCTTTTGCTTGGCTGAAGACATTGAATTTAGCGCTTAATGGGAGGCAACTCGTCATTCCAAAAATCTGAGACCCTTCTGATCATCATTTGACCTACAAGTTTACTACACTCTGAGTTCAATTTTAGAACAACCGACTCCACCTTTGGTACTTGTATCAAAGCCTAAAATCGTCCGCAACAGTCATTCCGACCCGTTCATCCACCCTTTTGATCCTGTTCTAACCAATGAACCCAACTGATTCCATACCCTCTGGTTTACAATGAGAACATTGTAAAACTTAGGCATGGGGGGGTGTTAAAATGTAAACACATAAAAATTCAAGTTTCTAAAGGGTTCTCACAAAAAAAATTACTCACATTCAAAAAACCAAAAAAAAATTTTAAAAAGAATAAAAAAATGGAGAAAGGGGAGGAAATTTTGTGAGCTTAATTGCATATCATTCTTGAGGAGGAAATGAGGAGGTGATTTAAATGATAAAAAGGAGCTACAATTTGAAATAAAAAGGGATAGTCATTACTAAATGATTATGAAATCTACTAAAGTTCTAGACCAAATCAAAAGAAAAAAATTAAGTCCTAGAATAACAGAGAGACAAATAGAATAGTATGAGTCCTGATCTTAGGCCTCTTGGGCTTGTTTTAAATTCACGTATCCGTTAAGATCTGGATAATCCTCAAGAGGTTGAGGAAAATGTGAAGCTTACGTATTAGGCCTAAGGCTTAAGGAGTATTTGGTCTCATTAACTGACCTCTGGTTTGCGGGACTTGGTAACCTAAGCACCCTAATCTACACACAAGTCTGGTTTAATGCTCTTAATAATCAAAATCACTCAAAAGCATTTACTCTGTTATGAAAAAGCTACCTAGATTAAGAGCGGCTTACCAACAAAAGTTGATTTGGACGAGTTCCCGGTGTGGAGAGGCAGGAAATTTCCCTCAAAGATGCGTAATAACATACTGTCTCCTAGGATATCTAAATATCCTACTGGGGGCATGTAAGCACCTTGTGCTGATTCAGGTGCCATGGGCGGGATTACCTAAAATGTCGATCGTCAAGGCCTGAATTTAGCTACAGAATGCCATGGGCAGCACTATCTTGAAGTGTCGAAAGCCAAGGTTTTGGGGGTTGCCATGGGCGGTGCTATCTCAAAGCATTGAAAGCTAGGGACCCTATGAGGATTGATGGTGGGAGCCAAGAATCCAATACAGACCGTGTTTTTAAGCCAATCTAAAGCTAGAAATAACCAAGAAAAAGAGAGAGAAAGCTCTCCAAAAATGAAAAAATTCTTCTATCCCTCTCTCTTATATAAATGCACTACAAACTGAACCCGAACTAACCATGTTACAAGCATAGGTGCTTTAACCGTTGGGTTCAACGAACCTTTGTGGGTCTTAGAAACCTTTGCAACAGACTGAGGCTAAAGCTGGTCAGGTCCGGATCTTGGTTGGTACTTGAGTACATCTAGGCCTACTATTAGCATTCTGACCTAATTTCTAAAAAGAAGAAAGAATCAGGACTTTGAACATCAAGACATGGTCTACAATTCAGGTTCATAAGATTTTGCTAAGGGACTAGCAAAAGTTAGGCATGGGGGTATAATGATAACATCATCATCTGCCATATATATTTTTATGTAGTCATAATTAATTGATAAATGCTCCTACATAACCGGCAAAGAGCCCTAATTCATCGCATATTCATTCTGAGAGATAAACATGAAAATGGGGGTAAATCTGCATTTTTAACAGAATATCCTAAATGCAGAATAATCATGGGATTTCTCATGGGATAATTGAAGGTTAAATGTTCATAAATGTCTAATAAGAGGGTCTATGCAGAACGAAACAGGTTTTCACGCGTTACGAGAATTAATGGACATTTGAAACCCTAAAAATAGACCTGCTTAATTAACTAAGGTTCTAGTTAGGGTAAAATTCACCTAAATATTCTAAAATTCATATAAAAACAATCAACAAGGTTTGGTACCTTTTATTTGATCATCATAACCCATTTTGACCAAAAACAGAGTTTTAGACGGAAAGTTACCCTAATTTGGGTTTCTACGTAAATTTCCTAGTCAAACGTGATCAAAACCAAAATCCAACTTCACCATCAGATTCCTTGGGTCCAAATTAGGTTTGTACCAAAATTTAGGCCCGATCAGAGATCATCTTGACCTAGTTTGCATTTTAGTCCAGTCTGATTCTTCTTTTCTCACCTAAACCCCTAGCTTTCAAAACTCTTTGCAAATACCCCCCTAACTTCATCATATTCTTCACAAATAGGTCCCCACCACCTTAAACTCCTAAACCCACTTCACCAGCGACCTGCAATTAGGGATTACTCCTTGATTTCACGTCTAAACTCTTTTAAATTTGGAAGGAAGAATCATGAAGGATTTCCCTACAATCTGAGTTGCATCTTGGGCTCTAATTCCTACTCAATTCCTCATGCGAATCCTTTGAAATTTAGGGTTTCCTTGTGTGTGAAGCTTCCAAGCTTGGAATGCTCACCTAAGCCTTATAAAAGGACCCAAGTCGCAAGGCCGTGATCCGTAGCAAGGTTTGGGGCCAAAATTTCTTCCAAACCCTATCTTCGGCTTCTCTTTGACCAAGCTCTGGTGGTCCTCCTTCGTCGTCTTCCTAGGGGCAGCCAACGACCAAATTGGCCTGCCCATCCTCTTCATCTTCCTCCGTGCCTCGCCAGTCAAAACGAGGGCAGTCTTCCTCGTTCCTCGCCGCTGTCCCTCCAGGAGAATTCGTCTTCCACAACGCTGGCTTGCCAACGTCGGTGTCAATCCTACCCCCTTCAACCGTTAAAGTAGGTTAGTTAGGATTATTTAGATCCTTAGGTTAATTCCTCATACTCACAACCTAAAAATAACCCTCGACACTGCCGTTTGCCCTTCATCTTCCCCATCTCTGGCCGTCCTCAGGTGAGGCTTTCTTGTCATTACACCGCACCACACACCTCCCCGAAACCCCCTACACCTTCGCCTCATCCATCTGCACCAAACCCCCATCTTTATTTCCCATTCCATCCACTCACGCGACCCCCCTAACAAACCCACCTTCGCACTCACTTCTTGATTCCGTCCAGCCACTGTACACCTTCACATGCCACGAGACCACCCCATTACATTCACCAATGTTCGGAGAACCTTCTGAGATGTTTTGACATGGCTGAAAGGCCTTATTCTCTATTTCAGGTCCCACGCCGTCGCTCCACCGCCGCGCCTTATCTTCGACGTCGTTCGTGGTGTTCTAACCATGCGAGCTCCAGATGTTACATTCAGGAGATGCGGAAGAGCCTCAGGACCCTTCCAAGGTGATGGGAATACCATCATGAACCATAACTAGCTCAATTTGGTCTAAAAAGGTTGACAAATGCTCCTACATATCCATCAGAAGGTCCTAAGGGCACAATATCCTGTTTTGAAAAGAGAAGAATACAAGGTTATTTCTGCAAAATTAATAGCATTCCACAAATACAGAAGAACCATGGGATATTTCAGGGGCTTATTAAAGGTCATACGGTTATTAATGTCTAATAAGTGGGTCTATGCAGAACAAAATGGATTTTCACGCATTTCAAGAATTAATGGACATTTAAAATCCTAAAAATAGACCTGCTTAATTAACTGAGGTACTGGTCAGGATAAAATTAACCTAAATTATTTAAAATTCATATAAAAATATTCTATAGGGTTTGGAATCTTTGATTTGACCATTAGAACCCATTTTGACCTGAAATAGAGTCTTAGACGGAAAGTTGCCCTGATTTGGGTTTATATGTAATTTTTCTGGTCAAACGTGGTCAAAACCAAATTCCAACTTCACCATTAGATTCCTTGGACCCAAATTAGGTTTGTACCAAAATTTGGGTCTAATCTGAGATCATTTTGACCTAGTTTGCATTTTCATCTAAGTTTGACTCTTGTTCTCACAATCAGCCCCTTAGCTTTTAAATATTTGCAAAAAGCACCCCCATTTTCTTCATCTTCTTCGCAATTTAGTCCTTGTTGCCATTGGAGGGCAATTGACCTCTAGGCGAGCTTTGACCAAATGAAATCCTACTCAAACCTCAATCAAATCCCATCAAATTTGGTGGGATTGATGTTCACACCTAGTGAAACCTATTGGGATCAATTTCGACTCCTAACTCTTTTTGATTCATGCGTGCGAACTCACGAAATCAGTGGGGTTCTTCTTGAACCCCAAGAAAGCTATGGAGCTTGTTTCCTGTTCTCCAAGCTCTCCTAAGCCCTATAAAAGACCTTCTGTGACATTCCTTACCTCCTTAATGAGTTTTCGGGCCATAAACATCTTCTTTTCCTCCACCTTCGGCCTGCTCCAACTCGTCTCCGGCGACCACCTTCCTCCATTCGCTTCGCTAGTCACCACGTACAATAGGTGGTCGATTCTTCTTCCTCATTTCAAATCGCACCTCGCAATATCGGCAGGGGGATCTCCGACCCCCTCTTCGTCGCTATTCCCTCTCCCGGAGCCTTCACCTTCTCCGGCGCTGACCATACCATAACCGACGTCAACTCCGTCCTTCTTCATCCAGTAGCTAGATCATTAGACTCCCTAGCATCTACTTATCACCACCATACTACCAACACCCCACTTCGACCACCGTCGCACCCGCTCCATCATCATCTTCCGCACGAATGACATACCTCTAGCGTGGTCGTGTGTCCGCTTCACTCCACCATACCACCTCTTGCCTGTCCCAAAAGCTTCGCCTCATCCATGCGAACAAAACCCTCAAGAAATTGAAGGGATTGCTTGCCCTAATCGTCCACCAAACACCTCCACAATCTCCGACCTTCCCCGCCTTTGCTTCAATCACACACACACTTCCGATGTGGGACTAAACCTCATAGGTGTTCTTCGCAGGTGTGTAGCTGATGAAGGCATGCTCAATTGAAGCAACAAGAGTGCGTATTGCTTTCAATTGGACACTTGGATGAATTCCTGGAAGTAGTCTACACTGCCTGGGGGTCGTGCCTGGAACAGATATGGCTGGAGAGCTTGATGCGTGGTCAGAGAACTCAAGGGCTACGGCGGAGCTCCGGTCGGACCTAAAAGAGAAGAATACGGCCTCTCGACCATGTCAAATAAGCTTAGAAGATTCGTACATTCGTGAAAAAGGCGGTGGTGGCGGTGGCGTGTCGTGGAAGTGTGTGTGATTGAGGCAAAGACGGGGAAGGTTGGAGGTTTTGGAGGTGTTCGGTGGATGGTTAGGGCAAGCAATCCCCTCAATTTCTTGAGGGGTTTTGGTCACGTGGATGAGGCAGAGCTTTTGGGACCAGTAGGAGGTGGTTTGGTGGAGTGAATCGGACACGCAACCACGCCGGAGGTATGCCGACCATGGGGAAGATGATGATGGAGCAGGTGAGACGGTGATCGAAGTGGGGTGTTGGTGGTTAGGTGGTGATAAGTAGATGCTAGGTTGTCTAATGATCTAGCTTTTGGACGAAGAAGGACGGAGTTGACGCCGGTTGTAGTATGGTCGGCGCTGGAGAAGGTGAAGTCTTCGAGAGAGGGAATGGCGACGAAGAGAAGGTCGGAGAGCTCCTCGCTGATATTGCGAGGTGCGATTTGAAATGAGGAAGAAGAACCGACTGCCTATTGTACGTGGTGGCCAGCGAAGTGAACAAAGGAAGGTGGTCACTGGAGCCGAGTCGGAGTAGGCTGGAGGTGGAGGAAAAGAAGATGTTTATGGCCCAAAAACTCGTTAAGGAGGTGAGGAATGTCACGGAAGGTCTTTTATAGGGCTTAGGAGAGCTTGGAGAAAAGGAAACAAGCTCCATAGCTTACTTGGGATTCAAAAAGAACCCCACTGATTTTGTTGGTTCGCACGTACGAATCAAAGGGAGTTAGGAGTCGAAATTGATCCCAATAGGTTTCCTTAGGTGTGAACATCAATCCCACCAAATTTGGTGGGATTTGATTGAGATTTGAGTAGGATTTCGTTTGGTCAAAGCTTGCCTAGAGGTTGGTTGACCTCCAATGGCGGAAAGGACTAAATTATGAGGAAGATGAAGAAGTTGGGGGCTTTTTGCAAAGATTTCAAAAGCTGAGGGGCTGAGTGAGAGAACAAGAGTCAAACTTGAACCAAAATGCAAACTAGGTCGAAATGATCTTAGATTGGACCCAAATTTTGGTACAAACCTAATTTGGACCCAAGGAATCTAATGGTGAAGTTGGATTTTGGTTTTGACCACGTTTGATTAGAAAAATTATGCAGAAACGCAAATTAGGATAACTTTCCGTCTGAGACTATTTCAAGGCAAAATGGATTCTGATGGTCAAATTAAAGATACCAAACCCTATAGAATATTTTTATATAAATTTTAGAGGGTTTAGGTGAATTTTATCCTGAGTTAATTAGGTAGGTCTATTTTTAGGGTTTCAAATTTCCATTAATTCTTGAAATATGTGAAAACCTATTTCGTTCTGCATGGACCCACTTATTAGACATTAATGACCATATGACCTTTAATAAACCCCTGAAATACCCCATGGTTCTTCTATATTTGTGGAATGCTGTTAATTTTGCTGAAATAACCTTGTATTCTTCTCTTCTTTTCAAAATAGGATATTGTGCCCTTAGGACCTTCTGATGGATATGTAGGAGCATTTGTCAACCTTTTTAGACCAAATTAAGCTAGTTATGGCTCATGATGGTGTTCCCATTATACCCCCATGCCTAGCTTTTGCTAGTCCCTTAGCAAAATCTTATGGATCAAACCACTTATCTAGGTCGGATGTAACCATCAGGATGCCCTACTAAGCTGCAACTCTAGGTATCAGATCTTAATACCAACAATAGGCCTAGAGGCACTCAAGTACCAGCCCAAATCTAGACTTGACTAGCTTTCGCCTCAATCTGCCGCGAAGGTTTCTAAGGCCCGCAGGAACTATCCTAAGGTTCATTGGACCCATCGGTTAAAGCACCCGTGCTTGTAACATGGTTAGCCTAGGTTCAGTTTGCTAGTGCACTTTTCTTGTAAGAGAGGAGGATAGAAGAAGATTTTCATTTGTGGAGAGTTTTCTCTCTCTTTTTCTTTTCATTATATTTTTCATTAGACCCAACCCAAATTACCGATCAAGGCCTAACAAGGATGATCAGATGGCCCTGATCATTCAAACCATGACTGATATTCAAAAACAGCACAAAGACAATATCATGAGGTATGTAATCAGCTTGCACGGATGGTGAATGCCCGCCATCCTGGTAGACTTCCCTCCCAACCTCTACCTATTCTAAATAGAGTGTCAACCCAAAAACACGTTGTAAACCAAATCCAGGGTCAAGCATGCTATACCCAACCTGGCCCAGCAACTCATACCTGCATATTTTCTCCATCCACTTCAGCTGAGCCAAAACACACCATGACTTACTTGACCCCACTTCCACATCAACAGCAAGGAATGAGTTTCTCCCCTCCACCTCCACACCTTGATTGTGCCGTGATCAATACATAGGCAAAGAACAGAAACCTGTCCCCAAAGATAGCCAATCCATTCCCTTAACTCAGGTCGTATCCCACCTCCACACTAGAGGATTGTCAGAAATTGATATAACAGGACCTTTGAGGAACGCACAAGTCACTATTCCATTACTTGATATCCTCACTCTCAATCCTACCTCACTTGACTCATCCAAAAAATAGGTATAAGAACCAACACAAGGGAAGGTAGTACTGTTTGAAAATGTAAGTGCCATAACCCAAAATAATCTACCTCCTAAGAAATCTGATCCAGGCACCCCGTTAATCCCCTACAATATTGGTGATACAAATTTCAAGCGGGTTGTACTGGATCTTGGTGCTTCAGTCAACCTCAGCCCTACCACCCTATTTGAAAAATTACAGATCAGGCAGCTAAAACCCTCTCATGTTACTTTGCAACTAGCTGATCAGACCCTGATCACACCAATTGGGATGGTAAAGGATGTGGTAATTAGAGTTAAGGATTTTAGCTGCCTAGCTGATTTCCTAATTCTTGACATGGATATGCCACAACAGATATAGGATATGCCCATGATTTTGGGAAGACCATTCTTGGCTATTGCAGGAGCCATAATCAACTGTGAATTAGCATACATGGTGATTGCCTCAAGAGGCCAACATGTTGAGATTAATATTTTAGAGGCAACAAAAGGAAAATATTCGACAAAGCAACTAGGTTTTATCTAGGACCTCATGACCATATCCTTGGTAGAAAACCTAGAACCAGAATTAGAAACTTTTCACATCTTAGATGATCCTAACTTGACCAAGCACAATACCAGAAGAACAGTGGAGGATTACACCTTTGGCCTTGAAGACATACCCTGGGATTTCAAGAAACATGGTGACATACCAGATTTAGATCCTATGGACATAGAGACATTTCATTTTGTGGACCTCCAGGAATCAAGATTGGCAAACATTGAGAGTGACCTACACCCAGAGTATGAATCCTTTATAAAATCGGAGTTAGACAATCCGAAAGGCACTCTTTAAGCATTCATTTTCAATTGGGATGAGAATTATGGAGAGGAATCATTAGAGGAACCAATCTTCGAGCCATTTCTTGAAGAGACGATCTCACATTCAAATGAAAAGAATTAAGATGACTCATTGAGTATCGATTTAATAGGCCATAATGAACGAGAGGAACCACACATCTGGGATACTAGATCCTTCTCTGTTGAGTCCTAGACTCGTGACAAACCTATGTCAAAATCCCATTACCACTACACCTTTTGAATGATTCCTCTGCAAGATTTCAAGAAAGATCATCCAGAAACGAATCAACTTGACCCATATCAGAGACATCCTGGAATGACTCTTCACCATGCTTTAATACTTATATGTGGCCATCAGATTCTCAACCATCAGATCACTCATGCAGCCAATCACATCTCCCTGAGCTTATTGTGCCCAGCTGATGGCATTAAACTTAGCGCTGAATGGGAGGCAACCCGTCATCTTTTTGAAAAACTTGAAATCCTTTTGACATAACTCTTTGTTGAACTGATATTGCACTTTAGGGTTCAAAGCTTTGGTACTTGTATCAAAGCTTGAAATCTTCCACAACTGTCACCCTGACCCGTTCACCCACCCTTTGACCCTGTTCTAATGTATGAACTACGCTGAACTTGAACCCACCAAATTTACAATGAGGACATTATAATCATAGGATGGGGGGGTATTAAAGTGTAAAATGCTGTGAAAATCAAATCACAAAAGGATTTCGCTATATATATGTATAAGGAGGTTGAGGAAAAAGAAGTTCTATTTGAGAGAAAAATGAGAAAAAGGATGGAGGAAAATTGAAAAGAAAAGAAAGGAGCAAAAAGATAAAGAAAAAAATTGAGTCCCTTCAAAATAATATGGAACTTACCTAACTTCTAGGTTGGATCAAATGATGAAATAAGACCTAGAAGGCTAAAACTTAAGGGATTAGTGGTAAATACCAACCTTAGGCCTCTTGGATTTGTTTTGAGATTTAAACATTCACGTACTTGTCAAGATCCGGATTAATCCTCAAGAGGTTGAGGAAAATGCAAAGCTTGTGGATTAGGTCTAAGGCTAACTAACTTTTGGTTTGTGGGACTTGGTAACTTAAGTACCCTAACTCACACACAGTCTAGTTCTGTGCTCTTAAATATGAAATCATACCAAAAAGCATTTATGTTGTTCTAAAAATGGTCCTAAGGTCTAGATTAGGAGTGACTCGAAAACACAAGTTGATTTGAACAAGTTCTTGGCGCGGAGAGGTAGGAAATTTCCCTCGAAGATGCACAATAACATGTCGCCTCCTCGGTGCTTGTCTCCTAGGATATTTAAAAATCCTACCAGAGCATGTAATCACCTTGTGCTGGTTCAGATGCCATTGGTGGCATTATCACGAAATATCGGTTACCAGGGTCTAGATTTAGCTACAGAACGCCATGGGCAGCACTATCCCGAAGTGTCGAAAGCCAGGGTTCTGGGGGTTGCCATGGGTGGAGCTATCCCAAAGCATCGATTGCTAGGGGCCCTACGAGGATTGATGGTGGGGACAAGGAATCCGATACAAAATGTGTTTAGGGCTAATTCGAGGTTGGATCTAAGGAAAAATATAATGAAAAGAAAATGAGAGAGAAAATTCTCCACAAATAAAAATCTTCTATCCTTCTCTCTTACAAAAAAATGCACTAGCAAGCTGAACCTGAGCTAACCATGTTACAAGCATGGGTGCTTTAATCGTTGGGTCCAACGAACCTTAGGATAGTTCCTGCAAGCCTTAGAAACCTTCACGGTAGACTAAGGTTGACAAATACTCCTACATATCCATCAAAAGGTCTTAAGGGCACAATATCATGTTTTGAAAAGAAGAGAAGAATGCAAGGTTATTTGTGCAAAATTAACAGCATTCCACAAATACAGAATAACCATGGGGTATTTAAGGGGTTTATTAAAGGTCATATGGTCATTAATGTCTAATAAGTGAGTCCATGCAGAATGAAATGAGTTTTCATGCATTTCAAGAATTAATGGACATCTGAAATCCTAAAAATAGACCCAGTTAATTAACTGAGGCACTGGTCAGGATAAAATTCACCTAAACCCTCTACAATTCATAGAAAAATATTCTATAGGATTTGGTATCTTTGATTGGACCATCAGAACCCATTTTGACCTGAAATAGAGTCTCAGACGGAAAGTTACCCTAATTTGGGTTTCTGAGTAATTTTCCTAGTCAAACGTGGTCAAAACCAAAATTCAACTTCACCATTAGATTCTTTGGGTCTAAATTAGGCTTGTACCAAAATTTAGATCCAATATGAGATAATTTTGACCTAGTTTGCATTTTGATCCATGTCTGACTTTTGTTCTCTCAATCAGCCCCTTAGCTTTTGAAATCTTTGCAAAAAGCCCCCAACTTCTTCATCTTATTCGCAATTTAGTCCTTACCGCCGTTGGAGGTCAACCGACCTCTAGGCGAGCTTTGACCAAATGAAATCCAACTCAAACCTCAATCAAATCCTACCAAATTTGGTAGGATTGATGTTCACACCTAGGGAAACCTATTGGGATCTGTTACGACCCTATCCCATATCTTGACAGGATCCAAGACCGGCTCGCCTCAACTAATCCCAAGACCTAGCCATTTAACGAGAAATAATGAAAAACAGAAAATATTCCACAATCACACATGCGATGTAACTAAGCAGAAATAACTCAAAAGACAGTAAAGGAAACAGAACGAAATGTCTCGCAATATTACATGCCATCACAACTACAATAGCGGAAAGTAAGAGAAATGTAGCAGAAACAGTATTACAGATATCAATACTCACTACAACAAAAGAAGCTCTGAAACAAAAAGGAAACACAGCTAAAGTTGGGCTCGACTAGGCACAACTCTCTCTGCAGCCGATGGCACTGGCTGCTCAACTCCCTGACCTGAACATGGTTATAAACTCCGTGGTCAACTAATGCTTAGTAGAGTGGTAGTTAAGCCATTTACATGCAATTAACATAAGACAAGCAACTAGTTTATTATTCAATTTCATTTAGCTCAACTAAGTGGTTCTATTTTGTTTACTCTATTAGAAATCTGGTCATTTCTTGATTTTGATTGTCCCTCAAGGGGACGATCTTGATTGCAGTCTTTCCCGTGATGTAGGATGTACACGTGGTTCTCTCCTGGTTGGGAGAGTCTCCCGTGGTAGTCCTACACCCAGTCAACCACCCCAAGGTCACGGTCGTGACGTAGCAGTGACTACGGCATGTGCAGTAAGCGCACGGGTAGCTACCTCGCACTGGCATGTGGTCAGTCGTTTCCGCTAGCGGGTACACCTAAAAGTACAGCATGAAACAGCATAGGGCCTTGCCCTCTCAGAACAGGGGTCTCGCCCCTACGCAGTCTGCATATCCTCATCCGACTATCCCAGTTTGCCCAGTGGGCCTAACAAGAGTCGGTGTAGGGTGGCTGGTCCTAACCCCAGGCCTTGTGGGGTGGTTAGCTCCCTCCCACATACGCGAGGGCCGAATAGGAGTCGACGTAGAGTGTCCAAACCCACCCCGAGTCTCAACCCAAGGGCAGCAAGCTCCCCTCTACTCTAAAGGGGCAGTTGCTCTCCTTGGTACTTTGTACACAAGGCCCAGCTCACTTCCCATCTATTTACTAAGTTCTTTTCGTATACAGGAGTTCTCCTAATTCCCCTTAGGGTTCATGCTTGTTTTCCTTTCATTCCATTTCTCAACATTCAGATCTCACTGTTCACATCCCGAGTTTCATTTTTATAATAGGTAGCTCGTGTTTTACTAACTGAGAAAGCATCACATCAAGTAATTAATACACTTGCTAGCAATTAGGGTTTAACATGCATCTCAAGTAAACAGTTTAGCTCAAGCAATATTCATTCGTTTCTGCCCTAGGGTTCATTTCACATCCTAGGGTTCAATCAAGTTATTCTAAACATGCACTTTACCTATTTAAATCTTAATATTAAAGTAAACCATTCTACCGGGAAGCACGAGAGGAATGGGGGCTAACACCGCAGGTCCGTCGTCTCCACGAGCCCCGAACACACTACAGGCTGGAGACCTATACCAGTGACTAAGTCACATCAGACGAGTTCAAAATAGTATATAATTGACACTAACACATAGAGAAACTCTAGTGGAAAACAATGATACTTTGTTTTCATAAATCTGACTTCATTTGGGCCCTAAAAAGGCCAAAAACATGCATACTGTCTAAAATCAGACAACTGGGACTGTACCCAGACGTCTTAAACGATCTCAGAACCTTACCTTGCTTCCTTGCATTGCTAACAGACTTTTGGAATCCTTTTACAGTCGTCCTGGGTCTTTCCAGATGTCTATCGGTGCGCTCGAACATCTGATGCTTCTATTAGACATCTGTGGAGACGTCCAGACGTCCTAAAGCACCTTGAAGAGCGTGCTTGTGTGCCTTTCCAAGACCTGTATCTACGCACACGTTCGTAGGTTTAAAACCTCGACAGTGCAACATTACGTACGTAACATACGCGCATGCATGCATGTTCAGGATGCTTACCTCGACACTCCGCGAGTTTTCAGACGTCCAGCTTCAGCTCTGGACGTCCGCTGCTGCTCCAGCCATCTGGTAGATGCTCCAGATGTCTGATACTGGAAAAATCCAGTATGCAGAACCTCCTCGCGTGGTGGAGTGGAGATGGAGAGGGTGGTGGGTTAAATAGAAGTGGGTTAGGGTTTGGAGTGGGGAGGATGGAGTGGTGTGCGTGAGTGTGTGTGGTGTGGGAGGAGAGAGAAAGGAAAAGTTGTGGATCCTCCCCTTCTAAAAACTCTCTTTTTCCCGTAGAGCCCACACACTCAACTCAAAAGGGTCAAAATTTGCGTTCGCATCCCTAACTTTCTAGAGAACTCCGAACAATCCTTGTAAAGGGTCATTTAAACATAACAAACTTAAAGGAAGTTTCGTCCTCGAAACTTGAGCTAAGTAGGGTGTGGAAAATAACATAAAAGCACATAATAAACTTAAAGAGGACCAAAGTAGGTTTGAAGAGACATACCCTCAAAAGGCTCCAGGTACTGCTCTCGCATTACCGCCTCAGGCTCCCAAGTCACCTCCTCGTATCGCTAGCTTCTCCATAGGACCTTCACCAAAGGTACCTACTTCCGTCTCAGACTCCAGATGGATCTGTCTAGTATATGCACTGGCCTCTCGAGATAGGACAAGTCGTCTCCCACCTCGACTCTCTCATGGCTCAGAACGTGGCTGGGATCGGCGACTGGTGGCGATTTTTGTAAAACTGATCGGTTTGATTTTAATTTATTACTCGAATACAAAAATTTATCCGAGGTTGAAGTCAGGGAGTAAGCTTGATTCTAGAAGCATAGAAAATCACAATTTACAATATACTATTTTACAAAACGATTAAAGAGAGGAAATAAAAAATTTGTCTGTTCTCTTTTCTTCTCTCTTTCTTCTTTTGTCCTCCTTTCTCTCTATCTTCAGACGTCTGACTCCATGGATCAGACGCCTTAAGTAGCCACTTGCTACAGTGCTTGTGCTCTCCTTCTTCTTTCTTTTAGCTACTACTGCTACTGCTTCTTCTTCTTCTTCTTCTTGGCTTCTTCTTTTTCTCTTCTTTCAGCTGCTTGGCCTTCCTCTCTGCGGCAGCTTCTTCTTCTCTTCCTCAGGTGGTTTCTCCCCTTCCTCTTCTTTTGCTTCAGCTTCTATCATCTTCTTTCTCTTCCTTTTCTTCTGCTTTTGCTCTTGAGCCTTCTTCTCTTCTCTCTGCCCGCAGCTGCTTTCGCTACTAAGTCTTCAGCTACGCCTCCTTCCTTTTCTTCTTCTTTAGTTCCCTGTACAGGTATATGGTTAGGCAAAACCTAACCCCTACCCTCCCCATGTTTCTCTCTCTCTATTTCGCTCTCAGGACAGCTCTCCCAGAGCTTTCTCGGGTTATCGGGTCGGGTATGCATGCCCGGGACCAGGTACACCGGCGTGGGTGGTGCGTGAGGAGTGCACGGGTAGTCGGATAGGATACCAGGTCCACGTAGGTGTGCGCCATGGACGAGGCGTGGTGGGCGAGGGGACCTCACCCCATGTCAGGAGGCGATAAGCCCCTGGCACTTTTGCAATTTATGTTGCTCCGCCTCTCCTGATCTTCCGAGGTAGGACTAAATGTCCCACCTTCCTCGCAGGTGCTTCCGTAGTAGGTGGTTGTTCAATTGCAGCAGATGCAGGGCGCTTGGACTCCAATTTCTGGGCTAAAAACGTGCGTGAGGGAGGTTCGCACGTCTAGGACCTGAAGCCTGATGCCTGGCACCTGGGATGAAGCTTGCGAGCTTCTTTGAGCTTGCTCCAATGGTGGCCGAGACCTATACCCTGTCCACAAGCAAAATGGCCTTACAGCCTCGTCAAAACACACAGGGAGCTTCACCTTGGCACGGCGAAGGTGTCACGGTGGTCGGCGTGGTGCGGGGTGGCCTGGGCGTGCGTGCCTAGGTCACCCTGTGGTTGTGAAGATGGGTGTGTTCGGGGGAAGTGTTGGGAGCGTGTGGTGGTGAATGGGAAGATGGGTTACGATCAGTGAGTTGTGGCAGAGCTTGTGAGGTGGTTGGCGAGGTGGGTGGATGCATGGAGTGTTGGATACACCTCGCCGTTGGTCTGCCGGAGGTGGGGAAGATGGTGGTGGTGTGTGAGCGGTGAGGCAAAATAACAGAAATAAATGAGGAAAAAAATAAAGAGCAGAGAGAGGACTTATCTATGGGTCTTTGGATGAAGGGGGGAGGCAGAGGGCGTGCGGTTCGTATTAACCGTTGTCGGAGACGAAGGCCCTGAGGTGAGGATGACTGCGATGAGGAAGGGGTCGGAGGGGCGTGCGCGGGTACGGCACGGCGAGGAGGAGTACAGCGGAGAGGACTCTTCCTTTGGTATGGTGGCAGAGTGACGAGAGGAGGAAGAGGAAGTCGTCGGAGCTTGCGGGCAGCCAGCCGGAGATGAGGAAGATGAAATTAAGGGGGATTCTCAGGCCAAAACAATCTTGAAGGATGCGGCAGTCGGTGCTGCTCCTTAAATATGCGTCGGTCGACCGCGAAGTGTGCAAAAGAGGCGGGAAAAAATTCACTGGAGACGTGGGCAGACAGAGACCCATACCTCTCGCACGTTCCCACATGGGCCGACAGGGCATGGGAGCCGGCCCATGCGGTAGGGGACTTCGCAGGGAGCTCCCCTTTCAAATTTTGGGCCGGCTCCCCATGCATGCGCAGCGCCATCCTCCTCGCAAAGTCGCTGGAGGTATGGCCTGCACAGGCGGGTGGTAGAGGGACCCGATTGAAGAAGATGATGGGAAAGATAGGGGGGTTTTTGCAAGGTTTCAAAAAGCTAAGGGTCAAAAAGTAATTATTGAGGACCATTTTGTAAAGTGGGTCAAGGCGACCTTCCCTTAGGTCCAAATTTTGATATAAACCTAATTTTGAACTAAGGAATCCAATGGTGACGTTGGATTTTAGGTTTGAGCATGTTTGACCAGACATTTTGCGTAAAAACCTAAATTAGGTCAAAAATTGGGTATGGTTTTCAATTTAGGTCAAGATAGGTTCCAACAGCCAAATTGAAGGTTCTAAACCCTAGGGGATATTTTTTCATGAATTTTAGAGGGTTTAATTAATTTTTATCTTATCTGGAACTTTGTGAATTAAAGTGGATTTGTTTTAGGGTTACAGAATGTCATTTAATTCCCAGATTTTGTCATAACTCTTTTTTGACCAAACCATCCCACTTTTTATTTTATTAAGTCCACTTGACCTATCTCTAGACCCTTAGAAATCTTATTCTTGGACTGCAATGGTAAAATTACAGTTTTACCCCTTGTATAAAGTTTTATTATCAGATTTGCAATTCCCTGAGTTAGGCCTTCCCTTAGGTTTTGTAGGAGATTTTGTTCAATTTATTAGGTTAGAATGTGTTAGTTAGGGTTCATGATGAGGTTTTCATCATACCCTCATGCCTAGCTTTTGCTAGTCCCTTAGCAAAAAAATTTAAGATTTTAACCTCTATTCTAGACCATGGATTCCTTTCATCAAATTTGATAAGTGCTTTTTTTTTTCTTGTCTGCTTGATTAGGTTAGAATGCCAATCATGGGCCTAAAAGGTACTCTAGTACCAACCAAGATCCAGATTTGTCTAGCTTTAGCCTCAGTTTTTAGCAAAGGTTTTTAAGGCCATAGGAACTACCCTAAAGTTTATTGGACTCCATGGTTAAAGCACCCGTGCTTGAGACATTTTTAGCCTTGGTTCAGTTTGCAGTGTGTTTTGTAAGAGAGAGATAGAGGGCTTATTTGTTTGGAGAGTTTTCTCTCTCTTTTCTTTTAATTTTAGCTTAGGATTGGCTTCACAACATGGTCTGCATCGGATTCCTCGTCCCCATCATCAATCCTCAAAGGTTCTTGGCAATCGATGCTTCGAGATAGTACCACCCATGGTAACCCCTAGAACCCTGGCTTTCAAGATTTCAAGATAATCTCGCCCATGGTGTTCCGTGGCCGAATTCATACCCTGAAAATTGACATTTCGTGATAATGCCATCGATGGAATCTGAACCAACAAAGTGCTTACATGCCCCCAGTAGGATATGTAGATATCCTAGGAGACAAGCACCGAGGAGATGATATGTTATTACGCATCTTCGAGGGGAATTTCCCACCTCTCTACACTGTGAACTCGTCCAAATCAACTTATGTTGATTGGCCACTCCTAATCTAGGTGACATTTTCAGAACATTTGAAACACTTCTGCGTGATTTTGATATTTATGCTCACTGAACCAGACTGTGTGTGTGAATTTGGGTGCTTAGGTTACCGAGTCCCGTAAATCGAAGGTCAGTTAACGAGGCCGAATACTCCCTAAGCCTTAGACCTAATACTTAAGCTTTTCATTTTCCTTAACCTCTTGAGGAATATCTAGATCTTAATGGGTACTAAGAGTCTAGCCAAGAAGGCCTAAGGTTAGTGTAGTTACTAATCTTTTTGTGCACTTTTACTTTACTTTTCTTTAATGTAATCTAGAACTTTGGTTAATTCCTTAATTTCTTACTAATGACTATCCCTTTTCTTTTTCATTTTGTGCTCCTTTTTAATATTTTTCTCTTTTCCTCCTCCTTTTGTGAAGCTTACCAACACTTTCTTCCCTCAAAATTTTTTTTTTCTCTCTGTTTTTTTTATATATGTGAATTTTTATGTTGAAACCTTTTCTTGTTATGACTTTTCATTGCACTTTCATACCTCCCCCATGCCTAAGGTTTGCAATGCCCTCACTGTACATTAGGTGGGTTTTTATTTAGCTTGGTTCATGCATTAGGACAGATATTAGGTGAGTGGATGGGTCGAGGTGACTATTGCGGACGATTTCTAATTTCAGGCGTGAGTACCTGAGGTGAAGTCGGCAGTCCTAAGGAATGAACCTAAAGTGCAAAGAAATGTCAGAAAAAGGTTTTGGGTTTTCAAAAAGAATGATGGGCCGCCTCCCGTTAAGCATTGAGTTTTATGCCATCGGCTGGGCGCAATTAGCTCAGGGAGAATGGAGGATAAATGATGACTCAGCCAAATCTGTATTAGTTACGTCAATGAACAGTTTGAGTCTCTGGCCGTTCACGATGAAAGGTTCGGAATCATGGCTGAGCGGACTGATCTCGACGGCTCCATTTCCAAAAATCTGTCGGACAAGATATGGTCTGACCCACTTAGATCGCAGTTTCCCAAGGAATAATTTAAGTCGGGCATCAAAGAGTAGGACCTTTTGACCAGGGTGAAAGATCTTTCAAGATATGTGCTTGTCATGAAAGGATTTAACCCGCTCTTTGTAGATTCATGAGTTTTCATACACATCAAGGCGTAATTCATCAATCTCGCTTATCTGAAGCTTTCTGTGGGTTCCAACCTTAGAAAGATCTATGTTGCAGTTCCATACTGCCCAATAGGCTTTGGCTCTAGTTCAATGGGAAGGTGACATGCCTTCCCATACACCAGTCTAAAAGGAGACATGCCTAATTGGGTCTTGTGGGCGGTCCTATAAGCCCACAAAGCTTCCAGAAGTCGGGATGACCAGTCCTTCCTATCAAGTCGAACAGTAACCTGTAGGATTTTCTTGATCTCCCGATTTGATAGCTCAGCTGGACCATTAGTTTGGGGGTGATAAGGAGTAGAGATTCGGTGCGACACCCCGTATTTGGTCATTAGTGACCTGAACTGAGCGTTGGTAAAATGGGTCCCTCCATCAGAGATGATAGCTCGAGGAATCCCGAACCGTGAGAAGATATTCTGATGAATGAATTTGATAACGATCTTGTGATCACAGGTTTGGGTCGGAATGGCTTCGATCCATTTGGACACGTAGTCAATAGTGAGTAAAATGTACTCAAAGTAGTCCGAGATAGAGAAGGGGCCCATAAAATCAATCCCCCAAATATCAAAAATCTCGCATACGAGAATCGACTGTAAAGGCATCATGTCGCGATGGCTCATGTTGCCCAAAGTTTGGCAACGAGAGATAGTGGGCCAGTAAAAGCCACACTGGAGGATTTTTGATGAGGTTTTATGCCCAGAAAAATGGCCACCGCATGCCTGGTCATGGCAGAAAGAGAGTATATCATTGATTTCGACCTCTGGGACACATCGCCGGATAATTTGGTCAGCACCTATGAGGAATAAGTACTGGTCTTCCCAGATGTAGTACTTGGCATCGGAGTGCAACTTATCTTTCTTGGCCTTCGGCCAATCAGACGTGATCTGGTGTGATGCCAAGTAGTTTACTAAATCAGCAAACTATGGAAGCCCGGTACCAATAGTCAAGAGGTGCTCATCAGGAAAATGCTCCGTGATGGGTCCAGAAGGGTCGATGATCTTAGAAGGAAGGCGAGACAAGTGGTCAGCTACCACGTTCTGTCTTCCCACCTTGTCGCGAATCTCGAGGTCAAATTCTTGCAACAGCAAGATCTATCGGATTAATCGAGGCTTCGCATCCTTCTTTGCAAGGAGATGCCTCACAGCTGTGTGATTCGAGTAGATTATAACATGGGAACCCAGGAGATAAGATTTGAAATTTTCAAGGGCAAATACTACAGCTAGTAGTTCGTTCTTTGTAACCGTGTAGTTACACTGAGCCTCATCGAGTGTCTTGCTAGCGTAGTAGATGACCACGGGTTTCCCGTCAATCTTCTGCCCCAGAACTGCTCCTATAGCGAAGTCAAATGCATCGCACATGATCTCAAAGGGTGGAGACCAATCAGGGGACTGTAGGATTGGGGTTTGGGCGACTCGGTCACGAAGGATCTCAAAAGCTTGAGTGCATTCCTTGGAAATCTCAAAGGGTACATCCTTGGAGAGAAGAGTGGTCAGGGGGTGCAGGATTTTTGAGAAATCAGGGATGAAACGACGGTAAAAACTGACGTGCCCCAAAAAAGATTGGATGTCCCTGATCAAACTAGGCATAGTTTAGAAATTAGGTTAACCTTGGCTCGATCCACTTGGATGCCTCTCTCAGAAATTAAGTGTCCTAGGATGATCCCCTCAGTCACCATAAAGTGGCTCTTTTCCCAGGAAAGAACCAGATTTACGTCAATGCTTCACCTGAGTATGTGAATTAAGTGCTGGAGGCAATCGTCAAATGATGCCCCAAAATGGAGAAGTCATCCATGAAGACTTCCGGATAATCACCTACCATATCAGAGAATATGGCAAGCATGCACCGCTGAAAAGTCACGGGTGCATTGCAGACACCGAAAGGCATCCTTCGGAATGCGTATGTCCCGAAGGGGTAGGTGAAGGTGGTCTTCTCTTGGTCCTCTGGATGAATCGCCACTTGGTTGTAACCGGAGTACCCGTCAAGAAAGTAAAAGAATCGATTTCCCGCTAGTTTTTCGAGAATCTGATCAATAAACGATAGTGGGAAATGATCTTTCTTCGTGGAGGAATTGAGTCTTTAGTAATCTATGCAGACTCTCCACGAGTTGGCTATACAAGTAGGTATGACCTCTCTGGTTTCAGTCGTGATGGTGGTGATCCCTGCCTTCTTAGGCACAACCTGGATTGGGCTCACCCTGCAACTATCGGAGATCGGGTAGATGATCCCTGCATCTAACCACTTAATGATCTCCTTTTTCACGACCTCCTGCAGATTAGGGTTCAGATGTCTGTGCATCTTATGTGAAAGTTGTGCTCCCTCTTCAGAATAGATGTGGTGTGTACAATAAGAGGGACTTATTCCAGTCAAATCACCGAGAGTCCAACCAATGGCTCTGCGATGTTGCTGGAGAATAGCAATCAGACGGGATTCCTAAGCAGGTGTGAGTCTGGAATTTATAATACCAGAAATGTCTGATTGGAACCCAAAAAGACATATTTCAAATGATTGGGAAGGGGCTTGAGTTCTAGAACGGGGTTATCAGCAGCAGCGGGTGGGTCAGAGTGGGTATGTGGTACAAAGGTAGGAGTTATGGGTTTGTCTAGATCAAGTTCTGACTCCTCTAATTGCAATTTTAGATCTTCTTGTGGTTGATGAGGGATAATCATATCCTCAATTTGTGGTTCATTAACCATGGCTCTGATGTCACAAATTTGCTCTACCACACCACAATTAATCCCTTGTTGGGCCTTAAAGATATCAATCTTGAGAGTCTGATTCCCAAATTTCAGCTCTATTTGGCCCTCTTCACAACTTATGTTGGCCCTTGTAATGGCCAGAAAAGGTCTCCCTAGTATGATTGGTGTATCCCTTGGATTCTCAGGTGCATCCATGTCTATAACTATGAAATCTGCAGGGAAGTAGAAATCCTGCACCCTAATAATAACATCCTCAAGAATTCCCTTAGGTGACTTGATGGATCGATCGGCTAATTGCAATGTCACCTCAGTCGGTTTCAATTCAGATTCTTCTAGGTAGTTAAGCAAGGATGTGGGTATCAGGTTTATGGAGGCACCTAGGTCTAATAATGCTCTATCAAACTGGGTTTCACCAATCTTACATGAAATCAGGGGAGTGCCTGGGTCTTTTGCCTTGGGTGGGAGTTTACTCAGGATCACAGAGCTGGCTTGCTCTGATGGTACAATCGGACTCCCACTCTTGGTTCGCGGCTTACGCTGGGGTGTACACACGTTTTTCAAGAATCATGCGTAAGTCGGTACGTGGCAGATTGCATCCATCAAGGGGATGTTTATTTGAACCTGCTCAAAGAGCTTGATCGGGTCCTCCTTAGGAGCCACAGGTTTAGCTGTCCTCTTTCCCTTGGTCAAGGCCTCGGGAAATGGAACCTTGGTTGGTTCCTCTAGGATAGGTCCAGGTTTTTGATCTGAGACAGGGATAGGAACATCCTGGATAACTATCCTAGGGTTTGGGTCACTACCAGGCTTGGAGTGGTCTAGATAAGGTGGATCTTGGGTTGCTTTACCACTACGGGTTGTTACAGAATTTAGTTCTGCCTGGTTCTGGTTGGGGGTTGGTAAGATGGGCTGCTGCTGTTGGTAACCCGCATAGGAGGTTGATGCTTCCATCCCGTCAAGTGATGGAATAGAAGGGGCCTGATAGATCAAGTGTGCTTGGCCTGGGTTAGGGTTCATAACGCGTCGCAAGGTCGGCACGTTATTCGGGTTAGGCAGAGGTTGAGAAGGAAGTGTGCCCGGTTGGCGAGAATTCGCCAACTGGGCGAGTTGGTTGCGGACCTTTGTGATTTCGTCCTTGTGTTGTTTCTGGATAGCCGCATTCGTTCTTTGAATGTCAGCCAGAGTTTGGAGGATAAGGGACATTTGGTCTTGGTTGGGCCCGGATGGATAAGTGGGGTTGGGTCGAGGCTGAGGTGGCTGATAAGGACGAGGGGCTTGTGGATGCGGCTGAAAGGGTGGTCTTGGGTTCTGAGAATTTCCTGTCCACTGGAAATTGGGATGGTTTCGCCATCCAGGGTTGTAGGTGTTGGAAAATGGGTCATTCTGGATGGCGTTGAGGTCTTCGCAGGTTTGAGGAGCCTCAGGAAAGTCAGAGAATGGGGGAGTAGAGTTCCCCCGGCAAGAATAGAATGGATCGGAGGTCCCTCCGGTCCTGGAGTCAGATGGGGGTGGATACGGGTCCATCCCAGGAGAAGGTCGGTGGAAAATGTTCTGCACAGTTTCCCTTGCAAGAGGTGGCTGTGCGAAGGAATTCTGCGCAGAGGTGGCTCGCTACATGTGCTGAGTCAGCTCGTCCACCTTCTTCTCAATAATTGAGACCTTGTCCAACTGACTGGCCATTAATTCCAGGTTGACTGATGCAGATAGACCCTGTGTCTCATGTGCTCCCCTAAGGTTCGTCGCTGCGCAGGTATTCGTCCGGTTGAATAATCCCATGGAGTCATTGTTGATGGAGTTCTTGCACATATTCTCGAGAATCTCCCACACGGTGTCTTTATGTTGACCCATGATATTCCCTCCGCAAGTTGCATTGACAAACAATCTAATATCTTCATGGAGTCCCTGATAAAAAGACTGGACTTGTTCCCATTTAGGAACTCCGTGATGGGGGCACTTTCTCATGAGATCCTGGAATCGATCCCATGCCTCATGAAGAGGTTCTCTCGTCTGCTGTGTGAAGTGAGTAATCTAATGGCGCAAGGCGTTTGTCCGACCAACAAGAAAGAACTTCTTCAAAAATTTGGACTGAAGTTCTTCCCAAGTGTTGATTGGGCGGGTCTGCATCTGATACCAAGGAGCCGCCTTGTCCATAAGGGAGAAAGATAACATCTTCATGAGTAAGATATCCCGATTCTGCACATCTGACTCGAAGGTCTGGGCCAAATGCTTAAGCTGTTTGATATGTTGGAAGGGATCTTCAGAGTTAAGCCCATAGAATTTAGGTATGGCATGAATCATATTGGGCTTCAATTCGGAATCAGGTCCTCCAGTCGGGATTCTGACTCGAGCCTCAATTGCCACAGCAGCGGGATTATAGTGATCTCGCATCATGGGGTGCTGCGGTGGGTTCATGAAATTCTGGAAGAGATCATTAAGATGCTGGAGCTGGTGCTCAAGATTTTTCTCTTCTTCACCAGGCTGAGCCATGATGGAAGAAGAAGGGAAACTAGGTTTAGAATTAGAAGAGAGGTCTATGTGGAGTGGTTGTCACACAAACAAGGGTGCCTAGGCTTGGCCTCGGGGAGAGTGGATTTCTAGAAGAGGTTTCAAGGACCTCCTACCAAACATGCACTGATGGACTGGATGAGATTAGAACGTACTGGACCCAATCAAGACACCCAAAATATGTTGGGTGACTATAGAGGTTCGGGGTGGATGACACCCCTTGATTAGAAGGTCGTCCACCTGAGAATTAACTGGGCAGCCAGAGAGGGTGAGTCCCGCGAAGACCCCTACACGGTAGAGCGCCCCCATGGGTTATAGGGTTTTCCCCACCCGACCTCTCTTGTCACTGAGATTCCAGGTAGACCAGAATGGGGACCTTGACCTCTTAAGTCTACCACTTTTAATTAAGATCAAGGTGCTTAGGGTTTTATTTGAACTTTAAGCCTTTTCTTGTGCAAAAGTGACTTAATTTGAAGGTTGGTTGATCCAAGGGATCAACTTCACCTTTTTGTTCCTGTGAGAGCTTATTAGGTACTTTCTTTTAGTGTTCAAGTGAATTAAGAGTCAGATTCCTTATGGTTTTTCTTAATAGATCTTTTCAAGCAATGGTTTAGGCACACCTCCTTTTGAAATTTTCAGTTCTTGATTAGAAGTTGTGTCTCTAAAACCCTAGCTTCGAATCCTAGGTTGGCTCTAGTTGGTCCAGTTAGTTGCCTTAGAAATGGGTAACTAGGGCTCAAGGAAGAATGTTTTAGCCCTAGTTACCTTAAGTGGATATGCAGATAAAATATGTTGAAAAGTAAAAACCAGGCAACTTTGTGAATTGCTAGATATTGAAGACAGGTAGCCCTAGATTGATTTTTCTTTTTCCTTTTTAGAATGTGAGGGGCTTAAAAGAGAGAGGGTTGAGGGTTACCTGTCCTCTGGTGTGTTTGTTGTGCGGTTGTTTTGTTTTTTCTTGCCTTCCTCTCCTAAAAGAGAGATTGAATTAGTATAAAATTAGAAATTGTGATTTTGAAGCTTCTAAAATGCCTGTTGTTCCCTGGCAACGGTGCCAAAAATTGGTGGCGATTTTTGTAAAATCGACCGGTTTGATTTTCATTTATTACTCGAATACAAAAATTTCTCCGAGGTCGAACTTAGGGAGCAAGCTTGATTTTAGAAGCATAGAAAATCACAATTTACAATATACTGTTTTACAAAAAGATTAAAGAGAGGAAATAAAAATTTGTCTCTTCTCTTTTCTTCTCTCTTTCTTCTTTTGTCCTCCTTTCTCTATGTCTTCAGACGTCTGCCTCCATGGATCAGACGCCTTAAGTAGCCACTTGCTACAGTGCTTGTGCTCTCCTTCTTCTTCTTCTTGGCTTCTTCTTTCTCTCTTCCTTCAGCTGCTTGGCCTTCCTCTCTGCAGCAGCTTCTTCTTCTCTTCCTCAGGTGGCTTCTCCCCTTCCTCTTATTCTGCTTCAGCATATGTCTTCTTCTTTCTCTTCCTTTTCTTCTGCTTCTGCTCCTGAGCCTTCTTCTTCTCTTCTCTTTTGTTCTGCTTCTACTCCTAAGCCTTCTTCTTCTCTTCTCTCTGCCCGCAGCTGCTTTCGCGGCTAAGTCTTCAGCTGCACCTCCTCCTTCCTTTTCTTCTGCTTCCTCTTCTTCCTTCTTTTTCTTTAGTTCCCTGCACAGGAATATGGTTAGTCAAAACCTAACCCCTACCCTCCCCGCATCTCTCTCTCTCTCTCCCTATTTCGCTCTTAGGATAGCTTTCCCAGAGCTTTCTAGGGTTATTGGGTCGGGTATGCGTGCCCGAGACCAGGCGCACCGGTGTGGGTGGTGTGCGAGGAGTGCACAGGTAGTCAGATAGGATACCAGGTCCACGTAGGTCTGCATCGCGGACGAGGCGTGGTGGGCGAGGGGACCTCAACCCTTGTCAGGAGGTGGTAAGCCCCTAGCACTTTTGCAATTTATGCCGCTTCGCCCTCTCCTGATCTTCCGAGGTAAGACTAAATGTCCCACCTTCCTCGCAGGTGCTTCCGCAGTAGGTGGTTGTTCAATTGCAGCAGATGCAGGGCGCTTGGACTCCAATTGCTGGGCTAGAAATGTGCGCGAGGGAGGTCCGCGAGTGTAGGACTTGAAGCCTGATGCTTGGTGCCTGGGATGAAGCTTGCGAGCTTCTTCGAGCTTGCTCCAATGGCGGTCGAGACCTATACCCTGTCCACTAGCAAAATGGCCTTATGACCTCATCAAAACACACAGGGAGCTTCGCCTTGGCATGGTGAAGGTGTCACGGTGGTCGGCGTGGTGCGGGGTGGCCTGGGCGTGCGTGCCTAGGTCACCCTGTGGCTGTGAAGATGGGTGTGTTCTGGGGAAGTGTTGGGAGAGTGTGGCGTTGAATGGGAAGAGGGGTTATGATCAGTGAGTCGTGGTGGAGCTTGTGAGGTGGTTGGCGAGGTGGGCGGATGCGTGGAGTGGTGGATACACCTCACCGGTGGTCTGCCGGAGGTGGGGAAGATGGCGGTGGTGTGTGAGCGGTGAGGTGAAATAACAGAAATAAATGAGGAAAAAAAAAAGAGCAGAGAGAGAGAGGACTTATCTATGGGTCTCTGGACGAAGGGGGGAGGCGGAGGGCGAGCGGTGCGTATTAGCTGTCACCGGAGCTGAAGGACCTGAGGTGAGGATGACGACGACGAGGAAGGGGTCGGAGGGGCGCACGCGGGTATGGTGTGGCGAGGAGGAGTATGGCGGAGATGACTCTGCCATTGGTATGGTGGCAGAGTGACGAGAGGAGGAAGAGGAAGTCGCCGGAGCTTGCGGGCAGATGTCCGGAGATGAGGAAGACGAAATTAAGTGGGATTCTCAGGCTAGAACAAGCCTGAAGGATGCGGCAGTCGGTTCCGCTCCTTAAATAGGCGTCGGCCGGCCGCAAAGTGCCCATGCGGTAGGGGACTTCGCAGGGAGCTCCCCTTTCAAATCCGGGGCCGACTCCCTATGCATGCGTGGCGCCATCCTCCGCGCAAAGTCATCGGAGGTATGGCCTGCACAGGCAGGTGGTAGAGGGACTTGATTGAAGAAGACGATGGGAAAGATAGGGGGTTTTTGCAAGGTTTCAAAAAGCTAAGGATCAAAAAGTAATTATTGAGGACCATTTCGTAAAGTGGGTCAAGGCGACCTTCCCTTAGGTCCAAATTTTGATATAAACCTAATTTGGACCTAAGGAATCCAATGGTGAAGTTGGATTTTAGGTTTGAGCATGTTTGATCAGATATTTTGCTTAAAAACCCAAATTAGGTCAAAAATTGGGTATGGTTCTCAATCTAGGTCAAGATAGGTTCCAACAGCCAAATTGAAGGTTCTAAACTCTAGGGGATATTTTTTCATGAATTTTAGAGGATTTAATTGATTTTTATATTTTATGAAACTTCATGAATTAAAGTGGGTTTGTTTTAGGGTTACAGAATGTCATTTAATTCCCATATTTTGTCATAATCCTTTTCTGACCAAACTATCCCACTTTTTCTTTTATTAAGTTCACTTGACCTGTGTCTCGACCCTTAGAAATCTCGTTCATGTACTGTAATGGTAAAATTACAGTTTTACCCCTTGTATAATGTTTTATTCTCAGATTTGCAATTCCCTGAGTTAGGCCTTCCCTTAGGTTTTGTAAGAGCTTTTATTCAATTTATTAGGTTAGAATGTGCTAGTTAGGGTTCATGATGAGGTTCTCATTAGTGACATACTTCCTGAGGTTGGACACATGGAACACATCATGCACTCCAGAATATTAGGGAGGAAGGGCAAGCCGGTATGCAACAAGTTCTACCTGCTCCAAGATCTCAAAGGGCCCCACAAACCTTGGGAAAGCTTCCCTTTCACCCCAAAACACTGCAAGCCTTTCATAGGTGAAACACAGAGGAAGACGTGATCTCCAACCTTGAACTGTACCTCTCTGATCTTCTTATCTGCATAGCTCTTTTGCCTGCTCTTGGTAGTACGGAGCCATCTGTGAATTTGCTCTATTACCTCCTGACTTTGCCGGATCAGCCTGGGGCCAACCTCCCACTTGGTCCCCACCTTGACCCAATTCAAGGGTCAGTACACTTCCTCCCATACAGAGCCTCGTAAGGTGCCATGCTAATGCTCAAATGATTGGTGTTATTGTATGCAAACTTTTCCAAGGGCATATGCTCCACCCAAGAGCCTCTCCAGTCTAGTACACAAGCGGGAAGGAGGTCCTTGAGTGTCTATATGGTGAGTTCTGACTACCTATTGGTCTGGGGTTGATAGGCAGTACTGAACCTCAGACGGGTCCCCAATGCCTGCTGAAACTCTACATAGAACTAGGAAGTGAAACGAGTATCCCTATCGGATACGATCTTGCGAGGGACTCTGTGCAAATGCACCACACCTCTGATGTATCGCTCTGCTAGCTGTGTCGACCCAAAGGTGACTCGAATTGGCAGGAACTGTGCCGTCTTCGTCAGCCTGTCTACTATCACCCAAACTGCATCGTGTCCTCTCTGGGTAACCAGTAGACCCACCACCAAGTCCATGGTGATACTCTCCCACTTCCACTCTAGCATAGGAAGTGGCTGTAGCGGCCCTCCAGGCCTCAGGTGCTCGGCCTTGACCTGCTAGCATACCAAGCATTGCTGAACAAACTCACCAATATCGTGCTTCATCCCTCTCCACTAGAAGTCACGCTGCAGATCATAGTACATCTTTGTGTTTTTAGGATGTATAGTGAACCTAGACCCGTGTGTCTCAGTCAGGAGCTCTCTCAACAGCTCCTCGTCTCTAGGAATGCATAGGCATTCCCCCATCCGTAGTATCTCTTTTGAGAAGGAAAAGTCTCCTAGGTCCCCTGTCAACACTCTGTCCCGCAGCGTCTGCAAATATGGATTGGTCATCTGCCCTACAATTATGCGGTCTATCAGCTCTGGTTGTGCCTGTCGCGTCACTGTCACTACCCCGCAGTACCCCCATGACTCCCGGGGATGCCAAACTACCCACCTCCTCCATGAGTCTCCAACTCTGTGCCTACAAGCTAGCCAAGTGGGCAGGCGCCTTCTGGCTCAAGGCACCGGCCACCACATTGGCCTTCCCTGGGTGGTAGGAGATGCTGTAGTCGTAATCCTTTAGTAGCTCTAACCAATGTCTCTGTCTTATGTTGAGCTCCTTCTGGTCAAACAGGTACCTGAGGCTCCTATGATCTGTGAAGATCTCGAATGTCTCACCATACAGGTAGTACCTCCATGTCTTCAGTGCAAAGACAACTGCTGCCAGCTATTAGCCATGGGTGGGTTAGCTATGCCCATGGCGCTTTAGTTACCGTGAAGCGTAAGCGACAACGTGACCCCGCTGCATGAGCACATCACCCAACCCCTGCAACGAAGCGTCAGTGTAAACCATGAACCTACCACTGCTGTCTGGGATGGTAAGCACAGGAGTTGAAGTCAGTCTCTCCTTTAGCTTCTAGAAGCATGCCTCACACTCGCCTGTCCAGGAAAAGGGCACGTCCTTCTGGGTCAACTGGGTCATAAGACGTGCGATCTGAGAGAACCCTCTGATAAACCGTTGATAGTAGCCTGCCAGTCCCAGAAAGCTGCGTATCTCTGTCACTGTGCGTGGCCTGTCCCACTTAAGTACGGCCTCAACCTTGGTTGGATCCACAGCCAATTCATCTCCTAAAATCACATGGCCCAAGAAAGTCACCTATCTCAGCCAAAACTCGCACTTGCTGTACTTGATGTACAGCCTGCATCGTCTCAAGGTATCTAGGACCATACGTAAATGCTGTCCATGCTGTGCCTGATCCCGTGAGTAAACTAGGACGTCGTCGATGAACACCACCACAAACTGGTTCAAGTATGGCCTGAAAACACGGTTCATCATGTCCATGAAAGTAGTGGGGGCGTTGGTTAGCTCAAGCGGCATGACCAAGAACTCGTAGTGCCTGTACCGAGTACGGAAAGCTGTCTTGGAGATGTCAATCTCCTTGATCCTCAACTGGTGGTAACCTGACCTTAGATCTATCTTAGAGAACACTGTGGTGTCTCTCAACTGGTCAAAGAGGTCGTCGATACGAGGCAACAGGTACTTGTTCTTGACTGTGACCTGATTCAGCTGTCGATAGTCGACACAAAGTCGTAGTGTACCATCCTTCTTCTTTACAAACAACACAGGGGCTCCCTACAGGGATGCACTGGGCCTCACAAAGCCCTTCTCCAACAGGTCCTGTAACTATGACTTGAGCTCTCGCAGCTCAAGTGGTGCCATCCTGTATGGTGCAATAGAAATGGGGTTGGTCTCGGTACTAGTGAGATCTCAAACTCGATCTCATGCTCAGGCGGTAGTCCTGGCAGCTCCTCTGGGAAGACATTGGGGTACTCGCAAACTATTGGGATACTCTGAAAGTCAGCCACGGGGCTAGGCTCTGCTACCACACAAGCTAAGAAGCCCTCACACCCCTGGCTCAAAAGCTTCGCTGCCTGAAGCACGGAGATGCACCTGAAGCCTCCGTCTACCGGCTGGCCGTGAAACTCAAAGGGAGGCAACTCTAGTATGGAGAAAATGATCTTCCTCCCAAAATAATCCACCAGGATGTGATAGGCAGACAGCCAGTCCAGCCCTAGGATCACGGCAAAGTCCTCCATCAGGATCACTATCAAGTCGGTGGGAAGACTGTGTCCCCCTATAGTGTCCTCACAGTCTGTAAAGACCTCCTCTGCTATGAACAACTGTCCACCTGGCCCTTTAATTAGGAATGGAACCTTTAACAGTACACTGCTCGACCCCAAACTGACGGCAAAACTCGAGGAGACAAAAGAGTGTGTGGCACCAGAATCAAAAAGAACATAGATTAATCTGCCAAAAATGGTAACCATACCTGCCACCATAGAACCTGAAGCCTGGTGTCTCTGTGTGTTAAGGCATTGATATGCCCCTCAGCCCTGGGTGTAGGCAAAGCGGTCGCGCTTTGGGTCAGGTGAGCAGCAGTTGGCCGATACCCTCCTCGTGACTGCTGTCCTCCTCCACGCGCCTGGTGACCGCGGCCGCCAGATCGGCCTCCAGTGCTTGTTGCAGGGAGCATCTACTATGCTACGACCCTAGATGGGCAATCCCTTCTGATGTGCCCCGGCTGGCCACACTGGTAGCAGAGAGGGGCACGACCTCCTCCCTTAGTCGATCCCTGCTAGTGGCTGGGCGATGGTCCGATGTTGGCAGCTGGCCCCTGTCTGGGGCCCCCAATGGCCACTGGTGGACCTGTAGAATGAGGTGACTCACTTGCGGGTGCCGTGTGCCTCCTCTCCCGATGACCCTGTGAGTAGTATGGCTGTTAGGGCCTCTTTAGTCCACCATCAGTATCCCACGCAGTCGGGTTGGTCTCCTCATAGGTCATGGCCGCCTCGACCATGCTAGAAAAAGTGGGCAGCTTCAGGGGTTTCACATACCCCCGAATAGCAGGTCGGAGCCCCTTAGTAAACCTCCACAAGCGCTCCTCCTCCGTAGACACAATATCGAGGTGAAGCGTGACAGCTCCAGAAAATGCGTGCGGTACGTGCTAACTATCACTGCCCCTTGGCGAAGAGTGTGGAACTCCCGCCTCCTCTAGTCCTGCCAGGTCTACAGAAAGTACTACTCGCAGAAGAGAGCCACGAACTGGTCCCAAAACGACTCTCTCCCCTCTTGGCCTCTGACGACCCTCCACAAGGGACGTGGAAAAGGCCACGCAACATTCTACAGGAGGGTGGAGTGTGTCGAACACCTTCTCTATTTGCTCCAGCCAGTCCTTTGCCCCAGACGGGCTCTCATCCCCCTTGAAAGAGGGGGGATTCAGCTTCCGGAACTGGCCAAAAAGCTCATGGTGGAGCTGTTGATGGGAACACCATCATGAGCCATAACTAGCTCAATTTGATCTGATTAAGTCTTTAAATGCTCCTACATAACCGCCAGAGGATTGTAATTCATTACATAATCATTCTGAGAGAAAGACAAGAAACCATGGTTAAAACTGTAATTTCACCATCATATCATGAATGTAGTACAACCACGGGTTTTCCCAGGGGGCACTTAAGGGTCAAATGGTCCTAAAAGGCTAATAAGTGGGTTAGAACAGACAGAAAAGGGTTTTCACGTGTTTTGAGAATTAAATGACTTCTGAAACCCTAAAAACAGACCCGCTTAATTAACTGAGGTTTGGTTAGGATAAAATTCACCTAAACCCTCTAAAATTCATATAAAATATTTTCTAGGGTTTAGAACCTTCAATTTGACCATCAGAACACGTCTTGACCCAAAATAAAGTCTTAGACAGACATTTACCCTAATTTGGGTTTTTGCATAAATTACCTGGTCAAACGTGGTCAAAATGAAAATCCAACTTCAACATTGGATTCCTTAGGTCCAAATTAGGTTTTTACCAAAACTTGGGCCCAATCTGAGATTGTCTTAACCTAGTTTGCAACTTGGTTCTGTCTGATCACACTTATAACCTTAACTTTCAAAATCCTTACAAAAAGGCCCCTAACTTTGTCATCATTTTCACAAATAGGTCCCTACCGCCATTTATCCTATTCCTACAAACTCTAGTGACCTAAAATTGGCAAGTTCTCCTTGATTCCTTGACGAATCCCTTTCAGATTTGAAAGGGAAGTTCGTTAGGGAATTCCCTTCCTTTTGAGCCAATTCCCACGCCCTAAAACCTTCCCAATCTCTCATGCAAACGCATGAGAGATTAGGGTATCCTAGAAATCCCATCTTCGGCGAAAATTTCCAAGCTTGGGAAGCTTGCTTCCCAAGCTCAAAACTCCCTCTAAAGGCCTATAAAAAGACCCCCAGATCAAACTGTTCTCCCCATGCTCGAATTTGGCCTTGAACACCTCCAATTCTTCTCCTCTTTCTTGGTCGATTGCTCCTCAACATTCGGTGACCTCCCCCATCTCCATTCTTCCTTCGTTTGCAATACCGACATCAGAGCTATCTTCCTCATCTTCTTCCGCGTCGAGCTGTACTCACCGATGCCCCTTTCACTGTCTTCCTCGCCATTTCCTATCCACCGGAGCAGCTTCCTTCTCCGGTGCCGGCCATACTGCAACCGGTGACATCTCCTCTCCTTGTTATTTTCTACCTCTGTCAAACTACTCAACTTCTCCTTAGCATGCCAACATCTCCAACACACCGCTTCAACCTCGCCAACGCCCTCCGCAATTCCATCTTCCAACTCGCCGGCAGACCTCCGGCGAGCCCTAGCGGCTTCCACACACCGCCAAACCGGCCGCTCCCGCACTCCACACCACCACATCGACCTTAGGAGCAAAAGCTATAACTTTGTTAGGATGATTGCCCCTCTGAACGCCCTGCCGAATTGACCCACTCCCTTCGGCCATATCTACGTTCGTCTGGCCACTACACACGTCCATCCACCACGAGATCACCGCCACCACATTCCACGACCCATGGCGACTCTCCTGAAGTGTTTTAATAGGGTCGAGAGGCCATTTTTCTTGTTTTAGGTGTCGAGCACCGGTCGCCATTGCCGTAGCTTCAAGCAAGGCTTCAAGCTTGCTCCAAGGCGCCTTCACTCCAGGTCTTAGCTCCAGGCCACACAGATTCATCCCACACAGGTCTCCAATTGAGGGAGATACCCTCAGCAGCTTCCCCAATTGAGAGAGCTTCCACTACAGCTGCATGGGAAGAAAAGGGGGACAACATAGTCCCACATCGGATACGAAGGATCCTCTTGTGCCGCATAAATTGATTTTGTGATAGAGGCTTATCGCCTCAAGTCACAAGGGGTGAGGTCCCTCACACCCCTCATGTGCCTCGTCCACGACACACCCCCTGTGGACCTGCTATTGACCCGATTACCCACCTAAGTCCTGTACACTCCTAGGCTGCGACCTACGCCCGCAGCCCTGGACCTGGGTGTGCTCTAGGTTCGATTACCCATATACCTGGTACTGTTGAAGGGTATGGGAGAGCGTGACCCAAGGAGAGAAAGATAGGATTGCTTGCTCGGGGCAGGGGAGGGTTTTGCTCTGGAGAAGTTGGCTAACACTTATCCAAATCTAAAGACCCTTCCCTTGTGCTTGAAGAAGAGAATACGGGCCGAAGAAGAAGGCTTGAAGAGAAGGAAGAGAAAGCAGAGAAAGAAGAGGAAGAGGAGAAGGAAAATAGCATTGAAGAATAGAAGCAAAGAAAGAAGAACAAATAGAGCATTGTGCATCAGATGTTTAAGAAATCTGATCCTACCATCAGACGGCTGACTTGAATTTATTTCATACATAGTTATTGAGTTCCATTTGATATTATTGTAAGGAGTAATTGGTGATTCAAATCACCATTTTACTCCATTCTTTTTGCAGTCTAACACTTGATATTATTATTTTGAATCAATTTCTGATCATAATTTCTTATCTCTATTATTTAAATTGCAATCTTGAGAATTGAATTCCTATTTGCTCCCAGCAAACGATCTCAGACTTTTCGAGTATAAATTTTATCTGTTTTTCATGAGATTTCGACTATACTGCAACGCAACGATTTAAAACATCGATCTCGAGTGACTAACATTTTGGCATCATTGCCGGGGAACAACACGCAATTCAGATCTCTTGATTGCAATATCAGATTTGGTACTAACTTGCTACATCTCTTTTTATTGTGATCTATTTTAGGGGGACTCATTGAAAGAAGATCAGCTGCACATCAACCACTCCAGGGGTAGGTAAACTCCATCTATCTTCTTCTAAGCCCCTGAGTTTGAAAAAGCTAAAAAGGGGAAAAATCAATTAGGGCTACTTGCATTATATTCTTAGATTAATCATCAAGTTGCTTGATTTGATACATTCTATTTAGACAACATTCAAACCTTGATTTGTGCACTTACTTGAAGCTTAAGGTATCTAGGGCTATCACCTTCTTGTTTGAGCCCTAGGTACCACATTTGGATAAAATTAAATTGGACCAATCAGAGCCAATTAAGGATTCTAGTTTAGGGTTTTAGAGACACATTTGCTTAATCGAGAATTGATCTTTCCAAACAATGTGTGCCTAAGCCTTGATTGAATTAATATATTCAAACAAAACCCTAAAATCAGTCTCTTTAATTCATTTGAACACTAAAAGAGGGACCTAAATTTCTCAAAAGGACAATACAGGTGAAGTTGACCCACCTTGTTGGGTTAACCAATCTTCAAATTAGGTCACTTTGCACAAAAACATCTTAAAGTTCAATTGAAATCATAAGCACCCTTGCTCTTAACTTAAAACTGGTAGACTTAAGAGGTCAAGTTCCCATTCTGGTCTACCTGGGTCATCAGTAACAAGAGAGGTCAGGTGGGGGAAACCCTGTAACTCGTGTGGGCACTCTACTGTGTAGGGATCTTTGTGGGACTCTCTCTGGCTGCTCAGGTAATTCTCAGGCGGATGACTTTCTGACTAAGGGGTATCATCCACCCTGAACCTCTATAGTCATCCAAAAATTTTCGGGTGTCTTGATTGGGTCCATCACATTCTACCTCTCATCTACTCCATCGGTGCATATTCGAGAGGAGGTCTCTAAGACCATCCTTGAGGCCTCCATTAGCTACTCATTTCCGCCGAGGCCAAGCCTCAACCTCCTTGTTTGTGCAACAACCCAACCTGATCGATATCTCTTCTGATTCATATGAACCTAATTCTCCTTCATCTATCATCATGGAGCAACTAGCAGAAGAAAACAATCTTGAAAATCAGCTTCAACACCTCAATGATCTATTCCAAGCCTTTGTAAATCCACCGTAGCGTCCTATGATGCGAGATCACTACAATCCCATTGCGGTGGCAATCGAACCTCGAGTACAAATCCCCGCTGGAGGTCCTGATACTGAACTCAAGCCCAACATGATTCATGCCATTCCCAAATTCCATGGGCGTAATTCCGAGGATCCTTTCTAGCATATCAAGCAACTCAAGCATCTGGCCCAGACCTTTGGATCAGAAGCTCAAAATTAGGATGTCTTACTCATGAAAATGTTCTCCTCTCTCATGGATAAGGCTACTCACTGGTACCAAACCCAAACGCATCCAATCAACACCTGGGCAAAACTTCAATCTGAGTTTCTGAGAAAGTTCTTCCCTGTTGGTCGGACAAATGCTTTATGCCACCAGATCACACATTTCACGCAGCAAGCAGGAGAATCGCTTTACGAGGCATGGGATCATTTTCTGGATCTCATGCAAAAGTGCACCCACCATAGAGTTCCTAAATAGGAACAAGTCCTGTCTTTTTACAAGGGACTCCGTGTGAATATTCGATTATTCGTCAATGCAACCTGCGGAGGAAACATCATGGGTCAACACGAAGATACCGTGTGGGAGATTCTCGAGAATATGTGTGAGAACTCCATCAATAATGAATCCATAGGCATGTTCGACCAGACGAATGCCCATGCATTGACGAACCCAAAGGGAGCACATGAGACGCAGGGCCTGTCCTCTTCCGTCGACTTGGAACTGATGGCCAGTCATCTGGACAAGGTCTCTATTATTGAGAAGAAGGTGGATGAGCTAACTCGACACTTGCAGTGAGCCACATCTGCGCAAAACCCGTTCGCGCATTCGCCCTCTGGCAGGGAGGCTGTGCATAACATTTGTCATCGATCTTCTCAGGGGATGGACCCATAGCCACCCTCATCTGATTCTGGTTTCAAAGGAAACTCTGGACTCATTCTAGTTGGGGGAACTCTAAACCCTTGTATTTTGACTTCTCCGAGGCTCCTCAAACCTACGAGGACCTCAATGCCATTAAGAATGATCCATTCTCAAACACCTACAATCCTGGATGGTGTAATCATCCTAATTTCATGTGGTTAGGGAACAATCAAAATCAGAGACCTCAATATCAGCCCTGAGCACAAGTTCCTCGTCCATATCAGCCGCCTCAGCCTTGGCCCAACCCAACTTATCAATCTGGGCCGACTCACGCAGATCACATGACTCTTATCCTTCAGACTCTGGCTGACATTCAGAAAACAAATGCGGCTTTGCAAAAATAGCACAAAGACGAGATCACAGAGGTTCGCAATCAACTCGCTCAGATGGCAAATCCCTGCCAACCTAGAGCACTTCCTTCACAACCTCTACCTAATCCAAATAACTTGCCGAACCAGAGGTGCATTATAAACCCAAATCAGGGCCAAGATCACTTTGTTTATCAGGTTCCTTCTACTCCATCACCCGACGGGATGGAGGCTTCGACATCATACGCAGGTTATCAGCAGCAATCACCTCTTTTGCCCACACCAAACCAAAACCAGGCAGGATTGAATTCCGTTACTACCCGTAGTGGCAAAGCAACACATGACCCACCTTATCCAAGCCACTCCCAGCCTGGTAAGGCAAACCCTAACCCTAGATTGGTCATCCAGGATACACCCGTCCCAGATCAAGAGCCTGAGCCAATTCTAGAAGAACCATATAAGGTTCCATTTCCCGAGGCCTTGACCAAAGGAAAAAGGACAGCCAAACCCGTGGCACTTGAGGAGGACCTAGTTAAGCTCTTTGAGCAGGTCCATATAAACATCCCTTTAATGGATGCGATACGCCATGTACCGGCTTACACATGACGGAGCTGGCTTGCTCCGACGGTACGATTGGGTTCTCGACTTTGGTTCGCGGCTTACGCTTAGGAGCAAACTCCCGCCTAAGGCAAAAGACCCAGGCACCCCTTTGATCTCCTGTGCAATCGGTGATATACAATTTAACCGACCCTTACTAGACCTAGGAGCTTCCATAAATTTGATACCTACATCCCTACTAGACTACTTCAAGGAATCTAAGCTTAAATTGACAGAAATGACCTTGTAATTAGTTGATCGATCTATTAAGTCACCACAAGGAATTCTCGAGGATGTCATAGTTAGGGTACATGATTTCTATTTTCCCGTTATTGTCTTAGACATGGATGCTCCTGAGAATGTCAAGAATACATCGATCATACTAGGGAGACCCTTTCTGGCCACTGCTAGGGCTAATATCAATTGTGAGGAGGGCTAAATTGAATTAAAATTTGGGAGCAAGACACTAATGATCGACATCTTTAAGGCCCAACAAAGAATTAATTGCAGAGTTATAGAACAAATTTGTGATATCGAGGTGTGGTTGACGACCTATGTATCAAGGAAAACCTGACTATTTCTAATCAACCACAAGAAGATCAAAACCCATAATTAGAGGAGTCTGCACCCAACCTAAACACACCCATAGCTCCTTCCTTTGCTCCTGATATCCACCCTGAACCACCTGCTACTGCTGACAACCCAGTTATGGAATTAAAGCCTCTTCCCGATCATCTCAAATACGTCTTTTTGGGTTCCAATCAGACGTTTCCTATGATTATCAACTCTTGACTCACACCTGATTTCTGTTCTCCAGTAGCATTGGAGAGCCTTAGATGGACTCTTGATGATCTGATTGGTATTAGCCCTCATACTGCACACATCACATCTATACAGAAGAGGACTTATGACCATCCCGTGAAATGCAGAGACACCTCAATCCAAATTTGCAAGATGTCGTGAAAAAGGAGATTATCAAGTGGTTAGATGAAGGGATCATCTACTCGATCTCTGACAGTCATTGGGTGAGTCCAATCCAAGTTGTGCCTAAGAAGGCAAGGCTCACCATCATCACGAATGAAACTGGAGAAACCATATCGACCCATATAGCGAACTCTTGGAGAGTCTGCATTGATTACAGAAGACTCAATTCCTCCATGAAGAAGGATCATTTCCTACTACTGTTCGTTGATCAGATCCTTGAGAAACTAGTGGGAAATTGATTCTTCTGCTTTTTGGACGGGTACTCCGGTTAGAGCCAGGTCACAATCCATCCTGAGGACCAAGAGAAGACCACCTTCACCTGTTCCTTCGGAATATACGCATTTTGAAGGATGACGTTTAGTCTCTGCAATGCACCTGCTACTTTTCAATGGTGCATGCATGCCATATTCTCAGATATGGTAATTGAATACCTTGAAGTCTTCATGGACGACTTCTCGGTGTTTGGTGAATCATTTGATGATTGCCTCCTGTACTTGGTCTAAATCCTCAGGCGGTGCATCGACGTGAACTTGGTTCTTTCCTGGGAAAAGAGCACTTCATGGTACCTGAAGGAATTGTCTTGGGACATATCATCTCTGAAAAAGGCATCCAGGTTGATCGAGCCAAGGTGAATCTGATTTCCAAACTCCCTATGCCTAGCTCGGTCAAAGACATCCGATCCTTTCGAGGGTACGTCGATTTTTACTGTCGATTCATTCCCGATTTTTCGAAAATCGTGCGCCCCCTGACTAATCTTCTATCTAAGGATGTCCCCTTTGAAATTTCCAAGGAGAGCACTTAGGCATTTGAGATCCTGCGTGGTCGAGTTACCCAAGCACCTATCTTGTAGTCCCCTGATTGGTCTCAACCCTTTGAGATCATGTGCGATGCATCTGATTATGATGTAGGTACGGTACTTGGGCAGAAAATAGACGGAAAACCCGTAGTCATCTACTACGCTAGCAAGACACTTGACGAGGCTCAGCGTAACTACACAGTTATTGAGAAAGAGCTGCTAGCCGTAGTATTTGCCCTGGAAAAATTCAGATCATATCTTTTGGGTTCCCGTGCTATCATATACTCAGATCACACTGCAGTGAGGCACCTCCTTGCGAAGAAGGATGCGAAACTTCGACTAATTTGCTGGATCTTGCTATTGCAAGAATTTGATCTCAAGATCCGCGATAAAGCGGGAAAGCAGAACATAGTAGCTGACCACTTATCCCGCCTTCCCTCTGATAGTATTCACCCTTCTGGACCCATCACAGAACACTTTCCCAATGAGCACCTCCTGACTATTAGTACGGGACTTCCTTGGTTTGCTGATTTAGTGAGCTACTTGGCATCACATCAGATTTCGTCTGACTGGCCGAAGGCCAAGAAAGACAAATTGCTTTCCGATGCCAAGTACTACATCTGGAAAGACCCATACCTCTTCCACATTGGTGCTAACTAGATCATCAGACGGTGCATCCCGGAAGTGGAAATTTAGGACATTTTGTCCTTCTGCCACGATCAGGCTTGCAGCAAATATTTTTATGGACATAAAATTGCAGCAAAAGTCCTTCAGTGTGGCTTTTATTGGCCCAAGATTTTCAAAAACGCATACGATCACTGTAAGGCATGCACTCGTTGCCAGACCTTGGGCAAAATGAGCTACCGCAATATAATGCCTTTACATCCGATTCTCATATGCGAAATCTTCGACATCTGGGGGATTGATTTCATGGGACCCTTCCCTGTTTCAAACAGCTTCGAGTACATTCTTCTCGGTGTTGACTATGTGTCCAAATGGATCGAAGCCATTTTGACCTAAACCAACGATCATAAAGTGGTAATCAAATTCATTCATCAAAACATCTTTTCTCAGTTCGGGATTCCACGTGCCATTATCTCTGATGGAGGGACCCATTTCATAAATGTTTAGTTCAGATCGCTGAAGACCAAATACGGGGTGTCACACCAAATCTCTAGTCCTTATCACCCCCAAACCAATGGTCTAGTTGAGTTATTAAATCGGGAGATCAAGAAAATCCTTTAGGTCATTGTACGATCTGACAGGAAAGATTGGTCATCCCGACTTCCGGAAGCCTTGTGGGCCTATAGGACCACCCACAAGACCTAATTGGGCATGTCTCCTTTCAAATTAGTGTACGGGAAGGCATGTCACCTCCCCATCGAGTTGGAGCACAAAGCCTATTGGGTTGTATGGAAGTGTAATCTAGATCTTTCTAAGGCAGGAACCCACAGAAAGCTTCAAATTAGTGAGATCGATGAATTACGCAATGATGCGTATGAGAACTCGCGAATTTACAAAGAGTGGGTTAAGGCCTTTCACGATAAGCACATATCCAGAGAGATCTTTCACCCTAGTCAGAAAGTCGTACTCTTTGATGCCAAACTCAAACTGTTCCCAGGTTAACTCAGATCAAAATGGATTGGACCATATCTTATCAGACGAATTTTTGGAAATGAACCGTTGAAATCAGCCAACCCAGCCTTGATTCCGAACCCTTTATCGTGAATGGCCAGCGACTTAAGCCGTTTATTGAACTCACCGATACGAACTTGGCTGAGGTATCTTTTGATCTCCATTCTCCCTGAGCTCATTGCACCCGGTTGATGGTGTTAAACTCAGCACTTAACTGGAGGCAACCCATCATCTTTTTGAAAAATCCAAAACCCTTCTTGACACATCTTATGCTGAACTCATATTGCACTTTAAGGTTTGTCCATTAGAACAGCCGATTCCACCTCTGGTACCCGTACCTCAGCTTGAAATCGTCCGCAACAGTCACCTCGACCTATCCACCCACCCAAAACCTATTCTAATGTACGTTCTAAGCTGAATTCGAATCCATATAATTTACAATGAGGACATTGCAAATTGTAGGCATGGGGGGGTATTAGAGTGCAAAATGCTATGAGAATCACTTCACAAGAAAGGGTTTCATAAAAAAAATTATATATTCGAAAAACTAAAAAAATAAAAAATTGAAAAAGAACAAAAAAAAATGAAGAGAAGACGGTCAGAAGAAGAAGGCTTGAAGAGGAGAAGGAATAAGAGAAAGAAGAGAAAGCAAAAAAAGAAGGAAAGAAGAAAAGGAAGAGAAGGAAAAAAGCAGTGAAAGAAGAGAAGCAGAAGAGGAACAGAATCAGAAAAAGAAGAAGAATAAAAGAAGTGCCACACAAGAAAAGAGAAGAAGAAGATATCAAAGAAAGAAGAACAAACAGAGCATTGTTCATCAGACGTTTAAGACGTCTGATCCTGCCATCAGACGGCTAACTTGAGTTTATTTCATGCATAGTTATTGAGTTCCATTTGATATTATTGTAGGGAGTAATTGGTGATTCAAATCACCATTTTACTCCATTCTTTTTGTAGTCTAACACTTGATATTATTATTTTGAATCAATTTCTGATCATAATTTCTTATCTCTATTATTTAAATTACAATCTTGAGAATTGAATTCTTATTTGCTCCCAACGAACGACCTCAAACTTTTTGAGTATAAATTTTATCTATTTTTCGCGAGATTTCGACTATTTTGCAACACAACGATTTTAAACATCGATCTCGAGCAACTAACAGCTACAGCGGGGGAACAGGTACGCCTCTAGACAAGGAGGGCTCGTGCTCAGAAGTGTTTGAAGGTGGTGGGGGTGGTGGAGGATCACCCCTTCCCCCTCCAACTTGTACGGCGCTACGGCGGTTCCCCTGTCCCATAGAGGACTCTCCCTCCACTTCCTCAGGGAGGGGTGGCCGAGGAGGCTGCTGGAGCTCCTCACGTACTATATCCCAGATCAACTGGGTGAGATCCTGGGCCTGGATGCCTAGGAGAGGTAGGTCGACTGGTGCCTCAAGTCCGGCATGTATGCCCCTCTGACCTCGCCAACGACCACGTTCGTGGCCTGCCTCGAGAACTCTTCGACGAGGCATCTCCTACAAGGAGATACAAGAGAAAGAACAAGAATTATCAATGATATAGGATTACATAAAGAAATAAGACTCAGAAGCGAAGATCAAAGTGATACGTTGTCATGGCTATCCTAGTTACATGCACATTAGTGGTTACTTCCAGACCATTTGGTTCATTTCTTGGGACAACCTTGCTCTGATACCATCTTTGTTACGACCTTATCCCAAATCCCGACAGGATCCAAGATCGGCTCGCCTCGACTAATCCCAAGACCTAGTCGTCAAATGAGAAATAACCAAAAGCAGAAAATATTCCACAATCATACATGCAATGTAGCTAAAGTAGAAATAACTCAAAAGATAGTAAAGGAAACATAACGAAATGTCTCACAATATTACATGCCATCACAGCTATAACAGCGGAAAGTAACAGAAATGTAACAGAAATAATATTACAGATATCAATACTCACTACAACAAAAGAAGCTCTGAAACGAAAAGGAAACACAGTTAAGGTTGGGCTCGACTGGGCCCAGCTCCCTCTGCAGCCGGTGGCGTTGGCTGCTCAACTCCCTGACCTGAATATGGTTATAAAATCTGTGGTCAGCTAACACTGAGTGGAGTGGTAGTTAAACCATTTACATGCAATTAAAATAAGACAAGCAACTAGTTTATTATTCAATTCCATTTAGCTCAACTAAGTGGTTCTGTTTTGTTTATTCTATTAGAAATCTGGTCATTTCTTGATCTTGACTGACCCTCAAGGGGATGATCTTGATTGCAGTCTTTCCCGTGATGTAGGATGTACACGTGGTGCTCTCTTGGCCGGGAGAGTCCTCTGTGGTAGTCCTACACCCAGTCAACCACCTCGAGGTCACGGTTGTGACTTAGCGGTGACTATGGCATGCGTGATAAGCGCACGGGTAGATACCCTGCATTGGAACACGGTTAGTTGTTTTTGATATCAGGTATGCCTAAAAGTACAACACGAAACAACATAGGGCCTTGCCCCCTCAGAACAGGGGTCTCGCCCTCATAATAGAACAGGGGTCTTGCCCCTCCACAGTCAGCGTACCTTCGTTTGACTATCCCAGTTTGCCCAGTAGGCCTAACAAGAGTCGGTGTAGGGTGGCTAGTCCTAACCCCGAGCCCCGTGGGGCGGCTAGCTCCCTCCCTACACTAAGTAGCTTACCTCGGTACCACGTATGCGAGGGTCGAACATGAGTCGACGTAGAGTAGCCAAACCCACCTCGGGTCTCAACCCAAGGGCGGAAAGCTCCCCTCTACTCTAAAGGGGAAGTTGCTCTCCTTAGTACTGTGTACACAAGGGCCAGCTTACTTTCCATCTAATTACTAAGTTCTTTCCGTATATAGGAGTTCTCCTAATTCCCCGTAGGGTTCATGCTTATATTCCTTTCATTCCATTTCTCAACATTTAGATCTCATTGTTTACATCCTGGGTTTCATTTTTATAATAGGCAATTCATATTTTACTAACCGAGAAAGCATCACATCAAGTAATTAATACACTTGCTAGAAATTAGGGTTTAACATGCATCTCAAGTAAATAGTTTAGCTCAAGAAATATTCATTCATTTCTGCCGTAGGATTCATTTCACATCCTAGGGTTCAATCAAGTTATTCTAAACAAGCACTTTACTTATTTAAATCTTAACATTAAAGTAAACCACTCTAACGGGAAACACGGGAGGAATGGGGGCTAGCACCATAGGTCTTGTCGTCTCCACGAGCCCCGAACACACTATAGGCTGGAGACCTATACCAGTGACTAAGTCACATCAGATGAGTTCAAAATAGTATATAATTGACACTAGCGCGTAGAGAAACTCTAGCGGAAAATAACGGTACTTCGTTTACATAAATCCAACTTCATTTGAGCCCTAAACAGGCCAAAAATGTGCATACTGTCTAAAATTAAACATTTGGGACTGTACCCAGACATCTTAAACAATCTCAGAACCTCACCTTGCTTCCCTGTGTTGCTGGCGGATGTCTGGAACCCTTTTACAGTTATTCTGGGTCTTTCCAGACGTTTGTCGGTGTGCCTGGACACTTGATGCGTTTATCAGACGTCTGTGGAGACATCCAGACATCCTAAGGTACCTCGAAGAGCGTGCTTGCGTGCTTGTCCAAGACCTGTTCCTACACACACGTTCGTAGGTTTAAAACCTCGATAGCGCAACGTTACGTATGGGCATGCATGCACGTTTAGGACACTTACTTCGGCACTCCGCGAGTTTTCAGACGTCTAACTTCAACTCTGGACGTTCGCTACCGCTCCAGACGTCTGGAAGATACTCCAGACGTCTGATACTGGAAAAATCCAATACGCAGAACCTCCTCGTGCAGTCCTGCTTCTTGTGGATCTCCTCCTACAATGCAGCAGCAGCTGCCCCAACAGCTACAGGAGGTCAGGAAACTCTCCTCCATGAGCTCCTCCCCCTCGTACACATCCTCATCTCCTCCCGCATGAGCTCCTCCGAGTTCCCGCGACTCCTGCGACCCTAGCTCCTCCCCTCGCAACTTTGGCGCTCGCTGCTGCACCTGCAGCAAGGGTGTTCCACGCACACGAGCTCTCTTGGTCGTGCTCCTCCAGCCTTGCACTCAAGCTCCCTGAGCTCCCTCCTCTCTCCCACATCCTCACTCCCTCTCCCCCTATCCTCCGCGCTCCGCCCTCCTTCCTCTTCGTGGTTGCGAGGAGACGGGAAGGGCTGGTGGCTCGTCGGCAGCAAGGGAAGGAGATGGAGGTGGTGAAGTGGAGATGGAGAGGGTGGTGGTTAAATAGAAGTTGGTTAGGGTTTGGAGTGGGGAGGATGGAGTGGTGTGCCTGAGTGTGTGTATGGTGTGGGAGGAGAGAGAGAGGAAAAGTTGCGAATCCTCCCTCTCTAAAAACTCACCTTTTCCCATAGAGCCCACACACTCAACTCAAAAGGGTCAAAATTTGCGTTCGCATCCCTAACTTTCCAGAGAACTCCGAATAGTCCTTGCAAAGGGTCATTTTAGGATCAATTTTGACTCCTAACTCCCTTTGATTCATGCGTGCGAACCCACGAAATCAGTGGGGTTCTTCTTGAATCCCAAGCATGCTATGGAGCTTGTTTCTTGTTCCCCAAGCTCTCCTAAGCCCTATAAAAGACCTCCCATGACATTCCTCACCTCCTTAGCGAGTTTTTGGGCCGTAAACATCTTCTTTTTCTCCACCTCCGGCCTACTCTGACTTATCTCTAGCAACCACCTTCCTTCGTTCACTTCACCGGCCGCCACATACAATGGGTGGCCGATTCTTCTTCCTCATTTCAAACCACACCTCGCAATATTGCCGAGGAGCTCTATGACCCCCTCTTCATCACCATTCCCTCTCCTGGAGCCTTCACCTTCTCCGACACTGGCCTTACCGCAACCAGAGTCAACTCCATCCTTCTTTGTCCAATAGCTAGATCATTAGACTCCCTAGCATCTACTTATCATCACCGTACCACCAACACTCCACTTCAACCACCGTCGCACCTGCTCCATCATCATCTTCCCCACGGCCGGCATACCTCCGGCATGGTTGTGCATCCGCTTCACTCGACCAAACCACCTCCCATCGGTCCCAAAAGCTTTGCCTCATCCACGCGAGCAAAACCCCTCAAGAAATTGAGGGGATTGCTTGCCCTAATCATCCACCAAACACCTCCACATCCTCCAACCTTCCCCGCCTTTGCTTCAATCACACACACACTTCCATGACACTGCACCACCACCACCACCTTTGCCACGGTTGTGCGAATCTTCTGAGCTTATTTGATGTGGCTGAGAGGTCGTATTCTTCTCTTTTAGGTCCGACTGGAGCTTCGTTGCTGCCCTTGAGTTCTCCGACCATATTTGTTCCAGGCACAACCCTCAGGCAGTGTAGACTACTTCCAGGAATTCATCCAAGTGTCCAATTGAGAGTAATACGTGCTCCTATTGCTTCAATTGAGCGTGCCTTCATCAGCTACATGCCTGCGAAGAAGACCTGTGGGGTTTAGTCCCACATCAGTGGGAGAGAGGCACCTGTAAACCCATAAGAGGAATTTGTGAAGAGGGTTTATCGCCCAAGTCACTAGGGGTCAGGTCCCCATATCCCCACTGCGTACCCTCACCCGCTACACCACACCGGCGGGTCTAGACCTCTGACCATATACCTGGTTACTGACCCAATTAGCTTGGAGTCAGAGAGAAAGAAGAGAAAAGAGAGAGGGGGGTTTGCCTCAGTTGACCCTTTCTCAACACTTAGCCGTTGAGAGGCAATCGTGCCTCTATGCTGTGCCTTGTGCGTGAGAAGAGAAAAGAAGAAGAGAAGGAAGAGGAAAATCAGAGAAGAAGAAAAAGGGCTGAGGATAGTGCCTTTTCACTATAGCATCTGAGCATTTAATTTGTCTGATTTGGAGCCTTGTCGTCTGATATCTCTGATAGTGCATTGTGCACTTAGCTTGCGTGGATTAAACCTGCTTGATACTTTTCAAATATTTATTATTATCCTAATTAGGGTAATTGGTGATTCAAATCACCATTTTGCCCTAATCTTTTTACATCATTGACATTTGCTCTTATATATACATCATTATTGCTTGGAATTTTCATTATATATTGCTATTTTGTGCTTAAATTGTGATCTTGAGATTAATTGCAATACTTGCTCCCAGTGAACGACCTCGGACTCATTTCTTGATTCTGAGTTATAAATTTTATTTATTTCTGAGCAATTTTGATCTATACTATGAAACATCTTTTATAACATCGATTTTGCACATTAAACACTAGGTCCTTGGTTGAAGAAGTGAACCACAGTAGCCACATCAATTGAACGAGGCATCTCATCGCAATAGTGTGCGAAGAAGGTGGGGACTTTAGTCCCACGTCATGAAGACAAGAGCACGCGATAGTGCATAAAGGGAATATGTGTTCTTGGCTTATCGCCTCAGACACAGGGGGTGAGGTCCTCTTCACACTCGCACTCACGACCCAACCAGCCTATCTCACTCCTCAGCTGCAACACCCATGCATGCAGCCTTGGACTCGAGTACGCGACCCGAATACCCGATAAGCCTGGTTTGAGAGAAAGAGAATGCAGGGAGGGGTGGGTTTTGCCCCTGAAGGACTTGAGTGACACTTAGTCATTGTGAGCTGAAGGAGAAGGCCTTGAGAAGAAGAAGCTAAGGCAGTGAAGAAAAGAAGAAGGGTCGTGCCAAAAGGAGAAAGGAAAAGAAGAGGACTTGAAGGTTTGAGAAGAAGAGAAGAAAGGCTAAGGAAGAAGAGCTAAAGAAGAAAAAGAGAAGAAGAAGAGAGCAGTAGAAGAAAAGAAGAAGAATGGAAGCTTGAAGAGTACTATAGCAAACGACAGTTAAATCGTCTGATTATCAAATCAAACGTCTGAGTATTATTCATTTATTTAACATCATTTGAATAGTTGATAAATATGTGCTTAGGCTAATAATTGGTGATCTAAATCACCATTATTTTATCTCAGATCTCTTTTTATCACATTAAACTCTTGATATACTCATATTATGCATTGAAGACTTATTTTGAGTAGAGATTGTTTATTGAATATCTTGATTATTGTGCTCATTTATATTTTGATTAAAGATTAGCGTGTGAATTCCTATTTTCTCCTTGTGTTCGACCTCAGACTTCATTTCTAAATTTTTGAGATATAAATTTTATTTGTTGAGGAGTTATTTAGGAGACTTTACTACAACGAGACTCATTTAAACTCTTGAAAAGCCCTATCAATAGGGATTAGAAGTGGAAGGTACAGTGGAAGTGGTAGCTTGGGCATCAGCACCCAAGCGAGGTACAAGCGGTGGGTTTTGGGATCTCCTACCATCCATGGGTTCGATTTTTGAAAATTTGTTCTAAATCAGTCACAAACTCACAAATGACAATCTCAAATCTCAATCCAATCAAACAAATCAAAACTAGAAATCCCAATCTCAATCTCATAGTATCAAGACCAATCTATCAATCAACCGAAACAAAATACATGGATTTTTGCCTAAGGATCTACTATGACAAATAAATTTGTGCTAACAGATGTATCAATAGAATCGTACGTGTCCTAAGATAAACCTAACGAAGTGCAAATCTCTAAATCCACCCAGAATCTGGATAAGACCAGTGTGCAAATCTAGATCCTTGTAGTGCACAGAAAGATGAGACAGAATCAGTGTAATGTGTACCTTATGTGATCGTGTAGTGTGTACACGATAAGCAATCAACAGATATAGCGGTGAAAACAACACACAAGGTTTCAATCAGATTATTGAATCACCTTTCTGATTAAGTTCTTCTTAGGATATGTTTTGCAGGAAGAAGAGTCTCACTTTTTAGTCTTTTTCAAACAAGTGATGGTCTTGTTTACTTAGTCAGAATGCAAGGATGGTAAGAGCTAAGGAAGATAGAAATGCATACTTGGCTCCAGTACTCTACAATTGATGCAGACTTGACAGAAAGTAAATCTAGCAGGAAGAATGCAAATCTAAGATGCAAACCTAAGGAAAGAGAGTAGAGAGAGATCACAAGTCCAGAGTCCAAATTATTATAGAGATGTGTGAGAATAAGTTCTCACAACTTATGAAAAACAAATCAATCCTAAGTATATACCCTAAACCCTAAAATCTATACTACTCTATGAAAATGAGAAACAATAGCTCCAAGTCGAAGACGACTCCGCTAGGAAGTCAAGTCGAAGCCGCAGTGACTCCTTTGAGAAGTAGAAACTCCACCAAGAAGTAGTCACTCCTACTCCTCAAGTGTTGCAAAATCAACAAATGATTAGTAAGAAAATTATATAAAAAATGAATCAAAGAATGTATATATACAAGAAAGAATATGAATAAAAGAATGAATATATATAAAGAAATCAAAAATATATACAAAAGAAAGAATAAAAGATAAATTTTGGCGTATAAAGAGTCGCCTCCTTGGTAACGGAGCCAAAAAATGATGTTCAATCTAGAGAGTTAGTAATTATGGTTAATTAATCGCATTGTAGTATAGTATTACAATCTAGATGGATGCCATTTATTTATATGTAATTTTTACTGATTTTATTTCAGGTCATTCACTAAGGAGATAGTTATTGATATACATCACTAACGAGGTGTGGCTCATCATAGCTAAAATGTTAAAGTTAAGTTGAAAACTAAGTTAAACACTATCAAATTAACACAAGAAATGGGTTAAGTGTGGAAATTAAGAAAAATGACCTAAAACAACAAAAATGTGTTAAAAATGCATAATTAGGTGATTGCGCAACAACCATAAGTTCTAAAATGCCTAGATTAGGATATATCTCTAGCATAATTATAAATATTGCATTTATTCCATGCATAATTTGCATTTGCATCATGCTTACTTGCTTATTTATAAATAATGCATTTTATGGACCTATGACATAATGTCTTATCTTGTGATTGCAGGTTCATACGAGAATAATAAATCAAGAGAAAGATCAAAAAATAAGACAGAGAAAGTGAGAAGAAAAGATTCAAGAAGCCAAAGAATAGAAGAAGAAATAAAATGAGAGAAGAGAGGAGGAATAAACCTATTACGTATCTCATCTACCACCAAATAGGTTTATCCTAATCCAATCCAACCTAAGCCTAATCCCTTTACACTAGAGCCAATTTCCCTTTCATAGCCTCAATTTCACCTTTAGGTTCTAATTATGTTCACCTAGATTTAATTGGACCCACCTAGATCCTACTCACCTAGTCCCACCTATTCCTAACTAGACCCACCACCACCCAACCTAAATAAACCCACGTACCCGCCCATGGAAATTAATTCCCACCTTCATGATACCACCGTACTTCCTATCCGATTTTCTCCACCAAAAAAATCCCATGCCCATGCACTCCCATCTGATTCCCCTCTCCAACGAATTTCACGAGCCCACTCTCAGAATTCTTTTTTTTATCCCCCCAACAAATAACCCCCCCTCTCCCCACCAAAATCCCACGTTCCAACAATTTCCCACATCTCTCGATTTATCCTCTCCCCTCCTACCGAAAGAAATCCATCCAATTTATCCCTTCCTCCATCGTACTCCCTCAATGGGATTCCCCTCCAATAAATATCCCATTCGATTTCCTAATAAAAAAGGGCCTCCCTTTCTCAATTCCTTAATCCCCGTAGAACACCCTTCCCAACGTCAATTCTTTTCCACCTCCACCGTACTCCATCCAATCTCTCCACCAAAATCAACCCTACGTTCACGCGTCCCTCCTCCTACCTCTTCTCCTTCCTTTCGGCCACCATCTCCTTTATATCTGATTTCCTCCTTCATGCCCTTCACTAAGGTCACCATTGGTATACTGTTGCTACTCCTCCATGCCTTTCAAAGGATACCAAGGATTAATCCTTGGTACCCTTATTTTAGTAGAATAATTTAGAATAATCTTCTCATTAGTTTTCTTTACTTGATTTCTAGTAACTTTAGTTCTAGTAGATCTAATTATTCTATTTGTTCTAGTAGTTCCTAATATTATTCTAGTTAAGTCTAATGTCAAGCATTCAACTATGTGTGAAGAACTTGCATGATTATTATTTGAATAAAGTTGATTTGCTTTGCATCTATCTTACCTAGTGTTTCTAGTTCTAGTTAGAGTAGACTTTCATTTTCAAAATTCAAAACTCACACAAAAAAAAAGACAAAAATAAAAAAATACATATATATATGTATATGCCTAAGTTTTTATGATGGTTCCTACGCAAGTAAACGATTATATACTTCATCAAAACGATATAAACAACATTTATGCTTTAAAAGAATATCGTGAGGAGCACTACAGGTACATATGCTATATATACCTTCACTACATGATGATTGTACATTTTGAGATCGCTACCGAAGAGTTCGCTATGCAGGAAATCTGCCACATTCAATCTTAGATATCTAGTTTAGGATCTTAGTTAGTTAGAAATTAACTAAGTTAGAAATTCCGTTAGAAATTCGTCTATACGTCTCCCTAAGTTCTATCGGGACTAACCAAATTTCATTAAAATTATTTGTCGATGTGCTTTCGTACTATATTACAATAAGATTATTCTAAAAACATGATTTACGTCGAACAAATTGACGCCATTCCAAGGGAGGCAATGCATTTTTCTTATTAATTTCTAACTTGATTTCTTTATTTTCCTTGTTTGTGTGTAGATAATCAAGGCAGGTGTAGATCTTCACACACACTGATCCGTGGATGAAGAAATAAAGGTGCACACATCCCGTTTAGATTTGTTTTATTTACTATTAGGTTTCGAAGAAAAAAAATCAAAGATATCTATTTTGTTAGGATTTGTTGTTAAGATATGTTAGGATTGCTTTTATTTGAAAGTTTGTTTTAGTTAGTCATAAAAAAAAACTTGAAAATGTCAAAAATATAAAAATAAACTTAAAATTTCAAATATAAGTTTGTTTGATGATATTTTTTTGATATTTTTTATCAAGGGTGATTATTAATAGCATTTTATCTTTTAAATACCCTTGATTCTATTTTTAGCAATTTAGTCATCACTTTATTTCTACTTTGAAAATTCAGTTGCCGAAAATTCAAACAACCAAAAATTCTAAAATTCACAGAGAAATTGAAAAATAAAATTAGCTTTCAAATGCCACCATTTTTATAAGAAATTTGATCTGTGGAATTTTTAAAAATTCATACATTGCTTGGGAGTCAAGCTTGATTTCTTTAGAGTCTGTCCGAACTTTGAAGAATTCTTTGGAACTCCACACAAATCACATTGAGTTTAAATTTACAGAATTTGAAAGCCACTGAAACTTACTCTGTTCAGTAATTTTTTTAGAATTTTTGAACTAGTTTTGATACTGAGTTTATCCGAACTAATTAGTAGGGGTCTGACCAGACTGTTTGATCCCCTAACAGTATAAAAATCATAACTATTTTTTTGGATCTGATAAATTCTTGGAACGGTAATTGAAGAAGGAAGTTGCATGCCAAATTTCATTGTATTTGTACTTCTATACTGATCGAGAGAGTAATTTTATCCAAGAACAGGGTATGTAGGCCTAAAAATCTAGCAAGCATAAACCCTAGGGTTTACACATTAGGGTTTACATTCTTATTAGAGGCTGACCTAATTGGACTTAATTTCATAGAGTTGCCTAGTAGGTGAGGTTGCTTGCTTGCTTGAACCCCCTCACTTACCTAATTTAAAATTGAATCATCATTAAACCTAGGCAATTATCTTAGGTCCATCTCAATTAGGAGTTAGGGTTAATCAAAGAAAAAAAAAATCAAACTTGTGCTTGTTTGATACATTAGCCTAATCTATTAACAATAAAAACTCCTAATAATACATTAATTCAAGTACCTAATATTAAAATTTGGTCATCTGTTAAAAGGACCTTCCACTTCTTCCAAGGCATCTGGCATTGAGTCCTCTATCTCTGTCTTTCTTTCTTTTCATCATGGACCCATATTCTTTCTCATCTTATCACCATCAGGGTTCTCCTTCTCCCAACCCAACCATGATTTTGAGTTCTTATGGGTGGGAGACTTCTCATTACACGAGGTATGATTCCTATACCCATGCTCTTTGTTGTTGGGATATACCCACCTCACCTTCTTGGAGATCCACATAGACCTCTCAATATCAAGGAACATCACAACCCTTAGAGACACTCTCCATGCGAGATTGGAATCTTACTAGGATCGCTGATTATCTTGACTGGCCTTACCTAAGAGAAGCCCCTACCCTTTATAGGAACTTCCAGATCGCTGAACTGATCCAAATAGTTGTTAACGGGCTATCGAAGAGTTTTAAGTCATTTCATTGTAGTAAAGCTTCAATCACTCGAAAACAAATAAATTTATAACTCAGATTCTAAAGGAGTCCGAGGTCGAACACAAGGAGCAAATATATAATTCACAACATTAATCTTGAATGAATGAGTACAATAAACGAAAAATAATAGAGATATTCAATGAATCAATCATTCAGAAATATATTCAATAAGAACCAATGTATGATGAAGCAAAAAGGAAATGTGAATTAAAACAATGGTGATTTGAATCACCACAGATATCCTCTTAATTTAAGATGCATTTGTTTACTCAATCAGAATTTAATTGTAAACTCTAGTACTTAAATCATTCAACAGTGCCAAATCAATTAGATCAGATGTCCTAAGTGTCACATGCAGAGGCTCTCATTGAGCCTTTCTTCTTCATAATGTCTTCTCTTTTCTTCTTCAACTTCCTTCCTCTTCTTCTTTCCTTCTTCACAAAGGCACGACCCTTCTGTAATTCCCTACCAGGAGGGGGTGACGTAATAAAATGCGGAAATAAATATAAACAATCTCACAAATAAGCAATCACACAAAAGGCACAAAGATTTTTTAGGTGGAAACCCAAACCGGGTGAAAACCACCACCTAACCCTCTCGAGTTAGGATTTTCCGATCAACCAAGTTGATCAAAATCCAGTAAACTGAATCACTTTAAACGAGGGTGATTCAACCTCAATTACAACCACGCTACTTAGATGAGGGTAGCGTACCTCAACCCCTTCTCTTCACGAGAAGGATTTTGTCTCGCGAAGGAGACGGGAATTCGCAAAGCGAATACCCAACCAAATAACAAAGATAAAACAAGTAATCCTATAGAGCCAACAAAGTAATATTTAACCTAAGCTTCTATAGGAAATAGGATGCTTCCCTTTGAAAGGAGTGCATCGACGACACGGATGCGTGAGCCACGCGACGGCGCAACGTCGCTCTCGTGAACAACGGCGGGAGAGCGGGTGCGTAAAGCTTGATGCTCTCAAGATGTAGAACTTGGGCTTAGAGAGCAAGAGAGACACAAAAAGGTTTGAAAGTGTACTGCAAGGTGTGTCTTGGTGTTTCTAGGTGTGTGTTTGTGTTGCAAAGGTTCCCCTCTATTTATAGAGGCCTTAGGAAGGCTTTGGAAGGCTTAGGAAAGGTTCTATAGCCGTTGGGTGCAAAGCCCAAGAGAATCAGCCCGAAATCAGGAATAATCATTGTTCTGACAGGTTTATCAAACGTCTAATTCTGGCATCAGATGTCTGGAAGTTCACTTTAAGACGTCTGATTTCAAGGTCAGACATCTGATTTTTGGGCGGATTCCTTCCTGACTTGAATCAGATCTAAACAGGGTTCTTGTGTAAGTCCATCAGACAACATATAGGACGTCTGGCACTATGTCTGGACGTCTGGAAACCTACTTTTTCTGTGGGAATGGATTTCCAAACGTTGCAACGGCTAAAAAATCTTTGAGAAGAGATTTTGGGTCAGCCGAGGCAAAACGGTCAATTATCAGACGTCTGGAAAGTCCTATGGACGTCTGATAAGGCTCTAACGGTCACATTCTTGACTGTTTGCTAAGCTAGCCAACGGTCCACTAATTGGACGTTTGGCAAAGTCATCAGATGTCTCCTAAGACGTCTGGTCTAAGGTCTGGACGTCTGATTTCATCAGACAGAACTAACTATGTCCAGCCTAATAGTTATCAGACGTCTGAATCAACAGTCAGACGTCTTAAAACACTTTATCAGACGTCTGATTTTGGAATTAGATGTCTGGAAACTCTGTTTGAACCCTATATTTGTTTTCTAAGTACTCTACAGAAAACCTAAGTATCCTAGGGTTGTGCCGGTGTTCTTAGGACTACTGTTAGGGTACTTTGAGGCTCTTTAACATAATTTTCTAAGGAAATAAAGAGCAAGAAAATAACGACAAATGTACATGAAAGGAATAAAATGGAATTCTATCCTATTCTTCTTGTCCTTCCATCTTCAATCTATCGCTCCTCGCAAATCCCCTCTTTTCTCCATCAAGCTCCTCCAATCCGTCCTGGATGCGAGCTCGAATTCCGTCTAAACACGTCTACATTTGCAATTGACCTGAAATCTACGACTCCAAGTGCAAATGTTAAATAACACGTGTTTTGTTATCATCAAAACAAATGATCGTGGTGCTTTAGCACCAACACCTTCTTCTTCACAAGGCTCTTCTTTCTTTCAAGCCTTCCTAAATGCTTTCTTCCTCAGACAACTTAAGTTTCTCAACACTTAGCCTCTGCACAGCAGCACAAGGCTTCTCTCCTCTAAGCCTTCTTCTTTCTTTTCTTAGAAACCTAGGTTTAACCGGGTAATCAAGCAGGTAACCGATCATGAACAGTGGACCAAGCCTACGGGCATGATTGCAGGCGAGGGGTGGGCTTGGGTAAGCGGATATGAGGGCTAATGGGGACCTAACCTCCATGTTCTTGGGCAAAGAACGGGGGTGAGGAATTCCTTATATGCATGCGTGTGGCTTCTTATCCCATGATGTGGGACTATTTGGCCCCCTTTTGTCGCAGCGTAGCAGCAGGTGTTGAAGGCCTTGATTGAGGGAGCATGTGCGAATGAAAGCTCCAATTGGGAACCTGGAAGTGCACCTGAAAGGAATCCGCAGCGTCTGGGGGAGTTGCCTGGAGGATTCGTGGTTGGAGCACTGCGGAGGAGGTCGGAGGAGTTGCGGCGGCGACGGAGGTCCGACGGATACCTGAAAAGCAAGCACACGGCTTGGTGGCCCAATTAAAACACTTCAGAAGGATCGCCATAGGGTGGCGAGTACGTTGGTGGTAGTTTTGTTGAGGGTGGAGGCCGGTGGACCTCTATCGAGGTCGAAGATGTAGTGTGGCAAGGGGTGAGTTCGGTAGTGGGAACGAGATCCCAATAGGCCCAAATAGGTTGGGCCTTTTGACGAGGGTGGTGCGGTGAAGCTTGTGGAGGTGGTGGCGAGGTGTTTGGTGAAGTGTAGTGGGCTGGAGGCTATGCCAGAGCATTGCCAGAGGCGGGCAAGATGATGATGTAGCGGGTGGTATGGTGGTCGTGCATGTGTTGTGAGTGTGGGGAAAGAGAATAGAGGGAGAGAGGAAGGTATAGAGAGGCTTAGGAGCAAAGGGGGTGGACGGAGAGCATCGGCGTTGGCTAGCTGGAGTTGAAGAAGATGAGGAGATCCGGTGAGTTGGTGCGGCGATGATGAGGAGGAAGACCACCCCTGTTGTGGCTAGCGAGGAGAGAGGTCGATGAAGGAACTTAGAGGGCTGTCCAATTTGATTGTTGGATGGCCTGACGAGGAGGACAGAGAGGGGTTGTCGGAGCAAGGTGCGGAGGTGGCTGGAGAGGGAAGAAGGAGGGTTTTCTCAAGCCAAGACTTGCTAAGGAGCACGGTTAAAAGATCCAATGGCTTTTATAGAGCTCGGGCAGGTTCTCAAGCTTGGAAATAAGCTTGAAAAGCTCGAGAAATCATGGAGGAAGATCCCTAAAACTCTAAGGATTCTCATGAGCTTCTTGGGTGGATTTGGGATCTAGAATTAGGTTTAGATGACTAGGGATGACCTCAAGATCATCCCTTTCAATTTTGGAAGGGATTGATCGAGAAATCAGGGAGGTATCCCTGATTGAAGCTCGGATCCTTTGGGTTCACACCTGCCATGGCGGTAGGGACCCATTTGAATAAAATGAAGAGAAGTTAGGGGTCTTTTTGTAAAGATTTTGAAAGTTGGGGTATGAATAAGAGAAAAAGAGTCAAATTGGACCAAAATGCATACTAGGTCAAGATGGACTTTGATTAGGCCTAAATTTTGGTACAAACCTAATTTTGACCCAAGGAATTTGATGGTGAAGTCGGATTTTGGTTTTGACCAAGTTTGACTGGGTAATTTGCATGGAAACCCAAAGTAGGGCAACTTTCTATCTGAGATCCTGTTCTAGGTCAAAATGGGTTCCAATGGTTAAATAGAGGGTACCAAATCTTATGGAATATTTTTCTATGAATTTTAGAAGGTTTAGATGGAATTTATCTTGTCCAGAACCTCTATATTTAAGTAGGTCAACAATTAGGGTTTTAGGTTACAGTTAATTCTCGAAATACGCGAAAACCCATTTTTATCTATATGGACCCAATTATTAGACTTTAATTCTCATTTAACCCTTATTTCACCCCTAGTCAACCCCTTGGTTATTCTGTGTTCATGATATGCAGTTAATATTATAGATTTAATCCTGGTTTCTTGTTCTCTTCTCAAAACACAATATGTTGGAGATATAACCCTCAGATGAATAGTAGGAGCTTTTATATTTTATTCCATACTAAAATGAGCTAGTTAGGGCCTATGATGGTGTTCCCATCAATAATCCAAGAAGCAAGGGAAGCTAGTAAAATGGAATCCAAAGATATGAGAAAGGAAATCTATAATCTCTTGAATGAGAAACAGGAAACCCAAATCAACACCTCTGGGGACCCTGAATCCAGTTGGAGCGTGCCACATGTTGGTGGCAAGATACTCGAAGTTGAGGACTCAACCTCAAGTACAACATCTTATTCGACCTCAACCTATGACTACACCGAGCCCACCCACCAGCCCTATGATTTTCTCAAACGAATCTATTATAGCCCTACATCTTCCTCGAGACACATCTTTCACATCTGACTCACATTTTGGGGCCACATCCACATAGATCACCATCGAGGAGTCACCTCTGGACTCGCAACAACTTTTGAGACTAGCACAAATGGTGGCTAAGTATAAGGACACAGTTGTCAGGTATCTACATCAAGACCAGATTACTACTGATCCAGGGCGGATACAGACTTTGATTACAACCCAAAAATTTCTAATGATAGCCCTTCAAGAATTAGAATCCTTGGCTAGGATGACTTAACAAAATCGCACACTTTAAGACATACTCCTTTTGTAGTACCAAGTTCAGACTAGTCTTGAGGATCTTATGGAATTTGACATGGTTGTACCAAAGACTGTTTTTAGGGATTCTTTGGGTCACACACCCGAAGTGGGTGATGTTGATGTCTCAATAGGTGATTCTGAAATGAAAAATGAGACATCTGATGGGTTAGTGAAAATGATTTGGGCACATCTGAGATGGAATCATTCGAGAGCCTCATCCTAGAAAATGATGAAGAAAGTGTTGGCATTCCCAAGATTGATTCCCAATCTAAAGATCCTGAATCTTGGGAGATAGAGATGGAGGATCCTGACACCCAAGATCCAATACATTCTTATTCTGAGACCTGGGTGGATACTCTTGATTCAAGTAAGGCAATTGAGGAGGAACATGATCATGAATTTGAAAAATCTGTAGGAGAATTGCCTGAAAACCCCATGACAAGCTTAAATGATAAATACATTAAGCACATAGATTTTCATGAAATTCCATATATCTATGGGATTAAATTTGAATTGTCAGAGAATCCAATTAAGGTTGAAAAGGAATCTGACTTTACTCTTGATAAAAACCCCATTTCTGATTGTGAGGAAAATCTAAAAGATCTTGAGGCATTTTTGGATTTGGGGTTGGATGAATCTGTCACTTCTGTCACATCTTCAATTTTGGATTCTAGCATTGAGAATTTCATTGAAACCACTGAACTAAAAATGAAATAATTTGAGGCTTTAATTAATTTGGATTCCAATCTTACACCTCCTTGGGAAATTATTTTGAAAGATGATGAATTTTAGCCCAGTATATTTAAGGGTTTACATCATAAATTAGGATAAAATTGGGTGACTTAAATGAGATTTCTGATCAACCTAGGGATGAACTTGAGGATTCTGATTTGGATATCCAGGATGATTTAGGTGAATCTAAAATTGCTAAGATAGATCATTGGATTTGATTTGACTCAGCTACTTTATATCTATCCACACCCAACTTGACTTATGAAGTAACTCCTTATACCACTTTAGACTACACTACTCGGGTCCCTCCTTTCATTTCTCATCATTTTCAGGACTCATATTATTTCTTCCCCATTCCTGACTCCTTATCCACCTCATATGCCTTACTTATGCACCACTTTTGAGGGTTGCCACTATCCTATTTTCACTTTGTCCCCCTGATGGGAACACCATCATAGGCCCTAACTAGCCACTTTTAGTCAAGTATGATTGATAAAAGCTCCTACATAATCATCTGAGGGTTGTAATTCTGTATTATTATGATTTGAGAGAAGAGCGAGAATTCAGGGTTAATTATGTAATTTAACAGCACATCATGAACATAGATTAACCACGGGGTCCTCAAGGGTTAAATGAAGGTCAAATGAGCTTAAAAGTCTAAAAATTGGGTCAACATTGTCAGAAACGGGGTTTCATGCATTTCGAGAACTGAAACAACACACAAAACTCTAATTATCAACCCACTTAAATTAAAGAGGTTCTGGTCAGGATAAAATTCATATAAACCTCCTAAAAATCATAAAAAAATATTCTAAGAGGTTTGGTACCTTTGGTTTAACCATTTGAACCTATTTTGACCTTGGACAGAGTTGCAGACGGGATTTTGCCTTAATTTGGGATTCTATGCAAATTGCCCAGTCAAACATGGTCAAAAATAAAATCTGACTTTATCATTAGATTTCTTGGGCCAAAATTAGGTTGGTCCTAAAATTTGGGCCCAATCAGAGTCCATCTCGACCTAGTTTGCAATTTAGCCCTTTCAAACTTTATTTCTTACATTTACCCCCTCAGGTTTTGAATTACTTGCATCAGGTCATTTTCTTCACTTAGGTCCATGATGCCATTGGTGGTGGGAATGCATCTTCAGCGAGAATCGAAGGAGGTTTTCTCCCTCAAATCAGTTCCAATCCCTCCAAACTTGGAAGGAAGATCCATGAGAAGTTGCCTGGTCTGTCAAATCGCATCTCGACCTCCAAATCAAGCTCTAAAGCTCAAGCGAACTCAATATTTTTAGGGATTCTTCTCCTTGCAAATTCGAGCTAATCAATCTTCTTCCTAAGATTAGAGTTCATCCTTGGCCCTTTAAAAAGACCCCCTTCGACAGACCGTCCTCAGCTTGTTTTCAAGGCTTGAACCCTCTTCTTCCTCCTCTCCGGCCATTCCAGATCGTAGCTCCGGTGACGCTCTCCAATCCCCTTCGTCCAACCTCCCAACAATCAAATTGGGAGGTTCTTTGTCTTTATCTTGATCCTCCACTCCTCACTAGCCATAGTGGGGGTCTTCCCTCTCTTCATCGTCGTTGTTCTACCTCTCCACCTTCCTCATCTTCTTTGGTGTCGACTAGCCAACGCTAGCACCTCCTATTCCCTGTTCTTCCTCTTCCTTCCCCCTATTCTCTTCCTCTAACCCTCTCTTCACTTTTATCCACTTAAATATCACTTTTGACTGCCACTTCACCCTCGACACCTTCGTCTTCCCTATGGCTAGTAAGAGCTCCAGCCAGCTTGCGTCGGCACCAAATCCACTTCCACCACCTCCACGATCTTCGCCGTGTTGCACTGAGTGAAAGCCCTCAAGACATTTTGGGCTTTTCACTCCCCATCTCCCTGTTGAGCATCCCACCACCAGACTTCCCTCTCCGACCTCGACAAAGGTCCACCAACCTCCAACCGGTACTAAACCACCACGAGCACCTTCACCAAGTTCCCACGAAGCTTTTGAATGTGTTTAATTGGGCCGCAAGGCCATGTTTTGGATTTTAGGGCTTCGCCGAACATTTGTCGCCACTGCTGCATTCTCCAACTTCGCCCGCAGTGCTTCGACCATTTCCAACTAAGCTGCAATGCCTTGGATTTGCGGAACTCATCCTGGAAGCTTTCTAGGTCTTCAACTAGGCGCATCCATAGCAGCTGCTACTCCAATTGCCATAGGGTTCTTCGGTTGCGAGCACACGAAGCTATGCGAAGAAAAGACATGGGGATAGTCCCACATCATCCGTCTCAAGATTGACTTCAGTGTATAAGTGGAATTGTTGCTGGTAGCTATTCACCTCAACATGCATTGGGGGTGAGGTCCCCATACGCACGCCCCACTGCATGCACTATACATGCAGTTGTCCACACCCTCGCCTGCGATCATGCCACAGGTCTGAGTTTGGGTTCAATTACCTGGATTTGACTTGATCTGAAGAAAAGAGAATTTGAGAGAGGAGGGGGGAGGGTTTTGCACCTCGGGATTTATGCCCCCCCCTCAAACACTTGGCTTGTGCCTTGTGCTTACTGCTGTGCCTATGTGCCTTGGTGCGTTGAGGTTAAGGCATCTAAATATTTGCCTTGTCATCTGAGGCATTGAGTTGGTTATGATCTGCTGGGTACTGTGGAGATATTTGCCTGGATATTTGATTGCGAATACTGTTCATTTATTTGAGTTAATTGTAGAGCTTAATATTATTATTAAATTGATGGTTCAAACCACCATTTTGACCCAATCTTTTTGCACAGTGATATCCACATTTCTAAGATACATTTTCTGACATATATTACATATCTTTCAGATTATTCAATTCAATTGTAAATTATTATTCTTAATATTGTGATTAGTGAATTGGTTTGCCCAATTGCTCCCTGTGAACGACCTCAGACTCAAATTTCCTTATTTCAAGTTTTATAAATTTAAGTGTTGTCGCAATTTTTGTTCTATACTATGATGTGTATTTTTAAAAGACGATTCTCGCACACCAACATTTTGGCATTGCTGCCGGGGAGCAACACGCATTTCATTCACTAATTACAATCCTGATTTGATACTAACTTGCTTTATCTGATCTGTTGTGATTTTGCGAGGTACACGGGAGAAGATCAGCTGCACAACAGCCACTCCAAGGGCAGGTAACTTCATTTCCTTCTTCTTAAGACTTTCATTTCTAGAAGGAATTAAAAATAAAAATCAATTAGGATCAACTCGCGTTATTTCATAGAATTAATCACCTGAGTTACCTGATTTAGTTGATTTGATTAGAAATCCCCATGCAGATATCTGCACCTACTAGGGACTTAAGGTGCCTAGGTGATGGCGATTTCACGCGGTTTGTTAAATACGTCGTTGTAACACGCAAAACCGATCAACTCTTAAATTTATATTCCTAGATAGGAGAGTATCTAGGGTCGTCCAAGGAGGTCAAATGTTTGCAAAATTGATTCTCTTGCTTGGAATACAAATCTCAACTTTCTTTTTGGTATTTTTCAATATATCATTTTTTTTATTTTTGAATTAAGACAACATACGAAATGGTGGTGGGAAAGTGATTTACACTTCAAATTCAAATACTACTTCTAAGTGGCAAGTAGAGCCTCTCCCTAAGCTCACTCTAGGCAAGTGGAGGCCTAGAATAATTAGGGAGAGGGAGTGAAGAATGCTAAAAACAAAGCAAGTAGAAATGCAAATAAGAAATTGCAAAGAAGGCAACTAGATAAATGAAAAACTATTTTACAAAAAGGCCTAGTAGAGGAATGCTTCTACTACTAGAAAATTGCAAATAAGAAAAGCAAACACAAATCCTCTAGATAGATGGTGAAGAAGAGGGCTTCTTGCTCCAAGGTTGGTGGATCCCAATCTTGAAAAGAATCCTTCAACTCCTTCCTTGCTGTGCTCCGCCAAGGTGATGTCCTCTAAAGCAAGCCCTAAGGGGGCGTGCCCTAAGCTTTTCTCCAAGGGTGGACGTCCACCCTATGTCCTTCTCCTTTGCCTGACCGTCCTCCTTGAAGTGGAAGAGTCCTCCTCCTTGGCGTGGCCCAAGTTGAAGAGAGTGGGGAGAAGATGGCACCAAAAGGGCTGGTGATGTGCCCCTTTAATCTCCTTCTCTACTCCTTCTTCTTGGCCGTAGGTATAGGTGGTATAGGTAGCAAAATACACTAATGGAGGATGCCCCCAAATGGTGGTAGGTGGTGGGTTTTTATAGAATAGGAAGGGGACTAAGGTGACTCTTGGAATGGAGGGCTAACATGAAGAGATGGAGGTGGTTAAGGATCCAATGGCCAAGGTCAATTGGCGCCACCTTAAGGGACACCTAGGGTGTGGTTATGGGTGTTGACACCCCTTGATGTTGGCACCAAAATGGCTTCTAGAAGAGGGTCTAAGTTGGCACCAAGAAGGGTTCTAGAAGGAGGGGTAGGTGGATGGCTAGGATGGGTTGTAGGGTTAGGTGTATGGTGGATGTGGGGGTGTATGTTGGCGCCAAAAAGAGGGGTAGTTAGGGTTAGGTTTTGGCGCCAAAATTGGTGCCTTTTGGTGGTGATAATGGGATGAAGAGGTGGCTAGGAGGTGGTGCCAACTTGAGTAGGGTAGCTAGCTTAGGTAGGCTTAAGTTGGTGGAGTTAGCTAGGGTTGAATTTGAAGGTGGTGGATGGCCAAGGAGCTGGTTGCTAGCTAAGCTAAGCTAAGGTAAGCTAAGCTAAGCTAGCTTAGCTAAAGGAGGAGTAGAGGAAGAGGTGTTGGAGCTAGAGTTTGGAGGGAGGAGCTGAGGATGAGAAGTCTGGAGCTAAAACTGGAGCTAGCTGCTGCTGAAGAGGCTAGCATGGGGCTACTCTAGCTAGCTTAGCTTGCTAGTTCTTTGCTAGTTGCTAAGCCAAGCTAAAGTGAGCTATCTTCTACCATGATGAGCTGAGGTGAGCTAGGTCTGGTGCTCCTGGGGAGGATCAAGCTGGTTGAGACAGCTAAGGTAGCTTAGCTCAACTAAGTTGAGCTAAGCTGAGTCCCTGGGAGCTGGACTTGAGCTTCCTGATCTGGGATGACTTCTTCTTCAGCTGGTTGGACTTGAGTGGAGCTGGATGTAGCTGGGTCTGAGCTAAGGTAAACTCCCGTCAACTCAGCTGAGCTAGCTAGAGCTCCCTGTGGACTAGTGGGAGCTGAGATGAGCTAGACTCAGCTAAGTTGAGCTGGATCTGAGCTGACTTGAGCTAGGGTGAGCTAAGATTAACTCTCTTGAGCTGCCATTCAGCTGAGATTAGCTGAATGGAGCTGGGATGAGCTAACCCTAGTTCAAGTGAGCTAGGTTCCAGCTGTGGTGAGCTGGATCAAGCTGAGTTCCAGCTAGTCTGAGCTTCTCCTTCACCATTTGCCTTCTTGAGTGCTATGGTTTTAGGGATCTGTATATCTGTTCATCCCTAACACTCACAAAAATATATCAAAAAGACAATAAAAAATGTAATGCATACCTAACCTAATTTATGCCTAAATGCATCCTAAAAACCCGTTTGCGGAGTAAAATCCTAAGAGCTAGGTTTATTTTAATGCATAAGAATGATGATAAACTAGCGTTTATCACTAGGGCTATTCACCTTCTTGATTGAGACCTAGGTGCCAATTTTGGAAAGAAGTGGACCTTAAAAATAGAGCCAAATTAGGGTTTCCATTTTAGAGTTTCAGAAAAACACACTCGCCTGATTTAAAAGAGAATTGATTTCCCACATCGTGTTACCTAAGCCTTAGTTGAATTGACATAATCAAGCAAACCCTAAAAGAAGGCTTTAACAATCACTTGAATTACTAAAAATTGGGACTTAATAATAACATGTTTGCAAACCCCCTAAGGTGATTTTAGGTTTTTTACCCAACTCATCCTAAACTTTAGGACAGGTTAGGTGAAGTTGACCCACCTTGTGGGTTAACCAACCTCCAAATTAGGTCACAAATCACAATCAATTCTAAAGTTCAAGTGAAATTTAAGGCACTATATTCAAGAATAAAAGTTTGGTAGACTTAGGGGTCAAGCTTGCTCATTCCAATCTACTTGGATTCTCAATGACAAGGAAGGTCAGGTGGGGGAAACCCTATAACCCGTGGGGACGCTCTACCATATAGGGGTCTTTGTGGGACTCTCCCTTCCTGGCTACCTAAGTAATTCTCGGGTGAGTGACTTTCTTATCAAGAGGTATCATTTGCCTCAAACCTCCTTAGTCATCCAAAGATTTTTGGGTACCTTGATTGTGTTCATCACACATTCTGTCCCTCATCTGGTTCCATAGTGCATGTTTGTGAGGAGGTCCTTAAGACCACACTTGAGGCCTCCATTAGTAGTCCATTCTCGTCAAGGCCAGGCCTCGACCCACTTGTTTGTGCTACCACCCAACCAGATTGACATCTCTTCTGACTCTTATGCTTTTGAGCCCATATCTCCTCCATCCACATCTATGGAGAATCACGAAGAAGAACCCAATCTTTAGAATCAACTACAGTGCCTCAATGATTTGTTTTAGGCATTCATGAACCCACTGCAGCGTCCTCAGATGCGAGATCATTACAAGTCTGCTACGGTTGCGATCAAACCCAGGATGCAAATCCCGATTGGAAGACCTGATATTGAACTCAAGCCGAATCTGATTCATGCTATCCCAAAATTCCATGGCTTGAACTCTGAAGATCCCTTCCAGCACATCAAGCAGCTAAAACATTTGGCCCAGACCTTTAGGCCACCTGTTCAGAATCGAAACATCCTACTCATGAAGATGCTCTCCTTCTCCCTCATGGATAAAGCTACCCACTGGTACCAGACTCTAACCCATTCGATCAATGCATGGGAAGAACTCCAATCTGAATTCCTAAAGAAATTCTTCCCAGTTGGTCGAACGAATGCTTTAAGGCACCAGATCATGCACTTCATGCAAAATGCAAGAGAACCACTTCATGAGGTATGGGACAGCTTTTTGGATCTCATGCGGAAGTGCCCCCATCACGGAGTTCCTAAATGGGAATAAGTCCAGTCTTTTTACCAGGGACTCTGTGAGGATATCAAGCTCTTTATCAATGCAACCAGTGGTGGAAACATCATGGGTCAGCATGAAGATACTGTTTGGGAGATTCTCGAGAACATGTGCGAGAACTCCATAAACAATGAATCTATGGGTGTGTTCGATCGGGCAACCACTCGTGCATTGATAAACACACGAGGGGCACACGAGACTCAAGGCCTATCCGCATCTGTCAATTTGGAATTGGTGGCCAGTCACTTGGATAAGGTCTCAATCATCAAGAAAAAGGTGGACGAATTGACTTGACATCCGCAGAGAGCCACTGCTGCACAGTAGAACACATATGCACAACCACCCTTAGGTAAGGAGGCAGTGCATAACATTTACCACCACTCTCACAAGGCGATGGACCCGTATCCACCCCCATCTGATCTTGGTTTTGGAGGAAACTCTGAACCCACCTACTCTAGTTGGGGGAACTCTGAACCCTCGTATTCTGACTTCTCTGGAGTTCCTCAAACCTACGAAGATCTCTACGCCATCCAGAATGATTTATTCTCTAACACTTATAACCCTGGATGGCGTAATCATCCCAACTTTACATGGTCAGGGAATACTCAGAACCCAAGATCTCAATTCCAGCCTCGACCATAAGCTCCGTGCCCATATCAGCCTGCTCAACCTAGGCCCAACCTGAATTACCAATCAGGGTCGTCAAGGGAAGATCACATGACTCTAATTCTACAAACACTGGCTGACATTCAAAAGACCAACGTGGCTATGCAGAAACAGCACAAAGACGAGATCATAGAGGTTCGAAATAAGCTCGCATAGATGGCCGATTCTTGCCAGCCTGGTGCACTCCCATCTCAACCTCTACCGAATCCGAATAGTGTGCAGAACCAGAGGCGCATTATGAACCAGAATTAGAGCCAAGCTCACTACGTTTATCAGGTTCCTTCTGCTCCATCACCCAACGGGATGGAGGCTTCGACATCATTTTTAGGATATCAACAGCAACCACCTCTTTTGCTGACTCCGAACTTAAACCAGGCAAGCCTTAATTCTATTACCACCCATAGTGGTAAAGCAACTCAGGATCCACCTTATCCTAGCCACTTGAAACTTGGTAGTTCAGAGCTTAATCCTAGGATGGTTATGCAGGACACCCCTATCCTAGATCTAAAACCTAAACCAATCATAGAGGAACCTACAAAAGTTCCATTTTCTGAGGCCTTGACCAAAGGAAAGAGGAAACCCAAACCCGTGACACTTGAGGAAGATCTGGTCAAGCTCTTTGAGCAAGTCTAGATAAATATCCCCTTGATGGATGCAATCTGTCATGTACTAGCTTACTCTCGATTTATGAAGGATTTATGTATACTGAAGCGTAAGCCGTGAAGCAAAGACAAGAGTCCAATCGTATTGTCTGAGCAAGTCACCTCAATCATCCTAAGCAAACTCCTGCAAAAAGCAAAAGATCTTGCCACCTCGTTGATTTCTTGTAAGATCTGTAACCTAGAATTCGATCGAGCTTTATTGGATTTAGGAGCCTCCATAAACTTTATCCCTACATCCCTACCAGACCATTTCAAGGAAACTGAGCTCAAACCGACTGAGGTGACTTTGCAGCTAGCAGACAGATCGGTCAAGTCACCTAGAGGAGTTCTCAAGGATGTTCTAGTTAGGATCTGAGATTTCTATTTTCCAGTGGACTTCATGGTATTGGACATGGATACTCCTGAAAACCTAAGAAACACGTCGATCATCTTAGGGAGACTGTTTCTAGCCACAGCTAGGGCAAATATCAACTATGAAGAGGGCCAGATCGAGTTGAAATTTGGGAACAAGACTCTGAAGATTGATATCTTTAAGGCCCATAAAGGAATAAACTGTGGGATGATCGAAGAAGTCTGCGACATCAGTTCTGTGGTTGAGGACTCATTTATAGATGAGAACCCGATTATCCCTGATCCTCAACCTCGAGAAGATCTTAACCCATAGATAGAGGAGCCCAGAGTTGACCTAGATTCACCCATAGCTCCAACTTTATCTTCTGAGGCCCATCTCGAACCCCCACCCGCTGCTGATAACCCGGTATTGTAGCTGAAGCCCCTCCCAGATCATCTGAAATACTTCTTCTTGGGTTCCAATCAAATGTTTCCTGTGATCATCAATTCCTGACTCACTTGATCATGAAACATAGCTAGTTTCTATTCTCGAATAGCATTGAAGAGCCATTGGATGGACTCTCGATGATCTCAGTGGGATAAGTCCCTCATATTGCACACACCGTATCTATGCTGAAGAAGGCTTATGGCCATCCTGAGAAATGCAAAGATGACTCAATCCGAATCTTCAAGAGGTCGTGATGAAAGAGATCATCAAGTGGTTAGACACTGGTATCACCTACCTGATCTCTGACAACCGTTGGGTGAGCCCAATCCAAGTTGTGGCTAAGAAGGCAAGGCTTACAGTGATTACAATCGAATCTGGAGAGACCATCTTGATTCGCATTGTGAATTCGTGGAGAATCTACATAGACTATCAGAAATTGAATGCCTCCATGAAGAAATATTATTTCCCGCTACCGTTCATTGATCAAATTCTTGAGAAACTGGTGGGAAATAGATTTTTCTATTTCCTGGATGTATACTCTGGATATAATCAGGTGGCAATTCATCTTGAAGATTAGAAAAAGACCACCTTTACCTGCCCCTACGGTACGTAGCGTTCCGCAGGATGCCTTTTGGGCTATGCAATGCACCCGCCACCATTCAATGGTGCATGCTCGCCATATTCTTAGATATGGTAGGTAATTACCTTGAGGTTTTCATGGACAACTTCTCGGTATTTAGTGAATCTTTCGATGACTGCCTCTTGTGGTCCAGATCCTTAAGAGATGCATCGAAGTGAACCTGGTTCTCTCCTAGGAAAAGAGCCACTTCATGGTTCCTGAGGGAATCATTCTCAGATACCTTGTCTCTGAGAGAGGTATCTAAGTCGATCAGGCTAAGGTGAATTTGATTTCTAAATTACTTGTGCCTAACTCGGTCAAAGATATCATATCGTTCTTGGGCATGTCAGCTTTTAGAGTTGATTTATATTTGATTTTTCCAAAATTGCGCACAGTTGGAACACAAATTCTACGCTAAAAGATTTAAGTTTGAAAACCCTGTCATTATAGTAGCGTAAAAATCTGTCAAACAGATAATTTAACTGAAACTTTGGTGAGTCCTGGGTTGAACACGAGTAGGTGAACGCTTGATTAAAAAATTGCGTTGGATTTATTATCACGAAAGTAGATTAGCTGGTTGAAATTAATCTAGTAGCTATTCTACTTAAAGAATAATTAATAGAAGAGAGATAGAATAATACAAATAAAGAGAAAATAAAGTGAGAATGTACAAGAATTTTATAACAATAGGTGCATGTCCATTACAACTACTTGATATACTCGAAAGTGGGAAATCTACACTAGAAAGCAGTAAAAAGAGATGGAGTGAGAATTTATCCTCCGCAGCGGCTACTTGGAGGACGAGCTGCATTGACGGGGCGCCTGGACGAGGGTGGTGAGATGCTGGACAAAAGAGGACGAAGACTAAGGACGGAGCAGGGTGATGTCGCAGCGGGATCTGCTTCCCGAATGGCAGTAAGAGGACAACCACAGGCGCTCCACGAATGGGGGTGAGAAGATGGAAAATTTATTTTTATAACTCTAATGGAGCATCCCGAGTTTGGGATGAGCTCGTAGAGCTTTGGAGGAGGAGAGAGAAGAAAGGAAGGGATGAAGAAAATGAGTGGTAGGGGTCCCCTTTTATAGTCGTAGAGATTAGGGGCAAAAAGGTCTTTTAAGGACTTAAACATTAAATGCTGGGGTCTTTAGTGACGGATGTAACCGTCACTGTAGGTGAACATCGGTGAAGCTTGCATGTGCCCTCGCCTCTTTGCCTTTAGCCGTTGAGGTGTGTGCCCACATTCAATTCATCTCAACCGTCCGATCAAGAGATCGGACAACTTAAAAGCCTTCAACGCCTCTTCTTCATGCGAGCGGCACCCATGTCAGATCGAGCGTGCATTGGCACGTCATCATGTGCGTTCACCTAAAATCCCATCCAGTGTGCCACGTTGCTGCATAATCGCCTTCCACGCTGCATTCAACGGAGCAATTCCATCTGTGCCCACTTGCCCTCTTGATTTAAGGCGAGGCAGGGCTCGAACTCACGCCTCTCTCTTTGCGAGAGACCTTTGGACCAATGCGCTGCACCTCGACTTGTGTTGCACTTTGGTTTAAGGCGCAAGCACTCATGACAGTTGGATCTCGATCCAATGATCGCGATCATGCATCCTTAGCCTTCAGGAGATGAGAGCGTCAGCTTGAGATTAAATCTCAGCTGTTGGATCGATGATCCAACAACTGATTATCGTTGATCATCGCTTGAAGAGATGCCACAGGAGGCTTGGGCTAGTGTTGGGTAGCCAGGATGGAGCCATGTGGCGCCATCCTAGCCATCCATTTTCTCTGACTTGTAGATGGTGCCACGGATGTTGGATTGGACCGATTTTTACACTGTTGGGTTGCAATCGTCGATCTGAATCCATCCGTGTGATTGGATTTTTCATTTGAGGTACAGATTTGCAGCACCTGGCCTCTTGACCTCTGATCTTTCTTGAATTGTATATGATATTACGAAGGAGCGATCGAGGTAATCTTGGAGTCATTGAACTCCAATCGTTGCCCTAATCAAATCTGTACGGTTGGATCTTCAATCTGAGGCCTCGATAAATATTGCCCTGTTCCCTAAGCACAAAAAGGAGAATTAACCTAAAATTTATATAATCTAACCTAAATACATGATGATGCATGTTATGAAATATTTATAATGCTTGATGCAATTATACGCCTAAGAACATGCATAAATAGATTGTTTATGTGACATAGATGTGTCTACATCACGCACCCGTTGATGAATCTCCTCTCAAAGGACACGCCTTTTGAGATAACCAATGAGTGCATTCACGAGTTTAAGATCTTGCATGACCGAGTCACCCAAGCACCAATCCTGCAATCTCCTGACTGGTCTCATCCCTTTGAGATCATGTGTAATGCGTCTGACTACGCAATAGGAGTAGTGCTGGGTTAGAAAATCAATAGGAAACTGGTGGTCATATATTATGCAAGCAAGACACTGGATGAGGCTCAACATAATTACATGATTATAGAGAAAGAGCTGCTGGCCGTAGTATTTGGTCTGGAGAAATTCAGATCATACCTCTTGGGTTCCCACGTCATCATATACTCGTATCACACTGCAATAAGGCACTTACTCATGAAGAAGGATGCAAAGCCTAGATTAATCTGCTGGATCTTGCTGTTGCAAGAATTCGATCTTGAAATTCATGATAAGGCAAGAAAGCAGAACGTGGTAGCTAATCATTTGTCTCGCCTTCCTTTGGTTATTGACCCGTCTGGACCTATTACTGAGCACTTTTCAGATGAGCATCTCTTGGCCATTAATGGACTTCCCTGGTTTACCGACATCGTGAACTACTTGGTTACGGGGAAAGTCCTGCCAGATTGGGCAACTTCCAAGTAGGACAAGCTGATTTCTGATGCTAAGTATTATGTCTAGGAAGATTCATATCTATTCCACATCGGTAATGACCAAGTGATTTGGAGATGCATTCCCAATGACGAGGTCAACGACGTCATCTCATTCTGTCATGACCAGGCCTGTGGCGGCCATTGTGGGTTCTAACGAAGGGGGGTGAGATTTACGTGATAAAAAGAAATTGTAGAAATATAAATAACAATCTCACAAGAATTTTTATGTGGAAACCCAAACCCGGATAAAAACCACCACCTAAGCCTCTTGACTTAGGATTTCTTGATTGACCTAGTTGATCAAATTCACTAACCGAGTCACTTAAAATGAAGGTGACTCAACCTCTTACAACCACGCTACTTAAATGAGGGTAGCGTACCTCAAACCCCTCCTCTTCACGATGAGTATTTTGTCTCGCAAGGGAAACGGGAATTCGTAAGGAGAATATCCAAAACAAAGATGATATAACAAAATCCTATAGAGCCACAAAGTATGTATTTAAATCTAGCAACTATAGGCAATAGAAACTTCCCTTTGATGGAAGTGCATCGGCTATTAACGTGGAGTGCGTGAACCATGTAAGGCATAGGGCACTCTCGTATGCAACGGCGGGAGAGCAGGTGCGCAACTGGGAAGATGCTCTAAATATGTAAACTAAGGAATTGGAGAGCAAGAACTTCTTCTAGTTGATTTTCTTCTACACTTGGACACAAATGTGGTAGAAACTAGTATTGCTTGGTGTGTGTAACAAAGCAAGGGTCCTCTATTTATAGAGGCCCTAAAAAGGGTTTAATAGCCTCTTCTAGTCGTTGGAAGGCTTCTATATCCATTGGGAATAATCCCAAGGCAAATCAGGCCGAAATCAAGGTCATTAATGCTTCTGACAGGGTTATCAGACATCTGAATCTATTATCAAGTGTCTGTGTCATCGTCTGATCTAGGGATCGATCATCTGATCTAGAAGGGTAGAAGATCTAGACTGGTTAGATCAAGATGGACGTCTAAAGAAGTGTTTTAAGACATCTGGGAAACTAATCAATCGTCTAATACTAAATGAGTTTCCTTCCTATTTTGTCAAGATCGAAATAGGGTTCTAGTGTTAAGTTACACAGACGATAGATCGGACGTTTGGCATTAGGTTTGGACGTCTGGAAACACAAATCAAGGTGGGAATGGATTTCCCGAGGCTCAAATGGCTATAAGGTTTGAATAAGTAATTAGGGTTAGATTTTAGCCTAACGTCTATTTATCAGATGTCTGGGATGAACTACGAACGTCTGAAAGTGAATGTGATTCATATTAAAGGTTACTCCTCAACGATTAGATTTCTCAAGCCAACAGTCCTCTAGTTGGACGTCTTGCAAGGTCCTTAGACATCTTCTAAGACATCTGGACTAAGGGCTGGTTGTTTGAAATCAACAGACAGAAAGCATTAAGTCCAGCCTAAGTGTTTGGACATCTGATCAAACATTCAGACCTCTTAAAGTCCAAGATTAGACGTCTGATGTCCAGATTGGACATCTGATCAGGTTGTCTGAAACCTATTTTGGTTTTCTAAGTTCTCTATGAGAAGTCTAAGTATCCTAGGGTTGAGTAAGTGTTTGTAGGACTATTGTTTTGTTACTTTGAGGCTTTTTAACAAATGGTATAAGGAAATAAAAGGCAAAGACTAAAAAGACAAATACATAGAAGAATAGAAAGAACTTTTATCCTATTCTTCATCTTCTTCAAGCTCTCGCTCCACGTGAAGCTACTTCTCCTCCATTAAGCTTCTCCAATCCATCATGGATGTGAACTTGAGCTCCTTCACACTTGTATCCATTTGCAATTATCTTGAAACTCATAAACTCAAATTGTAAATGTTAAATAACAAGTGTTTTGTTATCATCAAAATTAACGATTATGGTGCCCTTGCACCAATAATCTCCCCTTTGTTGATGATAATAAAATAATAAATATAAATCCAAAAAATTCTCCCCCTTTTTGACATTATCAAAAAGGTTTAATCAATTTTAGTTATCCTATACTCCCCCTTAAAACATGCTCTTCTAATCCATCTTTTTCTCATAACAAGATAGCTATGTAATTATTTCCCCCTTTCTAAAGGAAATATAGCTATGTTATCTTTTAAAACCTCCCCCTTAATGATGAACAAATAGCTTCATCAAATTTTAACTCCCCCTACTTAAATGCTATAGATAAAAAGTTAGGGTAAAGATTTTACCTCACTTACCAAGGCCAATAGCATGGCCCAAATGGAGGTTGCCAGAATGGATGGGGCTCCCATCCTTAGCTTGGAGGTCCGGGCATTGGAGCCGGTCTCCAATTGAGCAATCGACGCATGGCAGTTCGATCACCCGCTGGTCGTCTCGTCGATCATCTTGTCTTCCTCTTTAGTCTTGACGTTGGTCCACCTAGTTTGAGTAGACCGTCCTTCATCTTGTAGGTCCACTCTTTGATATTGTAATCTCCCTTGAACCCTAGAAAATAAGAGTCTAACTGACTTTTCAGTATCCAAGTTAGCTTGGATCCGGATTTGTTAGTGGGTTTCCTTGAAGGAGATCCTTTCTCAATCTTTTGACTAGTGCTAACTCCATTTAACAATTTTTTATAGTCTTCTTAAGATGTGCAAGCTCATCTTCTTTAACATGCATCTTGATTTTTAAACTAGAGATTTCAGTTTTTAAGCTAGTGTTCTCCTCAATTAATTTACTATTTTCATTGATTAGGTTGTTATCCTCTAACAAGTTATCCTTTTTAGGAATATTAGGACTAGAACTAATTTCTAGATCCTTAATTTTAATCTCTAACCTTTCATTTTTAGATTTTAGAAAACTAAGTTTCTTTTTCATGCTTTTGTTTTCCACTTTTAATGACTTATTAATTTCATAAAGCTCTTCTAATGCTTCTTGCAACTCTAAGTTGGTAAGAGAGTTTACCTCTTCGTCATTACTTTCACTACCGCTATCCATGAGTGCCATGAGACCAAGGCACATAGTCTCCTTATCGAATTCTTCTCCTTTCTTCGAGCATGATTCTTCAGGAGTGCCTTCTAACTTCCTCCATATCTCGTGGGCAGTGGTGCACTCTTGGATTTGCTCGAATTCCTCCGAACTCAACGCACAATACAAGGCATTCATAGCCTTTGCGTTGAGGTTGAGATCCCAAACTTGATCTTCCAAGTAACCAAGCATGGGTTTCTTGGGAATGACAAATGTGGACTCACATTTTTACCCAAAATTGGAAGTCGTAGGCCTGCAACTACAAGGACATATGGGTTTTCCAATGAAAGAAATCTATACTTGCAAAATAGGGTGGTCATGAGGTGTCGTGTCCTTCTGTGTATACGAATGTCTTTCCCTCCATCAGATCCTTGCCGATGATGCAAGATCTGCTCTGATACCAAATGCAGGTTCTAACGGAGGGGGGAGAGATTTGCATAATAAAAATAAAATGCAAAAATATAAATAACAATCTCACAAGAATATGAATCACGCAAGTACACAAGAATTTTTAGGTGGAAACCCAAACCCAAGTAAAAACCACCACCTAAGTCTCTCGACTTAGGATTTCCCGATTGACCTAGTTAATCAAATCCACTAACCGAGTCACTTAAAATGAGGTTGACTCAACCTCTTACAACCACGCTACTTAAACGAGGGTATTGTACCTCAAACACCTTTTCTACACGGGAAGTATTTTGTCTCATGAGGGAGACGAGAATTCACGAGGGAGACGGAAAACAAAGATGATATAACAAAATCCTATAGAGCCACAAAGTATGTATTTAAATCTAGCAACTATAGGCAATAGAAACTTCCCTTTGATGGAAGTGCATTGACTATTGACGTGGAGTGCGTGAACCACGCAAGGCACAGTGGCGCTCTAGTATGCAATGGAGGGAGAGCAAGTGCACAGCTGGGAAGATGCTCTCAAGATGTAAACTAAGGAATTGGAGAGCAAGAACTTCTTCTAGATGATTTTCTTCTACACTTGGACACAAATGTGGTAGAAAGTAGTATTTCTTGGTGTGTGTAACAAAGCAAGGGTCCTCTTCTATTTATAAAGACCCTAAGAAGGGTTTAGAAGACTCTTGATCGGGAGATTTCGCTTTGCAAAAATATATGTCAGAAAAATATGTCGTCACAGTAAAATCGCGTGGTGGAGAAATCCTAGATCAAAAATATTTATCAGTAAAACTAACCACGAAGAGTCAGGTCGTATCCACAAGGAGGAACGACTGTAATAAATTCATGAGTATGTAGCAATCATGTTAGTAGAAGTATTCGTCAAATCAATCAATCGATACGTTGCTCTGAATGTGAATCTCCAATTTATAGAGAAATCAATGGCTGTTCATGTAAATTTCGCGTGAGAAATCAAAGCTCCAAATAGGCGACTAGTGTATGTGTAGTGGCACATCATGTAATTTTCAATTGTATGTGTACTCGAGTGTAGATCTGAATCCGAATTTCGTGCAATCAAGGTGATCTGAAAGAGTTGAATAATAATGCAAGAATATGAGGGTACTACCACAATTTTACCTAAATAAATTAATCAAAAATCAAAAAATCAGAATTCCTACAATGGCATTGAATGTAAATATTATTGTGACCCAAAACCCTCGTGCATGCGTGCAAAAGGAGCGATGGTGAGGGTCGAGGAGCTTGAAGGAGGTCGGCATAGTCAAGGGCTTTCTGTTGATGTCGCGGTGTGGTCGTCGGTGGTCGGTGGCAGCTGGCCGGAGGAGAGGGAGCTCACCGGTGATGAGGGCTATCGACAATGAATGATGGCCGCTGGCGTTGATGCATACAGTAGACGGTGGCCAGAGGCTCGAGGCAAGATGGATGGCATCGACGGTGCTGAGAATAGAGGCCAGAGGTTGCATGCGGGTGGTTGGCGTGAAGTTTGGGTTCTTCTTCTCTATTGGTGGAGAAGAAGAAGAGGACTTGGGCCTTGCAACTGTGGGCATGCAGTCTGGTTGCGCATGCGGGTGTGGTTGTGCACAAGGAAGCTGGGTGCACGCGAGGTGGCCGCCCGTGCTGTGGCGTGGTCGCATGAGGGCATGACCGCATGGTGGCTGCTTGCACGGTGAGGAGGTAGGCCACGCACAAGGGTGGTGCACGCGGGCGTTGGTGGAGGAGGCTAGATGCACTGGTGGCTTGCAGTAGATGCGAGGAGGTGGATGTGTGAGGGTGCAGTGTTGGCTATGGGTGCACGCAGATGTGGGCATGTGCCATGGAGCAAGAGGTCGACGTTGGTGTCTTCTGGATGGAGGAGCAGAGAAGGTAAAACGACGAAGAAGAAGAACTCTTGGGGTCGCGGCTCTTTGGATGTCTGGGAAGGTTACTGGATGTCTTAAATGAAAGGGACAGGGGGCGTGTGCTCCCTGTTAGTCAGTGGATGCAATCGAGGATGAGGCGGAGCGTGGTGGTGATCGTTGCGGTAGTGATCATCACAGTGAAGAATCGCAGTGGCAGGAACGTTGGGTGGAGCATAGTGGTGATGAACTCGCAGTGTTGAAGTCACAGTCACAGTGATGATGTCGGCGCTGTCACTGTTGACCATGGTGATGAGAACGTCGTGGGTGAGACGTGGTGGTCATCGTGGTTGCCAGTGGCTCGCTGTGGTGGAAGGTTCTGGTCGAGAGGGAGTTTTCCTCCCTCTGGAGAGGGAGATCAAGACGGTTGTCCTCCATGCCCTGTTTATATAAAGAAAACAAAATTAGAGAGAATGATGGGGAGAGATTATTGGGGAGAGAGAGAAAATAAGGAAGGGAACGTGCATGCATGTGACCAAAAGGGGAGAGAGAGATGTTGAAGGGAATACCATTGATTAGATTGAGAGACATAAAGGAAAAAATATGATTCCCTTGCTATATTTTGTTAGAACGAAATCCCCATATTATGGTATCTCCGATTAAGACTTGATGTGATGTCCTTGCCTTTAAAGTAAATAATTAACCCTTTCACATAAATATTAATGTAATTAATGCATGAAATGATAAATCTAAAGCTAACATCATTTTGTTAATACCGTGTATGCTTTACATTAATTTCTCATCCAAATAATAACGCACTTAAGCATTAAATTAGTCCACCAAGGTGGACTTATCAAATAGCCCCATGCCTAAGTTTTGTTAGTCCCGAGTAAAATCATATGAAACAGACTAGATCTCTAGGCCAAATTTTACCATCAGGATGCCTTATTGTGCCACACCTCTAGAGATCATATTGAAATACCAACCATAGGCCTAGAGGCACTCACGTACTAGCTAAGATACGGACTTGACTAGCCTTGGCCTTGGGTCCACCGCAATGGTTTCTAAGGCCTGCAAAAACTGCCCAGATGTTCGTTGACCCCAGTGGTTAAAGCACCCATGCATATGTACAGTAAGTCTAGGTTCAGTTTGCCAGTGCATTTTTAGTAAGAGAGATGGAGAAAGATGTTATTTCGAGAGTTTTCTCTCTTTCTTTTTAAATTCCCCTAAACCCAACATCGGATTAGCCCTAAACATGATCTGTATCGGATTCCTTGTCCCCACCATCAATCCTCACAGGTTCCCTGGAAATCGATGCTTTGGGATAGCACCGCCCATAGCAACCCCCAAAACCCTAGCTTTCAACACTCTGGGATAGTGCCACCCATGGCATTTTGTAGCTAAATTCAGACCCTGGCAATTGACATTTCGGGATAATGCTGCCCATGACATTTGAACCAGCATAAGATGCTTTTGTGGCCCCGGTAGGATATTTAGATATCCTAAGAGACAAGCACCGAGGAGACGGTATGTTATAATGCATCTTCGAGGGGAGTATTTTTCACTCCTCTCTGCACCGGGAACTTGTCCAATCAACTTGTGTCTTCGAGCCACTCCTAAGTCAACTTTTCGGGAAAACATTTTCAGACCAGACACTTTTTGGCATTATTCTTCATTATGCGCACTGAACCGGACCAGTGTGCGATTTTTTGGGTGCCCAGGTTACCAAGTCTCCCAAACCAAAGGGTAGGCAATGGGGTCGAATACTCCCTAAGCCTTAGACTTAGTACATTAGCCTCGCAACTCCCTCAACCTCTAGAGGAATAGTCCAGATCTTAACAAATACGTGAGTGTTTAAGCCCTAAAATGGACCCAAGAGGCCTAAAGTCAGTATCCCTCACTTATCTCCTTTTCTCTAGCACTTCAGGACTTAATTAATCATTCATTCTAGCCTATAACTTAGGTAACTCTTCCATAATTAAATGTTGGGACCAACACAATTTTTTCACATTTTCTCTATGTGTCTCTCTCTTCTTTTCTTTCTTTTTCCTTCTCAACATATTTGCAATTCAGCTTACAAAGATTCCATCTCCTTCTTTCTCTCTCTTCTTTTTTTCTTTTTCTTTTCTCTCTCTTTTTTTTTGTGCAAGATGGATGCCCTAATTGCATGCGGAATATGTATTATGCTATGAATAACCTCAAGTTATATCCCCCCATGCCTAAATCTGACAATGTCCTCATTGGAAAGCAAAAGTATAGAAAGATATTACCTGAGGTGGAGTTGGGATATCTCACAAATCGGGCTCTAAAAGGGAAGTAGAAGGAGACCCAAAGAAGATATGTAACAAACCTGGCCTGGCGAGTAAGTAACCCAGGATGTTGGCAAGCTGGTGATGGAGAGTGAGGCCAAATACTCACCAAAAGCAGGTGAAAATAGGGTACTCTTGAGCTCTTGTTGGTGGTTTTACATGATACACATGAGTAATGACCTCTGGTAGTGTGCTGCAAGGAGGCAAAGGCTCCTCAAGCAGATATGTGTGGGCAACAGAGGATGTGAAGAAGGATACCTTAAGGATGATGGGCTGACATGAAAAAGGGTCGATCCACACTTGCCACTCTACCACAGGATGTATTGGTCTGGTTATCCCCTAGTAAAGTAGGAATATGAGTAGAGATTTTAGGAAGTTGTTTTTGCAGGAGTTGAAGTCTCTCAAGTGCGGGGTCGGGAAGAGGGTCAAAGAAGGCTTGAGAGGTTCAGCATTCTTCCTTGACAACCATTCCAGTTCCTGAATGTCATCAGAAGCAGCCTTAGTTACTGATTGTCTTTCATGCTGCATGTCATTGGTGTGCGCATCCTGGAATGGGCCCAAATGTTCATCTTTCAAATTGAACCGCTCAAGGGTGTCTCCCATTTCATTATCATGTAGAAGTGGGTTGGAAGCAATGGGTTGTGAGTGTCCTCAATAACGACATCCCTAGGTTCTTGTTCAACACCAAGATCTTGCCCCTAGGATGTATAGATTCCTTCCTCAAGAGTAGTAACTGCTTCCAATTCTTCCAAATGTTTGAGAGGATGATCTTGATAGACAAAGGTATGTAGGAATCCGGATTTGGCTAAATCAGTTAGATCCTCAGGGGTTAAGTCCTCGAACAAAATATATTCTCCCCTAGAGTCATTCCATACTCTGAGTCCGGTCCCTTCAAAGTCATCATCATCCTTATCAACGCTTCTTCCCTGAGACTCAGAAAAGTCGTCAACACTAAGACCAAGTATTTCAAATGTTCCCTTGTCCTCCTCAAAAATCAACTCTTCATGTCCTTGAGACCAATATTTATCCCAAGTCTTCTAATTCAGTATCAAATCCCTTAGGGTCTCATGTGTTGGGCGCCTGTAAATCCTCAGAATGTTCAATGACAGGTGTTGGTCCCTTAAGGATAGGATTGTGGTTATTATCCCTTTCTTCCAATATGGTTTTGTTCGACATCCAAGATTCCTTGAATTTGTTAAGTTCATAATCACAATCCTCTGGGAAATCTAACTGAGGTGCAAGGTCCTCAGAGGTGTAAAGTATAGGTTCGGCATACCTAGGATGGGGTGCAGATTCCACCTCAAAATCTAAAATGGGAATTGGGTTGACCGTTTGACTGTGACCCATTTCATCAAATGTAGCAAAAATACTATCATTTGGGTCGAGTTCATCTAATGGGACCATTTTCCCCTTCTTCTTACTACAATTAAGATTAGGTGGATTATCACCAAGGTTGCCTTCTGGGGGACCTATCTCATGGGGAACGTCTAAGTGATAGCTACTCCTCAAAACAAGATCCTTGTTGTCATTGTTGTCCTCAAAATTATCTTGGTAATCGGGCATATAGAGGTAGGGATCGGAATTGATTGTAGGAGGGTCATTAAGCTGGCTAATCTCTTCCTTTAATCTCTGACTATTCCTCAAAATCTCTCCCATAGAATCCATCATTTCTTTCTGGTGCTTTTGCATTTCTATCATAAAAGAGGTGAGGCTACTATCAGATTGGGGAGGATAGTCAAGCTCAGGGTTATAATACCTAGGAGTTTCTATCCAACTGGGAGTGTAAGAATCATCATGGGTGGATGCGTTGGGAATAGTCATGGATGGGTTAGGGATGGCGTATCCCTCTCCTAGGTTCTTCTCATGATCATAGGATTGGGGAATAATCAGACCAATACTCCTGTAGTAGGAGTAGAAAGGATCCCATTGTTCATCAAATGATGGATAACTGCAGGTCATGGGATTTGGATTGGGTGTTCTAGGGTGAAAGTAAGAAGTGAAATAGCTATTATAATGTATTTGAAGCACAACTTGAAAAACACACCCAATCAAACGCAAGGAAATGGGACTCTCCTTTTTCTTAGAGCAAATTTGAGCCAACCTCCAACCTACTCCTAAAAGTTGTCAAATGGGGTCAAGTTTGTGCCCATCCGTTCCCACTTTAGTGGTATAAGAGGGGGTTGTGACTTGAGATCCCTGCCAAGATTTTTAGAGAAGAACAGAGGTTAGTTGTGTTCTTTCTTGGTGGCCAAAGAAGTTGCACAATCAATTACGAGCCCTAAGTTGACCTTTGCGTGCCCTAGGACCTATACCTTGCTTCAATGATATTCTCAAGTGATTAAGTGAGAAGGTATTCCAAGGACGAACAAAGGGATGCAAGTAAGGCGAACCCTTCCTTTGAGGCGATGCGTAAGCAATGCCTCTTAACTACCCTTTTGTTCTTTTAAGGGGTGTCCCCCTCCTTGAAGTATCAAAACACTTGGTCAAAAGATAGTACCACCTCCACAAAGTGAAATAGGAGGGTCAACACCAATAAAGAGATTGGTGCCTATAGTCTTAAGGGATCGAGACCTAGTGTGGTGCCTAGTGTGCGTGCTCAGTGTCAGAAGTATGCATTACACCACAAATCAATTTGTTTTCTAAAAGAATTGCAGACAAGTCCCTTTTGATCATATTAAATGTGAGTTTGATTTTAAGGTCGAATCTGGTTAGCAGTCCCAATTTTAGGTAGGTGACCACTGAATTAGGTCAATTCAATCAGTTTGGTGGTCTTGAAATTTAATCCAAATGCAAATGCGTGAACAGGAGCTGGATGCAAAGATAGAATGATATACCTAGCTCTAGCAATCTTCATGCATATATGTACGCAATGTAAGGAAAGAGATCTAATATGCTACTCAATCACCCCTAAATGCATGCACCTAAGGGTATGCAACTCCTAAACAAGCAACTCGATATTTTTGTCTTTTCCTTTTAGAGCAAGCAAGCAAAAAACTAATCACACATGCAGAAAAATAGCCCCTAGCCGCTAAAGAATGTGGGGACAGACCCCTAAAAATAAGCCTCAATTGCTACGAGGGCGAGAAGACTGAAATGAAATAAACTTGATAATGAAGGAGAATCCCCTGTGAAAGTGGGATCCAGGTCTCCTCTTCGCATCTTCTCCATGTGTGTTGGCATCGCTCAAGGTTAACGTCGTTGCTCAGCTGCATCTGTCGCCTCATTAGATTCCTCGCATAGAAAAAATAACAACTAGTCAAATCAATGTGCACCTCAGAATATTCCTAAAATATAATCATGACAATCTATTGCATCTATTGCCTCCCCAACAACGGCGCCATTTGATCGGGAGATTTCGCTTTGCAAAAATATGTCAAAAAAAAACATCGTCGTAGTAAAATCACGTGGTGGAGAAATCCCAAATAAAAATATTTATTAGTAAAACTAACCACAAAGAGTCAGGTCGTATCCACAGGTATGTAGCAATCATGTTCGCAGAAGTATTCGTCAAATCAATCGATACGCTGCTCTGAATGTGAATCTCTAATTTATAAAGAAATCATGGGCTATTTTTGTAAATTTTGCATGAGAAATCAAGGCTTCAAATAGGTGAACCATGTATGTGTAGTGGCAAATCACATTAATTTCAATTGTACGTGTACTCGAGTGCAGTTCTAAATCCAAATTTCGTGCAATCAAGGTGATCTGAAAGAGATGAATAATAATGCAAGAATATGAGAGTACTACCACAATATTACCTGAATAAATTAATCAAAAATCAAAAAATCAAAATTCCCACAATGCCATTGAATGTAAATATTATTGTGACCCAAAACAAGGGATTTCTTTGCCTCGTGCGTACGCAAAGAAGGAGCGATGGTGAGGGTCGAGGAGCTCGGAGGAGGTCGGCATGGTCAAGGGCTTTCTGTTGATGGTCGCGACGTGGTCGTCGGTGGTTGATGGCAGTCGACTGGAGGAGATGGAGCTCGTCGACGATGAGGGCTGCCGGCAGTGAATGACGGCTGCTGTTGTTGATGCGTGTGGTCAAGGGTGGTCAGAGGCTCGAGGTAAGATGGATGGCATCGACGGTGCTAAGAATAGAGGCTAGAGGTGCTAGTTTCATGTCGGTGGTCGGCATGAAGTTTGGGTTCTTCTTCTCTATTGGCGGAGAAGAATAAGAAGAGGACTCAAGCCTTGTGGCTGTGGGCGTGCATTCTGGTTGCGTACGCGGGTGTGGTTGCACACGAGGAAACTGGGTGCACACGAGGTGGCCGCCTGTGTAGTGACATGGCCACGTGAGGGCATGCCGCACGGTGGCTGCTTGCGCGGTGAGGAGGCAGGTGATAAGTCAGTTTTCACTTTCGAATAATGTATTAAGATGATTTGTCATTATAGGATCGAAGTGGTGGAAAATCTCTTAACAAAATAATTAAAATTAAGTTATGTCCAGAAGAGCGGGTCATGTCCACAGGGAGGCAATTACTTAGTTAAACTCGTGATTAGGTCAAAATCAAGTTCGCTAAACTATTCGCCAGATCAAACAATGACTGTGTAGCTCTGAAAGTAAACCTTAAATTTATGGAGAAGTCAAGGGGTGTGAATGTAATTTTTACATTAGAAAATTATACATGTTCAAGAGTATGCCATGTACTATTCACTTGCATGCATATGAAGATGCCATTCAAAATTAAATTCAATGCACATAGAGATGAATGACAAGGTTAAACAATTCTCTAGAAGCATGAGCATGAAGGCATGAATTCACCACAATAAAATAATGATAAATCAAAATTCATTTTAGTGGCAATGGCATGAAATGTAATTATTAATTGAGGTTGAAACAAGGGATTAGCTTTGGGTGGAGCTTGTGCACGGATGGAGAGATTTTTTTTTTTTTTGAAACATTAAGGAATGTTATCATGAGCCGATAGCAATCCGGATGGTAGTATATTCCATATCAAAAAAAGAAATTACAGGTATGAAGCCCAACTATATATGAGAGACCATCACTCCTTTACAATATTCTCACATCTCACCGATCTTCCCTGAAAAAGCTTATCATTACGCGTCCTCCACACACACCACAACACAACTGCCATGGCCCCTAATGGTCGATCAAGAGTGATGAACCTCTGCCATAAGGAATCCCAGGATGAGAGGGGTTCTAAACAAACCAACCTCCAAATCTTATCCGTGATCAAGCAGGAGGAAAAAATGTGTGATGCACTATCAGAATGAAACCCACAAAGAGGGCGTACATTTAGAACCATCCCCATCCTTCTGTGTCTTAGATCACCAGTGATCAACCCTTCCGTTCCACCTCACTATTGGCTCTAATAACTTTCTCATATGCTTGCTTCACAGAAAAATTGCCCTACTAGCAGTAAGTATCAGCCTCACTACTCACAAGCTGCATCTGCTGTAGACTTGCCATCATTTTCTGCCTTTCCTCCCACAGGCGAGTGCCCGGCCTGCACTGCTGCAGACCTTCCAGCCACTAGCACCCCTCTTCCTGAGACCACAAGATGCTAACTGTGGCTTCCTTATCAGCAGCAGCATCATACGCCCTCGGATAGACCTCTTTCAGCAGACCCAAGTCAGACCAATGCTCATTCCATAAGCTGAAGCCTCTGCCATCTCCAAGCTTGGGTTGCAGCAGATGCCAATAGCAGGTGACTGCAGAAATCACAGACCACCAAAATGGAGAAGGTTTGCAAACAGTTGTTAGACCCACCATAGCAGTCCCTGATCAGGTCCTCCATCAGCCCCTCCTTGCCATCCAGAATTCTGATGGCCCACTTCAGCAGCAAGGCCTCATTGAATTCTTTGAGAGCTTTAATTCCCAACCCCCCAATCTCCCTAGGTCTGCAGATACAATTCCAACTGATGGGCTACATGAATTTGCCCTCATGACCTACCCCCTTCCAGAAAAACCTCTTCCTCATATTGTCCAATCTCTTCCAAATACATTTAGGGGCCTTAAAAATGCTGAAGTAGAAAATCGGTATGGCTGTGATGACTGAATTGAGTAGGATTAATCTTCCTCCTTTGGACAGGAATCTACTACTCCAGCCCTTCAGTTTTCCAGACACCCTCTCAAAAAGAACATTCCAATCTGATTTTTTCAGTTTTGTGGCCGTCAGAGGTAGACCAAGGTATCTCAACGGCAATTTAGCACGGGGTGACCCCAAAACACCCTCCAACTCCCTCTGTTCCTGTTCATTCATGCCAAAGCAAATCAAAATTGATTTAGCCTTGCTCAGACATAAGCCTGAAATGTCACCAAAAATCTTTACTAGTAACCCCAGCGCATGTGCCTCAGACCTGGATCCTTCAACAAAAAACACCGTGTCGTCTGCATACTGTAAAATGGGGGCTAGGTTTCCCTTGCTAAATAGTGAATACCCTTTAATAATATCCACCTCAGCCAATTTGCAGGTATACCTTGCAAGCCCGTCCTGCAGGGATGAAGGAGAGATGGATGGCGAGTTGACGACCAAAGGTAGCCCTCTTCGATTTGCACCTAACGGTGGTGGCGGCTCGATGGATGGTGGTCGGAGCCGGCCTGACGGAGGAAAGAAGCGGTGGCGGTGGAGGTTGCTGCCGCTGGCAGTGCGTGCTGCAGGAGTGAGGAGGGGTAGCGTACGGGCATTACAGGCACTGCATCCCTGATCTACGTGGGGACGAAGGCCTACAAAAAGATTGCTTTTGCTTGTATTTACGAATTCGCTTTATTTATAAAAAAGTGTCTCAGATTTATTCATGGTTTATTCCTGATCTATAAAATCCTATTTATTAATTATTGGACTTAAATAGAACTTGATTTGGATTTGATTTGTGTATATACAACACATATATATATATATATAGGATTATCTTCTTCCTAATTCCTACTCTTTGGAAGGGTTACCCACACAGTTGCTTCTTTCTTTGGTATTTTCCAAATCTTCAAGAAATCATTCATGGTGGTGGAACCAACCGACGATGTATGTCATCCAAGCCTACCTCTGACTCTTTCTTCTCGACCTCGTCTGACTCTACTCTTCCCTCTGGTGCTATCCTGAGGGATGGCGGGAGGTAGAGGTCGATGGGTAATTAGGATCTCGACAAATGGGAGTAGCGGGAACAGACGAAAGAAAGATATGAACTGGGTAAATTCCAATGGAAAAGAGATCTTTCCAATTCCTTGGGTTCTAAAGAATTAGTTTTATCTACATCCATATGATCTACTAAAGTAGATCAATAATGGCGGCGCTCTGCGAGCCACACTGGCATGCGCGGAAGGTCTGTTGGCGCCAACTGTAGGTGCTGCAGGGAGGCACTGGAGTGGTGGACTGCTGGCGTGCAGGCGTGGGTGCACCAGAGGTGAAGGCACACGCGGTGGGCAGGTGGCTAGGTGAGGGCGCTGGAGGTTCTGGTGAAGGCGTGTAGTGGGCAGATGGTGCGTGGTGGTAGATGGCACGCGGTGGCGTGGGTGCTAGAGATGAAGGTGCGGGCGTGGGTGCTGGAGATGAAGGCACGGGCGTGGGTGTTGGAGTGTGGGTGGACTGGAGATGAAGGTGCGGGCAGGGTCTGATGGCGCAAGGTAGGAGTTGCATGGACTCTTGGCAGTGTGGGCTGTCACCCTACACGCCCACGGTGGTGGAGTCGCACTACCGCGGTGGGAGGTCGGTGGTATGGAATGGATGAGAGGCAAGGTTCTCTACGCACAGTGAGGAACAAAGGGGTGGTGGCCTCCCCCTCAAATGGAATCTCTTCCTTCTATTTTGTAGCTACGGCTATAAAGATTTGAAATTCAAAACACCGTAGAATCAATGTGATGCGCAGGAGGAGGAGGCGGAGACGGAGGAGTTACCTGCAAAGGAGAAGAAGAATAAAAGAATCAGTAAATGCACAAAAAGAACCAAAACACTTAAGGAAGAAGCGGGGAAGTATACACTGGAAAAATCCTTGTGTTGACCCCAAGTAAAACAAACATAGGGAGAAAGCTATCGATTGAACAAATACACCTTCAAGCAAAACACTTCCTCTTCCGGTCACCTAGGGGGGTAGAAACCCGGAGTCTGTCTAAATTACCGTTGAGTGAGTCTATCACGATCTTCACACCAAGATGCTTAGCACTTAGAGTTTTGTCCGAGTTTTGGGTGGGTTGGGTAGCCGTAAAAAGTTACCAACACACTCTTAACGCTAAAAAAATCTAAAAAAAAGAAAACATATATATATATATATACATACATTTAAAGATTCAGGCGATTTATATTTTGGTAGACACCCAGGTGTCGCTTAGTCTTTGTAGATTAAGATCTTAGTATATTTCTTCCTATTGACAAGTGACGAAGTGTCTAAGTAGTTACTTCTTAAATTCTGACTGAAAATGAAGGCTAGAATAAACCTTGCTAGGGACTAGCAAGGGCTAAGCATGAGGGTATGATAACACTGCATCTTGGGGTGATAATTCTATTAATTGGGATCCATCTTAAGAACAAAATGCATAGATAACACATCATAAATAGAATGGGAGCATTGCATGCATCATACATTAAGATTGCTTATAAAATAGTATTAATGGCCATTTGTATAAGTACTTGTCAAAATAGGTCTCAGATGAGCAATTGAACTGCACGGATGGATTCAGAGCGACGAACGGAGTCCAGCGAACTCGAAATCGGCCAAATCCAACATCCGAAGCTCCTGCAATGGGCCCAAGAAGTTCTGACAGTTGATCTGATGATCAACGGCCCACGACGCGCCATGTGGCGCCCGATCGTTGCATCCAGACTGCCGCCCGCTTCCACCTTCACCAGGAGGATGAATCTCAGCCGTCGATCTTCGATCGAATGGCTGAGAGCCACCCGCGCGTCCACCCTCGCCGTGACAAAGCAGCGGGCGCAGCGCAGCGGTCGAAGCGCTCACCCGCGCTTACGCGACGCGGGTTCGAATCGCGCTGCGCTGAAATGCGAAGGCAAAGGCACGCACTGCGTAAATTCAACCGCCCGATCAGTAGCGGACGAAGCGGATGGAGAGACGCGACGCGATCTCACGCGTCTAAAGTTGACGCCCGCGATGACGCGGGGGGCGTGGGCGTGATCCAGGCGCACGCCCCACGAGCGACCTCAGCCATCTGATCTTTGATCAGATGGCTCATGACGCACGCACGCGGATCAGGCACGAAGAAGAACTGACGCGTGTGAGCGACCGGAGGGCAGGGGCCTTCACCGACATTTTGGGAAGGGTTTTAGTGACGTCCCGGACGTCGCTAAAACCCCTTCTTCATTTGGAAAGCCCTTCTTCCTATTTAAACCCCTTCCAACCACCCATGAGAGGCATTCACTCCACTTGCAAGTGCTCTACCTCACTCCTAGCCACCATTAAGCCCTCTTGTAGTCACTGGAGGCGACGAGCCACCGACGGAGCCCCTCTCCACAGCCGTGGCTGCCTCGCCATCTTCCTTTTCTATTTCCCTCTTTATCTTAAGCTTTACTTTACTTATGTTCAAGCATTCATCTAGTGTTGTAATCATAAACTAAAGTTGCATGCTAAATGAAGTTGTGCTCTATCTAGTTACTTTTCCTATTTTATGTTCAAGTTGAATGGTGTGAATGAAACAATTCTAACCCTAATCTCTCTCTCTTCTCTCTCTCTCTCTCTCACTCGCTTTTCACCCACGACTTTTCGCAAGCAAAAATCCATTATTTTTGTGACATTAAGTGACAAGAGAAATCCGATTTTTACGCCTCCCTGAGATCGACACTCGGACTCACGTCCATTTCTTCATTTTAAAACCGACATTGCGAGCGTAAGCTATAACGACTCTTCTAAACACACGTGTCATGCACACGTCAGTGTTTGGTGCCGTTGCCGGGGAGGCAACGGATTTGTTTTGTTACTTTCATTTTACATCCATGCTCACATCGTCAACGCCTTAGTCTCCTTCTACTTGATGGTTGCAGGAATTCGGTGCTTAGACGACGAAGCAGTGCAACTCATGACGATAACAAGGGAGTAAGTGCAACAAGGACCGGTCGTGAGTATTTCTTCACCCATGGTTGTTTGCTTGCTTAAAAATTTAAAAAAGTTTGTAAAACTGAAAAAAAATTGGTGTGGTGCATGATTGCCTGACCCATACCCTTAACACATCACCCAACAAAATATATATATATATACACTCTAACATTCTGAATAAATTCTTGGAGTATTCTTGTTTCTTTTTGAGTGGTGTTTGCGAATCCACCTTGAATTGACTTGGGTCGCACCACTCAACCCTAAAATCGACTCATCTAATAGAAGCTACATGATCACTAGGATGAGTATATTAGGGTTTTAGAGCCTCTACACAATAAAAGGAAATCTACTTTCTCCGAATTGTGTGCAAAACTTGACGTGCCCACTGGAACTTGTCTGAAAACATTAAGATACGTCAATCCTAAAAGATACAAAAGTAAGGATGAAACATTAAAAGGCACCACATCTTAAAAAAAATCTTTGCTTGAAAACCCTGTTTTGATAGAAGCACACACATTGAAATCAGAAAATTAAGAGGCACTACCCCAACCAATGCCTCATCACATAACCCTAGCACAAGCACTATCCTAGCCCTTTTAAAATAGAGTAGACGTGCCCTAGGCAGGACTGGGTTAAGTCTTGAGAGGTGGGGTTTTGTTCGCTGGGCACTTGGCTTTTATTCCCTTAGTAGAATCTGGTGACTAGGCTATGGGGCAGTGTCAAATGACCGCGGTTGTGGGGTCTATGGAACTAGCGGTGCAAGCCAAAGGAAGAACCTTCCCTGCAATCCCCTCGTAATCAACTTAGCCAGATTAGCTTTGGGAAGGGGAGTTCAGTGCTTATGGAGTTAATCACCCTTTTGGAGATTTCTAAGTCTCCTAAGGAATACACCATAAGGGCTAGGCTTGTTTGCTTGGTTGAACACACAACTCTCTCTCATCTGTTCTTCCCGCATCCCTCCATTTCTTCCAAACCATGGGTTTCAATGCCTATCCATCTTACCCAAACTGCCCCCAACATGATTTGTATGCTAACCCAAGTAGACCATATCCACAGCCTACTTGGGCTAATCAACCACCAAGTTGGAGGTACGACTCTTGGCCCAACTGTCCCAGTTATGACCAAACTGCACCAACCTCTTATTGGGATACACCCGACATATCCACCCAAGGGTATGATTCAAATCATGGGGCTCCATATCTTGATTCTCCTCGCGACGCCTCATCATTTAGGTCTCGCTCGCTCTCTAACTACTTTGATGGGACCTACACTCTAAGAGAACACCAAGAACCCTACCCTTCTCAGGACAATAACCAAGAAAGGTCATCTGAATTTAACAACTTTTCCTACTTGACCTTTGGATTGGAAGGAATACTAGACAAATGAAAATCAGAGAATGATCAAAAATCTAGGCAGGCCCAGAATCATCAACCTTTGATTTGGTCCCTTGATGAAGAAATTGACTGGGAGGAGGACTTAGAACCTCAACTATTCTGGAGTAGGACTAAACAGAGAATGGTTCCTCTTGAAGAACTGGACCCTGAACATGATAGAATAGAGGACCCACCCAAGAACCTAAACCCCAGTATGGATTCTTATCCACAACCTCAACCACACCCTCTTAACCTAGATTTTAAGGAGGAAATCCAAAGGACACCAAATGACACCTTGTCAATTCTGGATAACCTCCAATTAGAGTTACACAGACAGAATCAAGAATTGGTTAAAGGACAACAGGCCATGTTGGATATGTTCCAACAATTGGGGGAAGAAGGCCATAGAAAGCTGCTGCACACAACGCCATTCATGGAATTCGTAAAGCAAGGACCTACCATGATCAATTGGACTACACCCAGTCACCCTAATTTAGTTCAGTCCACCATTGATACCCCCCAAGAGTTGGACAACTCAATGGATAAGGTCATTGAGGATTCCTCGGAACACAATTTAGGGAGCATTGAGGACAAACATCAGGAGGAAACTGAGAATGTGAGGGGAGATGCCTTGGAATCCGAATCTAATCGGCCTGAGAGAAGTGATCTGGTGGGAACAACAACCAACATAGGAGATGGGGAATGGAGTTGCAACTTCAAAGAAATTGATTATGAATTGGTTGAAATCCCCATCACAAATTTGGAGGAGGGTCGAGAGAAAGAATATGAACTAGAGGATGAAATTGGCCCTACCTCTAATGCAACCTCAAACAGTGAATCTAATATAAAAGAGGTTGAAGAAAATATTTTTGAGGTCAAGGGATTGGAGGGAATGAGCAATGAAACCGTAGTTGCGGAAGAGATGGATTCGTCTTTGGAGAGAGTCCTCATGCCTGATTGTAGGGCTCACTATGAAACTCTTGATTTTGTTACCTGCCCTACCAAAATAAAGATCCCGCAACCCGAATGCACTGGAATTGATACACCTCTGACGGATTACAATTTTATGGGGACACAAGCTGAGTGTAAAACCTACATCTTTAGAATCTGGCATGTCATATTCGGGGTGCGTCGTCCACATCAACTTCTTTGCATGCCCGTAGACTAAGAGAGGATCTGACACAGGCATGCATGATACATCTGTTGCAGAATTCCTGCCCCTTAGGAACGGGACTCCACCACAACCTTGTTCGCATTTGTGGACTTCTGATTTTGGGTCTGGCTGATTTTGTACATGCCTCCTTGAACCAAACCATTCCTGTTTATGCACTATGCCCAGCCGAAGGCATTAAACTCAACGCTTCCTGGGAGGCAACCCAGAAGATTCAGACTGATCAGGTACTCTACGTCACTCAGGTAATATCTTTTCGAACCCCTGTTGCATCCATGTATTTGTCAATGAGGACATTGTCCAACTTAAGCATGGGGGTGGTAACTTGCATGATCCTGAGCTCATTTAATCAGTCTAAATAGAATAAAATTAAATTTTTTAAAAAAATTGAATTTAAGAAGAAAAACTTAGGTATTAGAAATATGTTAATAGTGGGAAATAATACGGAAAGAACTTGAACACTTAGACTTTTCAGGCCTTCAGGCTTAATCAGCCCTGGTGTCCATTAAAATATGGATTTAGCTTTAAATCCTTGCAACCTTAAGCTACTCTAATCCACTAACTAAATAAGGTGATAAGTATACGACTTATCAACTCACCCTCTAACTCAGAAAGACTTTTAGTCTAAGCATCTGCACACATTTTTGCACAAACTCACTCGGAGATTCTGATAGAAATTAGGTAGCTAATGAACTCTTGAGGGTGGTATGGTTGGCAAGTTGTCGTGGGTAACAGCCCATTGGCAGGTTGTCCAGAGCCTAGTCCTGGGACCACCTCTTCTTCATTGCCTCTAGGTAAATTTGAGATCAGGAAAGCCACCTACCAAATAAGAAAACAAAATAAACCACACTTCACCACACGAGTATGGCTGGCAAGTGATCGTGGGTAATAGCCCATTGGTCGGTTGTCCTGAGCCCAGCTCAGTAAATGCACAAAAAGAACCAAAACACTTAAGGAAGAAGCGGGGAAGTAGAACAAGCTGGGGAGATATACACTGGAAAAATCCTTGTGTTGACCCCAACTAAAACAAACGTAGGGAGAAAGCTACTGATTGAACAAATACACCTTCAGGTAAAACACTTCCTCTTCCGGTAACCTAGGGGAGTAGAAACTCAGAGTCTGTCTAAATTACCGTTGAGTGAGTCTATCACGATCTTCACACCAAGATGCTTAGCACTTAGAGTTTTGTCCGAGTTTTGGGTGGGTTGGGTAGCCGTAAAAAGTTACCAACACACTCTTAACTCCAAAAAAATCTAAAAATAAGAAAATATATATATACATACTTTTAAGCAAGGATTCAGGCGATTTATATTTTGGAAGACACCCGGGCACTGCTTAATCTTTGTAGATTAAGATCTTAGTATATTTCCTCCTATTGACAAGTGACGAAGTGTCTAAGTAGTTACTTCTTAAATTCTGACTGAAAATAAAGGCTAGAATAAACCTTGCTAGGGACTAGCAAGGGGTAAGCATGGGGGTATGATAACACTGCATCATGGGGTGATAATTCTGTTAATTGGGGTCCATCTTAAGAACAAAATGCATAGATAACACATCATAAATAGAATGGGAGCATTGCATGCATCATACATCAAGATTGCTTATAAAATAGTATTAATGGCCATTTGTATAAGTACTTGTCAAAACAGGCCTCAGATGAGCAATCAAACCACATGGATGGATTCAGAGCGACGAACGAAGTCAGCGGACTCAAAATCGGCCAAATCCGACATCCATAGCTCCTGCAATGGGCCCAAGAAGTTCTGACCATTGATCTGATGATCAACAGCCCACAGTGCGCCACGTGGAGCCCGATCGCTGCATCGAGACCGCCGCCCGCTTCCACCTTCACCAGGAGGATGAATCTCAGTCGTCGATCTTCGATCGAACGACTGAGAGTTGCCCACGCGCCCGCCCTCACCGCGACAATGCAGCCAGCGTAGCGCAGCGGTCGAAGCGCTCACCCGTGCTCATGCAACACAGGTTTGAATCACGCTGCGCTAAAATGCGAAGGCAAAGGCGCGCACTGTGTAAATTCAACCGCAAGATCAGCAGCGAACGGCGTGGATGGAGCGATGCGGCGCGATCGCACGCGTCCAAAGCCAATGCCCGCAATGACATGGGGGGTGTGGGCGCAATCCAAGCCGTGCCCCACGAGGGACCTCAGCTGTCCGATCTTCGACTGGACGGCTTATGACACACGCACGCGGATCAGGCGCGAAGAAGAACAGATGCACGCGAGCGACTGGTGGGCAGGGGCCTTCACCGACATTTTGGGAAGGGTTTTAGGGACGTCCCAAACGTCGCTAAAACCCCTTCTTCATTTGGAAAGCCCTTCTTCCTATTTAAACCCCTTCCAACCACACATAGGAGGCATTCACTCCACTTGCAAGTGCTCTACCTTACTCCTAGCCACCATTAAGCCCTCTTGTAGTCACCGGAGCTGATGAGCCACCGACGGAGCCCCTCTCCACCGTCGTGGCTGCCTCACCGTCTTCCTTTTCTCTTTCCCTCTTTATCTTAAGCTTTACTTTACTTATGTTCAAGCATTCATCTAGTGTTGTAATCATAAACTAAAGTTGCATGCTAAATGAAGTTGTGTTCTATCTAGTTACTTGCCCTATTTAATGTTCAAGTTGCATGTTGTGAATGAAACAATTCTAACCCTAATCTCTCTCTCTTCTCTCTCTCTCACTCGCTTTTCACCCACGACTTTTCGTAAGCAAAAATCCGTTATTTTCGTGACATTAAGTGACAAGAGAAATCTGATTTTCATGCCTCCTTGAGATCGACACTCAGACTCATGTCCATTTCTTCATTTTAAAACCGACGTTACGAGTGCAAGCTATAACGACTCTTCTAAACACACGCGTCATGCACACGTTGGTGGACTGTTGGCGCGCGGGAGTGGGTGCGCTAGAGGTGAAGGTGCGCGCGGTGGGCAGGTGGCTAGGTGAGGTCGCTGGAGGTTCTGGTGAAGACGCGCGGTGGGCAGATGGCGCGTGGTGGCAGATGGTGTGTGGTGGCGTGGGTGCTGGAGATGAAGGTGTGGGTAGGGTCTGATGGCGCGAGGTAGGAGGAGTTGCAGGGACTCTTGGCGGTGTAGGCTGTCACCCTACATGCCCACGGTGGTGGAGTCGCACTGCCGTGGTGGGAGGCCGGTGGTATCGAATGGATAAGAAGCAAGGTTCTCTATGTACAGTGAGGAACAAAGGGGTGGTGGCCTCCTCCTCAACGACAGCTCTTCCTTCTCTTTTGTAGCCATGGCTACAAAGATTTGAAATTCAAAACACCGCAGAATCAATGTGATGCGCAGGAGGAGGAGGCAGAGACAAAGGAGTTACCTACAAAGGAGAAGAATAAAATAATTAGGGTTATTTATACATAACTCCTTAACTTCTATGTTAATTAAAATAGTGCACCTAATTAATTAACTAATTAAATGTATGCAACCCTAGGATAATTCTAAATGCATGAATTATGCACTTAAGCTAAAAATATGAATTAATTTATTTACATCCTAATGTATTCTATCTAAATGTTAAAATTAACTTAATGTCTAGACATTTAGATACTTAAATAGCCTACAAATATGGGCTAATCAGCAGGCCACGCGTAAGGGTGGTGCATGAGGGTGGATGCACTGGTGGCGCTGGTGGAGGAGGCCGGATGCACTGGTGGCATGCAATGGACGTGGGAGGGTGCGTTGTTGGCTGTGGGTGCACGTAGCTATGGGCGTGCGCTGTGGAGGAGGAGGTGGTTGATGTTGGCGTCTTCTGGATGGAGGAGTAGAGAAGGAAGAATGAAGAAGAAGAAGAGCTCTTGGGGTTGCGGGTCATTAGACGTCCGGAAAGGTTACCAAACATCTTAAATGAAAGGGACAAGGGGCGTGTGCTCCCTATTAGTTGGTAGACGCAGTCGAGAATGAGGTAGAGTGCGGTGGTGATCGTCGCGGTGAAGAATCGCAGTGACGAGAACATCGGGTGGAGCACAGTGGTAATGAACTCGCAGTGTTGGACTCGCAGTCACAGTGATGATGTCGACACAGTCATCGCCAACCATAGCGATGGGAACGTCGTGGGCGAGACGCGGTGGTGATTGTGGTCGTTGGTGGCTCGTAGTGGTGGAAGGTTCTAGTCAAGAGGGAGTTTTCCTCCCTCTGGAGAGGGAGATTAAGACAGTTGTCCTCCATGCCCTGTTTATATAAAGAAAACAAAATCAGAGAGAATGATGGAGAGAGATTATTAGGGAGTAAGAGTAAATAAGGATGGGAATGTGCATGCATGTGACCAAAAGAGGAGAGAGAGAGAGAGATTGAAGGGAATACCATTGATTAGATTGAGAGACATCAATGAAAAAGAATGATTCCCTTGCTATATTTTGTTAGAACAAAATCCCCACATTATGGCATCTCCAACTAAGATTTGATGTGATGTCTTTGCATTTAAAGTAAATAATTAACCCTTTTACATAAATATTAATGTAATTAATGCATGAAATGATAAATCTAAAGCTTACATCATTTTGTTAATATCGTGCATGCTTTACATTAATTTCTCATCCAAATAATAACGCACTTAAGCATTAAATTAGTCCACTAAAGTGGACTTATCACCTCTTCTAGCTGTTGGAAGGCTTCTATAGCCATTGGGAATAATCCCAAGGCAAATCAGGCTGAAATCAGAGTTATTAATGATTCTGACAAGGTTATTAGATGTTTGAATCTATTATCAGACGTTTGGGTCATAGTCTGATCTAGAAGGGTAGAAGATTTGGATTGTGTTAGATCAAGACGGACATCCAAAGAAGTGTTTTAAGACGTCTGGGAAACTAATCAATCGGCTAATACTAAATGAGTTTCCTTCCTAATAGGGTTCTAGTGTTAAGTTACACAGACAATAGATCGGACGTCTGGCACTAGGTTTGGACGTCTGGAAACACAAATCACTAAGGGAATAGATTTCCCGAGGCTCAAATGGCTATAAGGTCTGAATAAGTAATTAGGGTTAGATTTTAGCCTAACGTCTATTTATCAGACGTCTGGGATGAACTACAGACGTCTGAAAGTGAATGTGAGTCATATTAAAGGTTACTCCTCAATGATTAGATTTCTCAAGCCAACAGTCCTCCAGTTGGACGTCTGGCAAGGTCCTCAGACATCTTCTAAGATGTCTAGACTAAGGGCTGGTCGTCTGAAATCAACAAACAGAAAGCACTAAGTCCAGCCTAAGTGTTTGGACATCTGATTAAATAGTCAGATGTCTTAAAGTCTAAGATCAGACGTCTGATGTCCATATTGGACGTCTTATTAGGCTGTCTGAAACCTATTTTGATTTTCTAAGTTCTCTACGAGAAGTCTAAGTATCCTAGGGTTGAGTAAGTGTTTCTAGGACTACTATTTTGTTACTTTGAGGATCTTTAACAGATGGTCTAAGGAAATAAAAAGCAAAGACTAAAAAGACAAATACATAGAAGAAACAGAAAAAACTTCTATCCTATTCTTCATCTTCTTGAAGCTCTCGCTCCACGCGAAGCTCCTTCTCCCCCATCAAGCTCCTCCAATCCATCATGGATGCGAGCTTGAGCTCCTTCACACTTGTATCCATTTGCAATTATCCTAAAACTTATAAACTCAAATTGCAAATGTTAAATAACAAGTGCTTTGTTATCATCAAAATTAATGATCATGGTGCCTTGCACCAACATCCATTACTTTGGGCGTAAAACCGCAGCGAAAATCCTCCAGTGTGGATTCTTTTGGCTCACCATGTTCAAAGACGCACAATCCTATTGTAGGGCATGTGCCCGTTGTCAGACCCTCGGCAACATGGGTTTGCGCAATATGATGCCCTTGAATCTAATCATTGTGTGCGAAATCTTTGACATCTGGAATTGATTTCATGGGACCATTTCCAGGATCTAACAGCTTCAAATACATCTTACACACTATTGATTACGTCTCAAAGTGGATCGAAGCCATATCCACCAGAACAAACAATCATAAAGTTGTTCTTCGGTTCGTTCAGGAGAACATATTTCCAGATTTGGGGTTCCAAAAGCCATCATCAGCGATGGCGGGTCTCCTTTCATAAATGTGCACTTCCAGTCCCTAATGAAAAAGTATAGGGTGTCGCATCGTATCTGGACTCCTTATCGCCCCCAGACTAATTGATTGGCTGAGCTGTCAAATTAGGAGATCAAGAAGATCCTCCAGTTCACTATTCGACTTGACAGGAAGGATTGGTCTACCCACCTTCCGGAAGCCTTGTGGACCTATAGGACCTCCCATAAGACCCAGTTAGGAATGTGTCCCTTCAAACTCGTGTACAGGAAGGCATGTCACCTTCCTATAGAAATGGAGCACAAAGCATATTAGGCAGTATGCAAGTGCAATTTGGATCTCATGAAGGCTAGAATTCACCGCCGATTGCAAATGAGCGATATCGAGGAATCATGCAATGACGTGTATGAGAACTCATGAATCTATAAAGAGCGGGTTAATAAGTCCACTTTAGTGGACCATTATTTGGCCTAAGTACTCTTTAATTAGTTGTTCTTAGTTGTTAATTGAGTAGGAGTTAAATGGAAGTTCACCTTAGTCTACGTAAAATCTTATACACTAATTTTTACATTTAATAACATTTGATTTGATAAGATAATCATTTGGTGGATGTAGGCTAGGTGTAAGAAGCATGAATACATTATTTAGACATTCTATAAGATGTCCGGAGCCTAGTTTGGACGTCTGAGAACCTCCATCGTGGACTCACTACGATCCACACTTTTTAAGACGTCTGGACTGTTGATCGGATGTTTGATAAAGAACGGCCAGAAGTTATCTTCTGCTCCAACCACTCACGATTTTTATAGATTGCGAGTGGCTGGAGAAGTTGCAACTGAAGAGAAACAGGTGGAGAGGTTTTAACCCATCATCCTCTCCATCGTGAAGCATCGTCTCCACCGCGGAACCAGTGAGCACCATAGCCATCATGCACACTATGTCAATGGCGTGCACCGTGATCTGAGCCTACTCATTCGCTCGCCCTCGACCTCCTGTGCACGGTGACAATGTGCACTTCCCTCCCTATTAGTCATCCATCACCACCGTCAACACCCTTCACCACCTTCTCCCTTCCCATGACAACACCACCACCCCTCGATGCTCGACCACCCACCCGCGCACTCCCTCGCGCCCTCGCGCACAGCCTCGCACGTGCATCAGCCACCTCACCATCAGCCCTTGCGCACGCATCTCCAGCCCCAACAGCCTCTTCCTCTTCCTCTTCTTCTTCTCCATCAACGACCGACAAAGAGGAACCCAAACTTCAGCAGGTCACCTCTCCATGCAGCCACGACCACGGGCCTCAAAGTTTCATTCCGTTAGTGTCATTAACCATGCCTTGCCCTCAGGAACTTGCCAACACCCGTGCCAAGCCCTCTAGCAGTCCATGCACCCCACGAGCAACTCCCACTGTTGGCGGGTTCTTTCTTGCCATCAGGTGACCTCCGGCTGCCATTCATCGTGCCACCATTGCCATCGTGATCCTCTCGTTGTGGCCAACCTCCCCTAGGCTTCTTTCCTTCAACCGTGGCCTCCTCCACCGGCGCGGCTTCAATGAGCGACCTCCCCTGTTTAGCTATAGTGGGAGGGGAATTAGTATTTACGGTGAATGCCATTGCCACATTTCATTTATCAAATAAAATTACGTGTTGAGGTGAAATTGCATAGGCATACTCTGACTTTATCAAAATTACCGGCAATTGAATGTCTCTCTCTTATTCTAACAACCTCTTATTGAAACTTTCAAATTTGTTTAAGGCAAAGATGGCAGGGAATTAGTTGTGATTTTATTGGGCTCAGTCCTCCCTGTGGATACGACACTCAAAATCAACGTGGTTTATTACATTAATTATTGTCTTTGATTAAGAGATTTCCACCACATAAAATACAACGATAAATCATTTTACTACAACTATCTTAATTAAGCGAATTTCTCTCTATCATGGGTCAATGCCTTCTATGACAGGCACATTTTGCGAAAGTCTTTCCATCCTGGTTAGAAAGTGTTACTCTTCGATGTCAAACTCAATCTCTTCCCAGGAAAACTCAGATCAAAATGGATTGGACCATTCCTCATGAGACAAGTGTTTGGAAATGGAGCCGTCAAAATCTACGAATTTAGCCACGAATCAGAACCATTTATCGTGAATGGTCAGAGACTCAAACCATTCTTCAAATTCACCGACTTGAATCTGACTGCAATATCTTTTGATCTCCAGTCTCCCTGAGCTTCATTGCGCCTAGCTAATGGCATTAAACTTAGTGCTTAACAAGAGGCAACCCATCATTTTTTGAAAAACCCAAGACCCTTTTGACCTTTTCTTGTCACTAAAATCTTATTGCACTTTAGGGTTCGTCCATTAGAATAGGTGATCCCACCTTTGATACTTGTATCAGAGCTAAAAATCATCCGCAACTGCCATCCCAACCTATTCGCCACCCACCAAACCTATTCTGACGTACGATTTGAACTAAACTCGAACCCACCTAATTTACAATGAGGACATTGCAAATCTTAGGCATGGGGGGGTATTAAAGTGCAAAATGCTGTGAGAATCAATTCATAGAGGGGTTTCATAAAAAAAAAAAGGAGATATCAAAGTAAGCTGAATTGAAAACAATTGAGGAGAGAAAAGAAAAAAAAGGGAGCAATAAAAAAGAAAGAAATGAGTTAGTCCCTTGTAATTGAGTATGGAATTTACCTAACCTCTAGGCTAAATGGGATGACAAATTAAAACCTGGAAGGCTAAACCTTATGAGATTAGTGACAAGTACCGACCTTAGGCCTCCTGGGTCGGTTCTAGGGGCTTAAACACTCACGTATTTGTTAAGATTCGAATTACTCCTCAAGAGGTAGAGGAAAGTGCAAAGTTGATGTAACCCAAAATCCACACACTAGTCTGGTTCAATGTGTTTAATAAGGAAATCATGCCAAAAGTATTTTGTTTTGAAAGTCATCTCGAAAATCTAGCTTAGAAGTGGCTTGAAGACACAAGTTGATTAGATGAGTTCCCAATGCAAAGAGGCAGAAAATTCCACTCGAAGATGCGTAATAACAAATTGTCTTCTCGGTGCTTGTCTCCTAGGAAATCTAAATATCTTACTGGGGCCATGTAAGCACCTTATGCTGGTTCAAGTGCCATGGCCAGGTGATGTACATGCATTATAAATATAGCATAACATGTATCATCATGAATTTACGTTAATTTGTATAAGTTGTATAGTAATTTTCCTTTTTTTTAGCCAGGAATAGGGTAATATTTATCAGGGCCTCAGATTGAAGATCCAACCATATGGATCTGATCAGGGCGACGATTAGAGTTCAATGACTCCGAGATCACCCCAATCGAACTTCCGTAACATCAGATACAGTTCGAGAAAGATTAGAGGTCAAGGGCCATGGTGGTGTTAAATCCATACTTCATATGACAAATCCACCGCATGGATGGGTTTGGATCGCCGATCGTAGCCCAATGGTGCGAAAATCGATCCAATTGGACATCTGTGACACCATCTACAAGTCAAAGATGATGGACGGCCATGATGGCGTCATGTGGCACATCACAGCCACTCAACACCAGCCCAAGCCTCCCGCAACATCTCTTCATGCGAAGATCAACGCATGATCCAACGGCTGAGATTTCATCAAGGCAAGCTACTTCTCTCAGTTGAAGCCCAAGCTCACACATCCTCAACCGTTGGATCTTCATCCAACGGCCGAGGACACGTGACCGTTAAAATGTAAACGAGACAAAGCGGCAGCCTCAACACAACGGTTGCATGCCCCTCTTAGCAATGCAAGGCGTGCATTCGAGGCATGCTTCCAACCAAATCAAGCAAGCACGTGGGCGCACTAAAATTCGGTTGCCCGATCTAAGATGAGTGACTGTGGAGGCGAACACGTGGTGGTGTGGATGAGCGAGCATGCTGAATGCGTGTGATGACCTACCGATCCATGCCTAATCTGATGTGGGCGCTGTGCGCATGAAGAAGAGGTGCTCGTAGCTTTTAAGCCGTCCGATCTCTTGATCGAATGATCGAGATGATCTGTACGTGATGGGCATGCTCAACAAGTGAAGGAGAAAAGGCACACCCTTCACCAATGCTCACCTTTAGTGACATTTATATCCATCACTAAAGACCCCGGCATTTATTTTGTAAGCCTTAAAATGACCTTTATGCTCCTCATTCCTACAACTATGAAAGGCCACCCTTACCACCTCACTTTCTCATCCTTTCCTTTCTTCTCTCACTTCCTCCAAAGCTCTACGAGCTCATCCCAAACCCAGGATGCTCCATTAAAGTTATAAAGATAATTTTTTCATCTTCTCACCCCCATTCATGAAGCGCCCGCGGTTGTCCTCTCACCGCCGTTCGAGAAGAGAATCTCGCCACGACGTCACCCAGCTTCGTCCTTCGTCCTCCAACTTCATCCTCCTTCGTCCAACATCTCACCACCCTCTCTCGGGTGCTCCTTCAACGCGACTTGTTTTTCAAGTAGCCGTCGAGGAGGATAAGTTCTCACCCCCCTCTCTTTTTACTGCTTTCTAGTTGTAGATTTCCCACTTTCTAGTTGTAGCGATTAGATGTAATGAACATGTTGCTATCATTATGAAACATTTGTTTATTCTCTACCTATTTTCTCTTTATCTGTATTATTCTTTCTCTCTCTTCTATTAATTATTCTTTAAGTAGAATAGCTAGTAGATTAATTTCAACTAGCTAATATGCTTTCGTGACAATAATTCCAACATGGTTTTTGATCAAACATTCGCCTCCCCGTGTTCGACTCAGGACTCACCAGAGTTTCGGTTAAATTATCTGTTTGACAGATTTTTACGCGACTATAACGATAGGGTTTTCAAACTCAACCCTTTAGTGTAGAAATCATGTTCAACATCTTAGTGTCATTGCCAGGGAGGCAACGCTCTTTGATTTCCCGCATTTTCTGCCTTACTTATCTTTTACCTCACTTCTCTCCTTTCTTATTGTGATTGTAGGTATTCTCTCTTGAGGCAAGCAAAAGCGATGATTAGAGCAAAGTGCAATTGAAGGGTTTGTAAGTATACCCCACCTCCCGCCCACTAGTTTGCATTCCAATACCTAATAACACAAATCCTAATTAACCCAAGAGCTCTCATAAACCCTAATCTTAGTTTGGTTGTTTGGTTTTCACCTCCACCCACCCCACCCTCCGCTTATAAAAAAAAAAATCTAAAAAATTTCATAGAGGCACACAACCTCTTCTGATTTTCTATACTCAACCAGTAACCCGATCTTTGGAATCAGTACACTCATCAACACATAATCGACTGCCTAATTAAGTGGTGCATCAGGCCAATTGATTGAGTTGTTTGGGCCGCACCACTTCATCTAAAAATAACTCATCAAGTAGCTGCCTCTTAGGATTCAACTTTTAGGTATTAACCAGACACTCCACATTCTTTTAAGTTTTAAAGGAAGACATCTTAACCTGTGCTTTCAAAACCTAGTGTGTCAACTGAACTTGATTGAATACACCTAAAGTTGAACCCTAAAAGCAACTAAACAAGGTTGAACCCTAAAAGACAAATCGTCAATTAACCTTGTTTGAAAACCAGTGGTTGTGCATGCACATACATTGAAACTCATCATTAAGGGCACAACCCCGATAAAGAGCCCATCACATTCCCAAGAATATTCAAACCTAAGCCTAATTAAAATAGAGTAGACGTTGGCCTTAAGGATTGGATTCGCTCTTCGAGGCCTAGATTGAGATTATTTTCAATTAATTTGCTTCTATTATTCAATCTGATGTCTAGCTAGGGGAGCAAGGTCAAACGACTGTGATCGGGGGGTATCAAAGGAACCTAAGGAGAAAGCCAAGGGAAGAACCTTCTCCCCAACCCCTCCCTCTAACTGGTTGGATTGACTGGAAAGAAGTCGATCAGATCGTTCTTTTCATCTCAAGATGGGTTATGGGAGTTTGTAGATCTTTAGGCTATCCTACTTAAGGACAGGTTTGATTGTTTGTACTATAGGGCACCTTTCTTCCTCTCGTTTCGTCATGGATCCTTCCACATCCTACACGCATTTCCACTCCTACCCTCCTACCACCACTTATTCCCAAGATGATTACTATCCCGACCCGACGTATGACCATTCATCCATTAGTCAGGATAATTTTGATTGGGGATACAGTTCCGGACCTTTGTGTTCAAGGTCTAACCCTGGAGACCATGATCTTGAGTTTTATCCTTCTCCAAGCTACATCGATTATAGATCATCGCCCTCCTATGGACAACCTAATACTATCTACCAAGAAGGATATGCTGATCCTTACCCTCCCCCATATTACACTGCATATGGGTCACTACCCTTTATGAACAATCAGAAATGACCTATTATCAGGAAGGATACCAAGAACCTCAATTCCTTGACTCCCTCGGAATGAACCCAAACCCACCCAGCCCTGAACCAAACCATTTGGTTTAGATGAACCAGGTCCGAGATAAGGTGTTGCCTAACTTAACGAATACTATTCAATCTTTAGAAGCTCAGCCTTGGATTCAAATGATTGACAATCTTAACAACTATTTGCTAGATTGGCTCCAAGATGTTAAGGATAAGGACCCGAGTGAGTTTTTACTTGGGAAATTGTCAAAATTGAGGATGAGATTTGTGGTTGCTTTAGTTCAATCTTGGAATGATTCTTAGGATGAACCCCCTGCAAGAGAGCCAATGTCAGAATTTGCTCAGGCACTTGTAGGGGGGATATGTTTTACGAAACCAGGGATGACCAAGTTGTTCTAGAGAAATCAAATGAGGATGAATTGATTTCTTCACCTGAGATCCCTGAACCAGGGTATGAGGAAAAGTATGTCTCCATGGACCAGGCAATAATAAATGATTTTGAGACATACATAAATGCGGATCCAGAATTCTTTGATTCTGAAGGTGAAGAATCAGTATGTGAAGTCTCACTTGAGTTTGAGAACAATGATTTCAGTGAGACGACTGGGCTTGAGGAATTCGATGAATCATTTGATGGCCCTATAATTGAGGAAATTGATCCTGTTGGGGCTACCTTGGAAGATACAAATCCTATTTTCATGGATGATTTAATTCATAGCCCCATTCCTCAATTACACCCCGTTGAGCATAATGATGATTTTGTTTTTGAGATCACTAGACCCAAGTTAATTCTGATTCAACCACAAATTTTCGACTTGGATACTTTAGATGGGGTGCATAACATGCAGGAGATCCTGAAATCTGAAATTATGTGTTAAGACCCAAGACATCAAACACCTTTTAAGACGTCTGGGAGTTGGTCCAAACGTCTGGTCAGACGTCTAGATGCCTTCCCAGACGTTTGGAAATAAATTTTTGCGGTGTACGATTGTAAGTTTGAGCGCATGCGTGCGCAGACTGAGCCCGCCGACCTGCAGGCACTTTTTCTCCCTCCCCATGCGTTCAAATACCCCTTCCCTCTCCCTCACCCACCACCCCACCGTCTCCTCCTTCTTCCAGCATGAGCACGAGAGAGAGAGAGAGAGCATGGGCAGCAGCTGCTGCCGGGTGCGTGAGAGAGGAAGGGGTGCAGCGAGAAGGGAAAAGAGGGAGAGCGCGTGAGGAAGAGAGAGAGAGCTCGCCGGAGCAGCCTAGGGCCGGCCGACGGGCGCGCAGTGGGAGTGTGGTGCTGGGGAGGTTACCCCGGTGCTATTGCAGCTCAGGCAATAGGTGGGCGAGCGCGGCACGGCACGGCCGTGCGCAGCAGGCGGAAGGCGAGGAGGTCCTAATTCTACGAAATTTTCCCAGAATCAGACATCTGGACCTACGTCCAGACTGCGCGGGCGACGTATGGAGAGAGATCCAGACGTCTGAAAGGTACGATATTTCTCATCTTCCTCATTTTTGCGGATACGGCCATGCAGGCCGTTCCACCGAAAGCTCTGAGATGTGTCGTGTTGAGAGTGTTTGCGTATGCGTGCAGGTTTTATTTCGGGAAGGCGCAAGGACACACCCTCCCACACAGATCAGACGTCTGGGTAAGTCACCAGATGACGGAGAGCGTCTCCAGACGTCCGGAGTGATAGTTGGACGTCTGGAACTAGGTCCAGACGGTTCAACAGGATCCTGGACGTTTGAAGAGCAGTGCAGAAGTAAGGTATGACCTGGACCATCTTTTAAGACGTCTAGAAAGTGTTCCAGATATCTGATTTAGGTCAGAGTTATCATTTTTTACCCGTTTAGGGTCTGTTCGAGGTTCGATTTCCGCGTTTAAAATTTCATTCTTCTCAGAATTAGTTCCTCTACTTGTTTAAAGTACTTGTATCCTGTTCTGAGTGGTTCCTTGTGACTTATCCTTGTGTTAGGACCTCGTTTGTTGCGGCTTTGGGGGTTGCGAAGGCACGTGGACCTACTGATCATGCCCCCATTACTCCCAGTTTTGCGAGTAGAGTGGCTTCTCCTAGTTAATTACAAATATTAATACATATTTGAGTTAAATGATAGATTCTAGGGTATGGCATGAATCCTAGGACTTGAAACTAGATTGAATGATAGATCCTAGGGTATGGCATAAATCCTAGGACTTGAAAACTAGATTGAATGATAGATCCTAGGGTGTGGCATGAATCCTAGGAACAGAAACACTGAAATGAGTGTCGTGAATACATGAATTGCAGTCTTGGAAAAGTAGACAAAATAATGATAATTGCCTGTAATTGGATAAGAGCTGCCTGTGAAATATAGAGTACTGTTGCTAGTAATTGCTACAGGTGATTCTTGTTGTTGAAAACTAAATTTGAGCTGCTTGTATATAAATTGATATTAAATGTTTGAAACACGGGCTATATGAGAATAAAACTGAAATGATGAAACCTAAAATGGCTTGGCCAGAGAAATATGAGCATGAACCCTATGGGGAATTAGGAGTAGAGCTCTTGAAAAGTAAATAGAATGGAATTGGGGAAGTGAGCTGGCCCTTGAGTACAGAGTACCAAGGAGAGCAACTGTCTCCCCATTTAGTGTAGAGCGGAGCTAGCCGCCCCAGGGACCCGGGGTTAGGTCTGGCCACTTTGTACTGACTTTTGGCCCTTGCATACACAGTACCGGGGAGAGCTACTAGTGTAGGGAGGGAGCTAGCCACCCCATGGGCCCCGGGGTTCAGCTAACCGTCCTACATCGACTTGTTAGGCCCACTGGGCAAACTAGGGTAGTTAGGCGAGGGTGCGCGGACTGTGGAGGGGCAAGACCCCTATTTGGTTACTGTGGAGGGGCTAGACCCCTGTTACTGAGACGGCTCTACCCTATACTAGTTCTGTACTGTGCTTTGGGGCGCACCTGTTAACGGAAACGACTAACCACGTTCTAGTGCGGGGTAGCTACCCGTGCATTTATAGCGCATGCTATAGACACCGTTACGTCTGTCAGCGACCTTGGGGTGGTTGACTGAGGGTAGGACCACCACGGGAGACTCTCCCGGCCAGGAGAGCACCACGTGCTACTTCTACCTTTAAAAAAAGACTGCAATCAAGATCGTTCCCATGAGGAACATTCGAGATCAAGAGAAAGATCTGAGAAATAATTCAAGAAAAGAGTAAATAGAGAAATAAAGAAAGGAATTAGAAACGATAGCTACTTGTCCACCTTTACTGTTTTCTTAGCTAGCTGGTTGCCACTCTACCCAACGTTTCGCTGACGTGTCATAATTGTCACCTTTTTCAGGACCAGGTGTTGAGCAGCCAGAGCTTGCAGCTGTGGAGGGTGCTAGGCCTAGTAGAGGCCAGTAGCTGTACTTTTGCTGTACCATTTTTCTGTAGTAGTGAGTATTTCTGTTTCACCTTGTACTCTTTTATTGTAAACTTCATATTTCTGTACCTGTTTTTATTCTCAAATGTTGTGGTGGTATGTACTGTAGTCGTTTTTTTCTTTACTGTTGTACTTTTATTACTGCTAGTTACTTGCATGGTGAATGTGGTTTATTTTACTGCTTTTGGGATACTTTCTCGTTGGACGACTGGGTCTTGGGATCAGTCAAGTTGGTCCGATTCTCGTATCCTGTAGCGATTCGGGAACCGGGTCATAACAAGATGGTATCAGAGCAAGGTCGTCCCGAGAAGTGAACCAATTGGTTGGAAAATAACCAATTCACGTGCCTGTAACTAGAGTAGCCACCACAACATACCTTTTGACATATGTTTTGAGACTTCTTCGTTGAATATCGATTCGTATTGACATCTTTTCTATTCCATGTTCGCGTCTCCTTGCAGGAGATGCCTTGACGAGGAGGTAGCGAGGTGGGCTGCGGACATAGCCAAGGACGAGGTTGGAGGGGAGGGTGCGTTGAGCCCGACGCCTCAGTGGATCAGCCACTGCTTCCGGGCATTCAGTCCCAGGACCTCTCCAGCTGATACGGGACATCGTGCGAGAGGAGCTCCACTCACCGCCACGAGCGCCTCTCCCTGGGGCTGCGAAGGGGGAGTCCTCTATGGGACCATGCGACGGACACGACACTGGACGCGGGCAAGAGGGTGGGCCTCCACCACCCCCACCTTCCTCTGGCACTTCCGAGCATGAGGCTTCTTTACTTGGAGGTGCACCAGCATCTCCACTTCAACTCCACTTTGAGCTTTTCGAATAGTTCCGGAAGCTGAAGCCCCCCTCCTTCAAGTGGGATGCGGACCCGACCGAGGCGGAGGACTGGCTTGAGTAGATCGAGAAGGTTTTTGACACCCTTCGCCCCCCTGTGGAGTGCCGCGTGGCCTTTGCCACGTACCAACTGGAGAGCGCGGCACACAGGTGGTGGAGGGCGGTCAGGGGTCAGGAGAGGGACGAGCCGACTTGGGACCAGTTTGTTACCCTCTTCTGCGAGCAGTACTTCCCCCAGACGTGGCAGGACCAGAGGAGGCGGGAGTTCCACACTCTCCGCCAGGGGACGATGACCGTGATCGCGTACCGTATGCGTTTCCTGGAGCTATCTTGCTTCGCAGCGACAATCGTGGCTACTGAGGAGGAGCGCCTTTGGAGGTTCACCGAGGGGCTCCTGCCTGCTATTCAGGGGTATGTCAAACCCCTGAAGCTGCCTACGTTCTCGAGGGTGGTGGAGGCAGCTATGATATACGAAGAGACCAACCCGTCCGCACGCGACATTGATAGCGAGCGAAAGAGGCCCTATTAGCCAGACTTCTCACAGGGCCGACAAGAGAGGAAGCACGTGGTGCCCGCAGGAGAGCCGTCACATTTTGCGGGGCCATCAGTGGCCTTTGGAGGCCCCCAACAAGGGCCAGCTGCTAGCACCGGACCCCTGCCCAGCCGTCAGCAGGGACCCACTGAGGGAGGGAGTCGAGTCCCCCTTTGCTACCAGTGTGGCCAGCTGGGCCACATCAGGAGGGACTAGCCGTCTAGGGCCGAAGGTCAGTAGATGCTTCCCACGTCGAGCACTGGAGGGCAAGCCGGAGGCTGCGGTTTCCAGGCGCGAGGAGGAGGACAGCAGTCGGGGGGAGGGTACCGGCCAGTGGCTACCCGTCCGACACAGAGTGTGGCTGCTTCGTCCGCACCTAGGGCTGAGGGTCATATCAACGCCCCGACACACAGGGATGCCAGAGCTTCGGGATCGGTGGTGGCAGGTATGATTTCAGTTTCCGGCAGACTTATTTACATGCTTTTCGATTCCGACGCTACGCACTCGTTTATTGCTGCTAGTTTTGCGGTTAGCTTGGGGCAGGACTGTATGTTGTTAGAGGATCAGTTCGTGATCAGAGGTCCGAGTGGTCAGCTGTTTGTAGCTGAGGAGGTGTACATAGGTTGCGAGGTCAGTGTTGGGGGACACAGCCTTCCCGCTGACTTGATTATGATACAGATGGAGGACTTTGACGTAATTCTTGGGATGAACTGGTTGTCCGCTTACCCCGCCTTGGTGCTCTGCTTTGAGAGGAAGATCGTCTTCTCCATACCGGAGTTGCCTTCTTTCGAGTTCCACGGGAAGCCAGTGGACGAAGGCTTCAGGTGCATTTCTGCACTTCGAGTGGCGAGACTTTTGAGCTAGGGGTGTGAGGGATTCCTAGCATGTGTGGTGGTGGAGCCTAGCCCTGTGGCAGACTTCCAGAGTATCCCGGTGGTCAGAGAGTACCCCGACGTGTTCCCAAATGAGTTGCCAGTACTACCGCCCGAGCGTGAGATTGAGTTTGAGATTTCATTGGTACTGGGGACCAGCCCCATCTCCACAGCACCATACAGGATGGCACCACTTGAGCTGCGAGAGTTCAAGTCTCAGTTGCAGGATCTTCTGGAGAAGGGCTTTGTGAGGCCCAGTGCGTCTCCATGGGGAGCCCCGATTTTGTTCGTAAAGAAGAAGGATGGTACCCTACGCCTTTATGTGGACTACCAACAGTTGAATAGGGTTACCATCAAGAACAGGTATCCGCTGCCGAGGATTGATGACTTGTTTGACCAGCTGCGAGGTGCCACGGTATTCTCCAAGATCGACTTGAGTTCTAGATACCACCAGTTGAGGATCAAGGAGGCAGACATCTCCAAGACAGCTTTCCGCACCTGGTACAGACACTACGAGTTTCTGGTCATGCCGTTTAGGCTGACCAATGCCCCGCTGCATTCATGGATTTGATGAACCGGGTGTTTAGACCGTACTTGGACCAGTTCGTGGTGGTATTCATTGATGATGTGCTCATCTATTCTCGAGACCAGGCACAGCACGGATAGCTCTTGCGGATGGTTTTGGACACGCTGAGACGACGTAGGCTGTACGCCAAATACAGCAAGTGCGAGTTTTGGTTGAGGGAGGTGACCTTCTTGGGTCATGTGATCTCCGGGGATGGCTTGGCTGTGGACCCAGCCAAGGTTGAGGCAGTGCTCAGGTGGGAGAGACCGCGTACAGTTATTGAGATTCGCAGTTTCTTGGGACTGGCAGGCTACTACAGGCGATTTATCAGGAGCTTCTCGCAGATTGCACGTCCTATGACACAGCTGACCCGGATGGACATGCCTTTTACTTGGACAGACGCTTGTGAGGCATGTTTTCAGGAGTTGAAGGAGAGGCTGACTTCGGCTTTTGTGCTCACCATCCCAGATAGTAGTGGCGGGTTCGTTGTGTACACAAACGCCTCTTTGCAGGGGTTAGGAGGTGTGCTCATGCAGAGGGGTCACGTTGTCGCTTATGCTTCGTGGCAACTGAAGCCCCATGAGCATAGCTACCCTACCCACGACCTGGAGCTGGCAGCTGTCATCTTCGCACTGAAGACTTGGAGGCACTACTTGTACGGTGAGACTTTTGAGATTTTCACAGATCACAAGAGCCTCAGATACTTGTTTGATCAAAAGGAGCTCAACATGAGACAGAGACGTTGGTTGGAGCTCTTGAAGGACTATGACTGCAGCATTTCCTACCACTTGGGAAAGGCCAATGTGGTGGCTGACGCCTTGAGCCGGAAGGCGCCCGCCCACTTGGCCAGTTTACAGGCGCAGAGTTGGAGCCTCCTGGAGGAGATGGGCAGTTGGCGACCCCTAGAGTTACTAGGGCACTGTGGGGCAGTGACAGTGACATGACAGATGAGGCTAGAGCTGATAGACTGCATCATCACTAGATAGATGGCTGACCTGTACTTACAGTCATTGCGTGATAGAGTGCTGTCTGGAGACCCTGGGGACTTCTCTTTTACAGACTAGGTACTGTGCATGAGGGGACGTTTGTGCGTTCCCAGGGACGAGGAGCTGTTGAGAGAGCTCCTGACTGAGGAACACGGTTCCCGGTTCACCATACATCCCGGAAACACAAAGATATACCATGATCTGAGATGCGATTTTTGGTGGAGGGGAATGAAGCGAGATGTAGGTGAATTTAGTGTTTAGTGTGCCAGCAGGTGAAAGCCGAGCATCAGAGGCCTGCAGGGCCGTTACAGCCACTTCCAGTGCCAGAGTGGAAGTGGGAGAGCATCACCATGGACTTGGTGGTGGGCTTGCTCGTTACCCAGCGAGGACACGACACAGTCTGGGTAATCGTTGACAGATTGAAGAAGACGACATGTTTCTTGCCGATCCGAGTCACCTTGGGACCAGCACAGTTGGCAGAGAGGTATATCCGCAACGTGGTACGTCTACACAGAGTTTCGCAGGAGATCGTATCCGATCGGGATACCCATTTTACGTCCTAGTTTTGGGCTGAGTTTCAGCAGGCCCTTGGGACGCGGTTGAGGTTTAGTACAGCATACCACCCCTAGACGGACGGACCTTTTGTGTGTTTGTGTACTGGACTGGAGGGGCTCTTGGGAAGAGCAATTGCCCCTAGCGGAGTTTGCATATAATAACAGTTATCACTCGAGCATCGGCATGGCACCCTACGAGGCTCTGTACGGACAGAGGTGTACGGCACCCTTGAGTTGGGTTGAGGTGGGGACCAAGTGGGAGGTTGGCCCCAGGCTGATCCGGCAGAGTCAGGAGGTGATCGAGCAGATTCACAGGCGACTCCGCACTGTCAGGAGCAGACAGAAGAGCTATGCAGATCGAAAATGCAGAGAGGTGCAGTTTGAGGTTGGGGACCATGTCTTCCTTCATGTTTCGCCCATGAAGGGCCTGCAGCGGTTTGGGGTAAAAGGGAAGCTCGCGCCGAGGTTTGTGGGACCCTTTGAGGTCATGGAGCAGGTTGGACCCGTTGCTAACAGGCTTGCCCTCCCTCCCCAGCTTTCTGGTGTGCACGACGTGTTCCACGTGTCTAACCTCAGGAAGTACGTCACCGATCCCAGTCACGTCCAGAGCCACGAGAGCGTCGAGGTGGGTGATGACCTGACCTACCTCGAGTGGCCAGTGCAGATTCTCGACAGAGCCGTCCGGAGTCTGAGATGGAAGCAAGTATCCCTGGTGAAGGTTTTGTGTAGGAGCCAGCGGTATGAGGAGGCTACCTAGGAGCCTGAGGCGGCGATGCGGGAGTGGTACCTGGAGCACTTTGAGGGTACGTCTTTTCGGACAGGCTTTGGTCCTCTTTGAGTTTATTATGCATATATAGTTCTTTTTCCGCACCCTAGTTAGCGCAAGTTTCGGGGACGAAACTTCCTTTGAGTTTGTTATGTTGTTAAGACCCAAGACATCAAACACCCTTTAAGACATCTGAGTGTTGGCCCAGACGTCTGGTCAGACGTCCGGACGCCTTCCCAGACATCTGGAAATAAATTTTTGCACCGTACGATTGCGAGTCTGCATGCATGCACGTGCAGACTGAGCCCATCGACCTGCAGGCACTTTTTCTCCCTCCCCACGCCTTCAAATACCCCTTCCCTCTCCCTCACCCACCACCCCACCGTCTCCTCCTTCTTCCAGCTTGAGCACGAGAGAGAGAGAGAGCGTGGGCAGCAGCTGCTACCGGGTGCGTGAGAGAGGAAGGGGTGTAGCGAGAAGGGAAAAGAGGGAGAGCGCGTGAGGAAGAGAGAGCGAGCTCACCAGAGTAGCCCAGGGTCGGCTGACGGACGTGCAGCGGGAGCGTGGTGCTGGGGAGGTTACCACGGTGCTGCTGCAACTCAAATGGCAGGCGGGTGAGCGTGGTGCGGTGCAACCGTGCGCAGCAGGCGGAAGGCGAGGAGGTCTTGATTCTGGAAAATTTTCCCAGAATCAGACGTCTGGACCTACGTCCAGACGGCGCGGGCGACGTCTAGAGAGAGATCCAGACGTCTAAAAGGTACGATATTTCTCATCTTCCTCCTTTTTGCAGATACGTCCATGCAGGCCGTTCAGCCGAAAGCTCTGAGATGTGTCGTATTGAGAGTGTTTGCGTACATGTGCTGGTTTCACTTCAGGAAGGCGCAAGGACACGCCCTCCCACATAGATCAGACGTCTGGGCAAGTCACCAGACGGCGGAGAGCGTCTCCAGATGTCCGGAGTGATAGTCGGACGTCGGGAACTAGGTCCAGATGGTTCAGCGGGATCCTAGAAGTCTGAAGAGCAGCGCAGAAGTAAGGTATGACCTGGACCATCTTTTAAGATGTTTGGAAGGTGTTCCAGATGTCTGATTTGGGTCAGAGTTGCCATTTTTGACCTGTTTAGGGTCCGTTCAAGGTTTGATTTCCGCGTTTAAAATTTCGTTCTTCTCAAAATAAGTTCCTCTACTTGTTTAAAGTACTTGTATCCTGTTCTGAGTGGTTCCTTGTGACTTATCCTTATGTTAGGACCTCGTTTGTTGCGACCTTGGGGGTTGCGGAGGCACGTGGACTTGTCGATCACGCCCCCATTACTCCCAGTTTTGCGGGTAGAGTGGCTACTCCTAGTTAATTACAAATATTAATACATATCTAAATTAAATGATAGATGCTAGGGTATGGCATGAATCCTAGGACTTGAAACTAGATTGAATGATAGATCCTAGGGTATGGCATAAATCCTAGGACTTGAAAATTAGATTGAATGATAGATTCTAGGGTGTGGCATGAATCCTAGGAACAAAAACACTGAAATGAATGTCATGAATACATGAATTGCAGTCTTGGAAAAGTAGATAGAATAATGATAATTGCCTGTAATTGGATAACAGATGCCTGTGAAATATAGAGTACTATTGCTAGTAATTGCTACAGGTGATTCCTGTTGTTGAAAACTAAATTTGAGCTGCCTGTATATAAATTGATATTAAATGTTGGAAACACGGGTTATATGAGAATAAGACTAAAATGATGAAACCTAAAATGGCTTGGCCAGAGAAATATGAGCATGAACCCTACGGGGAATTAGGAGTAGAGCTCCTGAAAAGTAAATAGAATGGAATTGGGGAAGTGAGCTAGCCCTTGAGTACAGAGTACCAAGGAGAGTGACTGTCCCCCCGTTTAGTGTAGAGTCGAGCTAGCCGCCCCAGGGACCTGGGGTTAGGTCTGGCCACTTTGTACCGACTTTTGGCCCTCGCGTACACAGTACCAGGGAGAGCTACTAGTGTAGGGAGAGAGCTAGCCACCTGATGAGAGCCTCATTATGAGCCATAACTAGCTCATTTTGACCCAAAAAAGAAGATAAAATCTCCTACATAACCTAGAAGAAGTCTTAACTGAAGGAACAAGTGCTCTGAGAAGAAAACATGAAATAAAGGTTAAAACTGCAATTTTACAATTGCAGTACATAAACAGGATTTCTCAGAGGCAAAACATAGGTCAAGTGGTCTAAGTGAGACAAAAAGTGGGTTGAGTCAATCAGAAATGGGTTTATGTGTAATCTAGGAATTAAATGACACTTGGTAACCCTAAAACAGACCCGCTTAAATTAACAAGGTTCCGGTCAGAATAAAAATCAATTAAACCCTCTAAAAACCATGAAAAAAGATCCTCTAGGGTTTAGAACACTTAATTTGGCCCTTGGAACCCAGTTTGACCTAGATTAGGGTCCTAGCTCTTCAATTCATCTAATTTGGGTTTTTACGCAAAATATCCAGTCAAACGTGGTCAAACCTAAAATCCAACTTCACCATTGGATTCCCTAGGTCCAAATTATGTTTATACCAAAATTTGGACCTCAGGGGAGGTCATCTAGACCTACTCTGCAATTTAGTACACCCAAATCACAATTTGGTCCCTATCTTTTGAATATCTTTGCAGAGAGCCCCCTAAGTTCTTCGCCCCCTTTGCAATCCCGTCCTGCCGCCATTGTTAGGGCAGAACCAAGCTCCAGCGAGGTTTAGAGAAGGATTGCTCTCTAATTCCTCAGAGATTCCCTCCCAGAAATGGAAGGGGGATTCTCTGAGGAATTCCCTTCCATCTAAAGCAGATCACGATCTCTGGTATGAACCCAATCTCTCGTGCGAACGCACGAGAGATTTGGGTACCCACCAGCTTTCCAACTCCGGCGAGCCGGCAGAGTTGATTGCGCGGTCTCCACGCACTAGAAGGTGCGGCCAACACCTATAAAAGACTCCCCAGACCCTGCCGCAGATCCTAGGCTTGATTTTGACGGAGATCCCCTCAAATTTCCTCTCTCCCATCTCCGGCCAAAAGACCCGCAAGCTTCGGCGACCTCCTCCCCTCCTTCTCGTCGCTCTACTGCCATACCAGCAGCAGAGTCAACTTTGTCGCTTCCTCCCGCGTCGCACCGTACCAAGTGTGCGTGCCCTTGACCTCATCCTCGTCGCCGCTTCCTCCCTCAGGGTCCTTCTTCCCCGACGACGGCAGTTACGCGCCGTCCACTCCGCTGCCTCCCTTCCTTCCAGATCACTCCAGATACCCTCTTCATCCTCTCCTCTCTCTTTTCCCCCTGCTACTTTATCCAATTACCCCCCGACAGTGCCTAACCACCTCCATCGTCCTCGCCTCCGACCGCTCTCCGGCGAGCCGCCCACACCACTCCACCCCTCCACACGACTCGCCAACCCTCTCGTGACCTCCGCCTCACCACCGGGAACTCATTCCGCCCCTCCACTGCCACTCCAGACCTTCACAGTTGCCCCCCAAACAACCCCACACCTCCGGCCACAGGTTGACCTAGGCATGCACGCCTAGGCCGATCTGCGGCCTGCAGCACCGCGCATCATCTTCGCCGTGCCACGGCGAAGGTTTCTAGCTTAATCTGATTGGGCCAATAGGCCGTTCTTGTGTATGACAGGTTGCAGCTCCTGCCGCCATTGACGGTCGAAGCAGCGAGGAGCTCGTAGCAGCTTCAGGCACCAGGGCTCCCAGGCTGCAGGTGCAGCAGGTTCACGCGAGTGTTGCGAAGTGACTGACGCCAGCAAGTTGCGCTGTGAAGCCAGTAGCTGGGGCAATTGCACGACGAAAGCTCTGCGGGCGCGCGCGAAATCAGGACTGACCAGATAGTCCCACATCGTGGAAGCGCAAAACACAGGTATAGTATAAATTGTTTTTGTGTTTTAAGCTCACTGCCTCCGTAAGCATAGGGGTGAGGTCCCTCACCTACCCTCACACCCGCCTCGTCCGCGGCTTGACCTCGCGGATCTGGCGGGATCCGACCCGACCCTAACCTTGAGCACTCCTCGCGCATCACCACCTACCGGTGCACCTGGTCCCGGGTGCGAAGTCGACCCGATTACCCGTGTGGCTCTGGGAGAGCGTCCTTGAGCGAATTGCAGAGAAAGAGAGAGACGTTTGGGTAGAGGGACGGGGGTAGGTTTTGCATTGGCTGTGATTTGCGCATGAAAGAAGGAGCAGAGGAAGAAGCGAACACTTAGCCGCTACAGCAAGGGAAGAGAAGAAACAAGAAGAGGCTGGGTAGCAGAGAAAGGAGAAGCTTTCATAGAGAAACAAAGACAAGGAAGAAGACCAAGACAGGAGAAGAAATAAGAGAAAAGAAACAAAGGCAGGAAGAAGAAGTCTTCAAGCAAAGGCAGAAAGAGAAAGAAGTGCAAAGGAGAAGAAGAGCACGAAGAAGAAGATAGAAAGGGGATTACATTTAAGACGTCTGATACAGAAATCAGACGTCCAATTCTATTTGTCTTTCACAAATCCTTTTTAAAATTCTCTCTTTGAATCAATCATTTTCATTTAACAGTTGTATTCTTTGGTTTTAAAAAGTACTGAGATTGCTCCCCGTGTTCGACCTCGGATACTCTAGTTTTTCGAGTAATAAAATTCTTTATATTTGTTTAAACATTTTGTCGATTATACTACAACGTGATACGCTTTAAACCCGCATCAAAACGTGATAACATTCTGGCGCCGTTGCCGGGAAGCAATGGGCACTTTTAAAGCTTTTGATTACAACTTTTCTATCTAATATCTGACTTAACTTCTCTCCTTTGTTGTGTTCAAGCAGGGAAAGCAAAACAAAAAGGAAAGAACAATAACTGCACAACAAACTCTCCAAGGAACAGGTAATTTCCATAAGCCCTCTCTCTTAACCCTCTCAAAATCTAAAAAGAAAAAAAAAAAGAAAAATCAACTTAGGGCTACCTGTTTCATATTTAGTAACTCATCAAGTTGCCTGATTTTCATTTCAACATATTTTTGTCCGTTCATCCAACTAAGGCAACTAGGGCTAAAACTTTCTTGATTGAGCCCTAGGTGCTAATTTCTGAGGCAACTAAATTGGACCCACTAGAGCCAAGTTAAGGATTGCAAAGCTAGGGTTTTTAGAGACACATCTTCTCTTAAACAAAGAAACAAATTTTCCAAAAAGTGGTGTGCCTAAACCGTGTTTGAAAAGATCTATACAAGAAGAACCTTAAGCAAATCAGGCTGTTAATCCATTTGAACCATAAAAGAAAAGGACTTAAAAACTCTCAAAGGAACAAGAAGTGAAGTTGATCCCTTGGGTCAACCAACCTTAAAATTAGGTCACTTTTGCACTCAAAATACTTAAAAGTTCAAGTGGAACATTAAGCACCTTGATCTTAAAATAAAAAAAGGTAGACTTAAGAGGTCAAGGTCTCCATCCTGGTCTACCTGGAACCGCAGTGACAAGAGAGGTCGGGTGGGGGAAACCCTGTAACCCGTGGGGACGCTCTACTGTGTAGGGGTCTTTGCGGGACTCTCCCTCTCTGGCTGCCCAGGTATTTCTCAGGTAGATGATCTTCTGATCCAGGGGTCCATTTGCCCCGAACCTCTATAGTATCCAACAATTTTTGGGTGTCTTGATTGGGTCTAGCACCTTCTAATCTCATCACATCCTTCAGTGCATGTTCGATAGGAGGTCCTTAAGACCACCCTTGAGACCTCCTTTATAAATTCACTCTCGTCGAGGCCAAGCCTCGACGCCCTTGTTTGTGCAGCAACCCCACCTCATAAATCTTTCATCTGATTCAGATCCTGATTCTCCTTCTCCCATCATGGCACAACCCATTGAAGAGGAGAATAACCTTGAACACCAACTTCAACACCTTAATGATCTCTTTCAGAACTTTGTAAACCCACCGCAGCGACCTATGATGCGAGATCACTATAATCCCGCTGCGGTGGCAATCGAACCCCGAGTACGAATCCCAATTGGAGGACCTGATTTCGAACTGAAGCCCAATATGATTCATGCCATACCGAAGTTCCATGGGCTTAACTCTGAGGATCCATTCCAACACATCAAACAACTCAAGCATCTGGCCCAGACCTTCAGGTCAGATGTACAAAATCGGGATATCCTACTCATGAAAATGTTTTCGTTCTCCCTCTTGGACAAGGCCGCACATTGGTATCAAACTCAAACCCGTCCGATCAACACATGGGAGGAACTGCAGTTCGAATTTTTGAAAAAATTCTTCCCCGTTGGCCGGACGAATGCCTTGCGCCACCAGATCACTCATTTCACTCAACAACCGGGAGAACCTCTTCACGAAGATTGGGATCGATTCCTAGATCTCATGCGAAAGTGCCCCCATCACGGAGTTCCTAAGTGGGAACAAGTCCAGTCTTTTTACCAGGGACTCCGTGAGGATATTCGTTTATTCGTCAATGTAACGTGCGGAGGAAACATCATGGGTCAACACGAGGACACGGTGTGGGAGATTCTCGAAAACATGTGCGAGAACTCCATAAATAATGACTCCATGGGCTTATTCGACAGGACGAATGCCCGCGCATTGTCGAATCTAAGAGGGACACATGAGATGCAGGACCTGTCCACTCCCGTTGACTTGGAACTGATGGCCAGTCGGTTGGACAAGGTTTCGATCATAGAAAAGAAGGTAGATGAGCTAACTCGACATTTGCAGCAAGCCACCTCTGCGCAAAACTCTTTTGCATGACCTCCTCTGGCAAGGGAAACTGTGCAAAACATATATCACCAATCTGCCAAGGGGATGGACCAATATCCACCCCCGTCTGCCTCTCGGACTGGAATAACCTCTGATCCATTCTACCCGAGTTGGGGGAACTCTGAACCCTCGTATTCTGACTTTCCTGAGGTTCCTCAGAGCTGCGAGGACCTCAACGCCATCCAGAATGACCCATTTTCTAATACCTACAACCCTGGATGGTGAAGTCATCCTAACTTTCAGTGGGTGGCAAATTCTCAAAGACCACTATATCAACCCCATCCACAAGCCCCTCGTCCATATCAGCCGCCTCAGCCTCGGACCAATCCCACCTACCAATCCGAGAAAAACCAGGATCAACTGACTCTTATCCTTCAAACACTGGCTGACATTCAAAAGACGAATGCGGCAATGCAAAAACAGCACAAGGACGAGATCACAGAGGTTCGCAACCAACTGGCCCAGATGGCAAATTCCCGCCAACCTGGCACCCTTCCTTCGCAACCTCTACCCAACCCAAATAACGTGCCGACCCAGAGGCGCGTTATGAATCCAAATCCAGGCCACGCACATTTGATTTATCAGGCCCCTGCTGCTCCATCACCAGACGGGATGGAGGCTTCAACATCTTATGTAGGATTTCAGCAGCAGCCACCCCTCCTACCTAACCCAAACCAGAATCAGGTCGGATTAAACTCTGTAACAACACGTAGTGGTAAAATAACCCAAGACCCACATTATCCGAACCACTCCAAGCCTGATAATAGCCAAGACCCTAGGATAGTTATCCAAGATACTACTGTCCCAGATCAAGAACCTGGAACTATCCTAGAGGAACTAGCTAGGATCCCATTTCCTGAGGCCTTGACCAAAGGAAAAAGAATAACCAAACCTGTGGCTCCTGAGGAGGATCTGGTCAAGCTCTTTGAACAGGTCCAGATAAACATCCTGTTGATGGATGCAATTCGCCACATACCGGCTTACGCAAGATTCTTGAAAGACATATATACACCTAAACGTAAGCTGCGAACCAAGGATGGGAATCCAATCGTACTGTCAGAGCAAGCCAGCTCTGTCATCTTGAGCAAACTCCCACCCAAGGCTAAAGACCCAGGAACTCCCTTGATTTCTTGTAAAATTGGTGAAACCCAATTTGATAGAGCCCTACTAGACTTAGGTGCCTCCATAAATTTAATACCTACATCCCTCCTTGACCACTTTGAAGAATCTGAACTTAAACCCACTGAGGTGACATTGCAGTTAGCCGATCGATCCATCAAGTTACCCAAAGGAATACTCGAGGATGTCATTGTTAGGATACGAGATTTTTATTTCCCAGTAGACTTCATAGTACTGGACATGGATGCACCTAAGAACCCAAGGGACACACCAATCATATTAGGGAGACCCTTTTTGGCCACTGCTAGGGCCAATATAAACTGCGAAGAGGGCCAGATAGAATTGAGATTTGGGAATCAAAATCTGAAGATTGACATTTTCAAGGCCCAACAAGGGATCAATTGCGGGGTTATAGAGGAAATATGTGATATCAAAGCTGTGGTTGATGAATTGCATATAGAGGACAACCTGATTATTCCTGATCAACCACTAGAGAATCAAAAACCACTAACAGAGAAGTGCGACCATGATCTAGACACACCTATGACTTCTACCATTGCTCCTGATACGAACCCCGAACCACCCGTTGCTGCTGACAACCCTGTCATGGAACTCAAACCCCTTCCCGAACATCTGAAGTACGTCTTTTTGGATTCAAATCAGACGTTTCCTGTGATTATCAATTCTCGACTCACACCTGACCAGGAACTCCGTTTGATTTCTGTTCTCCAGCAACATCGTAGAGCCATTGGATGGACTCTCGATGATTTGACTGGTATAAGCCCTTCATACTGCACACATCGAATCTACACAGAAGAAGGCGCACGACCTTCAAGAGAAATGCAAAGACGCTTAAACCCTAACTTGCAGGAGGTCGTAAAAAAGGAGATCATAAAGTGGTTAGATGCAGGGATCATCTACCCGATCTCCGACAGTCGTTGGGCGAGTCCAATACAAGTGGTGCCTAAGAAGGCAGGACTTACCATCATCACGACTGAAACCGGAGAAGTCATTCCTACCCGAATAGCTAACTCGTGGAGAGTCTGCATTGATTACAGAAGACTCAATTCCTCCACGAAGAAGGATCATTTCCCACTACCATTTATTGATCAGATCCTCGAGAAACTAGCAGGAAATAGGTTCTTCTGCTTTCTTGACGGGTATTCCGGTTACAACTAGGTGGCAATCCATCCAGAGGACCAAGAAAAGACCACATTCACCTGCCCCTTCGGGACGTACGCGTTTCGAAGGATGTCGTTCGGTCTCTGCAATGCACCTGCAACTTTTCAGCGGTGCATGCTTGCCATATTCTCAGATATGGTAGGTGATTATCTGGAAGTCTTCATGGATGACTTTTCAGTTTTTGGACAATCATTTGACGATTGCTCCAACACTTGGTCCAAATACTCAGGCGGTGTATCGAGGTGAATTTGGTTCTTTCCTGGGAAAAGAGCCATTTCATGGTGCCTGAGGGAATTGTCCTGGGACATTAAATCTCGGAGAAAGGCATCCAAGTGGATCGAGCTAAGGTTAACCTGATTTCCAAGCTCCCTATGCCTAGCTCGATTAAGGACATCCGATCTTTTTTGGGGCACGTCGGTTTCTACCGTCGATTCATCCCTGATTTCTCCAAAATCGCACGCCCCTTGACCAATCTTCTTTCCAAGGATGTGCCTTTCGAAATTTCCAAGGAATGCACTCAAGCATTTTAGATCCTACGTGACTGAGTCACCCAAGCCCCGATCCTACAGTCCCCTGATTGGTCTCAACCCTTTGAGATCATGTGCAATGCATCTGACTTCGCTGTAGGAGCAGTTTTGGGGCAGAAAATTGACAGGAAACCTGTGGTCATTTACTACGCCAGCAAAACACTGGATGAGGCTCAACGTAACTATACGGTTACTGAGAAAGAGCTACTGGCCGTAGTATTTGCTCTGGAAAAATTCAGATCATACCTTCTGGGTTCCCGTGTTATCATATACTCGGATCACACAGCTGTGAGGCATCTCCTTGCTAAGAAGGACGCGAAACCTCGATTAATCCGATGGATCTTGCTGTTGCAAGAATTTGACCTCGAGATTCGCGACAAGGCGGGAAAGCAAAATGTGGTAGCCGATCACTTATCCCGCCTTCCTTCTGAAATTATTGATCCTTCCGGACCTATTACAGAACACTTTCCTGATGAGCACCTCTTGACTATCAGTACAAGTCTTCCATGGTTCGCTAATATAGTTAATTACTTAGCATCACATCAGATTCCGCCCGATTGGCCGAAGGCCAAAAAGGACAAATTGTGCTCCGATGCCAAGTATTACCTATGGGAAGACCTGTATCTATTCCGCATTAGTGCTGATCAGATAATCCGACGATGCATCGCAGAAGTGGAAATCAAAGACATACTCTCATTCTGCCATGACCAGGCGTGCGGTGGACATTTTTCAGGACATAAAACCGCATCAAAAGTCCTCCAGTGTGGCTTTTACTGGCCCACAATTTTCAAGGATGCATACAATCACTGTAAGGCATTTTCCCGTTGCCAGACTCTGGGCAACATGAGCCATCGGGACATGATGCCCCTACAGCCGATCCTGGTATGCGAAATTTTTGATATTTGGGGGATTGATTTCGTGGGACCCTTCCCGATCTCGGATGGCTTCGAATACATCTTACTCGCAGTTGACTATGTTTCCAAGTGGATAGAAGCCATTCCGACCCGAACCAACAATCATAAAGTCGTTATAAAATTCGTCCATCAAAACATTTTCTCCAGGTTAGGGATTCCGCGTGTTATAATTTCCGACGGAGGGACCCATTTTACAAACGCTTAGTTTAGGTCACTGATGACCAAGTACGGGGTGTCACACCGAATCTCTACTCCCTACCACCCCCAAACTAATGGTCTAGTTGAGCTATCTAACCGAGAGATCAAGAAGATCCTTCAGGTTACTGTTCTACCTGATAGAAAAGATTGGTCTTCTCGGCTTCCGGAAGCATTGTGGGCCTATAGGACCACCCACAAGACCCAATTAGGAATGTCTCCCTTCAGACTAGTGTACGGGAAGGCATGTCACCTCCCCGTCGAGTTGGAGCATAAAGCCTATTGGGCAGTACGGACCTGTAACCTTGACCTTTCTAAGGCTGGAACCCACAGAAGACTTCAAATGAGCGAGATCGATGAATTACACCACGACGCGTATGAGAACTCGTGAATTTACAAAGAACGAGTTAAAGCTTTTCACGACAAACACATTTCTAGAAAGGTCTTTCATCCTGGTCAAAAGGTTTTACTCTTTGATGCCCGACTCAAATTATTCCCAGGAAAGCTAAGATCCAAGTGGGTCAGACCCTACCTAGTCTGACAAATCTTCGGAAATGGAGCCATTGAAATCAACCCACTCAGCCACGATTCTGAACCTTTTGTCGTGAACGGTCAGAGACTCAAGCTGTTCATTGACATGACCGATATAGATTTGGCTGAGTCATCCTTTACGCTCCATTCCTCTTGAGCTCATTGCGCCTAGCCGATGGCGTAAAACTCAGCGCTTAACGGGAGGCAACCCGTCATTCTTTGAAAAAAACCCGAAACCTTTTCTGACATCTCTATGCGGAATTCATATTGCACTTTAAGGTTCACCCATTAGAACAGCAAACTTCACCTCAGGTATCCCTACCCGAGATTAGAAATCGTTCGCAACAAGTCATTTCGACCCATTCACTCACCACACACCTGTCCTAATGAATGAACTAAGCTGAATTCGAACCCACCTAATTTACAATGGGGACATTGCAAGTCTTAGGCATGGGGGGGTATGAAAGTGTAAAATGTCAGGAAATTCATATCAAGAAAGGATTTCAATGAAAAAAAAAGAAAAGAAAAGAGACTTGATAGAGGGGAGGAACAATTCAGGGTCATACAAATGAGAGAAGGGAAGGAGTAAAATGAAAAAAAGGAGCACAAAAGGAAAATGAAAAGAAATAGTCATTAGTAAAAGATTAAGGGGTTAACTGAAGTTCTAGACCGAATCAAGAAAAAGAAAAGAACAGTGCTACGGAGATATAACAAGAGATTAGCGGGAACGCTGGTCTTAGGCCTCTTGGGCTAGTATCTTTAGCTTAAAAATTCACGTATCCGTTAAAATCTGGATAATCCTCAAGAAGTTGAGGAAAATGTGAAGCTTGAGTATTAGGTCTAAGGCTTAGGAAGTATTCGACCTCGTTAACTGACCTCCGATTTGCAGGATTCAGTAACCTAAGCACCCTAAATTCACACACAGTCTGATTCGGTGCGCATAAACATCCAAATCACGCGAAAAGCATTTAATGTTCTGAAAAAGTCACCTAGATTAGGAGCGGCCAATCAACACAAATTGATTTGGACGAGTTCCCATCGTGGAGAGGCGGGAAATTCCCCTCGAAGATGCGTAACAACATATCATCTCCTCGGTGCTTGTCTCTTAGGATATTTAAATATCCTACTGGGGGCATGTAAGCACTCTGCTGGTTCAGATACCATGGGCGGCATTATCACGAAATGTCGATCGCCAGGGTCTGGATTCGGCCACGGAATGCCATGGGCGGGATTATCTCGAAATCTCGAAAGCCAGGGACCCTTGAGGATTGATGATGGGGACGAGGAATCCGATACAGACCGTGTTGAGAAGCTAATCCGAAGCTAGAAATAAAAAGAAAAGAGAGAGAAAAGCTCTCCAAACAAATAAATCTTCTATCTCTCTCTTACAAAAAAAAAATGCACTGCAAACTGAACTTAGGCTAAAAATGTCTCAAGCACGGGTGCTGTAACCGCGGAGTCCAACAAACCCTAGGTTAGTTTTTGTGGGCCGTAGAAACCTTTGCGGAGGACTGAGGCTAAAGCGGAACAGGTTCGAATTTTGGTTGGTACTTGAGTACCTCTAGGCCTATTGTCGGCATTCCTACCTAATCACAAAAGAAAAGGAGAAGCACTCATCATGATTATTGACAGACATTCAGGGTCTAGAACGGAAGTTAAAACTTTGAAATTTTGCTAAGGGACTAGCAAAAGCTAGGCATGGGGGTATGATGAGAGCCTCATCATGAGCCATAACTAGCTCATTTTGACCCAATAAAGAAGATAAAAGCTCCTGCATAACCTAGAAGAAGGCTTAACTGAAGGAACAAGTGCTCTGAGAAGAAAACATGAAATAAAGGTTAAAACTGTAATTTTACAATTGCAGTACATAAACAAGATTTCTCAGAGGCAAAACATAGGTCAAGTGGTCTAAATGAGACAAAAAGTGGGTTGAGTCAATCAGAAATGGGTTTATGTACAATCTAGGAATTAAATGACACTTGGTAACCCTAAAACAGACCCGCTTAAATTAACAAGGTTTCGATCAGAATAAAAATCAAGTAAACCCTCTAAAAACCATGGAAAAAGATCCTCTAGGGTTTATAACACTTAATTTGGCCCTTGGAACCCAGTTTGACCTAGATTAGGGTCCTAGCTCTTCAATTCATCTAATTTGGGTTTTTACGCAAAATGTCTAGTCAAACGTGATCAAACCTAAAATCCAACTTCACCATTGGATTCCCTAGGTCCAAATTAGGTTTATACCAAAATTTGGACCTCAGGGGAGGTCATCTAGACCTACTCTGCAATTTAGTACACCCAAATCATAATTTAGTCCCTATCTTTTGAATATCTTTGCAGAGAGCCCCCTAAGTTCTTCGCCCCCTTTGCAATCCGGTCCTGCCGCCATTGTTAGGGCAGAACCAAGCTCCAGTGAGGTTTAGAGAAGGATTGCTCTCTAATTCCTCAGAGATTCCCTCCCAGAAATGGAAGGGGGATTCTCTGAGGAATTCCCTTCCATCTAAAGCAGATCACGATCTCTGGTGTGAACCCAATCTCTCGTGCGAACGCACGAGAGATTTGGGTACCCACCAGCTTTCCATCTCCAGCGAGCCGGCAGAGTTGATTGCGCGGTCTCCACGTGCTAGAAGGTGCGGCCAACACCTATAAAAGACTCCCCAGACCCTGCCGCAAATCCTAGGCTTGATTTTGATGGAGATCCCCTCAAATTTCCTCTCTCCCATCTCCGGCCAAAAGACCCGCAAGCTCCGGTGACCTCCTCCCCTCCTTCTCGTCGCTCTGCTGCCATACCAGCAGTAGAGTCAACTTCGTCGCTTCCTCCCGCGTCGCGCCGTACCAAGCGTGCGTGCCCCTGACCTCATCCTCGTCGCCGCTTCCTCCCTCAGGGTCCTTCTTCCCCGACGACGGCAGTTACGTGCCGTCCACTCCGCTGCCTCCCTTCCTTCCAGATCACTCCAGATACCGTCTTCATCCTCTCCTCTCTCTTTTCCCCTGCTATTTTATCCAATTACCCCCGACAGTGCCTAACCACCTCCATCGTCCTCGCCTCCGACCGCCCTCCGGCGAGCCGCCCACACCACTCCGCCCCTCCACACGACTCGCCAACCCTCTCGTGAGCTCCGCCTCACCACTAGGAACTCATTCCGCCCCTCCACTGCCACTCCAGATCTTCACAGTTGCCCCCCGAACAACCCCACACCTCCGGCCACAGGTTGACCTAGGCACGCACGCCTAGGCCGACCTGCAGCACCGCGCATCATCTTCGCCGTGCCACGGCAAAGGTTTCTAGCTAATCTGATTGGGCCAATAGGCCGTTCTTGTGTATGACAGGCTGCAGCTCCTGCCGCCATTGACGGTCGAAGCAGCGAGGAGCTCGTAGCAGCTTCAGGCACCAGGGCTCCCAGGCTGCAGGTGCAGCAGGTTCACACAAGTGTTGCGAAGCGACTGAGGCCAGCAAGTCGCGCTGCGAAGCCAGTAGCTGGGGCAATTGCACGACGAAACCTCTGCAAGCGCGCGCGAAATCAGGACTGACCAGATAGTCCCACATCGTGGAAGCGCAAAACACAGGTATAGTATAAATTGTTTTTGTGTTTTAAGCTCACTGCCTTCGTAAGCACAGGGGTGAGGTCCCTCACCTACCCTCACACCCGCCTCGTCCGCGGCTTGACCTCGCGGATCTGGCGGGATCCGACCTGACCCTAACCTTGAGCACTCCTCGCGCATCACCACCTGCCGGTGCGCCTGGTCCCGGGTGCGAAGCCGACCCGATTACCCGTGTGGCTTTGGGAGAGCGTCCTTGAGTGAATTGCAGAGAAAGAGAGAGACGTTTGGGTAGAGGGACGGGGGTAGGTTTTGCATTGGCTGTGATTTACGCTGGAAAGGAGCAGAGGAAGAAGCGAACACTTAGCCGCTGTAGCAAGGGAAGAGAAGAAAGAAGAAGAGGCTGGGTAGCAGAGAAAGGAGAAGCTTTCGTAGAGAAACAAAGACAAGGAAGAAGTCCAAGGCAGGAGAAGAAATAAGAGAAAAGAAACAAAGGCAAGAAGAAGAAGCCTTCAAGCAAAGGCAGAAAGAGAAAGAAGTGCAAAGGAGAAGAAGAGCCACGAAGAAGAAGATAGAAAGGGGATTACATTTAAGACGTCTGATACAGAAATCAGACGTCCAATTCTATTTTTCTTTCACAAATCCTTTTTAAAATTCTCTCTTTGAATCAATCATTTTCATTTAACAGTTGTATTCTTTGGTTTTAAAAAGTACTGAGATTGCTCCCCGTGTTCGACATCGGATACTTTAGTTTTTCGAGTAATAAAATTCTTTATATTTGTTTAAACGTTTTGTTGGTTATACTACAACGTGATACGCTTTAAACCCGCATCAAAACGTGATAACACCACCCCATAGGCCTCGGGGTTCAGCTAACCGTCCTACACCGACTTGTTAGGCCCACTGGGCAAACCAGGGTAGTCAGGCGAGGGTGCGCGAACTGTGGAGGGGCAAGACCCCTATTTGGTTACTGTGGAGGAGCTGGACCCCTGTTACTGAGATGGCTCTGCCCTATACTGGTTCCGTGCTATGCTTTGGGGTGTACCCGTTAACGGAAATGACTGACCGCGTGCCAGTGCGGGGTAGCTACCCGTGCATTTATCGTGCATGCTATAGACACCGTTACGTCTGTCAGCGACCTTGGGGTGGTTGACTGAGGGTAGGACCACCACGGGAGACTCTCCCGGCTAGGAGAGCACCACGTGCTACTTCTACTTTTCGGAAAAGACTGCAATCAAGATCGTTCCCATGAGGAACATTCGAGATCAAGAGAAAGATCTGAGAAATAATTCAAGAAAAGAGTAAATAGAGAAATAAAGAAAGGAATTAAAAACGACAGCTACTTGTCCACCTTTACTGTTTTCTTAGCTAGCTGGTTGCCACTCTACTCAGCGTTTCGCTGACGTGTCATAATTGTCACCTTTTTCAGGACCAGGTGTTGAGCAGCCAGAGCCTGCGGCTGCGGAGGGTGCTGGGCCTAGTAGAGCCCAGTAGTTGTACTTTTGTTGTACCATTTTTATGTAGTAGTGAGTATTTCTGTTTCACCTTGTACTCTTTTATTGTAAACTTCATATTTCTATACCTGTTTTTAATTCTCAAATGTTGTGGTGGTATGTACTGTAGTAGTTCTTTTATTTACTACTGTACTTTTGTTACTACTAGTTACTTGCATGGTAAGTGTGGTTTATTTTACTGCTTTTGAGTTACTTTCTCGTTGGACAACTGGGTCTTGGGATCAGTTGAGTCAGTCCGATTCTCATGTCTTGTAGGGATTCAGGAACCGGGTCGTAACATTATGATTGTAGAGGATAGGAACTAGGAAATGAAGATTTGGGAAGCCAATTTCGAGGGATGTAGAAGTCTAAGTCTAAGGGTTCCTATATACCTAAAACCACCAACCTTTAGCCAGGACCCTTATGACATTTTTGATTTTGAGGATGTACAACCCAAGCACAAATTCATTGATTATCTTTTTTATCTTGATTTTCCTATTGTCTAACTTTTTGGACTTGGGTTGTATCATCATAAATCGTAGGCCCAATCTTGCTTGCATACTGATCTCAGGTTCTGGGTAATTTTTATTCAAAACCTTAGATACACTCGACCTTGGGGCATGGGTCTGCACAACAATCTGGTCCACATCTATGCACATTCTCTGCTGGTAGGTCCTAAGATTGATATTTTTCTTTTGATCCTGACCTGCAGTTGTGAATTCTTTATTTCTTCTATATTTTTATAGTGTGCCTAGCGGAAGGCACTAAATTCAGCACATATATAGTCTATTTTTAAGTCGGAGTTGACTGGGTAATCATGAAATTCAAGTGCTTTCTTCTCTACTCCGCTCTTGTTCATGTCATTTAATACAATGAGGGCATTGTATTAGATAGGCATGGGGGGTGGATATTCATCTCTGAATCATCTTGTTAGCTTCGTAGATTCTTTTTATTTTTGAAAAAAAAATTGAATTAGGAAAAGAGAATTTGGGCATTGGAGTTTTTCAACCTTAAGAAATAATACAGTAGAACTTGAACACTTAGATTCTTCAGGTCTTTGGGCTTAGTCATCCCGGGTGTCCACTAAAATGTGAACTTGTTCTCGAGTCCTCGTCATTTGTAAATTTATTTCAAATTGGTTAAATAAGTTTGGGTGATAAGTATATGGATTATCAACCCACCCTCTAATTTGAGGGGACTTTAAGCCTAAGCATCTACACACTCTTTGCACTGACTCTCTTTTTGGCAATTTTAATGCAAATTAGGTAGCTAATGAACCTTCTAAGGTGATATGGCTGACAAGTTGTCGATGGTAATAGCTCATTGGTCGGTTGTCCAGAGCCCTGCCACACAACCATTCGCTTTCTGCTGCCTTTATGTAAATCTTAGATCCGGGAAGCCACCTACTTAAAACAAAAGAAAAAAATAAATATGCCACACTTCACCGCACGAGTATGGCTGGCAAGTTGCCGTGGGTAACAGCCTATTGGCTAGTTGTCCATAACCCAACTCATGAAATGCACATTTCATTCCTAAACACTTAGGAAAAAGTGAAGAAGTAGAATAAGCCAGGGAGATACACTGGGTTCACCCTTATGTTGACCCCATAAAAGTAACAAGTAAGGAGAAAGCTACCGGTTGGATAGATACACCTTTAGGCAGAACTTCTTTTCAAGGTCACCTAAGGGTGTAGAAACCCGAAATCCGTTCTAATTGCCGATCAGTGAGTCTATTACATTCACATAAAAAGATGCTTAGTACTTAGAGTCCTCTTCGAATCTTGGGTGGGTTGGCTAGTCATAGAAAGCTGCCCTGAAACTCTAAACTCAAAAATCCAAAATAATAGAAAAGAAGAAAAAGAAAAAGATCCTTTTGTTTTTGAGTAAGGAGAGGGCTTGGGTGGTCTGCATTTTGGCAGATACTCAGGCACTGTTGTGTCTCTGTAGTTTAGATCTTAGTTGAAATTTCTTAGTGTTGAGAAATAAATATTGCCCAAGTAGTTTGATCCTAATTCTGTTTATAATTAAATAACATATAGTTTTGCTAGGGACTAACAAAAGATAGGCATAGAGGTGTGATGTGCATACATCTAATTAGCCTAAAATGTCTATTTATGCATGTTCTTAGTGTCATAGAAGCATCATGCATTATAAATATTACATAACATGCATCATCATGCATTTAGGTTCATTTGTATAAGTTTTATAGTAATTTGCCTCTTTTTGTGGCCAGGAACAGGGCAATATTTATTGGGGCCTCGGATTGAAGATCCAATCGTACGAATCTGATCAGGGTAACAATCGGAGTTCAACGACTCCGAGATTGCTTTGATCAGACTTTCGTAACATCAGATACAGTCTGAGAAAGATCAAAAGTCAAGGGACAAGGTGGTGTTAAATCCATACTTCAGATGACAAATCCAACCGCACAAATTGGTTCAGATCGACGATCGCAGCCCAATAGCTTGAAAATCAATCCAATCCAACAACGGTGGCACCATCTACAAGTCAAAGAAGATGGACAACCATGATGGTGCCACATGGCACCATCACAGTCGCCCAACACCAGCCCAGGCCTCCTGCAGCATCTCTTCACGCAAAGATCAACACATCTCAATCGTTGGATCATTGATCCAACAACTGAGATTTCATCAAGGCGAGCCGCTTCTCTCAGCTGAACCCTAAGCTTACACATTCTCAGTTGTTGGATCTTCATTCGACGGCCGAGGATGTGTGAGCGTTAAAATGTAAATGAGACAAAGCGGCAGCCTTAGCACAGCGGTTGTGTGCTCCTCTCAAGGACGCGAGGCGGGCGTTTGAGGCACACTTTGCAGCCAAATCAAGCAAATGCGTGGGCACACTAAAATTCGATCGCCTGATTTAAGATGAGCGGCTGTGGAGGCAAAGGCATGGCATCATGGATGAGTGAGCACACTGAATGCGTGTGATGAAGTGCCGATCCATGCCCAATCTGATGCAGGTGCTGTGCGCATGAAGAAGAAGAGGCACTTGTAGCTTTTAAGCCATCCGATCACTTGATCGGACAATCGAGATGATCTGTACGTGATGGGTGCGCTCAACGGCTGAAGGAGAAAAGTTGCGCCCTTCACCAATGCACACCTTTAGTGACGTTTATATCCATCACCTAAAGACCCCAGCATTTATTTTATAAGCCTTAAAATGACCTTTATGCCCCCCATTCCTACAACTATAAAAAGCCACCCATACCACATCATTTTGTCATCCCTTCCTTCTCTTACCTCCTCCAAAGCTCTATGAGCTCATCCCAAACCCGAGATGCTCCATTAGAGTTATAAAGATAATTTTTCCATCTTCTTACCCCCGTTCGTGTAGTGCTTGTGGTTGTCCTCTCACCGTCATTTGGGAAGCAGATCCTGCCACGACGTCGCCTTACTTTGTCCTCCACCCTCCAGCTTCATCCTCCTTCGCCCAGTATCTCACCACCCTTTTCTGGGTGCTCCGTCAACGTGGCTTGTCCTCCAAGCAACTGTTGAGGAGAATTACTTCTCTTTTTACCGCTTTCTAGTGTAGATTTCCCGCTTTCTAGTTGTAGCAATTAGATGTAAAGAACATGTTACTGTCATTATGAAACATTTGTTTATTCTCTCCCTATTTTCTCTTTATTTGTATTATTCTTTCTCTCCCTTCTATTAATTATTCTTTAAGTAGAGTAGCTAGTAGATCAATTTCAACTAGCTAATCTACTTTCGTGACAATAATTCCAACGCAATTTTTGATCAAACATTCACCTCCCTGTGTTTGACCTAGGACTCATCAGAGTTTCGGCTAAATTATCTATTTGACGGATTTTTACGTGACTACAATGGCAGGGTTTTCAAACTCAATCTTTTAGCATAGAAATCGCATTCAACAGCGGGATTATCTTGAAATGTCGATTGCCAGGGCCTGAATTTAGCTAGGAACGTCATGGGCGGCACTATTCCGAAGTGTCAAAAGCCATGGTTCTGGGGGTTACCATGGGCGATGCTATCCCGAAGCATCGATTGCCAGGGACCCTTCGAGGATTGATGGTGGGGACAAGGAATCCGATATAGACCATGTTTAGGGTCAATTCGAGGTTGGATTTAGGGAAATATAAAAGGAAAAGAGAGAAAACTCTCAAAATGAAATATCCTTCTTCATCTCTCTCTTATCAAAACACACTGGCAAATCAAACCTGGACTTGATACGTCTAACGCACGGGTGCTTTAACCGCTGGGGTCAACAAACCTCTGGGCAGTTTTTGAGGACCTTAGAAACCTTCGTGGTAGACTCAGGTTGAAGTTGGTCAGGTTTGGATCTTGGTTGTTACTTAAGTACCTCTAGGTCTATTGTTGGTATTTTGATCTGATTTCTAGGTATGTGGCTTAGTATGGCATCCTGACAGTTACATCCAGCTTAGAGACTTGGTTTGATCCATAAGATTTTGCTAGGGACTAGCAAAAGCTAAGCATGGGGGTATGATAGGAACACCATCATAGTCCCTAGCTAGCCACTTTTAGTTAGGTATGATCGATAAGAGCTCCTACATAATCATCTAAGGGTCGTAATTCCATATTATTCTTATTTGAGAGAAGAATAGGAAATTAGGTTAATTCTGTAATTTTAACAGCACATTGAAGAGAGAGTTTCGCTTAATTAAAATAGCAATTGAATGATGTGCCGTTGTAATTTATGTGGTGGAAATCTCTCAGTCAAAGATTAAAATAAATATCAATTTAAGCCACGAAAAGGATGTCGTAGCCATAGGGAGGAATAGGACCAATAAATTCACGAGTAGAGGGTTATAATGTTTGCAGACACCTTCGCAACTTCAATTCGATGAATATGCTACTCTAAATGGTACTTGCAATTTCATTAAAAGTTCAAGGCTATTTATGTAATTTTCATGTCAGGAATCAAGCTCCCAAAAGTATGTATGTGATGCATGTGTAGTGGCATATCATGTAAGTTTGAATTGCATGCAAATCTAAATTGAATTTCAATGTTAAATGATGCACATAACACAAGTTAAGTAAATTCACGAAATTATAAGTGCACCCATGAAATTTTTCTTGAATAAAAAAATCAATATTAAAGTGACAATGGCATGCAATGTAATTTCTAATGTAGTTAAAAACAGAGGAAACTTCCTCTCTCTTCTTCACGAGTGTGAAGGCTTGGTAGTTGGCCGACTGAGGCCCGACGACGGTGCGTGGGAGAGAGGTGATCACGACGGTGGTGGAGGCACGACCGGAGGTGGCCAGTGGCAGTTAGCTGGAGAGCTTGATGCCGGTGGAGAGGAGCGATAGGCTGCTGCGCGTGGTTTGCTGCATGCGCACAAGGGCGTGATTGCAGCAAGCGTGGCCGGCAAGGTTGTGCGGGGGTGCGTTGCGCGTAGAGAAGTTGGGCAGGCTAGAGGTGCGCGCTGGTGTGTGGAGGTTGTGGCGATGTGCGTGTGCCGCTATTGCAGAGAAGCAGAGGAAGAAGAAGATGGAGAGGCGCTGCTACGAGCGATGTGCTTTGCTGCTGCTGCATGGCTATGAGGCGCAGGTGTGAGCACGTGCTATGGAAGAGGAGAAGATGGAGGCGCCGCTACTGCGTGGAGGTTGTGGTAGAGGCACGTGCTAGTTGGATAGCACCACTGCTGCGTGCGGTGCGGGGACAGACCCCTCCCCTGTGGTGCGTTGTGCGCACAAGGGAGAAGATGGAGGCACCGCTGCTGCGTGGAGGTTGTGGTGGAGGCACGCGCTGCTTGGAGAGGGTTGAAAGGGGCCACAGTGCAAGTTCTCTTCATGGTGCACGCAGGGTCTTCCCAGTGGTGCATTGCCAAGCCCCTTCCCAAGAGCACACCCCTACACTTTTTATCTCCTCCCCCCTTCCGTTCCTCTTCCCCGACGCAAGTCAAGGGATTTTAAATCCCTTACTAAAATTGGCCGCCTGTTGGATTTGTTGAGGCCGGCCGGCTGTTGGGGGAGGGGGAAATTCTTTTCACCCCCGTGGCCTCTTACAAAATTAATCCACCTCTCTCACTTTCCCGATTATTTGTTAACTCTTAAATTAGCCTGATGGAGTGGATTAAGTGGAGGAGATGCATAGGGTGCGCTGTGTGCAAGACCTGCATGAAATATAAAATAATTACATAATAAGTTATAGAATGCAATAGAATAGATGTAAACTTAAGTAATGATGCATACAATCATTTTATGACCTAATGTGGTTATTAACAAACATAAAATGTAAGAATAAACTAAACTTAGGCGTAACAATAGTTCATTAAAATGAATTCATCAAACATCATGAACACAAAAAAAGCACGGGGTCACTCAAGGGTAAAATGAAGGTCAAATGAGCTTAAAAGTCCAAAAAGTGGGTCAACATTGTTAGAAACAGAGTTTCACGTATTTCGAGAACTGAAATAACACATAAAGCCCTAATTATCAACCTACTTAAATTAAAGAGGTTCTGGTCAGGATAAAATTCATCCAAACCTCCTAAAAGTCATAGAAAAATATTCTAAGAGGTTTGATACCCTTGGTTTAACCATCTGAACCTATTTTGACCTTGGACAGAGTTGCAGACGGGATTTTGCCTTAATTTGGGGTTATGTGCAAATTGCCTTGTCAAACATGGTCAAAACTCAAATCCAACTTCACCATTAGATTTCTTGGGTCCAAATTAGGTTGGTTACAAAATTTGGACCCAATCAGTGTCCATCTTGACTTAGTTTACAATTTAGCCCTTTAAAACTCTTTCTTACATTTACCCCCTCAGGTTTTGAATTATTTGCACACGGACCCCTAACTTCTCATCATTTTATTCACTTAGGTCCCTACCACCATTGGTGGTGGGAACGCATCTTCAGTGAGAATCGAGGGAGGTTTTGTCCCTCAAATCAGATCCAATCGCCTTCAAACTTGGAATGAAGATCCATGAGAAGTTGCCTGGTTTGTTTGATCGCATCTTAACCTCCAAATGAAGCTCTAGAGCTTGAACGAACTCAACATTTTTATGGATTATTCTCCCTAAAAATTCAAGCTAATCAAGCTTCTTCCCAAGTTTAGAGCTCGTCCTTGGCCCTTTAAAAAGACCCCCTTCGACAGACCGTCCTTCTTGGCTCGGTTTCAAGGCCTGAACCCTTTTCTTCCTCCTCTCCTGGCATACCAGATCGCAGCTCCGGTGACACTCTCCAATCCCCTTCGTCCAACCTCCCAACAATCAAATTGGGAGGTTCTTCATCTTCATCTCACTCCTCCGCTTCTCGCCAGCCACAATGGGAGTCTTCCCTCTCTTCGTCGTCACCATTCTACCTCACTGCCTTCCTTGTCTTCTTCGACGCCAGCCAGCCAGCGCCAGCACCTCCTCTTCCCTATTCTTCCTCTTCCTTCCCTCTATTCTCTTCCTCTAACCCTCTCTTCACTTTTATCCACTTAAATCTCACTTTCGAGCATCGCTTCACCCTCAACACCTTCGTCTTCCCCATGGCTGGCACGAGCTCCGACAAGCTCGTGCTAGCACTACAGGCCACCAAATCCACTTCCACCACCTCCACGACCTCTGCCATGTCGCACTGAGTGAAAGCCCTCAAGACATTTTGGGCTTTTCACTCCTCATCTTCCTCTCGAGCTTCCCACCACCAGACTTCCCTCTTCGACCTTGACAGAGGTCCACCAACCTCCAACCGCTACAAACCACCACGAGCACCTTCTCCAAGTTCCTGTGAAGCTTTTGAACATGTTTAATTAGGCCGCAAGGCCGTGTTTTGGATTTCAGGGCTTTACCAGACATCTGTCGCCGTTGCATTCTCCAACTTCACTTGCAGTGATCCAACCATCTCTAACTAAGCTGCAATGTCTTGGACCTGTGGAACTCATCCTGGAAGCTTTCCAGGTCTTTAGCTAGGCCATCCATAGCAGCTACCACTCCAATTGCCACAAGGTTCTTCGGCTGCAAGCGTGCAAAGCTGTGCAAAGAACAAACATAGGGATAGTCCCACATCGTGCATCTCAAGATTGAATTCAATGTGTAGGTGGAATTGCTGCTAGTAGCTGTTCGCCTCAGCACTCGTCGGGGGTGAGGTCCCCATATGCATGCCCCACTGCACGCGCTATACACGCGCTTATCCACGCGCCCTCGCCTGTGATCACGCTCGTGGGTCTGGGTTTGGGTCCGATTACCTGGATCTGACTTAATCTAAAGAAAAGAGAATCTGAGAGAGATGAGAGGGAGGGGTTTGCACCTCGAGATTTGTGCCCCCCTCTCAAACACTTGGTTTGTGCCTTGTGCATATTGCTGTGCCTATACGCCTTGGTGCCTTGAGGATAAGGCACCTAAATATTTTCCTTGTCGTCTGAGGCATTGAGTTGGTTCTGATCTGCTGGTTACTATGGAGATATTTACCTAGATATTTGATTGCGGATACTATTCATTTATTTGAGTTAATTGTAGAGCTTAATATTAGGGTTAAATTGGTGCTTCAAACCATCATTTTGACCCGATCTTTTTGCGCTGTGATATCCACATTTCTTAGATACATTTTCTGACATATATTACATGTCTTTCTAATTATTCAATTCAATTAAAAATTGTTATTCTTAATATTGTGATTAGTGAATTGATTTTCCCAATTACTCACTACGAATGACCTCGAACTCAAATTTACTGATTTCGAGTTTTATAAATTTAAGTGTTGTTGCAATTTTTGTCCTACACTATGACGCATATTTTTAAAAGATGATTCTTGCGCACCAACACACCCATACTTAGTTTTCTCTCTTTTGCATCACTTGGCTGCCACTCTTTTTAAGCCCCCTCTTCTTATTTTTCAACCTTTTTGGCTTGATATTCATGGGCAGTTGGTCCGTATTTGTAGCCCATTGCTGACAATTGATTTCAAATTACTTATCATTTTGGTTGCCATTCTTAGGACATTATTGGTACATCAATTTAGAGTTTTTGCCAAGCTAGAGGTGTTAAATTCAGTATTTGTCCATTTATACGTGTATACTTATTATTTTATTTTTATATATATAGCATATTTGTCTTCTCATTTGTATAGGTGTTGGGATATTTTGAATGTTAATATTTAGGTGTTATTTAAGGTGATTTCTATCATTTATACCTCTTGTCTCAAATTTATTTTCATTGTATTCATGCATGAGGACATGTAAGAAAGTAGGCAATGGGGGGGAGGGGGTAGTACACTTAAACTGAAAAAAAAAATTGCCAACACCTAGAAAAAAAAACATTTATACATAGCATTTATACATATTGCATTCAAGCATTTATTCAAAAAGATTTTTATCAAGGAAGTTTTATTAAAGATTTTCTTCTTGAATTGTCTCGTAGTTTAGAATCCAATACATTAATTTCACATGCACGTAGACTTTGCAATGGATCCTTTATGAAAACCAATAGACATTCTTAGTTTGTTGAGGAGAAGCATTGCTTCTTTTCCTGAACGCTTGGACAGTTAGTTAGGGAGTCAGGCAACCTATCTTTCATTAGATCCACCAAACATTTGTGAGATGAGAGTAAAATGTCTACTAATGCTCTAAGTCTTGTGCAAAGACTCTTATGTTCTGGATAATTGGATAATGATACTCAGAGCTACGCATAGTTTTCGTTCTCAGTTCCTGAGTACGAACATTGTGTGAATTCTTGAGAGCCACCAAATAAGGTAAATACGAAAAGATTGAGTTCTTAGAAAACTGATTAAGGTGGATGGTTACGATCATCCTTTATGGAATCATCGACTGAAGGAGGGTAATAGTGTCAAAGGCCAGAAAGTACGCTGTCCTATCCATTTCTTCTTAATGTCAAGAGTAGGCACTTCCACCAAATAAGCCACATATTATTCTCTTGAATATCACCATTCCCCAATAATGCCTCGTCAATAAGTGTTTGTGCTGTGTGTGTTGTGTTGATAGATATGAAAAAAAAATAGAGAAAAACAGTAAAGAGAAAAGGAAAAATATATATATATATATATTTGAAAAAAAAAGAAAAAAAAAAGAAAAAGAAAAAGGAAAAATAGAGAAAAAGAGAAAAATGCTAAAAAAAAGCGTTGAGTTCATAGTTGTGTTTATGTGTCAATTTCTTTTTGAGTTAATTTCATTGAGGCAACAATACCTACTACCATTACGATCCACCACATATGACCCATACCTACTTTTCAGTATTTCTGACTGCTCAAATACTAGCTGAGGAGTTCTAACTTAGTTGTAGGGTTATAAGAAACACAATTGGAGTGTTGATGCCATGCGAGACCACCAAATATTGAGTGCATTTACAAAACTTGGTGAGATTGTGAGATCAAAAAGGAAAGAAAAAGGAAAAAAAAAAAGAGAGTGAGTACAAAGGAACTAAAAAAGAGTATAGTTTTCAACTTCTCTCTGAGTTGATTTGTTTGATTGTCTAGAGATCTAGAGTCTGTAGTACTAGTTTACATGTAGCATGAGATGAGTGTGAGCCACCAAATATAAAACTATTTGACTCAGACATCTTCTACTTAAGCCACACTACTAGAAAAATGGGTTATGCTGTCGGTTCATTTCCTTCAGTTAATAAAATCGACAGCAATATTATATTTGTCATCGCTTATTACTATATGTGATGGCGAAGGCCTATACTCAATCGGCCATCGGTTGAACAAAAGTGATTGTGCAGGCGGTTGTCATTAATATTTGTCGTCGCTGTAGTAAGCGATGGCAAATATATTTTTGCCATCAGTTTATTTCATGAACGATAGTAAAACTATTAATACCGTCAGTTTTTGTAATAAGCAGCAACAAAGGATTGTCATAAATTCATTTCCACAGTGATTTGCCTTTCCAAACATCTGACATGATGTCAGATGTCCGACCTGTCGTCTGGACAACTTATCTAAAATCCTATTTCAATCTTGTGAAAACAAGAAAAAAATCATCTTAGTATTAGACGTCTGACACTTTTTCCAGACATCTTATAATAGAGGATTTGTCGTCGGTTATATGAAAAAGCAACGACGAAAGGTCGATTACAATATCCACCCAAACTATCGGTAAAGATGAAGTTATACTTTGATTTACTGTCGGTTGCTTACATAAATGACGGTAAAAAGTTGGTTATATTTTATACCCAAGGTGGATTGATTTGATCTTTCATCGTCGATTTTGTGAATAAGTGACGGGGAAAATATTTTCACTGTCGGTTAATAGAGTAAGCGACGCTAATAATTTAGGGTTTTGGAGGGATTCCAAAATTTTGGGTGCATTAGCAGAGTAATTGAATTGACCCTTTGCCATCAGTTTGGAGTATAACCAATGGCGTAGAGTCTTTCATCTATCGTGCGTGGGCCCTTGCCCCTCCTACTGTTCTGCTTCTTCCCCAAACACGCTGCCACCCTCCTCTTCAACACGACAGTGCCCCTCCTGTCGCCTCTCCTCCTCCTCCACCTCCTTAGGTAGAGAAACCCTCCTCCTCTGAAACCCTCCTCCTCCTATCCCGATCCCGCCGATGGTCGTCCTCTTCCTCCCCAACAACCTCCCGGTGCCCTACTCCCCGAAACCCTCCTGTCGCCCCCTACTCCTCCTCCTCCCTGACCTCCTCCCCCTCCTGCCATTCTCCTTATCCTCCCCCAACTCCCTATCACTACCACCCTCCTCCTCCCAGAAACCCTTGCACTAGCCCCCAGTTCCCAAACACCTTGCTGCCGCCACCCCCTCCTCCATGACCCCCTCCTACTGCCCCCCTCCTCCTCCCCCTCCTGCCATCCTCTTCCTCCTTCCTAATAGACTGCAGCCGCTACCCTCCTATTTAACGAGGTGAGATCAATGTTTCAAATTAATGCATTATAGTATAGTTGAAATCGTTCGAAAACAAATAAATTTTATTACTCGAAATTGTAAATCCGAAGTCGAACACAGGGAGTAAATTGGGGTTTAAAAATCAAGAGCACAACTTTAGAATTGAATATAATAAGCAATGGAAATCAGAGTTATAATGCAAAAATGTAAATGTGAACACTAGATAGCAATGTATATGAAGAGCACAAAAAATGGACATCTAATTTTGTGAATCAAACGTCTTAAACTTGTGATTGCTACAGTGCTATTTCTCTTTTTTTTCTCTGATCTCTGTCTCTGGCCACTTCCTTCTTCTTCTTTTCTTTTCTTTCTTCTATTCTCATGCCTTTGCCCTTCTGCCTTTAGCTTCTTCTCCTCTTTTGCCTTTGCCTTTTTCTTCTTTTCGTCTTCTTCTTTTCCTTCTATCTCTCCGGCTCCTTCTTCTTGGCTTCTTCTTCTTCTTTCTTTCCTTCTCTTCAGCCCTTCTTTAGCTTCTTCCTCTTCAGTCCTTGCCTTCTCCTTCCTTAGCGTTCGTTGGCTTCAGCCCTCTTCTTCCTTGGCTTTTTCTTCTTCTCCTTCCCTGCGAGAGAGCAAAACCTACCCCTACCTACCCCTGCGATCTCTCTTCCTCTTTCTCTCTTAGGCTCGCTCTCCCAGAGCCTTCTCAGGTAATCGGGTCGGGTACACGCGCCCAGGACCAAGCCCACGGCGTGCGTGGTGGGCGAGGAGTGCAGGTCGAGTATACGGGTCAAACCAGATCCGTGTCGGCAGTGCCGCAGATGAGATTGTGAGAGGAGTGAGTGGGACCTCACCCCATGGTCAGGAGGTGATAAGGCATAATCACTTTTTCAATTTATCCCACTGTGTCCGCTCCTCCACTTCCGAGGTGGGACTATGTTGTCCCACCTTCCTCCGCGAGCGCCCACAGCAGGAGCTTCCTTGATTGCAGCAGCCACCTCAGTCTTTAGTGCCAATCGCTTGGCTAAGGCTATGCGTGAGATGATTCCGCGTAGCCTAGGGCACTTCACTTGGAGCGGAGAGACCTGGAGGAGGCTTGCAAGCAAGCTCCTCACGGTCGTTAATGGCGACCTTCAACACCTGTCAACAGGAAAACGACCTTGCGACCTCGTTAGAAAGCTCAGACAACTTCGCCTAGACACGGCGAAGGTAGTGTGGGGGTCGGCTTGGCGTGGGGTGGCCGGAGCATGCTTGCCTAGGGCACCCTGTGTGTGCGGAAGTGGGTGTGTTCGGGGGGAGTTCTGAGGGCTTGGTGTGGTGAGTGGAATGAGGGTTTGTGGTCAGTGAGGTGTGGCGATGCTTATGGGGTAGTTGGCGAGGTGGATGGAGGCGTGGAGCGGTGGGAACACCTCGCCGGAGGTCTAGCCGGAGGTGGAGAAGGTGGTGGTGACTTGTGGCGTCAAGGGCTAGTTTCAAGAAATAAAGAGGGGGAACAGGAAGAGGAGGGAGAGAGAAGTGAAACTAACCTAACCTAAGGATGAGGGAGGCAGGGATGGAGGCCGACTTGTGTTGCTGTCGTCGGAGACGAAGTACTCAGTGGAGGAGGGCGGCGACGACGAAGGGGCTGCAAGGACGTTGGCTGGTGCGACGTGACGCAGGTGAAGAAGAGGAAGAGAACCCTGCCACTAGTATTGTGGTAGAGAGATGAGGGAGAGAGAGAGGAGTTGCCGGAGCTTGCTGAGTTACTGACCGGAGGGGGAAGAGAAGAAATAGAGGGTTTCTCAGGCCAATTTCAAGCTTGGAGGTTGCGGGTTGATCTGGGCGTGCTTTTATAGGCCCTGGCAGAAGGTTTTGTTCTTGGAAACCAAGCTTCCAAGTACGGAAACCTCACTAGAGATGGAAGGTCGAATGTGACTCGAATCTCTCATGCATTCGCATGAGAGATTGGGTACCAAATCAAGCCTGGAATTGTGTTCAAACTGGAGGAGATTTCTCAAAGAATCTCCCTTTCAATTTTGAAGGGGATTCTCTGAGGAATCAGGGAGATCTTTCCCTCGAAACCTTGTCGGAGTAGGATTCCCTCCGCTATAATGGCAGAGGGACCTAATTACAAAGAACAAAGACAGAGATAGGGGGTATCTGCAGAAGTTTTTAAAAGTTAGGGGTAGAAATGTAATTAGGCTGGATCTGTTTGCAAAGTAGGTCAAGATGAATTCCCCTTAGGTCCAAACTTTGGTACAAACCTAATTTGGGCCTTAGGAATCCAATGGTGAAGTTGTATTTTAGGTTTGACCATGTTTGACTAGGCAATTTACGTAAAAACCCAATTTAGGGCAAGTATTTGACTAAGACCCCAAGTTAAGTCAAAATAGGTTCTAAGGGCCAAATTTAAGGTTCTAAACCCTAGAGGATATTTTTCCATGATTTTTAGAAGGTTTAGGTGAATTTTATCCTGCCTAGAACCTTGTTAAATTAAGTGGGTCTGTTTCAGGGTTACAAGAAGTCATTTAATTCCTAGAATTCACATGAACCCTTTTTTATTTGAACCAACCCACTTTTTATCTTGTTAAGACCATTTGACCTGTGTTTAGCCCACGAGAAAACCCGTTGTACTGTAATGGTAAAATTACAGTTTTACCCCTTGTTTCTTGCTTTTCTCTCAGAATGGTTATTCAATGAGTTAAGTCCTCTAGTTGGTTATGTATGAGCTTTTGTTCTCTTTTTTGGGTCAAAATGAGCTAGTTAGGGCTCATGATGGTGTTCCCATCATACCCCCATGCCTAGCTTCTGCTAGTCCCTTAGCAAAATTTTAAGGTTTTAACTTCTGTTCTAGACTATGAATTCCTTGATGTTCAGAGATTATGATGAGTGCTTTTTTCTTTTCTTTTTGATTAGGTTAGAATGTCGACAATAGGCCTAAAGGTACTCAAGTACCAACCAAGATCCGGACCTGACCAGCTCTAGACTCGGTCCTCCGTGAAGGTTTTTAAGGCCCACAGGAACTATCCTAAGGTTCATTGGACTCCACGGTTAAAGCACCCATGCTTGAAACGTATTTTAGCCTCGGTTCAGTTTGTAGTGCATTTTTTGTAAGAGAGAGACAGAGGATTTTCTTTGTTTGGAGAGTTTTTTCTCTCTTTTCTTTTTATTTCTAGCTTTGGATTGGCTTCTCAACACGATCTGTATCGGATTTCTCGTCCCCATCATCAATCCTCGAAAGGTCCTTGGAAATCGATGCTTCGTGATAGCACCACCCATGGCAACCCCTAGAACCTTGGCTTTCGAGATTTAGAGATAATCCTGCCCATTGCGTTTTGTAGCTAAATCCAGACCCTATCAATCTACATTTCATGACAATGCCGCCCATGGCATCTGAACCAGCACAGGGTGCTTATGTGCCCCCAGTAGGATATGTAAATATCCTAGGAGACAAGCATCGAGGAGACGATATGTTATTATGCATCTTCAAGGGAAATTTCCCGCCTCTGCGTCGGGAACTCGTCCAAATCAACTTGTGTTGATCGGCCGCTCCTAATCTAGGAGACTTTTTCATAACATTTAAATGCTTTTCCATGATTTTGATAATTATGCGCACTAAACCAGACTGTGTGTGGATTCGGGTGCTTAGGTTACCGAGCCCGCAAACCAAAGGTCAGTTAACGAGGCCGAATACTCTCTAAGCCTTAGACCTAATACTCATATTTTCCCCAACCTCTTGAGGCCTATCCAGATCTTAGCGAATACTTAAATTTTTAAGCCTAAGAGTCTAGCCCAAGAGGCCTAAGATCAGCGTTCCTACTAATTTCTTTTGTGTCTCATTTAACACTTTTTCCTTCATTTTTCTTTTTCTTGATATGGTCTAGAACTTCAGTTAATCCCTTAATTTCTTACTAATGACTATCTCTTTTTTTCTTTTTCATTTTGTGCTCCTTTTTTGATATTTTTCACTTTTCCTCCTCATTTTCTCTTCATGATTTGTATGGCCTCAAAATTTTCTCTCCCCTCAGAATTTTTTGTTCTTTTTAAAGATTTTTTCAATTTTTTTGGTGTTTTTGTGATATGTGATTTTTTGTTGAAACCTTTTCTTATGAGATGAGTTTTCATGGTATTTTGTACTTACATACCCCCCCATGCCTACAATTTGCAATGTCCCCATTGTAAATTAGGTGGGTTCGAGTTCAACTTAGATCATTCATTAGAATAGGTTTTGGGTGTGCGAAAGGTCGAGGTGACTATTGCGAATGATTTCTAAACTCGGGTATGAGTACCTGAGATGGGGTCGGCTGTTCTAATGGATGAACCCTAAAGTACAATATGAATTCAACATAGGAATGTCAAGAAAGGTTTCGAGGTTTTCAAGAATGACAGGTTGCCTCCCGTTAAGCACTGAGTTTTACGCCATCGGCTGGGTGCAATGAGCTCAGGGAGAATGGAGGGTAAAGGATATCTCAGCCCAATTTGTATTGGTCAGGTCAATGAACGGTTTGAGTCTCTAACCGTTCACGATGAAAGGTTCTGAATCATGGCTGAGTGGACTAATCTTAATGGCTCCCTTTCCAAAGATTCGTCGGACGAGGTAGGGTTCGATCAACTATACTACGACGCATTAATTTTAAACATTGATGTCGCCTCGTTAAACATTTTGGCGCTGTTGCAGGAGATGAAGTACTCAATGGAGGAGGGCGACGACGACGAAGGGGCTGCAAGGACGTCGGCTGGTGCAGCACGATGCGGACGAAGAGGAGGAAGAGAACCCTACCACTGGTATTGTGGCAGAGCGACGAGGGAGAGAGAGAGGAGTCGTCGGAGCTTGCTGAGTTACTGAATGGAGGGGGAAGAGAAGAAATAGAGGGTTTCTCAGGCCAATTTCAAGCTTGGAGGTTGTAGGTTGATCTAGGCGTGCTTTTATAGGCCCTGGCAAAAGGTTTTATGCTTGGAAGCCAAGCTTCCAAGCACGGAAACCTCACCGGAGATGGAAGGTCGAAGGTGACTCGAATCTCTCATGCATTCACATGAGAGATTGGGTGCCAAATCAAGCCTGGAATTGTGTTCAAACTGGAGGAGATTTCCTAGAGAATCTCCCATTCAATTTTGAAGGGGATTCTCTGAGGAATCAGAGAGATCTTTCCCTCGAAACCTCGCCGAAGTAGAATTCCTTCCGCTATAATGGCAGATGGACCTAATTGCAAAGAATGAAGACAAAGATAGGGGGGTCTCTGTAGAAGTTTTCAAAAGTTAAGGGTAGAAATGTAATTGGGCTGGACCTATTTGCAAAGTAGGTCAAGGTGAATTCTCCTTAGGTCCAAATTTTGGTATAAACCTAATTTGGACCTAAGGAATTCAATGGTGAAGTTAGATTTTAGGTTTGACCACGTTTGACAAGAAAATTTATGCAAAAACCTAATTTAGGGTAAATATTTGACTTGACCCTAATTTAAGTCAAAATAGGTTCTAAGGGCCAAAAGAAGGTTCTAAACCCTAGAGGATATTTTTCTATGATTTTTAGAGGGTTTAGGCAAATTTATCCTACCTAGAACCTTGTTAAATTAAGTAGGTCTATTTTAGGGTTACAAGAAAGTCATTTAATTCCCAGAATTCACATGAACCCTTTTCTGTTTGAATCATCCCACTTTTTATCTTGTTAAGACCATTTGACCTATATTTAGCCCACGAGAAAACCCATTGTTGTACTGCAATGGTAAAATTACAGTTTTACCCCTTATTTCTTACTTTTCTCTCAGAATGGTTTTTCAATCAGTTAAGTCCTCCAGTTGGTTATGTAGGAGTTTTTGTTCTCTTTTCTAGGTCAAAATGAGCTAGTTAGGGCTCATGATGGTGTTCCCATCACCTCCTCCTCCTCGATGCCCTCCAGTCGCCCCCTCCTCCTCCCCCTCCAACCACCCCCCTCCTCCACGACCTCCTCCCACCACCCCCTCCTCTTCCCTGACCTCCTCCTCCTCCTCCCCCTCCTACCATCCTCCCCCTCCTACCATCCTCCTCCTCCTTCCCAATAGACTGTAGCCGCCGCTCTCCTCCTCCTTGATGCCCTACAGCTGCCCCCTTCTCCTCCTCCTCCTCCAGCCCGAGCCCCTCCTACCGACCTCCACCTCCACCCTACCATCCTCCTACCACCCCTTCCTGCCGCCCCTCCTCCTCCTCCCTGACCCCTTCCTCCTCCTCCTCCTGCCATCCTCCTCCTCCTACTTGCCACCCTCCTCATCTTGCAGGGAATGCCCCTGCCCTCCCTCCTCCTTTGCCTGCCATCCCCCTCCCCCTCCTCCTCCTCCTGCTACTGCGCCTTCCTCCATCCTCCTCTCCTTCTTAGTTCGACCCTCCTCTTCATCCCCTTCTAATCTTGCTTTCCTTATATCAAATTAATATGTTATGTTATTAATAACATAATGATTTATTATTTAATTTATTGTGCATTATTGAATTTATAGATTGTTGGTAATGATCACGCTCGGTCACGCTCAGAGGCTATAGTACATCGGAGGTATAATTTCATTTCTTTAAATTTATTGTTATGATATTTTAGGATTATATTAAATGTGGGGTGTGCCCACATAATGTCATTTGTGTGAATGTATGGTGGGGTGTGCCCACATAATGTCATTTGTTTGAATGTATGGTGGGGTGTGTCCACTTTTGTGCACTTTATGTTTTTGTGTGATGCACTGTTATTGTGGGGTGTGCCTACTTTTATTATGTATGTTATTTTGATATGCAGGTTTATGAAAAAACTTAAAATTTAAGGGGAAACTCTATCAAAATTTTTAAAATTCTTTAATGTTAAATGTATTGGTTGGTTGGGGATTTAGGGTTAGGTTGGGCTTTGGTTAGGTTATGTTAGGATTTAGTTAGGTTATGTGCACAGCATCCGATTTCCACTACGTTGTGCATCCCTTGGACCACCATCCTTGTTGTTGCGAAGGGGATCTCTTCCACCATTGCTGTCTCATGAGTTGTTGTTGTTGAGGTGGATGGTGGGGCGGAAGGCATCGAGGTGGATGTCATCGTCGTGTGGGGAGGGGAAGGGAAGGGGGAAAGGGAAGGAGAGGAATTGGAAATACCTTAAACCTTGAACCATTTTTGAACCTTCAAAGTCCATTTAAACTTTATTTGAGCTTTTGAACCATTTTTGAACCTTAATCAACACCTTAACCCTTTAAACAAATGCTTGAAATCTGAAAATCACCTCAGACCTGGGTGATGAAAGTGTTCATCCCAAATCTGATTCAAAGAAGTAAATCTACATTCTAACTTGTCGCAATAAATCTGTGATATATCTAGAATTAAATCCAACTTATATTAGGAATCTTTAGATTCTAGAAATCCTAATTGATCCCCCTCCTTACGCTACAGACAACGTAAAGGAGAAAAATCACATCAAGTATTAAAATCAACTCAAAACCAATCATAGGCATTCATTCAAATCTCTCAAACATTGCTCAAACTCTAATAGACAAATTAAAACAACTTTCAATTGCTCAAGCTGTCGCCCAGGAAGGCATTTGATCTTATGTTCATATAATTTATTGTTCTAAAGCTACGTCATCCATTTTGTAGTTCTATTTAATTTATTGTACATTTCTTTCTAGTATTTAATAAAAGTAATTTTATTTCTTATTAGATGATTGCTTATGTTTATGTCAATTTCTTTACAATTATTAGTATTATTTCAGATGCATACACTTGCTAAAGAAGATATATGCACGCGAGGCCAAACATTAGGTATTCTAACTCTTAGGGTAAAAGTCCTCCGAGTCAAAATATGTCCAAATTACTCGCCCTTCGAGACTTATGATCATGTTATACGGATAATGTAGGAAGTGTATGTATACCTCACATGCATGATGTGTTGTCCTTGTAGCATGCCATAAGACTCAATCGACTTTAGTTTGGTGAAGTACCGAACTAAAGAAGGTCCTTAAAGATTTGACCACAACTTAGTTTTGCTCGTTACATGTAAATTTCTGCGGTGAAAGTTCGATTGCTTCTTCCTGCTCTTCTCTAGTATACCAATTAATCTTATCTAGTTTCCTGTGGTGCCCTTAATTGCGTGTTAAAGGAAATCTAGCTAAGGTTAGTATTGGGGGGTATACTGGAGAAGTGCGAGGAGATGCTGTTGAAATTTCACCATAGTATGGTTACATGTAACGAGCAAACTAAGTTGTGATCAAATCTTTGAGGATGGGCTATAAAGTGAAAATCTTAATTAAGATACACATCATTTGGTCATTTCCCTTCCTAATAAGTGATTTTTTTATATTAAATTTTAGGTTACAATGGATAAATCTTGGATTGGATTGCAGGATTCAGATTACACTAGATATAAGGGTGGAGTAATTTCATTCCTAGATTAGGCCTTTGATGACGATAGGAAGATATTTAGGCGAAGAGGTCAATTTGAGAATATCTTCTGCCCATGCAGAGGATGTTTGAATGGTTCATTGCATGATTATAATACTATGCTCGAGCACTACATTTGTAATGGGTGGTGGCAGCATTACACTACTTGGGTAACTCATAGAGAGGAGTTGACTGAGAAAGTCATAAACAATGAGAACACTGTTTATGAAGAGATCGACGAGGAAATTAGTGATAGCAGAGGTGAAGAAATACAAGACATGTTGAACGAAATGAGAGCAGGAGATGATATAAATACAGATGAGGAAGATTTGTTCAGTTGTGATCCGTTCTATGATGCTGTTAAGGCGGCTGAGGATCCTATTGCTCCCGGTGTTACGAAAATTCTAAGTTGTCATTTTTGTTGAAGATGTTTCAACTGAAGGTTATGAATAGAGCTAGTGCTAAATTCATGTCAAAAATATTTTAGTTTGTTGCTGAGTTGTTGAATAACCCTAATGGTTTTCCGACTTCATAGTATGAGGCAAGAAAACAGATTCGTAAGCTTGGTTTGGACTATCAGAATATCAATGCATGTCCGAATGACTGCATTCTTTTCATAAATGAATTTGCAAACTTGAGTAACTGTCCCGAATGTAGACTTCAGTGATATAAGGAAGGTTAAAATGAAAGTAAGAGGAAACAACTTCAGAAGGTTCTTCGTTACTTCCCACTGACACCTAGACTTCACACCTTTTTATATCAACTAAAACTACATGGTGGATGACATGGCATCAGGATTGTAAATCTTAAGATGGAAGAATATGTTATCATACTGATTCATAGGAGTGGAAGAGATTTGATGAAAGAAACAATTCATTCGCTTCAGAAGCAAGGAACGTGCGGTTGGGTCATGCAAGCGATGGATTCAATCCATTTAAGAGTATGTACCCATCGTACTCTATATGGCCAGTGGTAATGGTCACTTATAACTTACCTCCCTGGTTCTGTATGAGATCGTCATTCATGATGCTAACCCTATTAATCCCCGATCCAAAACAACTGAGAAATGCAATAGATGTTTATCTCCATCCATTAATCGATAAACTGACACAGTTGTGGTTCACCAGTGTGAAGACGTGTGATGCAAAAAAGAAAGAATTTTACAATATGCATGCAGCATTGTTGTGGACCATAAATGACTTCCCGACGTATGGAAATTTGTCAGGTTGGTGTACTAAAGGAAAGCTTACTTGCCCAGTTTGTATAGAAGACACTCATCACTTACGACTGTCGGAAAGTAAGAAATTCTGTTACTTAGGACATCGCAGATTTCTACTTATTGAACATAGATGGAGAATGTCACAGTTCAGGAGTAAATTTGATGGCAAAACATGTTTGTATTCAAAGAAAAATCCAAAAAATAAACTTAGTACAGATTCTATCAGGTTGCTGGGTCAGGTTATAATGGAGAGATTACAAGAAATGGGTGAGATACAGTTGGGTCGACCATTCAAACAAGACCAGATGGCCTCGAGGAATTCTGGATTTCCAAAGAAAAGTCTTTTCTTTTTAGAGCTGCCATATTGGAAAGATCTTAGAATGCGTCATAATTTAGATGTTATGTACATCGAAAAGAATGTGATGGATAACATCTTAGACGTATTAAATTTGACCGATGATCCAAAGGACACCATGAAAATAAGAAAAGACATGAAGACTTTGGGGATACGTCTGGAGTTGCATATTCATGAGGATGATGGCTACTTCTCGCCTGATATTTGCAGCTTGAATCACGACCAGAAGAGTAGACTGCTCTCCTTCTTAAAGGAAATTTGTGTGCCAGATGGATTTTCCTCGTATCTTTCTCGTTGTGTGAATGAAGCGCAGAAAAAGATATCTGGCTTGAAAAGTCATGACTCACCCGCTTATATGTAAGTATTGTTTCCACTGGCGATACAGAGAATACTGCCAGAGCCAGTTGTTGATTCATTCATAGAGATGAGTAGGTTTTCCAAAGTTGTTTGTTCAAAGATGCTATAGAATGATATGCTGGAATACTAGGATAAACAAATAGTCATTACTCTATGTAAGATGGAACAGATTCTTCCACCAACCTTCTTAGATGTAATGGTTCATCTTACGTTGCATCTTGCAAATGAAGCAAGAATAAGTGGACCTATACAATTCAGATGGATGTATCCTGTGGAGAGGTTTTTGAAAAAGCTTAAAGATTATGTTTTGAACAAGGCAAAGCCGAAAGGATCAATTGTAGAAGGCTATCTCGTGGAGGAGTGTATTAATTTTACATCCATGTACATGAATGAAACAAACAACTACTTTAATAAATTTCAAAGGAATTATGAGGGGCAATACAATGACAATGATAAAGAATATTTGTCAATTTTTGATATCAGAGGAAGGTTGATTCTTCATACAAAGTATAAGACTATTTTAGAAAATGACGGACGTTGCGCGCATCTATATATTTTAAAACAAATTCCTAAAATTAATCAATTTTACGAGGAATTTGAACAATTACCTCTTTCTAGCACAAACAAATTTGACTTCTTAGATTGGTTTAAAGACCGAGTTCATCAATTGAAAGAGGATAAGGACCCACGTTGGGTACCAGATTTGATGTAATTGCCGATTCATCATTACATTATGCACATTACCACTCTAGGTATATAATAAATGGATTCACAACAGGTTGGAGTTATTGTTGATTCAGATCTTTCCACCAGTCCAGATGGATACTATGGAAAAATCAAAGAAATTGTGGAGATCAGCTTCAGATATGATCATAGAGTTGTCCTATTTAAATGGTATTGGTTTGATATTTTTAAAGAGGGCACCGATTTCAAAATCGATAAGAAATACAATTTCTTGAATTTAAATCCTAATCGTCAAATTCTTCAATCTGATGAACCATTTACATTGGCATGTCAAGCAGCATAAGTTTTGTACGTTCCCGATAATTGCCAAAGGGGATGGGTTATACCCATAAGAACAGCATTGCACAATTATTTTGATGCATAGTCTGAAGCATACCAAGAATTAATAGAAGAATGTCATTTGTTTGCAATAGATGTTGACATTTAAGGTTAGTAACAATTTCTTTGCTTTATTTCATTTCTGTTTAAATGAATTATTTTACATTTAGCAAACTTTTTTCATTAATGATTTTTAACTATATTAATTATTGCATTTTTTACTTGTTACAGATGAAGTTTTTTAAGAAAAAACCCACAAGAAAGGGTCCTCCTGAGACATAGCCCTCTACGCCACCCCCCCACAGCAGGCTCAGCCACCCCCCTAGTCACGTTTCGTACGACCCGGGGAGATGGCACGTTTACTACAGGCGAGGGGAAGGTAAAGGGGAAAGAGATTGCTCAGACCTTCCCAGATCGAGTAGAGGATGATCCAGATTATGGAGGATCAGATGACGTTGAGGGGGAGGAGGAGGGAGAGGAGGGTGAGGAGATGCAGGATGAGAGGGTGGGGAGTACATCCCAAGTTCATGTCGACCACTCACCGGCGGACGTAGGTTTAGGTAAGAAATCATATCCCTTTAAGAAGTAAATTACATTCCTTCAAAAATATATAATGAATGTGCTTAATGTTTACGCAGGTAGCTTAAGAAGAGGGCGGGGGAAGACAAAAAATCTAGACCTCCAACGTATCCCCGAAGGCGTGAGATTAACAATTAGGCTTCGATCCACAGGGGAGGCAGAGGATTACCCAGGCTTTATCAGTCGAGTGAGCACAATTGTTAAGTCCATTGTGCCCATTTCCTACTTCGACTGGAGGAAGGTGCCCGCAGAACTGAAGAGGTAGCTCATCCGTTAGTTGGAGGTAATTTTATTTACAAAAGTTATTTCTTTTATAATTTTATCTTAAATTTATTTTAAAGTAACATTGACATATATATTTTTAAAATTAATATAGCAAAGTTACGATTGGGGTGACGACGCCAATGCCTCTCGATATATCCTTAAACAAGCTGCCAAAATCCACAGGGATTGGAGGACGGAGACCAAGAGGAATGTAAGAATTTTTAAACATTTTCATTTTTGTTATATACATAATTTATTATATTATTTCTAACAATTTATATTTGGTATTTAGTGGTTCTCGAACAAGAGTTCACCCAAAGAGGCAATGCGTGAAGCTCCTCCTGATGTCATGCCTAATATTGGAAGAAGACATGCGAGCATTGGATGAATCCAAAGACATAAGTTAGTAAATGATTAGAAATTATTTTATTAATTTCATATATCTTAAATTCATAAAAAATATTATTATGTATGTCTACAGGAGCAAGTAAAAAGAAATAAAGCCAATAGGGTTAAAGCTCCACCACAAACCCATTGTTTGGGTCGAAGGAGCATTGAGACAGTCAGGAGTCGTTATGTAAGTATTGAAATTAATTTTCAATTAAATATTAGTTAATTTTTAATTTATTTGAACTTAATTGTATCATTTTTATTTTTTCAGTCTGCTGCACATGATGGGAAGGAAATGACAAGGATGGAAATTTACGAGGTCACCCACAATAAGCGAGCAGCTAAGGGTGCTTGTAAGTGGATTCATGAGTCATACCAGGAGAAACACGTAAGCTTCCTAAACTCAAGAATTTTATAACTTTGTATATATATATTACAATAATATTTTTTAATTCATTTAGGATCAAATGGTACAATTAGTACATCTCGTCGCCGACGAGACCTCCGACAGCATCCAGCAGCCTTTGGATCCAGAGGAGGCATTTAAGAGAGTGATGCCATCGGACCACGATGGTTTCTTTTGTAGTGCAAGGAGGGCATACTCATTATGGACCTGGTATGAGAGGAAATGTGTCGTCTCATCTAGTATTATCGATTAGTTGCATCAAAAGATTAACACACTACAGAGATGAGATATGAGAGGGAGAAGAGAGAGGCAGAGATGAAGAACAAGATGAATGTGGTGGATAATAAGCTTCAGCAGCTTATAGCCCTTATTCAGAATAAGGGCCAGTCAAAGCATGCATCTTCTATGAATCCCAGCAATTACAGACAAGATGACGACGACTCCATGGGTGGTGGAGGTGATATTGGGGCAGCTGCATTTTGATTTATATCTATTTTCTTTTCTTATGTAAATATTTCCTTTTCAAACTCTTAATGTACTACATTATATATTAATGAAATATAAATTTCTGTTCATTTGCATGACTTGTTCCTCTATAAAAGTATGACTTTTAAGTACGTTTAGTAGGTAGTTCCCATCCGTCGGTAATAAAAAAAAATACCCATATCAAATAAGTGACGACAAGAATATTTTTACCGTCACATATATATCGTCGCTCACTTAAATATGCGATGACATATAAGCGACAATAATAAAAATTTTGCTGTCGCTTATTTAAATAAGCGACGGCAAAAATTGTAGCAAGGTAAATTAAAAAGTAGGTTTATGCCGTCGGTGATAAATATAAGCGACAGTAATAATACAGTTAGATAAGTGACGGTAAATTGGCTTAAACGATGGGGTAAAGACAAAAAGGACACGTAAATGCGCGAAGAAGTGACTTACATATACCGTCGATTTTTAGATAACTGACGGCAAAAATAATTGACGTCGATTATGAAACGACGTTGAAAACTTTAATTCATCCAATGGTCATATATTATTTCCACGTAGGATTATCCTTATAACCGATAGCAAATCTAAACAGCGACGATATTAATGGCATCGCTTATTGCTGTCGATTTTGAACCGATGGCAAAAGTCGTTTATGTTGTAGTGCCAAAAAGCTGGGGTAGAAATTAAAGATTATTATATATCCCCAAGGGAAGAAGTTTGCCTATCCTAATAGAACTTTTACCGAAGGTCAAGTACGAACTTTAGAGGTGGGTTGGTTTTTCACTTGGATTCATTGCTTAGGCTACTATCACTATATTTTCACGTTGTTTAGATCTCTAAATTTTTAGAAAAAGATAAGAAGAAATCTTTTGTCAAACCCTTGATAAAAGGAAATAAGCAGCCCTTTGGGGGCTGAGTTGTAATTAGCAAGGATTATACATCTTATATTCATTTTTCATTCTTGCATTTGCTAGAGACTAGCAAAATTTACGCATGGGATATGATTGCGCAACAATCAAAAGTTCTAAAATGCCTAAATTAGGATCGATCTTTAGCATAATTATAAATATTGCATTCACTTCATGGATAATTTGCATTTGCATCATGTTTACTTGCTTATTTATAAATAATGTGTTTTATGGACCTAACTTTGATATAATATCTTATCTTGTAATTGCAAGCCCATACGGGAATAATAAATCAAGAAAAATACCAAGAAATAAGACAGAGGAAGTGAGAAGAAAAGATCTAAGAAGCCAAAGAACAGAATAAGAAATAAAAGAAGAGAAAAGAGAACAAAGAATAAACCTATTATCCCATCCACTATCAAATAAACTTATCTTAATCCAATCTAACCTACACCTAATCCCTTTGCACTAGAGCTAATTTCCCTTTCATAACCTCAATTTCCCCTTTAACTTCTAATTAGACTTACCGAGATTTAATTGGACCCACCCAGATCCTAGTTAAACTCACCTAACCCCACCTATTCGTAACTAAACCCACCACCACCCAATCTACGTAAACACACCCACGCCCATTCACCGCCACCCCAGCGAACTCTACCCATTTTTGCTCCCCATGAAAATTAATTCCCACCACTGCGATCCCATCGTACTTCCTCTCTGATTTTCTCCACCAAAAAAATTCCCACGCCCATCCAACGAATTTCACGAGCCACACCCTCCGAATTCATACCCCCCAAATCCCACGTTCCAACAATTTCCCATATCTGAACTCAATCCCCTCCACCTCTCGATTTATCCTCTCCCCTCCTATTAAAAAAAATCCATCTAATTTATCCCTTCCTCCACCTTACTCCCTCGATGGATTCCCTCAAATGAATATCCCATCCGATTTCCTAAGAAAAAAGGCCTCCCTTTCTCAATTCTTTAATCCCCGTAGACCACTCCCTCCAACGTCAATTCTTTTCCCCCTCCACCGAACTCCATCCAATCTCTCCTCCACCAAAATCAACCCCACGTTCATTCGTCCCTCCTTCCTTCTGGCCACTATCTCCTTCATCTCGGACTTCCTCCTCCATGCATGTCATCCACCAAGGTCATCTTTGGTGTATCATTGCTATTCTTTCACGCTTTCCAAAGGACACCAATGACTATTCTTTGGTGCCCATATTCTAGTGGAATAATTTAGAATAATCTTCTCGTTAATTTTCTTTACTTGATTTCTAGTAACTCTAGTTCTAGTTGTTCTAATTATTCTACTTATTCTAGTTACTATAGTAGTTCCTAATATTTTTCTAGTTAAGTCTAATGTCAAGTATTCAATCATGTGTCAAGAATTTACATGATTATTATTTGAATAAAGTAGATTTACTTCTCATCTATCTTACTTAGTGTTTCCGTTTTAGTTAGAGTAGACTTTCATTTTCAAAATGCAAAAATCACAAAAAAATTCGCAAAATAAACATAAAAAACTATATATATATATATATAGCGATTCCTATGCAAGTAAAGGATTATATGCTTCATTAAAATGATCACGACAACATTTACATTTTAAAAGAATATAGTGATGAGCATTATACATACACATGCTACATATACCTTCATTACACGATGATTGCACATTTTGATATCGCTACCGGAGAGTTTGCTTTGTAAGAAATCCACCACATTCAATCTTAGATATCTAGTTTAGGATCTTAGTTATTTAGAAATTAAGTTAGAAATTTTGTTAGAAATTTGTCTATACACCTCGTTAAGTTCGACCGAACTTACCAAGTTTCATTAAAATTATTTATCAACGTACTTTCGCACTACACTACGATAGGATAGTTCTAAAAATGCGATTTTACGTCAAACATTAGGTTATATTTGAGAGATTTTGTACTAAATGTGTAAATGGATGTATTAAATGTAATTGAATACCAAATAAGCACAAATTCACAAATTAATTGTGGGATTAATTTCTAATATGTTCAATTATTATGCTAGAAAAACTTCATTGCATTCTGACATTGTTAGGACCTTGGATTGAGTGCATTACATATAGGTTCTTTCATAACATTCCCTTCACATTTTCTACACTCAAAATTGCCAAGGACTGATTTGCAAGCCGTCAAGGACCTTGTTGTATTGATTTCTATTCACTTATGGGCTTACGCATACTTTTTCTACCATTTCACCTCGAGGGCCTCTCCTGATATTTTCCATTTAGGCCTAAGAGTGCCATCTCTTCACACACGAAGAACACGTGTTTTAAGCCATCTAATTCTTTCACCATATGATCGACGGTGGATCTTGATTGAATCGACCAGCGTTGGTGCGTATAGCTTTGCGACCACCTCTAGATCACATCCTTCGATCAGATTTCATTCTAAGCTCTCATGCACCCTCCAGAACAAATCCCTGCCCTTGATGCCCAACGGCTTGCACCCTTGATCCCAAGTCATACAAACTCCTCACGCGTTTATAAGCACCTCCTTAGGTGTCCTGTGACCCCTATTTATTCCCCTCCTACTTCCTTGGGTTGATATTCGCCCCTCCAGTTCTCCTTTCCTCTTCACTCGTGTCGCCTGTGATAGGGACGACATTGCCATTCCTTGATTCACTCCTTGCCGCTAGGGATGACATATACCTGAGGACGACCCAGAAGCTCCACTAGCGAACTTTTCATCTGCTGGAGATCCACCCTCCTTCGTCACCATGGCTACCAGTGTGGTTCTCCTTCTAGGTCCTATTCCTCCGATAGATTAGGACTTTATTTGCTTTCTAGTTAGATTTACTTGCTTTCTAGATAGGTTTAGAGCATATTAGATAGTAGAGATCGTAATTTAGTGTCTGATTTCCTTATATTACGAGTAGATTAGAGTAGAGTTAGAATTTCACTCATCCACCTCCTCTAATCAATTCAGATCATAGGAGATGAATTCCAACTCTCATTTTGATCATGTTATCTCCTCCATTCCATAATTCACATTCACTCATTTTCCTTGCATTTTAATCACAGTTCACTACACTCATCAAAGTCACTCTAGATCTGATGCTTTCTAGCTCCCAAATCTAGAGTGCGCTCAATTTTCCACTTGAGGGCTCTTTCATCCATTTCATCACATCACAAAGCCCTTCCTCTGATATGAATTGAGCTTAATCTAATTGATTGAATTGGATTTGGTGTTTGCAATTAATTGATGAATTTTTGGAGCAATATGGTTTTAATCTGATTTAATCGATTGAATTGAGTTTATATTTGTTCAATTGGATTTATTGGGATTGATATGAACTTAGTAGATGTAATTTTCATTGCAATTTGGATTCATGCCCAATTTTCATGTTAGCTCCTGTTTCTCTTCATCACCTGGAGAGTGTGGCTAAGGAAGATCGGTTGTTGGAACCTGGTTCCACCTTCTTTTATGTTTTGGTGTTAACAAACTATTTTTAAATCTAATGAATTTTTGTGAAGTGATATTCATAGGGATAATCATAGGAAAATAGGAAGCTCAAATTTTGATAAGGAAGAAGACAAAGTGGATGAAGACCTCTTCGTTATTTATTTTTTCATCCTAGAGTTTGTATGTCTCCTAAACAAAAAAAATGAATATAAGAAGTAAAATCAAATTAGAAAAAATTAGGTATCAAACTCACAAACAATCGCTCGTTTAAAAATCTAGAAACATTTCTTTGTCATATTAAAGATTAATTGGATTTGAAGAGAATAAAAATTTGATCTAAGATTCTAATTCAAGGTACTTGTAGCAAGTACCAATACTGTTCATCAGTACTGGTACTTGCAGGGCACAGGTTTGAGCCATTGCTTCAAACTGTGAACAACAAGTACCTGTATCCATCATGAGTACCAGTATCTGATGCTCACAGTTTGTGGGATCAATATGTGCCTGAACCTCACAAGTACCAGTACCTATGATGAGTATTGGTACATGAAGGTCACAGTGCCTAATATACCTCAAGCCTGTGAGTCATAAGTACCGGTACTCATGATTAGTACTGGTAATTAGTGCCTTGGTACTCAATTGTGAGCACTGAGTACTGGTGCCCATGATGAGTACCGATACCCAGACTCTTTTGTGCTGGTTGCTAAGTAACTGTGAGTAGCTACTACCGGTACCACAACTTTAGTACCGGTACCAATTATCCGTTGTGCCAGATTTGAATAGCTATTTTATGTTTAATCTTAATCATTACACCCATAATTTGCCCCCAACGGCTAGGGAGCGTGGAAGGGTTCTTTGCTAGTCTATAAAAAGACCCTTGTGTGTTTTTTTCATAACCACAAGAATCAAATACCACCCTTGCTTTCAGAGCCCATATTTTCTCTATTTTTGCTGCAAGGTGTTAGTGCTTATTGCCTAAAGCTATCAAGAATTTCTCTGATATTGCAAAAAGTTCTTTGGTGCAATTTTTAGCTCTCTATAATCCCTGTTTACACATTGATTTTCATGCTAGCTCTTATTTTAAAACATCATTAATTATGTTCTTGTTGGAGATGTAGATTTCTAGTTATAAGCTTTTAAATTTCTTGCTTGCACCTATAATTTTTTTGTTCTCATTTTATCTTGTAATTGGGTTCAGGTAACCCATTAATTACCTCATATTTTAGTAAATTGATTCCCTCCGAGTTGAGGGAATCAAGTTAAAAATCCTAAGTCGAGAGACTTAGGTAGTGGAGTACCCAAGTGAGGGGAACCACTATATATTTGATGTTCATTTTTGTTGCTTGTCTTATTTGCATATTATTTTTTACCACACTATTCATCCCCTCTTTCTAGTGTGCTTGTGCCTCTTAGTTCCTACAGGTGATATCAGAGCGGGTAGCGAGAAGGCGTAACAACTCAACTCACGATGGCATCATCATCAACCATGCGCACTGAAGGTTTGTCATCCTCACATCCTCCCTACTTTGATGGGATGGACAATGGATACTGGAAAAAGCAGATGCAAGTATTCCTCAAATCTATGGGTGAGGGTGCTTGGATTCTTAAACAAATGAAGTATTCAGATCCAGAACCACATGAAGGAGTTGCACTGAATACAGATCAAAAGAAGATTGTTGGTAATGCAAAGGCTATGAACGCACTTTATTGTGCATTATCCAAGGATGAGTTCAACCGTATCTCGACTTGCGAGTCCACAACGAGATATGGAACTCATTTCAAGTCACATATAAAGGAACAACCAAGGTAAAAGAAACTCGCATCTCTATTCTAACAGAGAGTTATGAGTGTTTCAGGATGGACAAAGGCGAGTCAATCAAGGTAATGTACACAAGGTTTAGGGAGATTGTAAATCCCATGAAGAACCTTAGAATAAAGTTCACGAAAGAGTAGCTTGTAAGGAAGATCTTGAGATCTCTTACAAGGGATAGGTCTCCAAAATCCACAATGATTCAGGAGGCAAAAGATCTTTCAATCCTTCCTCTTGACAATTTGATTGGAACTCTCATGGCTTATGAGGTTCAATTGGAGAACATGAAGAAAAATGAGGAGAAACCTATAAGCAAGAAGAAGGAACTTGGTTTCAAAGCTTCAAAGGGAAGATTCAGATATCGATGACTCCGACTCCGACGAAGAAGGGCTTGCTCTTTTAACAAGGAAATTTTGTCGGTTCATTCAAAAGCAAGGTAAAAGAGTGAATAAGTTTTCAAATGACGTAGTTTGTTTTGAATGCAAGAAAAAAGGGCATGTACAAAAGGATTACCCATTGATTAAGAAGAAAAAAGAAGAAAAGAAGAAGGAAAAGGAAATCGACCAGAAGAAGAAGATCTCAAGAAAGGCATATAAAGCTACTTGGGATGACAGTGATTCCAACACGGAATCTTCTTCTGCAGAATTTAAGGAAAACGAAGTCGCCCATCTATGTTTGATGGCAAATGATGATGGCTCAAAAAATGAGGTAGATTCTGAAATTTCTTTTAATGAGTTGTTGCAAGCATATGAAGAGTTATATCATAAGGTTAAGTTGTCTAGAAAAGAAAATAAAGTCTTGCATAGTGTTGATAGTGAGAATCATCGTTTTAAAGTCTAGTGTCGTAGTATAGGATAAAAATTGCGACAACACTTAAATTTATAAACTCGAAATCAATGTGAGTCCGAGATCGTTCATAGGGAGTAAATTGGCAATTCAATTCACTAATCACAATATTAAGAAAGATATGCAAAATATAATCAGAATAATGCTCAATGTAAATCAAAAGAATATCTCAATAAAATCAGGAATCAGAGTACAAAAAGATGGGGTTAAAATGGTGGTTTAAACCACCAATTTAACCCTAATGTCTAAGCTCTCAACTAACTCAAATATCTCAATAGTAAATGCAATCCAATATCCACAACAATATCAGAATCAGAACTAGCCAGTCAGACGTTGGGTTAAAGGCTCAGACGCCTTAACCTCAGGAGCCTCAGCAGGAGTTAAGACACAGCAGCAATAGAGAGACACAATGGTCTTGTAAGCATAAGGCACAATGGCCTCGCAAGCATGGGAGAGGGGCATGAATCCTGAGATATGAATAGTGCAAAAACCCCCCTCCTTTCCTCACAGATTTCTTCTCTTCAGAACTAGAGCAGACCCAAGTAATTGGACCTAAACTCAGACCCACGTGTGTGAACTGCAGGGGCACGTGAGGGAGTGCGTGCGTAGGGGCATGTATGGGAATCTTACCCCTGTGCTCTTAGAGGCGATAAGCCAACTTCACGATTTCTTTTTATGTGTGGTGGCAAGGTGCTGAACTCATGATGTAGGACTAATCCCATGTCCTTTCTTTGAGTGTGCCAACAACTAATGGATTCGAGGAATTATGGTAGTAGCTTCAGCCTCCTTACGCAATTAAAGACCTGGAGAGTGTCAGCACCTGAAGTTGCTTCAATCACACGCTGCAACTGGGCTGATGGCGGTCAGAGATGAACGAGCGGAGTCAAAGAAGACAGTGGTGGCAATGGAGCTCTAGCGTAGACCTGAAAAAGAGAATACGGCCTTGCAGCCTCGTTAGAAAAGCTCACAAGCTTCGCCTTAAAGAGGCAAACACGATGGTGGTGATTGGAAGGTGTGCAGTGGTTGGAGGACGCCGCCAAAGTTGGAGAAGGTGATGTGGTGATGGGTTGCTCAACAGGGAGAGGGAGAGTGTGGAGCCCAAAATTTCTTGAGGGCTTCCACTCAGTGCAATTCGGCAGAGGTAGTGGAGGTGGTGGTGTAGTGTTTCCTACGGTGTAGTGTGCACGTGGCTTTGCCAGAGCTCCACTGGTGCGATGGAAGACGGAGGAGGTGCGGGTGTTGTTGTGCTCAAGCCTAAGGTCTAAAGCTATAGAAAGAAGCAGGGAGGTGAGAGGAAGAGAGAGAGAGAGAGGGTACTTACGGACGAAGGGGGGAAGAATTTGGCGTCGGCTATGATTGGCCGATGCCGGAGAAGACGAATGCTCCAGTAATGAGAATAGTGAGGAGGAAAGGTCAAGGCGGCTCCTGCTTGGTCTGGCGAGGAGTGGAAGACATCGAGGAGGAGGTTCCCTCTGCCTATTGTACGTGGCAGAGGGTGACAAAGAGGATTCTAGGAGTTCGCTGGAGCTAGGTCAGAGCAAGTCGGGAAAGGAGAAGAGGAGTTTCTGGCCTAAAACCTTGCGAAGGAGCATGATCTGGGGTCGTAGACTTCTTATAGAGATCGAGAATGAGCTCTAATTGCAAAAGGAGGACTAATTTGGTCGATTTTTCAAGGAAGAAAAATCCCTAAATATCTCGAGCTCGTCCAAGCTTGAAGGCTTGATTTGGAGATCAAAAGGCGGTTTGAGAGATTGGGAATCTCCTTTAGAATCTTCCCTCCAAATTTGGAGGAGATTGCATTCGATTTGAGGGAGAAATCCTCCCTTGAATCTCGGTACAGATGCATTCCCACCACTAATAGCGGAAGGGACCTAAATGAAGAAAATGATGAGATGTTAGGACCTGTTCGTAATAAACTTGAAAGTTAAGGGTCATATTGAGAGACTAAACTGCAAACTAGGTCAAAATGGACTATGATTGGGCCTAAATTTTGGCCTTTGGACCCAAGGAATATAATGCTGAACTTGGATTTTAATTTTAACCACAATTGTCTAGGCAATTTGCCTAGAAGCCCAAATTAGGACAAAATCCCATCTAAAGCTCTATTCTAGATCAAAATAGGTTTAGATGGTCAAACCAAGGGTATCAAACCTCTTAGAATATTTTTCTATAAATTTTAGGAGGTTTAAATGAATTTTATCCTACCCATAACCTCTTTAATTTAAGGAGGTTGAGAATTAGGATTTTATGTGCTATTTTAGTTCTCAAAATATGTAAAACCCTGTGTCTGTCAATGTTGACTCACTTTTTGGACTTTTGAGCTCATTTGACTTTCATTTAACCCCTGAGTGACCCCATGATTAATCTTTGTTTGCGATGTGCTATTAAAATTATAGAATTAACCCTGATCTCTCGTTCTTTCCTCAAATCAGAACAATGCGGAGTTGACCCTCAAATGATTAGGTAGGAGCTTTTATTAATCAAATCTGACTAAATGTGACTAGTTAGGGCTCATAATGGTATTCCCATTACATAGTAATTATGGAACCTTGGAAATAGAAAAATCATGTTTAGAAATAGAGTTAGATATGGCTAAAGATACTAACTCTCAGTTGCATGCAAAAATAATAGAGTTAGAAGATATCTATGAGCATTTTGAGGAGACTTTAAATAATATAAAAACAACTACTAGGTTGAATACTGAATTTTGTGATGCTTTGAAAGCCAAATTTCAAAATAAAAAGAGCACACAAAATAAATCACATGCACCTAGGCATGCATGGATTTATCAAAAGGCTAAAAATCCTAAGAATTATAGATATAACACAAAGAGGTCTATAAATCTAAGGATTTGAAAGGTACTAACATCCAAGGGCCCAAAAGAAAATGGGTACCTAAATCAGATTTATGAAACTATTTTGCATGTCAAGAAAGACAAGTAGATCCTAGATAGTGGGTGTTAGAAGCACATGATGGGACACTTCGACCTATTTATAGAATGGATGAGGATTCAAGATGGAGGACATATCAAGTTGGGCAACAACAAACGTTGTCGTATTATTGATGAAGGTACGATAGGTAATTCAACTAAGCAAATACGTAAAGTACTTTTAGTAGAAAGTTTAAAACATAACCTTCTTAGTGTCTGTCAAATTTGTGATAATGGTTATCATGTAGTGTTTACAAAAACTAGATTTAAAATATTAAAAGAAAAATCTAATACAGTTTTAATTGAAGGGTTTATATATGAAAATATCTATGCTCTTCATTTTTTACAAGATAAATTCGTGAAATGTCTGCTTGCCACTCATGTTGAAGTGGACCTATGGCACCATAGGCTATGTCACATAAATCACAAATACCTAAATAAACTAGCCAAAAATGAGTTATTAAGGGGCCTACCCAAACTAACTTATAAAAATGATACATTGTGTAAATCTTATGAACTCAAAAAAATTTACAAAGCCTCTTTTAAATCAAAAGACTTGTTACACCTTGATCTTCTTGGGCCAACACGATTTGAGAGCTTAAATGGATCAAAATTTTGCCTAGTTATTGTTGATGACTTCTCAAGGTTCACTTGGGTCATCTTCTTGAAACATAAGGATGACTCATTTGACTCCTTCCTAAGCCTTACTCGAAGACTTCAAAAGGAAAAATCATCTTCCATTCTTAGACTTAGAATCGATCATGGAGGTGAATTTGAAAATGAAAAGTTTTCAAGTTTTTATGTTGATTTTGGCATCACTCATGAATTCTCACTTCCTCAGGCACCATCTCAAAATGGTATTGTAGAGAGCAAGAATCACACTCTACAAGAATGCACCCAAACATTGTTCTTGGAGCCTGGGCTTCAAAAGTATTTCTGGGCTGAAGCCATTAACGCAACCTACTATGTTCTTAATCGAAATATTCTAAGGCCTATTATCAAGAAAACTCCATATGATCTATATTATGAGAAGTCTTTTAGGATTTCCTATTTTAGGGTGTTTGGAAGTCAATGTTATTTGTCAAACACTCGAGATTGACTTGAGAAGTTTGATGCTAAAGGTGATGAAGGCATCTTTATTGGCTATTCAACCAAAAGCAAAGCTTATCAAGTCTTTAACAAAAGGACTGTAGAAGTAGAAGAATCCCTGCATGTTTCATTTGAGGAAACAAAATTAGGAGAACCTAAACCCAATCAACTAAAGTCTGGTGATGAGGATACCCCCTTCATCGATGTGTCAAAAATGGAAGATACACGAAATGTACATGATCTTCCAAAAGAATGGGTACACCATAAGGATCACCCTTAAGATCAAATTATTGGTGATATTGAACAAGGTGTTAAAACCCGATCTCAATTACGGGCTGACTTTGTCCTTAATGCTTTTGTCTTAACATGAACCTAAGAAAGTTGACGAGGAATTAAAGGATGAGTCTTGGGTTGTAGCCATACAGGAGGAGCTACTCCAATTTACAAGGAACAATGTATGGGACTTGGTACCTGCTCCAAAGGGTAATTCCATTATCGGAACAAAGTAGGTGTTCCAAAATAAATTGGATGAATCCAGTGTAGTAATCAGGGATAAGGCCAGACTCGTAGCTCAAGGCTATAATCAACAGGAGCGAATTGATTTCAATGAGACATTTGCTTCTATTGCACGCCGCTGATAACGGCGGATTCACACGGGGATGGGATTCGGATTTGGAAAACCCATTGTCGTAATTCGATTTGCAAGAAAATCCGTTGATCAGATAAAATTTATAACCAAAACTCAAAAAGTGAGTCCTAGGTCGAACAAGGGGAGGCGAACGTTTGGTTTTGAAAGATATGCGTTTCTCTTTTTATTTATTTTTGTCATTTTTGTCTTTTCTAATTCTTTTGGTATTTTTAATAGGGCAAGAGATCAGGTCGATGAATTCTAGCTAATCTACTTGCAAAATAAAAAGAAAGAGATAGAGACAAAGAGAGAAACAATCATGTATGTTTATAATCAAATGTTTCTTACAACTAAGAAAGCGAGAAAGATGACACTAAAAAAGCAAAAAGAGAGAGGTGAGAGAAATCTCCCTCAACGGTCACTTGGAGGACGATTCACTCTGACAGTGCCCGGATGAAGGTGGTGAGGAGCAGGATGAACGAGGATGAAGCCAGATGGAGGATGGGGCAGGACGTCGTCGCGGTGAGGATCTACTTCTCGAAATAGGTGAGAAGACGACCACGAGATGCTCCACGAATGGGGATCAGGTGAGGGAAAATATTTGGTTTTCTACTCTAGAGGAGCATCCCTGGCTTGGAACAAGCTCTCTTTAGAGCCTTGGAGGTGGTGAGAGGAAGAAAGGAAGAGGTGAAGAAAAATGGGAGGGGTAGGGGTCCTTTTATAGTGGAGAAAAGAATCAAATTCGTATACATGGTAATTAATGACGGTCATAAACATCGTTGAAGATCCTTCGTAAATGTCACTGAAGATAGCCCACGCGGCCACGCAGCCACTGTGCTGGCATGTGCTCCGTGCACCCGTGTCACGTGCCTCTGGGCGCTACGCGCCTGCGTGCACTGTCACTATTGCACATGCATGCCTCTATGCGCACGCGTGTGCCCGTGCTGCTGAGCGTGTGCGGTGGCACGTGCGTGTGCATGGGCAGCCTGGGTTATGCCACGTGGCGCGATTTGGGCCGTCCATCTTTTCATTGTAGGGGTTGCTACAGAGGTCAGATTGAGTCAATTTTTATGCCGTTGGGCTACGATCGTCGACCTGAATCCATCCGTGTGATCAAATTTGTCATTTGAAGCTTCGAATTATTTCACCTAGTCCCTTGGTAGTTGATCTTCCTCGGACTGCATATGGTGCTACGGGACTTCGATCAAGACAATTTTGGAGGCATTGGACTCCGATCGTAATCCTGATCAGATTTGTACGGTCGGATCGTCAATTCGAGGCTCCGAAACATGCATAAATAGGCATTTTAACCTAGATGGATGTGTCTACATCATACCCCCATACCTATCTTTTGCTAGTCTCTAGCAAAATTAAACTACATGTTATGTATAAAAATAGAATTCAGACTCTATCGCTTAGTCCTAAGTCGTTTATTAACAAAAGAAAATTTCAACCAAGGTCCTAAACTACGAAAACTCAACAGTATTCGGGTGTCTGCCAGAATGCAAACTGCCCAAGTCCCTGCCTTATTTGAAAAGGGAAGATACATTTTTTTATTTTTTCTTCTTTTCTAATTTTTTTTGGACTATTGGAGTTTGAGAGTTTCGGGATAACTTTTACGGCTAGCTGACCCACCCAAAACTCGAAAAGGACTCTAAGTGCTAAGCATCTTGTGAAAGGGTGATAGACTCACTAGGAGGCTGTTAAAATGGACTTCAGGTTTCTACGACCCTAGGTGACCTTAAAGATTTTTGCCTAGAGGTTTATCTTTCCGATCCGTAGCTTTCTCCCTACTTTTTTTTTTATTTTTTATAGGGTCAACACAAGGGCGAGCCCAATGTATATCTCCCCAACTTATTCAACTTCCCCGCTTCTTCTCTAAGTGTTTTGGGAATTATTTGTGCATTTTTTAAGCTGGGCTCTAGACAACCGGCCAATGGGCTATTACCTACGGCAACTTACCAGCCATATTCGTGCGTTGAAATGTGGCTTTATTTTTTTATTTTCTCCTTTTTCTTTTTTTTTCTTTTTTTCTTTTTCCTAAGTAGGTGGCTTCCCTGATCTAAGATTTACCTAAAGGCAATATGAAGAGAATGATCGTGTGGCTAGGCTCTGGACAAATGGCCAATGAGCTGTTACCACTGACAACTTGCCAGCCATACCACCCTAAACAGTTCATTAGCTACCCAATTTTCATAAAAATCGCAAGAAAGTGAGTCAGTGCAAATAGTGTGTAGATGCTTAGACTTAAAATCCCCTCAAATCAGAGGACGAGTTGATATGTCATGTACTTATCATCCCAATTTATTCACCAAATTAAAGTAAAATTACTTGGCGAGGATTCGAGACTAAGTCCACATTTGAGTGGACACCTGAGTTAATTAAGCCCGAAGAGACAGCCCACATTCGAGTGGACACCCAAGTTAATTAAGCCCGAAGACTTGAAGAGTCTAAGTGTTCAAGTCCTATCGTATCGTTTCCTAAAGTTAATAACTTCCAAAAGCCTAAGTTCTCTTCTTCTAATTTTATTTTTTTATTTTTCTTGTCTTTTTGAATTTTCAATTTTTTTTAAAGAAAATAAAAGAAATTCTACAGAGCTAAAAAAATAATTTTAGGATTAAGTATCCACCCCCCAAGCCTAAATGATGTAATGTCCTCATTGTAAAAATAAAGATATGAAAAGGGCAGAATAACAGAATATCACCTGAATTTCGTGACAATTTAGTCAGGTCCACAGAGAACGTGGAATATGCACACGTGCTAAATTTATTGTCTTCATCTTGGCATAAAATCAAACAAAGAAGAAATGGAGAATTCACAAGTGTGGGTCATAATCAAAATCAAAAGATTAATCCTCAAACCCACCAGCAGAAGATGTCCACAGATGTGGACCAGATTATGGTGTAGACCCATGCCTCATGGTCAAGTAGTTTTAAGGTTCTGAATGAAAATCACCCAAAATCGAAGATTATTGTGCTTTTGGGATCGGGTCTGCTGTTTGGTGGTGTGCAACCCAAGACTAAAGTGTCGGACAAAAGGTAGATTTTGTTCAGTAGGTTCAGATGTCCACTTAACGTACAACTCAGAAAAATAATTAGTTATTCCAAGCTTGGGTTGCACATCAAAGGTATTGTAAGGGTCCTGGTAAAAAGTAGGTGGGTTTAGGTCAACAGGAATCCTTAAATCCAAACTCCTACTTTCCTTGAAGTTAACTCCCTAGATCCTCACTTCTAAATTCCTATCCTCCAACATCAAGTGTTCGGGCTCTGGGACCTCTAGCATGTCATTCACCCCATATGATTTGCCCAACTCTAGAAATCATGGCTGACTCATAATTGACTTGGGTGCAATGATTTCCAAATCAAAATCAATCCCTTCGGGGTGTGGTTGAGGAATGGGGCTACTGATTGAATCTTCTAGTAAATGAGGATTCGAATCCTCCAAGTTAGCCCCAACCGAATCCAAATCTTCAATGAACGAGCTATCAAATGGTTCATCATGCTCTTTGAGCCCATTTATTTCACTAAAATCATCTTCCTTAACTTCAAGTGAGACGTCACTCAGAGATTCCTCACCCTCAGAATTAAAGAATTCTTGATCTGCATTTATATATGTCTTAAAATAATATGTCATTTCATGATCTAACGAGACATTTTTCTTCGTTCCCTAGCTTAGGGATCTAGGGTGAAGCAACCGGTTGCTCTAGACCAACCTGGTCATCTCTGGTCTTAGAACATGTATCCCCCCCGACAGGCACCTGAGCGGGTTCAGACATTGGCTCTCCTGAAGAGGATTCATCATGGGAATCATCCCAAGATTGGACTAAGGCAACCACGAATTTCATCCTCAACCTCGATAATTTACTAAGTAGAAACTCACCCAGGCCCCTATCTCTAACATTTTGGACTAAATCCAATAAAGAGCTATTCAGCTCATTAGTCATTTTTATCATAGGCTCCAATGCTTCAGTGCATGGTGTTGCTGAGCCTCTAAAGATTGGATGGTGTTCCTCAAGTTAGCCAACACCCTGTCTTGGATATGGTTCACCTGAACTGAATGATTTAGTCAAGGTTTGGGTGGGTTTGGGTTAAATATAGGGGAGTCAAGATATCGAGGTTCTCGGGTCCCTCCATGATAGTAGGTTGTTTCAGGTTGTTTAAAGGATGGTGGCAACCTATATTCAATGGAATACTAGGGAGGGTAGGTGTTATAATCATTATATCCTTCCTGATTGTAGATCAGGTTGGTTTGGTGATTAAAGGATGAAGATCTATAATCATTGTAGCTCTGGGAAGGATAGTAATCATAGTCTTGTTGTCCAGGGTTAGACCCTGGACACTGAGGTTCGGATTCATATCCCCAATCAAAGTTGTCCCGACTAGGAGATGGGTAGTCATAAGTCAAGTTGGGATAATAATCATCTTGGGGTAAGTGTTGGTAGGAGGGTAGGATGGGAAATGCGTGTAAGATGTAGAAGGATCATGGTAGAGTAGGAGGGAAATCAGAAGAGAGAAAGGAGCCCTACAATACAATTAATCAACCCTGACCTTAGGGGGGTTAGCCTAAAGACTTACAGACTCCCAAGACCCGTCTTGAGATTGTAATCGATTTGGTCTACTTTTATCCGATCAATCCAACCAGTTAGAAGGAGGGGCTGAGGAGAAGGTTCTTCCTTTGGCTTGCGCCTCCGATTCCTAGTGTAACCCCCCAACTACGGTCGTTTGAAGTGACTCCCTTAGCTAAACATCAGATAGACCAGCATAAGTAGATTAATTGAAAAAAATCTTAGTTTCACCCCTGAAGAGCGAATCAATCCTTAAGGCCAACATCTACTCAGTTTTAATTAGGCTTGGGATGATTGTGCTCTTGGAATGTGATGGGTCCTTTAGATGGGTTGTGCCCATAATGATCAGTTAAAATGTGTGTGCGTGCACAACCAAGATTTGCAAATAAGGTTATTTGATGATGTGTCTTTTAGGGTTTAACCTTGTTTAGTAGCTTTTAGGGTTTAATCTTAGGTGTATTCAATCAGGGTTCAGTAGAACACTCCAGGTTTTACAAGCACTGGTGATATGTATTACTTTAGAAATTAGAAAAAAAATGTGGAGTGCCTGGTTCAACCTTAAAAATCAACCCTAACTGGCAAGCTACTGATGAATCACTTTTATCTTAAATGGTGCAGCCCAAACAGTTCAATCAATTGGCCTGTTGCACCACTTAGTTAAGGCACACAAAAATGTTTGACCTATTTAGATTTCTACTCACTTATTGGTGTGTTGAGTTAGGGTGTACCGGATCCACAGGTCAGATTCCGGTTAAGTGGTAGAATCGATGTGAAGTGGTGTGCCTTAAGTCGAGAGTTGTGGGTGTTAATGTGTCTCTTTCAGAAAATCCCACAATAGAAGAGTATATATATATTTTTTTAATATATGCGGGTGGGTGAGATGGGTGGTGGCAAACAAACAACTAGATCTATCCTAGGGTTTATAAAAAAGCACCTAAGTTGATTTGGGTTTGAGTTATCAGTGTGGTGAAATGAAATCAAGGGTGGGGGTGGTGCGGGAAAACTTACAGATGTCTCTACTCGCACTTTACTCCAATCTACCGCCTTCAGCTCCTCGACCATGTTTCTACAAGACAATAAATCGAAGAAGAAAGATAGGTTAGAAAACTATGTAAGTAATACGGGAAAATGCGAAAAAAAAATCAAAGAGCATTGCTTCCCAGGCAACGGCACCAAAATGATAATGGTGGATTCGCACGCAGATGGGATTCAGATTTGGAAAACCCATCGTCGTAGTTTGATTGACTAGAAAATCCGTTGATCAGATAAAATTTATAACCGAAACTCAAAGAGTGAGTCCCGAGTCGAACACGGGGAGGCGAACGTTTGGTTTTGAAAGATACGCGTTTCGCTTTTTATTTGTTTTTGTCGTTTTTGTCTTTTCTAATTTTTTTGGTATTTTTAATAGGGCAAGAGATCAAGTCGATGAATTCTAGCTAATCTACTTGCAAAATAAAAAGAGAGAGATAGAGACAGAGAGAGAAATAATCATGTATTTTTATAATCAAATGTTTCTTACAACTAAGAAAGCGAGAAAGATTACACTACCAAAACAAAAAGAAAGAGATAGGTGAGAGAAATCCCTCTCGATGGTCGCTTGGAGGATGACTCGCTCTGATGGTGCCCGGAAGAAGGTGGTAAGGAGCAGGACGAACGAGGATGAAGCCGGCTGGAGGAAGGGGTAGGACATCGTCACAACAAGGATCTACTTCCCGAAGTAGGTGAGAAGACGGCCATGAGATGCTCCATGAATGGAGATGAGGGGACGGAAAAAAAATTCGTTTTCTACTCTAGAGGAGCATCTCGGGCTTGGGACAAGCTTTCTCTAGAGCCTTGGAGGTGGTGAGAGGAAGAAAGGAAGAGATGAAGAAAAATAGGAGGGGTAGGGGTCCTTTTATAGTGGAGGTAAGAATCAAATTCGTATACAGGACATTTAGTGACGGTCATAAATGTCACTGAAGATCCTTCACAAATGTCACTAAAGACAGCCCACCCGCCCACGCAGTCGTTGCGCTGGCACGCGCTACGCGCCCACGTGCGCTGTCGTGGCTGTGCATGCATGCCTTTGTGCACACGCTCGCACCTGCACTACTGTGCATGTGCAGTGGCACGTGCATGCTCATGGGCGACCTGGGTTGCACCACGTGGCGCGATCTGGGCTATCCATCTTCTTTTCGTTATAGGGACTGCTACAGAGGTCGAATTGAGTCGATTTTCACGTTGCTGGGCTGCAATCGTCGACTCGAATCCATCCGTGTGGTTGGATTTGTCATTTGAAGCTCTGAATTATGGCACCTAGTCCCTTGGTCGTTGATTTTCCTCGGACTGCATATGGTGCTACGGGACTCCGATCAAGGCGATTTCGGAGATGTTAGACTCCGATTGTAATCCTGATCAGATACGTATGGTCAAATCGTCAATCTAAGGCTCCGAAATAAATATCCTTCTCTCCTAACCACAAGAAGGATGTAATTAACCTAAAATATACACAACTACTCTAAATGTAGAATGATGCATGTTATACAATATTTATAATATGAAATGTAAATCTAAGCCTAAGAACATGCATAAATGGGCATTTTAACCTAAATGGATGTGTCTACATCACCCGCTTGGAGCCCATTTGGATGCTACTTGCCTGTGCAAGTGCAAAAGGCTTCAACTTATTTCAAATGGAAGTCAAGAGTGCATTTCTTAATGGTTATATTAAGGAAGAAGTTTATGTTCATCACCTTCCTGGGTTCAAGGACCTAGCACACCTGAAGCACATATTCAAGCTCAATAAGGCATTATATGGGCTTAAACAAGCTCCCAAGGCCTAGTATGATCGACTCAGGTCCTTCCTTCTCTAGCATGGATATCGGATTGGAGTTGTTGATTTAACTCTTCTTGTAAAGGAAGAAGGAAATGACATCCTGTTGGTCCAAATATATGTCGATGATACCATATTTGGATCAATCAAGGAGTCCCTGTGTCAGAGTTTTTGTGAGACTATGAAGACTGAGTTCGAAATGAGTATGATGGGTGAACTCAAGTTCTTTTTAGGCCTCCAAATCCAACAATTGGACATAGGAATCTACATTAGTCAAACTAAGTATGTCTTTGAAATACTCAAGAAGTTTCACTTTGAAAATGTAAAAGGAAAAGAGACGCCAATTGCTCCATCTACTTCTCTTGGTGAAGACTTATCAGGCAAGAAAGTAGATGAAAAGAAATATCAGGGTATGATAGGCTCACTACTATACCTTATAGCATCTAAACCTGATATTTTTTTTGCTACATGTTTATGTGCGAGATTCCAATCTGAACCCAAGGAATCTCATTTAAACACAGTAAAAAGAATATTTAGATACTTATATAACACAAGAGATCTTAGTCTCTTTTATCCTAAAGCACAAACCTTAGACTTATTATCCTATAGTGATGCAGATTATGCAGGGAGTTGGACAGACCGAAAGAGCATTAGTGGCACTTGTCATTTTATTGGAAAATCTCTGGTATCATGGTTCTCTAAGAAATAGACATGTGTTTCACTTTCTAAGATCGAAGCAGGATATATTGTTGTTTCACTTGCTTACTCTCACGTATTTCGATGAGACAGACTTTGTCTGATTTTGGATTAATTTTTACACAATCTAAAATTCTATGTGATAGTACAAGCGCAAACAATTTATCCAAGAATCCGGTACATCATTCATGTACCAAGCACATAGATGTTTAACATCATTTTCTTAGAGATAATATACTACAATGTGTCATTCATTTAGAATTTATAAATACTCAAAACCAATTGGCAGATATTTTTACAAAACCTCTTGCAATAGAAAGATTCTGCTTCATTAGAAGAAAATTTAGGCTTTGTACAATAAAAGAAATTCAAAATTAAATAATTGATTGTTTTACAACTTGTTTGTAATTATATAAAATCCTAAGGGCTCAATTGCAATTTACCCACTTTCACTCATAAGGGATATACTGTAATATTTCCATACTTCTGGAAGTTTTAGGGTGTTGTGTGCAATGTGGTTTCCTAACTTAGTGTGTTTATTACATTATTTTTTCAATACATAAGTTTTAAATCTACATCTTCTCAACCGCTTAAGTGGTCATGTGACTTATACATGACCCATCCCATATAAAAGAGAGCAAGTGCAAAAACTTGCCTCATTTTGTTCTCTTCAAAACCCTAGTTTTTTTTCTCTAAAGCTTCATCCAAAGAAGATCCCCTTCTCCAGGGCTCTCCTCAAGGATTTAAGGTAATCCTTACATCCCTTGTTCGTTCTTATCATCTTAGAACTTGTTTTTCAACTTGACCTGTTGCTGCTACATATTTTTTTGTTTGGTACCAACAAGTATTGGTACCCATCATCAAGTACCCTATGGGTAGCAGGTATCAATACTAATAACCTGTACCAGTACCTGCACGATTTTATGGTTGGATCTGGAACCAACCAGTACTGGTACACATGACTAGTATCGATACATGTAGGCTTATGTGTGCTTTACAAGTACACATGTAAGGCAATCAATTTAGTTCTTGTTCCTAATATGTCTATTATGTGATTTGTTGCATATAAACAGATGGCACCTAAATCTAAGAGTAAGCAAAGAACCTCAAGATGTATTTCACAATTTTTGCATCAATAAGGATGTAAAATCAAAATTTGATTTATACAAAGGCCTTAAGCTTTATCATTGTAGGCCTATTGAGTGGAAAGATTTTAGCCTACACCTTCACAATTTTACAACCAGTCTTTCCGAACAACATCTCATGCACTTCTTTGATGAGTCTTTCTTTACTGATGTTTTTGGAGTCTATCCTGATGTGAATTGTCTATTTTTTGTTAATCTCCAAGAATAGGAGAATATGGGTCATCTAGTATTAACATCTATTGTTTTTGGTCAAAGGGTAACCGTCACCCCCAAGTTTCTTTCAACAATTACCTAATGTCCAAATGAAGGCCATGTCTTTAGTACGCTTAAAGAAAAATTTACCACTGCTCAAATCCATGAAACTCTTTTACTACCTAACTGCTAGGGAAAATCACTTGTTGCACCAACATGACTTTATTTTCTCAAGTCTTATTTAGAATTTTAGCATGGAACCTAAGGGCTAAATATTCAGAATTTCACAAAATTTCCATTGACATTTTACCTTCTATGCTATTATCACTAGTTTCCCTGTTAATTAGAACAAGGTATTCATTTATTTTCTTAGACCTCATTACCATTCTTCTGCCCTTCCTCTTGATATATTAGTCTCTCATATTCTTATCAAGAGTAGGGTTGATCTCTTCAATTTTAACCCACTTTGAAAGGTGGTCTACTTCAAGTGTTCCACTCTCAAGAAAATGGGGTTAAAACCCATTGGAGAAAAATCATCGAGTGATGATGAAGAAGATGAGTAAGTTGGTCCCAATGCTCATCATCTTCTGATTTCATTCCTATGACTTATCCATATCCCGAAGTCGAAATGCCTTGGGTTAATTTGTCCCATTTACCTGGAACCGACCCAACCATGATTAACACATTCAATTGCATTGGTCAAAATCTCACAAATCTAAACTTTAGCATACGTCACATGGAACACAAGTTCCATGAGCTTTCTCTTTCTCTTGAGTCCCCCCGTTTTGCTCCTTCCACTCAACAACCTAAGCAACGGAAGCGTACTCAACCAAAGGCACCAATGGAATTTAGCGAGAGAAAACAAAAGCATTTTCAAGATCCCTCTTGAGTATCTCAACAAATGGAGGAAGAAGATACTATTCTTAGTGATGAAGATGAGGAAGAAGACACTAATGAAGATGAAGACGAAGCTGAAGATGATTGTAGCATCCCAAACCTGGATTTTTGAATCATTTCTAATTAAGCGTGTCAAGACAAACCCGTCGACACTTTTTGGATGCCAATCGGAGCCTGCTCGAAATTAAAATGCGTCATTAGATTGAAAACTTGTGTGTTTTTCATTTTTGTAATCTGGATCTCGGATCGACAATCCGAAAGTCCTGTTAACTTTCTGGTGTCACAAAAATTTCTATGTTATGTTGTATATGGAAATCGAGCCTTAGATATGCAAAACGTGTGTAAAATATGAACAAAGTCGCGAGCGATCCACCTTAGGAATCACATTTTGCAAATGACCTACATTTGGAAATCCATGAATTTTGTCAGATTCCTTGTTTCATAACTATTCCGGTGATATGTATTTCGTTGGAATCGAAGCTCGTTCGACCCTGTTACAAGAGTGCTATATATATATATATAGTAATAACAATAATAATAAGTTTCTTACTAAATTTGATTAATCCTAATTTTTTTTTTTAATCTTATTCTTTACCAAACCTACTTTCTAAATCCCTCCCCCACGTCTCCTTTCCAACCCACTTATAAATGACCTACGTAACCCTTTCCCCTTTCCTACACGAACAACAAAGAGATCGGGAGAGAGAAACCGAGATGAAGAGAGAGGAAACGGGAAAGGAAAGAGGGGAGGAGTGAAAGCGAAGAGGGGGAAGTGGAGGATCCTGGTCGGAACGTTGTCGGTCGTCGGCGCGGCTCGACGAGGGCCGTCGAGGCCAACGAGGGATGAAACGACAGAGGAAGAAGGGTCATGCATGGCAACTGCATGCACGGGTGTTGCACTCATCACGAAAGAGAGGAGGAGACCGGAGAGGAGGCCGGCAGCGGGGAAGGGGGGGATCCCTGTGGCCGGTGTACGGCCGGCAGGTGGCCGGAGGCGAGGTTGGGCGAGGAGGAGGTCACCGGCAGGGAGGACATGTGTGCATGCTGGGTTTCGACGTGGGAGAGAAGGAGAGGGAGAAGAGGAGGAGGAGGCTGGTGGAGGGTCTCCGGTGGTCGCCAGAGGGATGGCGAGACGTCGGGAGGCTGGCGGCGACGCGGCAAGGAGGTCTGCGAGGTGGCGTGCATGGGTCCCATGCACGTGAACAGGACGCGTGAGGAGGGAATCGCGAGGAAGAAGAACAGGGAATAGTTCATGAGGTAGGAAAATTGCGAGTTAAATTCTTACGTTTTAAATATTACATTTTGGTCCTTGTGGGGGTGATATTATATGTTTTTATCAATGATTAATGGTTAGAATAATTTTTCTTAGATCTGGGACCTCCGAGATCATAATCAAGTGATCCAAGACTCAATCTTGCGGTTCTCGAAGGTGCCGGACGCATTCGTGCGGTTGGATCGGGAGGTTTTCGCTCCAATTTTCGAGGCGCAGATTTGGCGAACACGTTGTGTTGGGAATCTCCGACCTATTTTTGTGAAGTCGTTGTGACCCCCCGACGACATTAGGTAGAGTAGACTTTCTCTTTTTCCGTACAGTTTATGTACATAGTGAATTCCTTCATGTCTTGTACCATTTAGTGTGCATTCTTACCTCTTGCTGGAATCGAACCTATTTGCGTATTTCTGTTGCTCTAGGTACTGGAATGTTAAATATTAATGGCGAAAATTAAGTTGCTGACTTGGAATGTGAATAATCAAAGTAATATTGTTAATTTCCATATTAAAAGGAGTTAACAATAGATTATTTGATAATTTTCATGAAATGAATTATAAAGTAATTAAGCTTGTTATTTGCGGCTTTATATCACATGTACAAAAGGAACTCACTTTTTAGTAAAACTGACATCATCATCAGGATAATTAAATAATGATTTGATGAGAACCACAATCGGAAATTAAAACTTTCTAAGAAATGGATAAGATAGAGGATAATGTGAATATTAATCCTAGAACTAAAAGTACAATTCTTGATATGGTTGATTGGATACTTGTAAATAATGTAATTATCTAGAAATGATTAAATAATCAGTACGACAGATTTGTCGGGAAGTATGATAATTGGATAACTGGTTTCAGCCTGCTACTTATCGGATTTGGTTGTAGCTTTGGTCCACTAGATCAGTTCTAGGCTGATTTAGGGAGTTGCTGGCCTTCCTACGACTCTTTGGTTCGGCTTAGCGGCCAACTAGGATAGCGAATTGCAGGGCTTGAGGGTTGGAGTGGTTTCTTTCTTGGCTAGTGGGTAGGTCATTAGCTGTTTGTAGTTCAGTGTACATAGCGCTTGTATGTGTTCACGCTACACGATGTAGCCTTCACCCCTCTTCACAATGACCTTAGGGTAATGGAAAGCAGCAACTTAATGGGTATAAGCAATCTTCCCAGCCAGGAGGGTGGCTTATACAGATCTTGCATTGCAGGAAGTTACACGAAATCATCTCGTGCCCTGAGACGTCGATTGATAAATTGTGCACTATAATAAATTGGGCTTCCAATCTACAAAATGGAACCAAATAACGAGATGCTTAATAAATAGATTAACTAAAGCTATAGTACCCATTTTCTCTTGTGCTTGGTTATTGTTGCACTCTACTGTTGTTGTTTCTACTCTACTTAGTTTTTCCTGACATATTTTTAGGTTCCGTACTTAGGTATACTTGGCAATTCATAAGTGGATTTCCGTTGTACATCTCCTTGGGATTACATACTTTTGTCCTACGGTAAATCTTTTGGTTAGTATTCAATTTACATTCTTTTAATTTTTGCTATATGAATTGCTTGTTGGTTATGTTCATATTTTATGATTATGTGTTGGGTGATTTTGATCTTGTGGGCGAATCATGTTAATTGTTAGCACACGATGACTCATGTTCCATCGGTTGGTGGGACTCGGGTCGTCACAATGATGAAGAAAAAGATGAAGATGGTGAAGACGAAGATAGCAATGATGGTGATAATGATGCTGGTGACAACGTCATGCTTTCAACTCATCTTGAGAAATACATTAGAAAAAGACCTTGCACTTAATTTAGTTTCAAATTTTCAATTATGTAGTTTGAAATATGTTCAACTTTGATGTATGAGACTATTTGGCTTTTGCTTGAATGCCTGTTATGATGTAATGAACTTTAATTCTCTCTTAACTTTTGAATGGTTGGCATGTTTTAACTTCAGAGAATGTTTGATCATGTTACATGCATACTTCTATCAATTTTCGTTTAGTTGACAAAAAGGGGGAGAAAAAGTGTAATACGCATATTTGAAAGAGGAAGCTTAGTTTGAGGGGGGGTTTTACTCCAATTGGAATTTTTTTATTCCTTCTCTTATTTAGTTTATTTCTTTAAAATATGTGTATTTCTTTTATTTTGTTAACACTAAAATGGGGGAGATTATTGGAACTTAGTTCCACCTACTTCTATGTTTTGGTGTTACCAAAATTATTTTTAAATCTAAAGAATTTTTTGTGAAGTGATATTCATAGGGATAATCACAGGAAAATAAGAAGCTTGAATTTTGACAAGGAAGAAGACAAAGTGGAGGAAGAGTTCTTTGTTATTTATTTTTGTACCCCAGAGTTTGTATATCTCCTAAATAAAAAAGAATGAATATGGGAAGTAAAATCAAATTAGAGATAATTAAGTATCAAACTCACAAACAATCGCTCGTTTGAAAATCTAGAAACGTTTCTTTGTCGTATTAAAGATTGATTGGATTTGAAGAGCGCTAAGATTTGATCTAAGAATCTAATTGAAGGTACTTGTAGCAAGTACCGGTACTGTTCATCAATACCGGTACCTATAGGGCACAGGTTTGAGCCTCTACCTCAAACTGTGAACAACAAGTACCGGTACCCATTATGAGTACCGGTATTTGATGCTCACAGTTTATGGGATCAATATGTGCTTGGACCTCACAAGTACCAGTACCTATGATGAGTACCAGTACATGAAAGTCATAGTGCTAAGGATACCTCAAGCCTGTGAATCACAAGTACCGGTACTCATGATTAGTACCGGTAATTGGTGACTTGGTACTCAACTGTGAGCACTGAGTATCGGTACCCAGACTCGTTTGTGCTGGCTACTGAGTAAGTGTGACCAGCTAGTACCGGTACCACAACTTTAGTACCGATACCAACTATCTGTTGTGTCAGATCTAAATGGTTATTTTGTGTTTAATCTTAATCATTACGCCCATAATTCACCCCCAACCGCTAGGGTGCGTGGAAGGGTTGTTTGCTAGTCTATAAAAAGATCCTTGTGTGTCATTTTCATAATACACAAGAAACAAATACCACCCTTGCTTTCAGAACTCATATTTTCTCTATTTTTGCTGTAAGGTGTTAATGCTTGTTGCCTTAAGCTATCAAGAATTTCTCTGATATGGCAACAAGTTCTTTAGCGTAATTTTTAGCTCTCTACAATCCCTTTTTGTGCACTAATTTTCACACTAGTTCTTATTTTAAAACATTGTTAATTATATTCTTGTTGGAGATAGAGGTTTCTAGTTGTAAGCTTTTAAATTTTTTGCTTACACCTACAATTTTTTGTTCTCATTTTATCTTGTAATTAGGTTGAGGTAACCCATTAATTACCTCGTGTTTTAGTAAATTGATTCCCTCCGGGCTGAGGAAATCGAGTTAAAAATCCTAAGTTAGGAGACTTAGGTAGTGGAGTACCCAAGTGAGGGGAACCACTATATATTTGGTACTCATTTTTGTGGCCTGTCTTATTTGCATATTATTATTTAACACACTAATCAACCCCCCTTCTAGTGTGGCCTCTTAGTTCCTACATTAGTGACACTGATCAGAGGTCACTACTATGACCCATCAGATTTCTTAGGATCACTTATACATCTTGATTTCAAATCAATGCTTTGCAAGATCTCTAGGTGATCAAATCACCTTGGTGGATCCATATCAAATGCCCACATGGGTGATAATCTAATTTGATTGTAAATTATTTTAAATCACTGATCAAAGGTTGAATGATGTTTTGAAGATATTGAGGAAGATCTAGAATCGATTTTTGAGGGATTTGAATGCCTTAGTAGTTCTTTCCTTCTTCATGTTGTCTACAGCACAAGAGGGAGATCAATTAGCATTTTCAAGGTTTACTAAGCTTCAATTGGATTTTCATTGAATTCCAGGTCATCTAAAGATCATTTGCGATGATTTGCTATGAGATTTTGATGTTCCAACTCAAATCTAGAATGTGTCTCAAATTGCCCAGTTCTGAGATGTGATTTGGGTTTTAAACATTCAATTAATGCTATAATGTACTAATCTACTTTGGAAGATGAGTTTCATGATTTGGTAGCATAATGGAGTGTTTTGACTGGTGTTTGAGATCAAATAAAATTTGATATGAACTTTTGACAGAAGCAGCAGTTGCTCTATCTAGATTGAAATGAGCAAGTATTTGATTGTGGATTTGAGATGTGTTTTCAATGGTCTTGAGTTTGTACAAGATTTCTTGGATTGTAGTTTGCATATAATTACCTCTCTGATATTTGAAGGAGTTTTGGAATTCACGGTTTAAACCTTATTTCTCTCTAAAGCTATGTGACAGTAGCAACAGCTTAATGGTTGTTGGAACTGGATAGACTTTGAAGTTATGAAGCTCCTGATTTGAATTTCAATTTTAATCAATTTCTATCCCTATTCTAATGTATAACAAGCATTCAACTACTTGCATAAACTTTAATTGGATTTAGAATGGATTGGAAAGGCTTGTAAATAACTTTTGAAACTCTTTGTCAGAAGTAATTTAAGTTGAAATCTGTCCAAACTATGTTTTATGCATCAATTTAATGTTGAAATCATGTTTTTATGCTTAGTTCTGATGTAGATGAATCTCTGAAAGTTTGTATTGCTTATTCATTAATTCCAGTAGATGAGAATGCATTTTAAGGCTTTAGAATTCATATACAAACCTCCATTAAGTCTACTTTTTGCCCAACTTGTAAATAGAAAAAAAATAAAAATAATTGCAAATAAATAAAATAAATGTGTCTTGAGTGGGATTATGATGTGTTTTAGGTGTATGTTAAGTTAGATTTAGGATTTGAGTGTGTGAGTTAAGAGAACATACTAGTAGAAATCTAAGTCTTCTCTAGTTTGAAATAAAGGAAATAATACAAAAACACCAAAAATAGTTTTCTTTCTTCTCTTCTCACCTTTCTCCCCTCTTCTTTTATCTTTATAAAATACAAAAAAAAAAAATCTGAAAAATTCCAAAAATTCCATTAAAATACCTTTGTATATAGTATTTATACTTGTATATAAGCATAAATTAAGTGTATAAAGTATTTTATATGTATATAAAGTATATAAATAACTTATATATCTATTTTATTTACTTAGGTACATATTTATATTAAGTTATACTATATGTATTATAATAATATAATTATATTATTATTTACTTATATTATATGTATATAATCCTTATGTATTTATAAATGGCTATGTATGTATTTATAAACATAATTATAACTGTATATATAACTTAAAGTAATTATATTGTACAGTGATGTATCCCTATATTTGTTTAATTATCTATATATTATACATATTTATATTTATAAGTTAATTAGGTATATTATTAAATTAATGTAATTTAAATGAGTAAATTAATAAACTAATGAAATATATTTGTTGAATATTTGCATATTATAGTTTAAAGTATTTTCAATATATTTATAACCTATTTACATTGTCGAATAGTATTTATAATATATATATATAAATGTGTATTTAAATGTGTATATATAGAAATAGATCAATAAAAATAATTTAAAAACCTATAACAATTAGGTAATAATGTAAATTAATTAAGTTAAGAGTCAATTCTACCATTAATTTATTAATTTATACTTTAATTAAAGAATTAAGTTTAAAATCAACATATGTTTATCTCTAACTTTAATGAATTTTTAAATCTATTTATATATTTAATTATTGTAAATAAACTATACTAATAAGAAGACCTATGTATTGGCTACATGTACATACAATTTAATTAATACGTAATTATTTATTTAATCCCTTAATTAGGTCTTGAAATTGGCCTTAAATCACGGAAATGCGTCAAATTGGGCACCTGAGAATGGTGCCACATCGTGTATGCAAGAGCACCTCCAGCCACATATAAGAAAATGCACACTGGGATTGGCCATCTAGTAATGGGGTCGGATCCCAGCAAGCATTATGACCCTTACTTTTGAGAGAGAGAGGGAGAGAAGAGAGTGGACCCATGTGGGCGAGCGGCTAAGTCATGGTATTAGGCTTGAATGGGTTGGAAACTATACAAAAATACACCTATATAAAAACTATTGGCTCGGCTTAGTAGTGGTACTGATCCGACCCCTAGTGAGTTGTTGATCCTACGAACCGCTGGGCCCGTCAATTGTTAATTTTTGGTTAAGTTAAACTTAGGCTCTAAGTTAAGGGCTAATTTAGCTAAGTATTAACATGTGTTGTGTGGTGTTTAAGTGCTAGAGAATTAATTTAAATGTTGGATTTGTGTAAGCTAAAATTGGCTAAGTGTTAAGTGTTTAGTGCGTGTTGCGTAGTGTGTGTTAAATGTAGGTTGAGTGGTAGATGAAAGTGTAAGTGTTAGGTATACTTATGTAATTAGTATATATACATATGATTAGTACAGTATACATGTATATATTGATGAGAGCCTCATCATGAATCCTAACTAGCACATTTTGACCTAAATAAGTATACAAAAGCTCCTACAAAACTTAAGGGAAAGCCTAAATCAAAGAACTATAAATTTGAGCATAAAGCAACTCACAAGGGGTAAAACTACAATTTTACCAATGCAATACACAAACGGGATGTCTAAGGGTCTAAACACAGGTCAAATGGGCTTAATAAGAAAGAAAGTGGGATGATTTGATATGAAAAGGGTTATAACAACTTCTAGGAATTAAATGACATTTTGTAACCCTAAAACAAACCCGCTTTAATTCACGAAGTTTCAGGCAAGATAAAAATCAATTAAACCCTCTAAAATTCATGAAAAAACATCCCCTAGGGTTTAGAACCTTCAATTTAGCCATTGGAACCTATCTTGACCTAGATTGAGAACCACGCCCAATTTTTGACCTAATTTGGGTTTTTGTGCAAATTAACTGGTCAAACATGGTCAAACCTAAAATCAAACCTTACCATTGGATTCCTTCGGTCCAAATTAGGTTTGTATAAAAATTTGGACCTAAGGGAAGGCCATTTTAACCTACTTTACAAATTGGTCCTGAAGAATTACTTTTTGACCCTTAACTTTTTGAACCTTTGCATTTTACCCCTCATCCTTCCCTTCGTTCTTTGCAGGCCGGTCCCTCTGCCACCCACAGCAGCTACCCAATGCTCCGGCGACTTTACACGGAGGATGGCACCGCGCAGGGTATGGGGACCGGCCCGAGAAACGAGATGGGGGTCCCCTGCGTTGTCCTCTTCCGCATGGACCCCCTCCCATGCCCTGCCGATGCCCATACCTCCCGTGCGAACGCGCGAGAGGCATGGGTCTCTTCTCTGGCCATTCTCCGGCGAGCTACCCACGCTTCCTCCTCGAGATCTTCTCCTCGCCAACACTTATTTAAGAAGCGGTTGGGGCTGCTAGTTTTGGCAAGCCTATTTTGGCTGAAGAAAACCCTCAAACTTCACCTCCTCCCCCTCCGACCATTTGCCTGTAGGCTCCGGCGACCCTTCTCCTCCTCTCTCGTCGCCCTACCACCATACCAGTGGCAAGGTTACCTCTGCCGTCGTTCGTCGTGCCTTGCCGTACCAACAGGTGCCCTCTAGTCTCTCTTCCTCGTCGCCGTCATCTTCCCCACAAGGCGTCGTCTCCAACGACGGCAGGATTGAGCCGTCTGCCTCCTGCCCCCCTTCGTCCGCTTAGCTAGGTAAAAACTCTTCCTCTTTCTCCCCTCTTTATTTCCCCCTTATCAATTGTTATTTTCAACCCCTCGACAGTCACCAACCACCACCATCATCCACACCTCCAGTAGACCACCGGCGAGGTGACCTTGCCACTCCACGCCTCCATCCACCTCGCCAAACCCCTCAGAAGCTCCACCATCACTCCCTGATCATTCTCCCATTTTCCACCGCCCACCACACTCTCCACACACTGTCCCTGAACACACCCACCTGCACCTCTGTAGTGTGCCCTAGGCACGCGCCCACAGACGTTCCCACGCCTCGCCGACCACCTCTGCACATTCGCCACACCTTAGCGAAGCCCCCCAAGGCATCTGACAGGGCCGCGAGGCCATGTTCGTGTTTTCAGGTTCGGAGCGTCTTCCACCATTAGCGCAAGAGTGGAAGCTTGCTTGAAGCAAGCGTGCTGAAGCTCCAAGTCCACCCAGCCCAGGTGCAGCAGTCTCAGGTGTGCGGCATACTTTCGCGCACGCACTCAGGCCCTCAATTGGAGTCGAAGGCCTCAGCTGCAGCCATAATTGCCCACGCCTTCCTCCTGCAGGCGCCCGAAGAAGTAGGTGGGACTTTAGCCCCACCTTGGAAGTGGAGGCGCACCCGCACCTGCATAAGAGGAAAAAGTGACTTAGGCTATTCGCCTCAAGTCACACAGGGGTGAGGTCCCTCGCCCTCACTCACTCGGTCTCGTCCGCGGCACTGCCTACGCGGACCTGGCTCACGACTCGAATACCCTGCCTGTGCACACCTCGCACACCACCCACGCCAGTGCGCCGGGTCCTGGGTGCGTCACCTGACCCGCATACCCGATTAAGGCTCTGGGGGAGCAAACCTTGGAGTGAAATTGAGAGAGAGAGACGTGGGGAGGGTAGGGGTTAGGCTTTGCCTAACCGAATGCCTGTGCAGTGAACACGAGGGGAAGCAAAGGAAGAGGAGTGACGAGGACTTAGCCACAAAGCACCCGTAGCAGAGAAGAAGAAAAGAAGGAGGAGGAGACACAGCAGCTCAAGAAGAAAAGAAGAAGAAGCCAAGGAGGAGCTGCAGCCAAGAAGGAGCTGAAGAAGAAGAAAGAACCAAAGAGAAAGAGAAGAAAAGAGAAGGAGGAAGCCTGCCGCACAAAGGAAAGCCAAGAGGAAAGGAAGAAAAGAAGAAGAGGCCAAGGAGAAGAAGCAGCAGCAACCTCCAAGAGAAAAGAAAGGAAGAAGAAGAAGAGAGGGCGTGCACTGTAGAAAAGGGGCAGATAAGGCGTCTGATTCAAAGAATCAGACATCTGAAAAAGGAAAGCCAGAGAAAGAAGAGAAGAAGAGAAGAAAGAAAGAAAAGAAGAAAAGGATTTTTTGTTCTCTCTCTTAAATTTTTGTAAAATAGTATATCATAGTAAATTGTGAATTTGTATGCTTCTAAAATCAAGATTGCTCCCTGAGTTCGACCTCGGAATATTTTAAATTCCGAGTAATAAATTAAAGTAAATTGGTAATCACTTTTCATAACATACTGCAACGAACATAACTTTAAAACACCGTGAAACGGCTAACGAGGCATATATATATAGACTATATATATTATATACTATATACATTCTTTTTGCCTTATTTTGTATATAAGTGTTTTTAAGGCTATTTAGTGTCGTTTATATGTGTTAGTGTACGTAGCACATATATGTTAGTATAGATAGTCTTTTAATGCCTATATTGAGGCATTACTTAGATATTAGTGTATATAATTAACCTAGATTAGTTTAGATTAGTTTTTTATGCCTTTATGCCTGTATATATCCTTAAGGCATTGTCATTAACATTAACTCATTCATTGTTGTGTATAATTGACTTAGATTAGTTCATGCTTTGATTCTTTCATTCATGATTCATTTTGATGTAAATAAACTTAATATTTTTGGAATAAAAGATGATTTTTGGATAATAGAGTGATGTATATTAATAACTACCTTCTAGTGAATAACCTGGAATAAAACTAGTAAAAATTGTATATAAATAAATGACATCCATCTGGATTGCGACACTATACAACGACATAGTTAATTAACCTTAACATGTTCTCTTGAAGGTGGATCATTTTTTGGCACCGTTGCTGGGGAGGCAACTCTCTATATACCAAAATTTGTCTTTTATTCTTTCTTTTGTATATATTTTTGTTTTCTTTGTATATATTAATTTTTTTATTCATATTCTTTCTTGAATACATATTATTTGATATATTCATTATATTCTTTGATTTGTTTTGTACATAATTTTCTTACTAATCATTTGTTGCTTTTGCAGCACATGAGGAGGAGTAGGAGGGGTGTCACCTTTCTAGTGGAGCTTCTGCATCCTAGAGGAGACACTGTGGCTTTAACTCGACTTCTTGGTGGAGTCAACCTCGGCCTGGAGCTGTAGTTAATTGTTTTCAAGAGTAGTATAGCTATTAGGGTTTAGGTTTAGGTTAAATATATAAGATTTGTTGTTAGGCATAAGTTGTAAGAGCCTGTTCTCACGCATTAATTGTAATAATTTGGACTATAGACTTGTGATTTATTTCTCTATCTCTCTCATCGATTCAACTTTTTGATTGATCTTTTCGATTTGATTTTTTTGTTGCATTAGAAAATCCAAAAAAAATTAGAAAATCAAAAATGCAAAAAATATCTCATTTTGACTTTTCTAGTAGCAGCATATCCATAGGCATTCCATTCATAGGAATTGCATCTTTCCTACAAGATTTCCTTGCCAAATTGCATCACTTGTAGAGTGTTGGAGATAGGTACGCATCTTCTATCCCTCCTTAGCTCCTACCATATTTTGCATCTGACTTAAGTAACAAGACCAACATTTGTTTGCAAAAGACTAAAAAGCAAGACTATCTATTTGCAAAACACTCCTAAGAACTCAAATTCTAAATAAAAAAGGAGACTTAATAATTTGATTGATATCTTGTGTGTGTTTCCATCGCTACATTTTGTTGTTTGATTATCATGCACACAGTACACAATCACATAAGGTACACAATACATGGATTCTATCTCATCTTTCTGTGCACCCACAGGGATCTGGATTCGCATGTCTTATCCAGATTCTGGGTAGATTATAGAGGTCTGCATTTCTCTAGGTTTCTTCTAGGAAGCGTACAATTGCATTGAGATATCTATTTGCGCACATATCTTATGTAGTAGACCCTAGGAAAAAGTCTGTGTAGTTGTCTCGTTTGCTTGCATTGATTAGTCTTGTGATTGAGATTGATTGGGATTTTTGATTTGATTGATTGGTTGGTATTTAGACTATACTTGTGAGTTTGTGACTGCTTCAAAAAATCATTTTTAAAAATCAAACTCATGGATAGTAGGAGATCCCAACACCAGCCACTTGCACCTCCCTTGGGTGCTGATACCCAAGCCACCACTTCCACTGTGCCTTCCACTTCTAATCCTTTACCTCCTGACCCTCAGACACCTATCCACCACTTCATTCATCCTGATGATGACCATGATTCTGCACAGTATGTGGATTTTGAGGATCATCCTCCTCTCTTCGCACATCACCCACCTCCTCCACCTTCACAACACTTTCCACCTCCATACCCTAACTTCCCTAATCAACCTCAACCGGAGAGAGGTGCACCCAATGTACAACACTTGTTCTAAACACAACTTCAAATGAATACCCTTACACAACAGGTGTGACAACTTACTCAAGTTGTTCATATTCTAGCGAACCCCTGACCCCTGGCTCGTAGACCTCAACTACAAGATTACTATAATCCCACAGTTGCACCCATTATGCCTGCCATTCGATTTCCTGCTGGGGGTTGTGTTACTGAATTGAAGCCAAACATCATTGCCCTTATTCCTCACTTCCATGGTCTTAATTCTGAGGACCCTTTTCAGCATTTAAAGGAGTTGAAAATCTCGCCCAGACCTTGGGTCTGTAGGGCCATGAACAACACACTCTTCTTATGAAGATGTTCTCCTTTTCCCTTAAGGATAAGGTTGCCTTTTGGTATCGCATACTTTCATGGACTACACCGATAGAAAACTGGACTTCTTTGTAACATGAATTCCTAAAGAAGTATTTCCTCATAGGCCACACCAACGCCTTAAGGCGTGCCATCACCACTTTCACACAGAACTCAGGAGAACAGATGCACAAGGCTTGGGCAAGATTCCATGAGCTTCTAAGAAAATGTCCCCACCATGGTGTCCCATGCTGGCAACAGGTTCAGATCTTCTATCATGGGCTTCATGATGACACTAGGAATTTCATTGATGCTGCTTGTGGAGGCAATTTCCTATGTCGGGACGAGGATTCTACCTTCAAGCTCTTCAAAGGTATGGCTAAGAATTCCATTAATAACACTTCAATGAGCATTTTTAATAGGAAATCCTCGCATTCCCATTCACACACTGGGGTACATGAAGTCCAATCCAACACGCACGACATAGAGATAGTGGCGAATCAGCTAGATAAAGTGGGCTTAATAGAGAAGGTAGATGAGGTGTGGAAATTCCACTTTAAACCATCTTCTTCTTTTCAGTCACCAACACATCACACTTCTTCTCAGTTTCCTACAGGGAGGGAAACTGTGAATAGCCTTTCTGTGACAACCACCACATTCTAACTATTCAATGCAGTATCCTTCACTACCGATCGTAGGAACCTTTGTTCCTCCATATTTTGATTTCCCCAAACTTCCTGGAGCTTCGGAGGAGCTTCACGCCATTCAAAATAATCCCTATTCACAAACCTACAATCCTAGATGGCGTAATCATCTAAATTTTTCGTGGTCGGGAAATTCACAAAGACCAAACTTCCAATAGCCTTCTGCACCACCACTTCCGAACCTGACATGAGCACCACCTGCACCACAACACAAATATCTACTGTGTGCCAACTAGCAACCCCAACCAAGGCCCACCCGGTACTCTCAATCTGGGCCTACATGCGATGAGCAGTTGGGGTCTATAATGAAAGCACTTGCTGATATGCAGCAACAAAACATAGTAATGCAGCAAAGATAGGACGTGGCATTAGATGAGATGAGAGCACAACTAGCACACTTGACTGCACCTTGTCAATCACACTCACTACCATCTCAAACTGAACAATCCTAGGAATGTACCTACCTAGAGGTATGTTCATCCTAATCCTCCCCAAGGCCAAGCACATGTCATATCACAAGCCTTGCACAATTTTGAATCATCTGCACCTTACTCTGATCAGCAACCACTTCTTCTTCCCAATCCTAATTTATTTTCCACATCATGACTTGCATTCATTGATTTGAAGAGGTAGTAGCTTGAGATTCTCCTTGATATCCTTTTTACTTGGACGTTGTACCAAGTATCTCTACTATTATTCTGATTCACATTGATTATGGAGCCCATCCTTACCTTTGAGATTGACAATTCTCATCCTTGCAGACACCATGATTTGGATCTTTTATTGAGCTTCATGAACTTGTCAATTCTCTATCCATTTTGCTCCTACATATTGTTTGCACCTTTTCTGGGTTTACGCCTAGCTGAAGGCGCAAAACTTAACACTTCTTAAGAGTTGACCCATATTGTATATAGTTGTTTTATATTTCTTTATTTTCCTTTCTTCCTTTGGTTTCTATCCTTGCATTCTTAGCTTGCATGCACAATCACATTTGTTCTGTATTTCACTACTTAGCTCGACTTTCTACTCTGATTTATATCTGACTTGAAATCGTCTGCATAGAGATTTTAGCTCCTCATTCCGACTTCCTTCCGTTACCCTAGCCTAAGTTAGTGAAAAGTAGAGTATGCATTTGCATCCACACTAATCATTCAATGAGGACATTGCATCATTTAAGCATAGGTGTGTAAATAGTGAAATCATTTACTAGAATGCAATTATAGACACACCCTTTAGTGTATATAGATGGTATTATTGAAAAATCCAAAAAAATTAAAAAATTTTGAAAAAAATTACAAAACAAAAACATAAAAAATGTAAAAAATAAAAATTCCAAAAATATAATAAATGACCTTATCTATATTCACTGATTGAGGGAGAGCTCCATATTATTTTGAGAAGCAAAACAAGAAACAAAAGTCTTATAAGTGTTTAATTATGATCTTAAAGCTAAACAAAAAATAGAATAAGTGTTTATGGACATTCAACCTTTGCTGGTTAGACTTTTCGAGTCACATAAGCTTGATCTGCTTAGGGTTAGGCTTAATACACTTAAGCTTTGAAAAGGTAGACCAAGACCTTTCCTATCTTAAGACATATTCTTGTACCTAAGTCACCAGTACAGGATTTGTTGGTTTGCCTTTGTTTAAGAGTCTAAGTAACCTTGGTTTACACTACACAGAGTCGGGAAAAACTAGATGAACTTATGTCTCAACCCTAGTGCTCATTAGGGAAGGTGGAGTCCTTACCTATGCATGTAGGTAGACTCTTTATCTTAGTCTTTAGTCTTGTGACTAAGAGAAGCTCTTTCCACCAAAGTACTCACCCACCAAATAAGTGTGCTCCACCAAATAAAGTTGAAGGAGACATACCAATTGTATTTTTTAGAAAAATCAAGAAAAAAAATCAAAAAACTGAGAAAAAATAGAAAAAAATAGAAAAAGTCAAAAAGAAAAGAAAAAGACATTCTTTTGAATAAATCAGTATATTCTTCAATTCCAGTTGTAAATATCCGTATTTCTAGCTAAAAGGTTATTTCAGGGTGCATTACAAATATCCTTTGTTTCCATCAATATTCTTTCAGCCACAAACATAATAAGTGTTGGGTTTGAGTCTTTAGCTATTTTTAGAGTCAATCTAAAAACATGAGCTGAAGTTGAGATCAACCTAGACTTAAAAAGATGTGAAACCCTAGATTTGAGTCTTAGTGTTCATCAGGTTAGTCTTTTTTATACACTAAGCACAACCATAACCTCTTAGTTCTTGAGCTTGGTAAAGCATTTTGAGTCTTGGAAATCACACTTAAGGTTTAAATATCAAGAGTCCTTGTTGGTCAAGAGATGGTCTACGTTATGTAAGTCTTGAGTTCTTGTAGTCTTCCTAAGCAAGTAATTCTCACAATTGCCAATAATAATCACAGTTGGTTTGCTACATAAAATTCAGCTTAAAGATCATCTATAAACACTTAACATTTCAAATGAGTTAAATAGAAATCTCTTCACACTTACCTAGTTGATGCTATAATGCTTTATACTTAATGAGTTGTTTTCTAAGGGACTGACAAAACCTAAGCATGGGGGTATGATGAGGTGTGGCTTATCATAGCTAAAATATCAAAGTTAAGCTAGAAATTAAGTTAAACACTATTAAATTAACACAAGAAATGTATTAAGTGTGGAAATTAAGGAAAATATTCTAAAACATCAAAAATGTGTTAAAAATGCATAATTAGGTCATATTTAAGAGATTCTGCACTAAATGTGTAAATGGATGTATTAAGTGCCAATTGAGCACCAAATGAGCATAAATTCACAAATCAATTATGGGATTAATTTCTAATATGTTCGATTATTATGCCATAAAAACTTCATTGCATTTTGACATTGTTAGGACCTTGGATTGAGTGCATTACATATAGGTCCTTCTTTCATAACATTCCCTTCACATTTTCTACACTCAAAATTGCTAAGGACTGATTTGCAAGCCTTTAGGGACCTTGTATTATTGATTTCTATTCATTTATGGGCTTACGCATACTTTTTGAACCATTTCACCTCGAGGGGCTCTCCTGATATTTGCTCTTTAGATTTGGGAGCGTCATCCCATACATTGTTGTTACGACCCGATTCCCGAATCCCTACGAGACACGAGAATCGGACCGACTCGACTGATCCCAAGACCCAGTCGTCCAACGAGAAAGTAACCAAAAGAGTAGTAAAATAAACCACATTCAACATGTATATAACTAACAGTAACAAAATACAGCAGTAAAGAAAAGAAATACTACAGTATACATCACCACAACAGTAGAAAAATAAACATGTACATAAACATGAACTTACTATAAAAAAGAGAGTACAGGGGTAACAGAAACTACTCACTACAACGGAAGAAAAGTACAGTGGGTACTACACAAGTAACACTACTGGGCTTTACTAGGCCCAGCGCCCTCTGCAGCCGCCGACTCTGGCTGCTCAACACCTGGTCCTGAAAAGGTAACAAAGGCGACACGTCAGCGAAACGCTGAGTAGAGTAGCAACTAAAAGCTAAGAAACAGTAAGGTGGGCAGTAGCTGTTATCTTTTTAATTTCTTTCTTTATATTTTTCCATTTATTCCCTCTTGAATTATTTCTCAGATCCTTCTCTTGATCTTGAATGTTCCTCGTGGGAACGATCTTAATTACAGTCTTTTCCGAAAAGTAGAAGTAGCACGTGGTGCTCCCCTGGCCGAGAGAGTCCCCCGTGGTGGTCCTACCCTCAGTCAACCACCCCAAGGTCGCTGACAGACGTAACAGTGACTATGTCACGCGCGATAAACACATGGGTAGCTACCCCGCACTGGCACGCGGTCAGTCGTTTCCGTTAACGGGTGCGCTAAAAGCACAGCACGGAACCAGTATAGGGCAGAGCCCTTTCAGTAACAGGGGTCCAGCCCCTCCAAAGTAACCAAACAGGGGTCTTGCCCCTCTACAGTCCGCGCACCCTCACCTGACTACCCTGGTTTGCCCAGTGGGCCAAACAAGTCGATGTAGGAGGGCTAGCAGAACCCCGGGGCCCGTGGGGTCGCTAGTGCTCTCCCTACACTAGTAGCTCTCCTCGTTACTATGTACACGAGGGCCAAAAGTCGGTACAAAGTGGCCAGACCTAACCCCGGGTCCCTGGGGCAGCTAGCTCTGCTCTGCACTAAATAGGGGGACAGTTGCTCTCCTTGGTACTCTGTACTCAAGGGCCAGCTTACTTCCCCAATTCTATTCCATTAACTTTCCAGGAGTTCTACTCCTAATTCTCCGTAGGGTTCATGCTCTTTTAACTCAGCCAATTTAGGTTTCACCGTTCCAGCTTTATATCCATATAACCCATGTTCTCAACAGTAATTATTCATTCATAAACAGGCAGCTGTTAACCAATTTTACAGGTAATTATCGTTTCCTTTCTACTTTTCCAAGACTGCAACGCATAGATATTCAATCTAGTTTTCCAGTCCTAGGATTCATGCCATACCCTAGGATCTATCATTCAATCTAGTTTTCCAGTCCTAGGATTCATGCAATACCCTAGGATATATCATTCAATCTAGTTTTTCAATCCTAGGGTTCATGCAATACCCGAAACTCTATTAATTATTTCACAATTGCATAATTTTTGATAAATAATTGAAAGGACCACTCTACTCGCGAAACCAATGGCAAGCCCACGTGCCTTCGCAACCCCTAGAGCTGCAACGGAACGGGGTCCTAACATAAGGATCAACACAAGGAGTTACTCAAAACAGTATACAATTACTGTAAATAGGTATAGGAACTAAATCTGGGAAGAACAAAACTTGAAAGGCGGAAAACAGACTCCGAACGGACCCTAAACGGTCAAAAACAACCAGTCTGTCCAAAATCAGACGTCTGGAACTTCTTCCAGACGTCTTAAAAGGTAGCTCAGGTCTTACCTTGGTCTGTGCAGTCCTTCTGACGTCCAGAAGCCCGCGGGACCGTCTGGACTTAGTTTCCAGACGTCCGATTGTCACCCCGGACGTCTGGAGGCCCTCTCCGTCGTCTGGTGCTCTGCCCAGATGTCTGATCTGTGTGGGATGGCGAGCCCTTGCGCCTTCCCGAACAACCTGCACACACACGTGCCCGCTCTCAACACCAAACGAAGAAGAAGACTTCGGCGGAAACGGCTGCATGGCCGTACACGTGAAAGAAGAAGGAAATAAAATAACATACCTTTCAGACGTCTCCTTCGTCGTCTGGACATAAGTACAGACGTCTGATTCTGGGAAATTTTCCCAGAATCAGGACCTCCTCACCCTCTGCCCGCAGCGCACGGCCGTGTCGCGCCACGCCCTCCTGCTGCCTGAGCTGCAGCAGCTTCTCCGCGGCACCCCACGCTCGCTGCTCTCCCGTCGGTCGGCTCTAGCTGCCCCAGCAAGCTCGCAACCTCGCGGTCGAGCTCCTTCTTCCTCTCGCAACAGCTTCTCCTCCCCACACGCCCGCAGCAGTCGTTACTGCCGCTCTCGCTCTCTCGCTGACAGGGAGAAGGAGAAGAAGGCGATGGAGTGAGTGTGAGGAAGAGGGAGAAGCGTATTTGAAGGCAGCGCGGGGAGAGAGAGAAAGAGGAAAGGCTGCGTCTGGAGGGAGGGAGGAAGAAGGAAGAGGGTGGCAGGTTCAGTCTGCGCGTGCATGCGTGCAGACGCGAACTCGTACGCCGAAAAAATTTAATACCATACGCCTGGGAAGGCTTCCAAACGTCTGGCCAGACGTCTGGGCCACTTCCCAGACGTCTTAAACGACGCTTGCTGCCCTGGTCGTAACAATTGTTCACACGTGAACACATGCATTTTGAGCTGTCCAATCCTTTCACCATTCGATCGATGGTGGATCTTGATTGAACCGGCCAACGCTAGTGCGTATAGCTTTGCGACCACCTGTAGATCACATCCTACGATCAGATTTCATTCCAAGCTCTCACATGCCCTCTAGAACAAATCCCTGCCCTTGATGCCCAACGGCTTGCACCCTCGATTGCAGGTCACATAAGCTCCTCATGCCTAAATAAGCACCTCCTCAGGTGTCCTATGACCCCTATTGACTCGTCTCCTACTTCCTTGGGTCAGCGTTCGTCCCTCCAATTCTCCTTTCCTCTTCACTCGTGCCGCCTGTGACAGGGGTGACATTGCCCTTCGTTGATTTACTCCTCGCCACTAGGGATGATGTATGCCTGAAGGTGACCCAAAAGCACCACTAGCGAGCTTTTCATCCACTGGAGATCCTCCCTCCTTTGTCGCCATGGCCACTAGTCGTGGTTCTCCTTCCAAGTCTCGTTCCTTCGATAGATTAGGACTTTACTTGCATTCTAGCTAGATTTACTCGCTTTCTAGATAGGTTTAGAGTAGATTAGATAGTAGAGATTGTAATTCAGTGTCTGATTTCCTTAGATTAGGAGTACATCAGAGTAGTGTTAGAATTTCACCCATCCACCTCCTTTGATCAAATCAGATTAGAGGAGATGAATTCACGCGCTCATTTTGATCATGTTATCTCCCTCTCCATTCCATAATTCACTTTCAATCGTTTTCCCCGCATTTTAATCATGGTTCACTACACTCATCAAAGTCACACTAGATCTGATTCTTTCTAGCTCCCAGATCTAGTGTGCACTCAATTTTCCACTTAAGGGCTCTTCCATCCCTTTGATCATATCACAAAGCCCTTCCTCTGATCTGAATTGAGCTTAATTTGATTGATTGAATTGGATTTGGTGTTTGCAATTAATTGATGAATTTTTGGAGCAATATGGTTTGAATTTGATTTAATCGATTGAATTGAGTTTATATTCGTTCAATTGGATTTATTGTGATTGTTATGAACTTATCAGATGTGATTTTCATCGCAATTTGGATTGATGCCCAATTTTTATGTTAGCTCCTGTTTCTCTTCATCGCCTGGAGAGCGTGTGTAAGGAAGATCAGTGACATTGATTAGAGGTCACTACTATGACCCATAGGATTTCTTAGGATCACCTATACATCCTGATTGCGAATCAATGCTTTGTAGGATCTCTAGGTGATCAAATCATCTTGGTGGATCCATATCAAACGCCCACATGGGCAACAATCTAATTTGATTGCAAATTGTTTTAAATCTCTAATCAAAGGTTGGATGATGTTTTGAAGATACTGAGGAAGATCTAGAATCGGCTTTTAAGGGATTTGAATGCCTTGGTAGTCCTTTCCTTCTTCATGTTGTCTATAGCACAAAGGGAGATTAATTAGGGTTTTCAAGGTTTATTGAGCTTCAATTGGATTTTTGTTCAATTTTAGATCATCTAAAGATCATTTGTGATGATTTTCTATGAGATTTTAATGTTCCAACTCAGATCTGGAACATGTCTCGAATTGCCCAAGTCTGAGATGCGATTTGGGTTTTAAACATTCAATTAATGCTATAATGTTCTAATCTACATTGGAAGATGAGTTTCATGATTTGGCAGCATAATGGAGTGTTTTGATTGGTGTTTTGAGATCAAATAAAATCTAATATGAACTTTTGATAGTAGTAGTAGTAGTTGCTCTGTCTGGATTGAAATGAGCAAGTATTTGATTGTGGATTTGAGATGTGTTTTCAATGGTCTTGAGTTTGTACTAGATTTCCTGGAATGGAGTGTACATATAATTACCTCTCTGAATTTAAAGGAGTTTTGGAATGCACGATTAAAGCCTTAATTCTCTCTAAAGCTATGTGACAGTAGCAGCAGCTCAATGGTTGTTGAAACTAGATGGACTTTGAAGTTATGAAGCCCTTGATTCGAATTTCAGTTTTAATCAATTTCTTTGCCTATTATGATGTATAACAAGCATTCAATTACTTGCAAAAACTTTAATTGGATTTCGAATGGGTTGGAAGGTTTATAATAACTTTTGAAGCTCTTTGTCAGCAGTAATTTAAGCTGAAATCTATCCAAACAATGTTTTATGCATCAATTTAATGTTGAAATCAAATTTTTATGCTTAATTCTGATGTAGATGAATCTCTCAAAGTTTATATTGCTTATTCATTAATTCCAGCAGATGGGAATGCATTTTAAGGCTTTAGAATTCATATCCAAACCTCCATTAAGCCTACTTTTTGCTTGACTTGTAAATACATAAAAAATAAAAAATAATTGTAAATAAATAAAATAAATGTGTCTTGAGTGAGAATAGGATGTGTTTTAGGTGTGTGTTGAGTTAGATTTAGGATTTGAGTGTGTAGGTTAGGAGAACATACCGGAAAAAGTCTAAGTCTTCTCTAGTTTGAAATAAAAGAAACAATACAAAAACACCAAAAAGAGTTTTCTTTCTTCTCTTCTCACCTTTCTCCCCTCTTCCTCTATCTCTATAAAATGAAAAAAGAAAATAAAAATATGAAAAATTCCATTAAAATAACTTTGTATATAGTATTTATGCTTGTATATAAGCTTAAATTAAGTGTATAAAGTATTTTATATGCATATAAAGTATATAAATAACTTATATATCTATCTTATTTACTTAGGTAGGTATTTATATTAAGTTATACAATTTGTATTATAATAATATAATTATATTTATTTTTTATATTATATGTATATAATCTTTATATATTTATAAATATAATTATAACTGTATATATAACTTAAAGTAATTATATTGTACAGTAACGTATCCCTATATTTATTTAATTATCTATATATTGTACATATTTAAATTTATAAGTTAATTAGGTATATTATTAAATTAATGTAATTTAAATTAGTAAATTAATAAACTAATGAAATATATTACGTTTGATATTTATCTATTGTAGTTTAAAGTATTTTCAATATATTTATATCCTATTTACATTGTAGAATAATATTTATACTATATATGTATATATATGTATAACCATGTATTTAAATGTGTATATATAGAAATAAATCAATAAAAATAATTTTAAAACTTAAAATAATTAGGTAATAATGTAAATTAATTAATTTTAGGGTTAATTCTATCAATAATTTATCAATTTATACTTTAATTAAAGAATTAAGTTTAAAATCAACGTGTATTTATCTATGACTTTAATGAATTTTTAAATCTATTTATATATTTAATTATTGTAAATAAACTATACTAATAAGAAGACATATGTATAAGCTACGTGTACATACAATTTAATAAATAAATATTTATTTATTTGATCCCTTAATTAGCTCCTAAAATATGCCTTAAATCATAGAAATGTGTCAAATTGGGCACCTGAGAATGGTGCCACATCGTGTATGCAAGAGCACCTCCTGCCACATATAAGCAAATGCGCGTTGGGACCAATCGTCCAGTAATGGGGTCGGATCCCAATGAGCATTTATGACCCTTGCCTTTTTGAAATGACCCACCACCCCTTGGCCATTTCAGACGTCTGGGATGTTCACCAGACATCTGTTCGGACGTCTGGGATGTGCATCAGACGTCTGTCAGGACGTCTGGGATGTCCACCAGACATCTGGAAATACTTTTAGCGCACAGCATACGAGCACCATGCTCCCTCCCTCACCGCACCTCACCGCACCTCACCGCGATGCCACTCCTCGCCCATGCTCGCCTCTCCACTCCCCTCACCTCCTCTCCCTTTATATACCTCTTCCCCCTCCCCTTCGTTGCCATTCCGTAGCCGAGAGGGAGTGAGAGCGAAGGGCCGAGCGAGAGGAAGCGCGAGGGCGAAGGCTGCAGTGGCTTTCTACTACAGCATCTGTAGGGAAGGGGAGCCAGAGCGGTTCCGCAGAAGTCATTTTTCCGCGGAATCAGACAGCCAGAGAGACACCCAGATGTCTCACCAGACGTCCGAAGGTATGGCAAGACATCTGGTAGAGATATACTTCCCGTACTTTCCCTCTCTGACAAGTCCTGACAACGTACGTATGTGTCAGAGGGCGGGAGCATAGTTAAGGCAATTTTAAACGTCCGGAAGCACTCCCAGACGTCTGACAAAGTCCTTGGACGCCGGATTTGAGTTTCAGACGTCTGATAGCGGAACACCAAGACAAGTATCCCTGAGAACTGTTTTAAGATGTCTGGGACCTTTCCCAAACGTCTGATTTCCATCTGATAGCGTGTTTTGGGGACATGTAAGGCCCTATTATTATCGCTTTTGCGCAAATGAACTGTCTCTGTTTTCCATACAAGTTTCTCTGTATAATGATACCTTGTTACATCCTTCTGAACCTTTTGGCCCATCAATTCATGTTTAGGTCTCCAGTCTGTCAGGTGTATGGGACCTGTGGAGATGTCGGAAGTCACTGTACGAGCCCCCATTCCACCCGGTTACCCAGGTAGAGTGGTTACAACCTTAAATCTCAAATTTAATACATGCGAGTAAGTAATCCTAGGACTTGAGATGAACCCTAGGAAGGATTAAACATATATTCGAGAATAGATTCTTGAACCCTAGGTCTTAGCATGAACACTAGGGTCAGAAGAAACTGCATGTGAATGATTGTGTAATCAAGAGCTGCCTATTTTTAGCTAAAATGGACCCCTACGACATGTGAATAATTGAGTAATCGAAAACTACCTATTTTTCTGCTAAAATGGACCCCTACTATAATAAAATGGAAATTGAGCTGTGGACCCAAACATTCCAACCCGGATGTGATAAAGAAATTCCTGTATAAACCCCCTGGGAAATGTAAACATGAACACCGTACCTCGAAGAACCTGATGGTTCTGGGAATTTGCTGCCTATGGACAGTTGTTAAGGGAGGTAAGTTGACCTTTGTGTGCGTAGTACCGAAGAGAGCAACTATCCCTTGTAGTATAGAGGGGAGCTTGCCGCCCTTGGGTTGGGACCCGGGGTGGGTTTGGCCACTCTACGATGACTCTTACTGGCCCTCGTGTACGTGGTACCGAGGTGAGCTACTTAGTATAGGGGGGAGCTATTCGCCCCAGGGGGCCCGAGGCTAGGTATGGCCACCCTACACCGACTCCTGTTAGCACGTTGGGCAAATTGGGGTAGTCGGACGAGGGTACGTGGACTAAGGAGGGGCAAGACCCCTATTCTGTTCTGAGAGGGCAAGGCCCTACACTGTTCCGCGCTATACATTGAGGCGTACCCGCTAGCGGAAACGACTGACCACGTGCCAGTGCGGGGTAGCTACCCGCGCGTTTATCACGTGTGTTGTAGCCACCGCTATGTCACGATCGTGACCTCGGGGTAGTAGACCAAGTATAGGACTACCACGGTGGGACTCCCCCGGCCAGGAGAGTGCCACGTGGGCATCCTATATCACGGGAAGCTACAAGCAAAATCGTTCCTACAGGGAACCAGATGATTAATTAACAAATCCTAATTAGAGATCTCTACACAACCACATGTATAGAAGATGGAAAACTTTATGTTTATGCATGTTAATTCTTAGCCACCACTCTACTCAGCTTTAGCTAACTCCAGTCAAATATATTCTGTACAGGTCAAGGATTTGAGTAGCTCGAGCCACCGGCTGCTGAGGACGCTGGTCCTGGTCGAGCCTAGTTTTAGTTCCACTACCTGCTAGTGAGTTTTATAGTTTGTATTCTGTTACATGTACTCTTTGATGTGATGGCTGTAATATCACTGTTCTCTTTCCACCTGTTGAAACTTTATTTTTGCTTAATTACTGTACTTGTGTGGTTTGTTGAATATTACTTAGTTATTTCTTGTTAGATGACTAGATCTTAGGATAAACCAAAGCGAGCCAATCCCAGATTCTGTTGGGATTTGGGATCGGGTCGTGACACTTTTAGAGAGAGAGAGGAGAGAGTGGGCCCGTGTGGGTGAGTGGCTGGGCCGTGGTTAGCTATGTGGTGTTAAGTGTTCAAGAATTAAGTGTTGGGTTTGTGTAAGCTAAAATTGGCTTAGTGTTGAGTGTATTGTGTGTGTTGTGTAGTGTGTGTTAAACGTAGGTTGAGTGTTAGTTGAGAGTGTAAGTGTTAGGTATACTTATGTAGTTAGTATATATACATATGATTAGTATAGTATACATGTATATATGTATATATATAGAATATACATATTATATACTATATGCATTCTTTTTGCCTTATTTTGTATATAAGTGTTTTTAAGGCTCTTTAACGTCGTTTATATGTGTTAGTGTGCATAGGACATATATGTTAGTATAAATAGTCTTTTTGTACCTATATTTAGGCATTACTTAGATATTAGTGTACATAATTAACCTAGAATAGTTTAGATTAATTTTTGATGCCTTTATACCTGTATATGTCTTTGAGGCATTGTCATTAACATTAATTCATTCATTGTTGTACATAATTGACTTAGATTAGTTCATTATTTGATTCTTTCATTCATGATTCATTTTGATGTAAATAAACTTAACATTTTTAGAATAAAAGATGATTTTTGGATAATAGAGAGTAATGTATATCAATAACTACCTCTTAGTGAACGACCTAAAATAAAACTATTAAAAATTATTATCCAAAAATCATCTTTTATTCCAAAAAATATGAAGTTTATTTACAAAAGAATGAATTATGAATGAAAGAATCAAAGAATGAAATAATCTAAGTCAATTATGTACAAAAATGAATGAATTAATGTTAATGGCAATTCCTTAAGAATATCTACAAAATTAAAGGCATCAGAAGCTATTTTAAATTAATCTATTAATTATGTACACAACATCTAAGTATCTATACCAACTAACCTATATATCTCTAACATATATTCCACTATAATACTAATTTTGTGAATATACTAACATATACCTATTACTATTATTTATACCTCTAATTATATACATATAAATGTTACAACCTTAAAAATATATTTACAAAAATAAGGTAAAAGAAATACTCTAAATATTATTTATAACACTAAATACACAACTCATATAATAAATATCTATATATATATATATATATATATATATATATATATACACACACACACATTTAACAAGCTAATGTATTAGTATTTAGTATTTACATATTATACTATTACTTACATATATATATACTACTTATACTTACTATACATATCCATATACACTTAACCTAACACACACTATAAACACGCTGTAAACAGCACACACACACACACACACACACACACACACCGACTCTTTACTTAACTCACACTCTAGCACTAACACATATACACACTACTCATACCTGTACTCAACCGTTTAATTTTAACTTATCACAACGCTCTTAACCCAAAAAAATTGATTTTTGGGCCAACTTTTCGTAAGATCAACATCCCTATATAGGGTCGGATCAGTACCACTACTAAGTCAACCCATAGGGGGTTATATATCTAAATTTATGTATAGTTTCAGGCCCACCAAAGCTCTCATGGGCCCACAAGCCTACATTCAATCCTCTCTGTCTTCTCTCTCTCAAAGGCTTGGGTCATATATGGTCGTGGGGATCCAAACCCCATACTAGACGGGTAGTCATCCCACATGATTTGTCTTATATTGCTGTAAGTAGTCACCAATTAACGATGTGGCACTAAGTTAAGCGCCTAAATAGTGCGTAGGTGCGTAGGTTTGTGTCAATTGTAGAAATTGATTAGGTGTTAAATAATTAATTATTTCATAATTAAATTATATGTACATGTAGCCAATACATAAGGTTACTTATTGGTATAATTTATTTACTTAATTAAATATATAACTATATTTAAAAATTAGTTAAAGTTAAGCATAAATACACATTGAATTTAAGCTTAATTACTTAACTAAAGTATAAATTAATAAATTGATGGTGTAATTGACTCTTACGTTAGTTAATTTACATTATTACCTAATTAATACAGATTTTTAATTGATTTTTATTGATTTATTTCTACATTACACCATTAATGTACATGGTTTATATATATACATATATAACGCAATATAAATACTGTTTATAGTATAAATAGGATTATTAATATGTTGAAAACACTTTAAATTATAATATACACTAATACAACGTAATATATTTCATTAGTTTATTAATTTACTAATGTAGATTACATTAACTTATAAATATAAATATATACAATATTTAAACAACTAAATGAATATAGATATACTACTGTATATAATAATTACTATAAGTTATATATACAATTATGAATATGTTTAATAAGTACATATATAGCTATTTATATTTACATATAGATTATATACATATAGAATTAATATTATATACATAAATATATAAATATACTATATACGATGTCACTTAACATAAATATCTATCTAAATAAATAAAATAGATATATAAGTTATTTACATACTTTACATACATATAAGTTACTATATACACATAATTTAGGATTATTACAAGTATAAATACTACTTACATAGGTATTTTTATAGGATTTTGAAGTTTTTCAAACTGTTATTTTTTTTTTATGTTTTATAGGAATAGAGGGAGAGGAAAGAAAGTTGAAAGAAGAGAAGAAAGCCTCTTTTTTGTTAGTTTTTGTCTTAGATTTTTATTTCTAAACCTAGAGAAGTCTGGAACTTCTACAGGTATGTTCTCCTAATGAGAGGACTCAAAACCTAAACCTAAGGATTCTAATACCTAAAACACATCAAAGACTCATTCAAGACACTTTTCTATTATTTATTTACAGTATTTTTTTATTTTTCATGACATTTACAAAGACATGTTGGAAAAAGGCAAACAAATGTCAGAAATAAATTCCATGCCTTAGAAAATATAGCAAAAATGTTGGAAATAAAGGATCTAACATGATAAACTTCCAAACATTCATTAAGATCAAATTCAAACTCAAATCATACTTTAATCAATGAATTAAACATGACTACACACTTTAGACAGTTAAAAATTGTTCATAATGCTGACAGAGAATTCTCAAAAGATTTAACATGCTTTTCAACTCATCTCAAGGTGTAATAAAACTCTATACATGCTTCTACAAACTTGTTCTATCATTTAACTCTGTTGGCAAATTCAATTAAACTTCACACAACATTAGAATCTACTTGAAATTCTAGATCACAATCTCATCCAAATTTTGGCAATTAACTGAGCTGCTCCTATTGTCCAATTAGGTTCTAGACCAATCTGAGGTTGATCATATGAGTTCGAATACTTGCTTAAACATCTAGGAGATAGATTTATACAAGATTTATGCCAGAAAATCCACTCCAAACATATAATACCATTCAAAATCCATTTTAAATCCATGATTAAATCATCAAATTCTCCAACCAGAACTCAGACGCTACAACTATTCAAAACATATCAAATCTAATTTGAAAGCTTGAAATATATATATGTGTAACATTCAAACATGTTACATAATCGTAGAAATCCTCTTAGAATCTTGTTTAAAGCATCAAAACCCTAATTGAATGATTAGGTCTCCAGATCAACCTGGGAATTGGGCTCAGAAGGCAGAAACTCCATATCTTAATCAAATCTATTAACACTTAATCTCAAGCATCGTAATCACTCCTAGATTGATTTGAAACTTATCAAAACCTCAATCAAAGCCCAATACATTCTAAAAACCCTAATCTAATCTCCGTCCTTCACCATAGACAACGATGAGAGGAGAGTAAAAATTAAGCATTAAAACCACTTGTAATCAGTCTCAAATCTTCATTCAAATCTATCAATCATTGCCCACACCCTAATGAACGGATTAAAACAATTTGGAATCACATAGGGCTATCACCTAGGTGGGCTATTGATCTGAGATCACCACAGTGACTTGGTCACTTAGAATCCCTACACACCATTGGTTGGTGTTCAGGGATTCATTGTGATCCTCTAAAAATCCTTAGGTCATTGCAAAGGCCTCCAATCCGTGCATTAGATTCTCCTTGCCCTCCACTACCCAGACGAAGGCAAGAAACAATATCAAGCATAAAAAATTGGGTGCAGTTGAATCAGTCAATGAAAAACCAAACAAAGGAACTTAACCCAATCGCATTTGATTCAATTAGGTGTCTACAACATTAATTCCATCAATTTTATTGAATTGAAGCTCAATTGCTCTTAAAATCCACCGATCCACTATGAAACTCAAATCTAAATCAAACAATAGAATTCATTCATTTCAAATCACCAGGAGGGTCCTTGTGGTCCATTGAAATGAGTGGATGAACCCTCTATGAATTTAGTGCATGAGGAGATCTGAAAGGTATTGAGCTTTAGGTCTCCTTACTACTAGGATGAGTGAGGTGATCAGAGGATTAATTAAGCAAGGGAAAAAGAAGAATATGATCATGAGATGTAAAGGAAGAGAGATGGATCGAAATGGAGATGAAAATTCACCTCTCTGATCTGAATTGATTAGAGAGTGCAAATCTAAGACTAACTACAAGTATGCTATTCTACTCCTAATATATTGCAATCAAACCATGAATTATGATCTAAATTATCTAAACTAATCTAGAAAGCGATAAAATCTATCTAAAAAGCAATAAATCTACTCTAAGGAAAGAATGGGATCTCAAGGAAACCATGACCAATGGTCAATGGTGATGAAATAAGGAAGAAGGTCTCCAGCTGATGAAGAGTCTACTAGTGGGACTCCTGGGATGTCTCCTGGAGTTATGTAATCCAGCTCCATGTGGACGAAGGGAGCCATGGATGAAAGGGTAGAGAAACTGGAGTGGGAGGAATGACCAAGCTCAAGAGATGTAGGGGGAAGGTGGTGCCGTGCACGAGCCACTGTGGAGGCTCATATATAGGCGTGAGAAAGGTTTGTGCACTGGATCAGGTTGTAGGGTCTGTGAGAATGAGCAGTGAGGATTTGTTCTAATAGGCATGGGAAAGTTTTAACTGTAGGATCAGATCTACCTTAGGGCACAAATCAAGGTACATTGGGGATAGAAGGTTCAAGCTAGATCCATTGTTAGATCTGAGGAACAACTCGAGGACAGCCAAGATAAGTCGTGTTCTGCATGAGCGAGGAACACCTACAGTACAATTACAGAGAAGCCCTCAAGGTGAAACGGTGTGACAATTACACAAGGAGCCCATTAATGAAGAGTTTTCAAACCAGTAGGTCCCTGGAGGCTTGCAAGTGGATCTCTACGACTTTTATGTGTATAAAATGAGAGAGAAGAAGGACCTAAATGTGAAACACTAAATTTGAGGTCCAAGTGATGTCAGAACTCAATGTAATTTTCATGTCAGAACTCAATGTAATTTTCATGGCATGTTAATTGAACACATTAGAAAATAATCCCATAATTAATTTGTGAATTTGTGCTCATTTGGTGTTCAATTTGTCATTCGAAGCATCCAGGATCTTTGAAAATTGACCTAATTATGCATTTTTAGCATAAAATTGGTGTTTTAGGTCATTTTCCTTAATTCCCACACTTGACCCATTTCTTGCATTAATTGATAGTGTTTTAACCTCGTTTCTAGCTTAACTTCTGCATTTTAGCTATGATGAGTCACACCTCATCAGTGAGTTTATCTAAAACCCTAATCCATTTTCTTCACTGAATTTTCACTAATCATTTTGGTGTCATTGCTAGGGAGGCAACGGACTTTGATTTCCACGCTCTTCACATATACTTATTTTCTAACCTCTTTCTTTTAATTTACTGTCTTGTGGGAACCCAGTCGAGGTGAGCCAAAGGCACTAGATCAAAGTAAAGTGCGAGTTTTCAAAATCTATAAGTGAACTTTACCCCACCCATAGATTTCATTTCGCCATTAAATAACCTAGATCCAAATCAACTTAGGTGTTTGCACAAACCTTAGTGTAGTTTTCGTTGCTATTTGTCACCTTCACCCGCCCCACCCACCACATAACAAAAATAAGTACAAAAGGAGATATTCTTTTTGATTGTGGGACAAGATTATCAATACATCTTAAACACCCACAAACTTAAGGTGCACTATTCTCTAATTTAGTCGTTAACTGGGATTCTGACATGTGGACACAATACATTCGAACCGACTACACACACAAGTGACTAAAAATTTGATTATTTTCTGTGTGCCTTGATCAGTGGTGCGAAAGGCCAATTGTTTAATCTGTTTGTGCTCACCACTTAATTTAAAATCGATTCGTCCAGTAGCTTGCCTTATAGGACTCAATTTTTAGGAACTAACTAGGCACTCCACATTATTTTTTATTTATAAAGAAATATACTCATACTTGTGATTGCGAAACCTGGTGTGCCTCACAGAACATTGATTGAATACAACTAAATTGAATCTTAAAAGCTACTAAAACAAGGTTGAACCCTAAAAGACACTTCATCTTTAGTAACCTTTTTTGAAAACCTTAGTTGTGCATGCACACACACATTAACTGATTTTTAAGGGCACAATCCATCTAAAGGGCCCATCACATTCCAAAGCACACTCAATCCCAAGACTAATTAAATTTAAGTAGACGTTAGCCTTAAGGATTGACTCACTCTTTGGGACTCAAATTGAGATTATTCTCGATTAATTTGCTTCTACCGGTCCATCTGATGTCTAGTTAGGGGAGTACTGTCAAACAACAATAGTTGGGGGGTATCAAAGGAATCGGAGGCATAAGCCAAAGGAAGAACCTTCTCCCTAATTCCTCCCTCTAACTGGTTGGATTGATCGAATAGAAGTAGAACAAATCATTTTTAATCTTAAACCGTGTTCTGAGAGTTTGTAGGTCTTTAGGCTATTCTACCTAAGGTCAGGATTGTTTTCTTGTACTGTAGTGCTCCTCTTCCTATCCTTCCAACTTCCTTCCAATGCATGCTTGGAAGGAGGTCATTGAACCCTAGTTTGGAAGGACCAATAGACCATTCTAGGAGGCAAAGGTTGAGTTACAGTCAAGCAGATCCCAGAGTTAACAGCCCACCACCGCCTCCTCCACCTCTGAACTAGCAGGAGCTGATTCAGAGATAGCTGGACCAGTTGCAACAGATGCAAGCATGGTTCCAATGTATGAATGGTCAGGGTGCTCGATCCTTAAAGGATTTTTATGATCCTTTTAATTACGAGGATCACTCACTCAGGGATAAGGCCACACATTGGTACCGTACTATAAGAAGATCGATAGCTACATGGATGTAATTAAAATCGACCTTCCTCAAGAAATTCTTTCCTATTGGATGAACGAATGCTCTGCGATAGACGATTACTACTTTTAAGCAGCGGCTGGGGGAACCACTTAATGGTGGGAGAGATTACAGGACTTATTGCAGAAGTGTCCATACCATGAGGTGCCTAAATGGTAACTCGTGCAAATTTTCTATCACGGGTTGACGGATCAACTTCGTAATCATATGGACGCTTCTTGTGGAGGCAATTTCTTCAACAAAGATGCAGATAGCACATACGAATTGTTTGAGGAAATGAGCGAGAATTCTATCAATCATGCCTCCATAGACACTTTCAACCAATCCCAACAACCCACATAACATGCCTCTGAGGTTCAAACAAATTCTTATAAATTTGATATGGAATTAATATGTAATAAATTAGATAAAGTGGATATGGTTGCCAAGAGAATGGAGGAGTGGATGGCTGGCAATTCTAGAAACACTTCTAGATCCACTCAGTCCCAGGATTCGGGAATCCATTCTTCGCAAACTCCTACGAGATGGGAGTTTGTGAATCAACTTGAATCAGCTCAACCTTCGAGCCAACACTTCTCGGAACCTTACAGGTTCTAAATTGGGGCCTTTGATCCCAGTTTCTCTGATTCTTACTCTCCATCCTCACCTTATGAAGATGTTCACGCTATACAAGAGAATGTTAGGTCCAACCCGTACTTGAATACTAATAACCCTGGTTGGAGAAATCACCCTAACTTCTCTTGGAAAAACTAGGGGCAACAGACCCAAACTTGACTTGACAACTATGTACTGTAGAAACTCATAGGTTAAGGTCACGTATATACTCAGCTACTCCCGAATCAAGCCAATCATCCACGTGGAATGCCTCACAACCTGCAGGGCAAGCTGATTTGAACCTGAGGTTCGTATAAATTTAAGTTCAATGCTCCAACTCACATAGCAAAGGAAAACTTCGCTGGACACCTGACAATTCGAACTTAATGCAAACAACCAGCAGCCCGAATCTCTACCATCCCAACCCGTACCAAACCCAAGGAATGTACAAAACTGAGGCGTCAGGTCTCAAGGGTTTGGTAATGGTGGCGAGCCACAAGCTTAGGCTCATGAAATCTATTAGGCTACCCCAAACCCTCCTAGAGTTAACCAAATACCTACCATGATTAATCAGGAGTCACTTATTTTGCTCAACCCTCAAGGAACAAACCAGCAGTAATATGCCATAGCAAACACCATCACCTTAAGGAGCGGTAGTAAACTCAAGGGTCCCACCCAACCCCAAGTTAATAACCCTAGGACCCTTAATAAGCAATCCAAACTCCTAACCAAGAATGTGATTTATAGAAAAGCTGAGTTTGAATCTAATTCGGGAGTAAGATGTTGTATAGGCAAACAAAAAAAGCCAGAGGAGAAATTAGAGGAAAGAATATCCCTAATGCAAGGATTTAAATTAATAATTACCATACTCCTTACGACTATTGGATCCATTCCCACCTATGTTGAATCTTTACTAAGTTCATATAACAAAAAATGTAAGGCGGAATCTAAAAGCATTAGGAAGGTAGTTTTGTTAGACAAAACCAGTTTATTGATCTTAAACAATCTACCCCCTAAGAAGTAGGACCCGAGAGCCCCGCTTATTTCTTGTACAGTAGGTAACATTACTTCTAACTGAGCCCTCCTTGACTTGGGTGCTTCCATTAATGTGATCCGTACTATACTCTATAGGAAACTTGGTCTAGGGCACCTAAAACCCACTGACATAACACTATAGTTGGCTAACCGATCAATTACAACACCTAGGAGTCTTCTGGAAGAAGTGTTTGTCAAGGTCAATAATTTTCATTACCTTGTGGACTTTATGGTCCTTAACATAGAAGCACCGAGACAGCTCAACCATACCCTAATCATTTTAGGAAGACCTTTCTTAGTCACAACCAAGGCAAAGATTAATTGTGAATTGAGAGATATAGAGATTACCTCTGGGAATCATTTTAATATTTTTGAGGCATCAAAGAAAAATAAAATTAATTGTTGAGGAGCTTGGCAGAATAGAGGAGGTTATGGCCATACACACCATAGAAAACCACCTAATGGTCAATTCAACCCAAACTCAGGGAGATAATCACGAGGTTGCAAGCATGATTGAGGATAGCAATGATTTGCAACCAACGTTGAAAACTCAGGATAAGGATTCTACTTACAAGAAAAATATTCATGAACCCAAAAACTTGTTGGAGGATTTACCTAATCAATAACAAACCCAACAAAGCCCTTGTCCTGAATTACTAAAGTTTGAGGATCAATCAATGGGTGAAAAACACAAAGATAAAGATGGTTGGATCCGTTACCTACAGCTTGCGATTGAGAAGGAATTTCTGACTTGGGGAGCAACTCTTAGGAAACCTTACCTAACCCCTGAAATCAGCATAAGCATCCTAGGGTCTAAACCTATACTACCCTTAAGAACCCCTAGCACCTTCCAAAAGCTTCATAATCCTCTTCCTCCCAACCATTACACAATTCCTGCGACCACCCAAACCTCTTATATGCTCATCCAAGAAAACACCTACTGGGGCCCATTTGGGCTCTTCGTACATCACCAACTTGCCACTTTTCTTGACTATTTCTTTGGTAAGCCCACTCTCATCTACCGAGACCCATATCTTAGGACCTGGAAAATCAACTTTAGTGGCCACAAGTTCTATAATTCATATCTATGGACTATGCCTACTAAAGGCACTAAACTCAGCGCGCTGTATAGTCTGAAAATATTCGGGAACTAATAGAATTTTCCATGAAAAGTCAGGTGATATCATTCTTACCCTCCCTCAAAAAAGAAAAAGATATCATTCTTACCCTACTCCCTTATGCTTTTGGATATACAATTAGGACATTGCATTAGATAGGTATGGCGGGTGGATATGTTTATTCCTGATTTTTTTTTATCAGTTCCATGAACTCTTTTTCATTTGTTATTAAAAAAAAATCAAAAAGACCAAAAAAGAATTATACTTAGACTCTTCAGGTTTATGGGCTTAATTGACCTGGGTGTCCACTAAAATGTGGACCTGTTTCTCGAGTCCTTGCCAATTTAGAATATATCCTAAATGGTTAAATAAGTCGGGATGATAAGTATATGACTTATCAACCTGCCCTCTGAGTTGAGGGGACTTAAAGTCTAAGCATCTACACAATTCTTGTACTGACTTATTTTTGGGCGATCTTAATGGAAATTAGGTACTAATAAATGAACTAGGATGGTATGGCTAGCACATTGCTGTGAGTAACCACTCATAGTCAGGTGCCCAGAGCCCAACCACGCAACATAATCTCTTTGGCTATTACCTTTAGGTAAATCTTAGATTAAGGAAGTCACCTGCTTAAAAAAAGAAAAAAAATAGAGAAGCACCAAAAAGAAAGAAAAAAATAATGAAAAATACAAAAGGAAGGAAAAAAAAGCCACAATTCACTACACGGGTACAGCTAGCAAGTTGCCGTGGGTAACCCTTGTTGGAGGGATTTAGATAGGAGTTTAAGATGTCTCGTTGTAATAAAGTCTCCTAAATAGCTCTTCAACAAATACAATTTATAACTCGAATATCTAAAAATGAAGTCCGAGGTCGAACACAGGGAGTAAATAGGAATTCACACACTAATCTCAATTAAAATCTAAATGAGCACAATAAATGAAGCATTATAAAGATATTCAATGAATATTAATCTATCACATTAAGTATTCAATGAAGATTGAAACGGATCGTGGGCAACCTGGTTTTATTGTTATAGCGTTGTAGTATAGCCAGTTATTGCCAACATTTCAAATATAATTTTTTTTTACTCGGAAAAGAGTTCCCGAGGTCGAACTCAGGGAGCAAGTTGTATTCTAGAGATATACATGTTTCTTTTACAAAAATAAAGAAAGAGAGAGAGAAAGAATTTATTGTCTTCTTTTCTCTTTGTTTTCTCCTCGTCTCAGATCTTCTTCTTCTTTGTCTGCAGAGGTGATGTTCTTCTTCTGCAGTGGTGATGCTCTTCTTCTTCTTTCTTCTTTTCCTTTTCCAGTCAGGACGTCGCCCCTCCTTCATTCTTCTTTTCCCTTCAGGACGTCGTCTGATTTCCAAATCAGACGACTTAAACTGCCTGTTGCTACAGTGTCTCCCTCAGCTTCCTTCTTCTTCCGCGGTTCTTCTTCTTCACCCGTGCCTGCACACTTCAGAGCTTACGTCAGAGGACAAAACCTACTCTACCCTCTCCCCCCGTGTCTCTCTCTCTCTCTGAAACCACTCTTGGGAAAGCTCTCCCAGAGCTGCCGGGTTATCGGGTTCGGGTCGCGCCCGGGTCCAGGCCCACCGGCGTGCGTGGTGGGCGAGGAGTGCAGGTCAGTCTAAGTCGGGTCGGGTCAGGTCCGCGGGGCGTGAGCGCGGACGAGACCGGGTAACCGGGCGGGTGAAGGGGACCTCACCCCGTGTGCTGAGGCAGTAAGGCTAATGCACAAAATCAATTTAAACAGTGAAAAGGTTGTGAGGCTTACCGATGTGGGACTAAACGGAGACCTCTCCTCGCGTGCGCCTGCTGGGAGACCGCGGCCTAGCTTCTGCAGCTGCGGCTTCGATTTGCGTAGGTTGCTGGCTGGCTGCCTTCGCAAGACTCCCCGTAATCCGCAGCAGCTGGAGACCTGGAGTCCTCAAGCCTGGAGCGCGGGAGAAGCTGCTTCAATGTGCGTTAATGGCGGTCGAACCTCAAAACCTGTCGGACGCGAATATGGCCTCTCGGCCTGATCAAACCACTGGGGAACCTTCGCCGTGGCACGGCGAAGGTGAGGAGCTGCGCGGCAAGCCGCAAGGTGGTGTCTGGCGGCAGCCCTAGGTTGGACTGCAACCGGAGGAATGGGTTTGTTCGGGGGAGCGTTACGGAGGTGTGGAGTGGCAGTGGAGGGGTGGGGGGTGCTCAGTGTGATGAGGCGGAGGTTCGGTGAGGGTCGGAGAGGTGTGTGAGGCTGTGGAGCGATGGGAACATCTCGCCGGAGGGTGGCCGGAGACGAAGGGGGTGACGATGGTCAGGGTCGGTCGAGGGCTTAATTGAACAAATTGAAACCGGGGAAAGAAAGAGGAGAGGAAGGGAAGTAGTTCTAACTTACTTGCAGGGACGAAGGGGGAGCAGTAGGGCGACAGTCGTATCGACTGTCGCCGGAGAAGAAGATGCTCAGGGAAGGAGGCGGCGGCGAGCAGAGAGCCGGAGAGGCGCCAGCTGGGTGCGGCGTGGCGCGGGAAGAGCAGGGGAGGAAGTCTCTGCTGCTGGTATTGCGGCAGAGCGAAGAGGAGGAGGGGGAGGAACCGCCGGAGCTGGTGAGCGTCTGCCGGAGAGAGAAGAGAGGAAAGTTGGGGATTTTCTCCGTCAGATCCGAGCTGCCCCGGTCTGTGGAGCAACGGGGGGTATTTATAGGGATCAAAACAGGGAGGGAGGCGGAGGGAGACGACGTGTCTCCCTCGCCGGAGGATGGCCGGAGACGAAAACCCATACCGTCCGTGCGTTCGCACGGCCGGTATGGTGGGCTACAGCGACCAGGGGGGTGTCCCTGCGACGGCTGACAACGCAGGGCACCCCTGGTTTACTTGCCAGGCTTTCCCCCTCACCCTGCGCGGCGCCATGCTCCGCGCAAGGTCGCCGGAGCATGGTGCTGGCCGGTTTTGCAGGGGGGACCTGAATGCAAAGAACGAAGGAGAGTTAGGGGCCAAAATGCGACGGTTCAAAAGTTGAGGGCCAAAACGTAAATATATGAGGACCAAAGTGTAAAGTCGGTCAAGGAGGTTTCTTCTTAGGCTCAAGTTTTTATACATGATTAATTAGGACCTAAGGAATCTGATGGTGAATTTTATTTCTATATTAAACCTTGTTTGACCGGTCAATTTATGCGAAAACCCAGATTAAGTTATTAATTGGGCATGGTTCTCAATGTAGGTCAACATGGGTTCTGAAGGCCAAATTGAAGGTTCTAAACCCTAGAGATTATTTTTCTATGAATTTTAGAGGGTTTATTCTATTTTTACTTTGCCTCGAACCTCGTGAATTGAAGTGGGTTGTTTTAGGATTACAAATTATCATTTAGTTCCTTGGAATTGCTGTAGCCCTTGCTAGATCATCTCATCCCACTTTTATTCTTATTAAGTTGCTTTGACCTATGTTTGGACCCTGAATTACCCTGTATGCAGATTATACTGGTAAAATTGCATTTTTACCCCTTATGACTTGTTTTCTCCTTAAACTCAGAATTCTCTGAGTTAAGCCTTTCCTTGAGTTATGTAGGAGATTTTATCCTTTGTATTGGGTCAAAATGAGCTAGTTATGGCTCATGATGAGGTTCTCATCAAAGATCAATGTATATAGAGACAAAAAGATCCTAGAACAAAATAATGGTAATTTAGATCAAAAAGTATTAGCGTAAGCACATGTATATCAATTACTCAATAATGTCAAATAAATGAACAGTACTCAGACGTTTAATATAAGAATCAGACGACTTAACCAAGCCTTGCTACAGTGCTCTTTTTCCTCTGTTGTTCTGCTCTCTTCTCTTGGCTTCTTCTTCCTCTTCTGCCTTCTCTGTAGCCTTTCCTCTTCTTTCTTTTCCTCAAGGCTCCTTCGCAAGCTAAGTGTTAGCCAATGCACAGAGGAGAAAAACCCTCCCCTCTCCCACTCTCTCTCTTTTCCTTCCTTCCCTTCCTCTTCCCTCAAAGCCAGGCTACAATCGGGTATACGAATCCGGGTGACCAGGGTTGTGTGTGTGGGGTCGCAGCCGAGGTGTGTATAGTTAGGCAGGTCAAGTCGTGTGCAGGTGAGCAGGGACCTCACCCCCAATCTGTTCTTGAGGCAATAAGCTGTGAACACAAAATCAATTTATTCGTAGTTGACGCCTCTTCACTTTCTGATGTGGGACTAAACCACGTCCTTGACATGAGCCGGATGCGTTTGTCTAAATAGGTCGTTGTAGCTCGCATTCTCAACGTCGATTTTAAATGTAAAAATGGATGTGAGTCTGAGTGTCAAACACAAGGAGACGTGAAATCAGCTTTTTCTGTCACTTAGTTGTCATGGAAATGGTGGGTTTTGCTTGTGCATGAGAAAACGTGGGAGAGAAAAGAGAATAAGAGAGAGAGAGAGTAGGGTTAGAGTCTTTTGATCACAACATTCATGCAAATCAAGATAAGAGAAACCCGGTAAAAGGAGAGAGACAATAGCTATATAAGAAACGACATCATTTAACATGCAACTTGAGTTTTACAGGTACAACAATAGCTAAATCTTAAACAAAAGTAAAGTAAAGCTAGAGTCAAGGGAGAGAGAGAGAGGGGAGAAGGCGAGGCAGCCATGGTGGTGCAGGAGGGCTCTGTCGACGGCTCGTTAACTCCGGCAAGTACAAAGTGTGCTAAGGGAAGCTAGGAGTGGGGTAGAAGGTTGCAAGTGTATTCAATGCCTTTACATGAGTAGTTGGAGGGGGTTTATATAGGAAGAAGGGGTTTCTAAATTAAGGGCTTCAGCGACGTCCAGGATGTCGCTAAAACTGCCCCAGAAATGTCTGTGAAGGCCCCTGCCTGCCGGTCTTCTGCGCACGCCTATTCTTCCTCCCGCATGATCCGTGTGTGTGCCTTGAGGGCCGTTCGATCAAAGATTGGACGACTGAGATTGCACGTAGAGCGAGCTTGCAGATTTCCTACTGAGACGTGCACGCTCGATCGCTTGCATTTGTGGGTGCCACGTAGCGCTATCTTTGTTGTCGGCGTGCTCATCAACGGTCCAATTTCTCTCACACGTGCCTTTGCCTCGGATTTGATACACTGTACGGTTCGATCATACGTCGGATGCATAGGGAAGGATCATCGATCGCTGCGTTGCATTCTGCGGATGGTCGGGGGAAGAATCTGCGCTCGGCTGCTGCCGACCGTTGGATGAAGATCTAACGATCGGATCTTCGTGCTGGGTCTCGACGATGGTAGAGAGCGAGGGTGATGCATGGCTCTCAACCGTCCGATCAAAGATCGGACGACTTAGAGTGTCTCTCCGTGAAGCTATGCAGTGAAGGCGTGCTACGAGAGCCATTCCCGGCTGTCCGATCAAAGATCGAACGGCTGAGATTCATCCTACAGATGATGGAGGAAGCGGGGAGGTGGCTTGTACGCACTAATCTTGTGCCACATGGCAGCTTTGTGGCCGTTGATCATCAGATCAACAGTCAAAACTTCTTGGGCTAGTTGCGGGAGCTTCGGATGTCGAATTTGGTCAATTTTAAGTCCGTTGGACTCCATTCGTCATTCTGAATCCATCCATCTGAGGCCTGTTTTGACATAAACTTGTACAAATGTCCACTAACATTGATTTATAAGCAATCTCAATGTGCAATGCATGTAATGCTCCCATACCTATTTATGATGTGTTATTTGTGCATGTTACCCTTAAGATAAACCCTGATTGATAGAATTATCACCACAAAATGAAGAGTTATCATACCCCCATGCTCATTGCTTGTTATTCCCTAGCAAGGTTCATCCTAGCCATTATTCTCAGTCAGAATTCAAGAATTGATTACTTAGACATTTTGTTACTTGTCAACAGGAGGAAATATACTAAGAGCCTGATCAACAGAGATTAAATAGTGCCTAGGTGTCTGCCAAAATATGAATCGCCTGAATCCTTGAATTAAGGCATACATATATATATATATATATATATATATTTCTTTTTCATCTCTTCTCATATTTTTTGGATTTTTGGAGTTGAGAGTGTGTCGGTAAGTTTTTACGGCTACCCAACCCACCTAAAACTCGAAAAAGACTCTAAGTACTAAGCATCTTGGTGTGAAGATCATGATAGACTCACTCAACGGTAATTCAGACAGACTTCGGATTTCTACGCCCCTATGTGATCGGAAAAGGAAGTGTTTGCCTAAAGGTGTATCTGTCTGATTGGTAGCTTTCTCCCTACTTTTATTTTATTTAGGGTCAACACAAGGGTGTTTTCAGTGTATATCTCCCCGAATTGCTCTACTTCCCCGCTTCTTCCTTAAGTGTTTTGAATTTTTTTTTTGTGCATTTAGTGAGCTGGGCTCTGGGCAACCGGCTAATGGGCTGTTACCCACGATCACTTGCCAACCATACTCGTGCTGTGAAGTGCGGCTTATTTTATTCTTTTTCTTCTCCCCCCCCCCCCTTTAGCAGGTGGCTTCCCTGCTCTCAAATTTACCTAAAGGCAATAAGAGAAAAAAAAGTGGTCCTGTGGCTGGGCTTTGGACAACTGGCCAATGGGATGTTACCCATGACACCTTACTAACCATACCACCCTAGAAGGTTCATTAGTTACCTAATTTCTGTCAGAATCTCCGAGGAGTGAGTCAGTGAAATAATGTGTGCAGATGCTTAGACTAAAAGTCCCTTCGAGTTAAAGGGTGGGTTAATAAGTCGTATACTTATCACCCTATTTTATTGATGAATTAAAATAAATTAAGGTTGCAAGGATTCGAGGCTAAATCCATATTTTAATAGACACCAGGGCTGATTAACCCTGAAGGCCTGACAAGTCTAAGTGTTCAGGTTTTTTTCGTATATTTTCCACTGTTGACAAGTTCCTAATGTCTAAGTTTTGCTTCCTAAATTCATCATTTTTTTTATTTTTTTATTTTATTCTATTCAGACTAATAAAATGAACTCAGAACATGCAAATGACCACCCCCCCATGCTTAAGTTGGACAATGTCCTCATTGACAAATAAATGGATGCAAACGGGGTTCAGAAAGAAATCACCTGAGTGATGCTATGTACTAGATCAGTCTGAATCTTCTAGGTTTCCTCCTAGGAAGTGCTGAGTTTAATGCCTCCAGCTGGGCGATGCTTCATGTCAACCCTCAATGAGGGTGACAACCTTCTTTGGGGGAACCTGGGCAAGGAAATGCTTTAATCTCTGACCGTTTACCGTGAAGGTGTGCCCAGTGTTCAGATCTGCAATTTCAACTGCCCCATTAGAAGAAGGTTTGACCACCCGATATGGTCCTGCCTACTTGGATCTAAGCTTCCAGGGAAAAATTTTAAGTCGGGCATCAAAAAGCCAGACTTACTGGTTAGGCTCGAAAGTCTTTATATGGATGAGTCGGTCGTGGATGGCTTTCATCTTTTCCTTGTAAAGTTGAATGTTTTCAAATGCGTCCTGACGAATTTCCTCGAGCTCAGAGAGTCGAAGCGTCCTCTATGCACCAGCTAACTGAGAGTCCATGTTACACTGCTTAACAGCCTAGTAAGCCTAGTGTTCCACTTTGACCAGAAGGTAGCAAGCTTTGCCAAAGACCAGGCGATATGGCGACATGTTGATAAGTCCAATTTATTGGACATTTATTTGGTTTAAGTATATATGGAATACATTTCCTTATAGTTTAATGACCTAAGCTAAGTAGTAATTAATCTTATCTTATGAATATTTTTGTATCTGCTTTGCATTCTAATACATACATTTATACTTCTTATTTGATATGTGCATGCAGAGAGAAAAAAATAAAAGTATAATAGGTGGATGGACATGAATTAGCATTTGAAGGAGGGTATGCCCATAATTGTCCCTCACCGCCGCTCCCTCTGCCAGCGTTCAAATCCAGCGGTTGCGCATGCGAAGGAGGAGGCAAGCATTATGGATCTGGAACTTTATCTCTTCAGGGGTTTGAGGCATGAGGCTCCCACCCTCTCCACCATGAAGAGAGCATTCACCGCAGCCAGCCACGTGCACTATAAGCCCCTCACTGACCACAGCCAGCTGCACACCCTCTCACCGCTCTCACTACAGCCAGACCGCGCGCGTGCCCACTCACTACGTGCAACCACGCCCGTGTGCAAGGCAGCCGCTCCTCGCAGCAATAGCACCGTGCGAAGAGAACGGCCACACGACCTCCCTACGACCTTCCTCCGTCTCCAGCAAGCAGCCGGTGAAACCCTCTCCTCTACTCCTTCAAGCTTCACCAATAGAGAAGAACCCATTGACCACCGTGAACACCTCCACACAGCCGTCACCACAGCCATCCTTTCGATGCGCCGTTGACTCCACTGCACTCACCTCGACTCCACGAGCTCTGCCACATCATTAGAAATGCCGACGACAGTCCACGGGCATGTGCGGAGAAACCCATCGCCGAAGGTGCATGCATTTAGGAGCGATTGAGCAGCACATTAGATCTCATTGTTGAATTGCGAGCATAGTTGCACGAAGATTGCTGGAGGCAGGTACACCTTTCTAATTTTTTGCATCTAGCTCCTGTTCACACATTTGCATTAGGGTTAAAATTCAAGACCACAAAGCTGAGTGAAATTATTTAATTCAGTGGTCGCCTAACTGCAATTGGGACTGATAATCAGATTTGACCTTAAAACCAAATCACACTTGATCTGATTCAAAGGGACTTGTCTGCGTTTTCAAAATAAAAATGACTTGCTGTGTGATGCACACGTCTGGCACTAAGCATGCACATTAGGCACCACACTAAGGCTCGATCCCTTAAGGCTATAGGCACCGATCTCTTTATCGATGCAGACCCTCCTATCGTGCTTTGTGGTGGTGGTACTATCTTTTGACCAAGTGTTTTGATACTTCACGGAGGGGGACACCCCTTAAAGGAATAAAAGGGTAGTTAAGAGGCACCACATACGCATCACCTCAAAGGAAGGGTTCGCCCTACTTGCATCCCTTTGTTCTTCCTTGGAGTAACTTCTCACTTGATCACCTGGGAGTATCATCTAAGCAAAGTATAGGTCCTAGGGCACTCGAAGGTTGAATTAGGTCACGTAATTGCAATGAATAACTTGTTTGGCCATCTATATCAACCAACTCTACCTCTGCAACAAAGAAGGTTAAGATCTTAAGTCATCACCCCTCTTATACCACTTACGTGGGAACAGAGGGATAAGCCTTGACCTTTCAACCTATCTTTGGAGTGGAGGTTTCACTTAATCAACAAGAACTTGAATTGTGACTGATATTGTATGCTTGGTAGATGCTCTCTTAAGTGTAGTTTAGTGTTTGATCCTAAGCCTGAGAGAATTCTTAGGAGAGCCCACCAAGGAGAGAAAAGAGAAGACATGGTTGATCAAGGAGCAAATCAACAAAGGACCCTGAGGGACTATTTTATTCCAACCAACCAACCCGCTCAAGCACTAAGACGACTGGCAGGGGATAATCTATATGAGATCAAGAGCAGTACCATATCTTTGTTGCCCTTCTTTTATGGTGCTACTAGGGAGGACCCCTACCGACATTTGGAGGAATTCACTGAGGTCTGTTCCACGGTGAAGCTCTAGGGCTTTACTGATGAAGCCTTGATGAGGACTCTATTTCCATTCTCCCAAAAGGATAAGGCTAAGCACTGGTATCATACCCTCGATGCAAGGGTAAATGATTGGGTCACCCTTAAGGGAGAATTCTTGAAAAAGTATTTTCCTATGAGTAAGATCAACCATTACAGAAGAGAGATTATGGGTTTTACTCAACAAGAAGAGGAGCAATTCCATGAGACTTGGGAGTGCTTTAATGACCTTCTTAGGTTATGCCCCCACCATCAGGTGCTAAGATGGTAGTTGGTCGAAAGGTTCTATAATGAATTATCTGAAAGGCATAGGCAAACCATCGATGTAGCCTGTGCAGGAACCTTCATTACCAAAACTGAGGAAGCCTGGGCATTATTTGAAACATTGAGTGACAACTCCATACATAGGTCCTCTACCTATCAAGAAAGAAAACCATCAATCTTACAAAGGAAGATAGAGGCCCATGAAACCAGGGCTACTCAAGATTTGGCTTATCAGATTCAATTATTGAATAAAAACTTTGATAGGCTTTTACCAAACCCCGGCATGAACCTACAAATAGCCTCTATCTTTCAGGCTTCAAGTGAATGCTCCATTTGCCAAAGCACAATGCACGCCACTGCGGAGTGCCACCAGGAAAATCAATTCCCTGAGTTGATTCAGGCCGACTTGAATGCGGCCCAAGGTTTCTGCCCACCTCCTCGCAATAACCCTTATTCCAATACCTATAATCCAGGGTGGCGGAACCATCCAAACTTCTCTTGGAAGTAAGGTGATGCTTCTAACTCAAGGAATACAAGACCCCTATCTCCCCAACCCATATACCAACCATCCTATGAAAACCCTCCTCAGAATAAGCCCTCTGAGATGGATGAACTTAAAGCCATGATGAAAGTGATGCAAGAGCATCAGAATATGGTCATCCAATCTCAGAATAAGATGATTACTGATACGCAATCCCAAATTGGTCATCTTACTGAGGCAGTTAGGCAACGTGATCTGGAGAAGCTGCCTAGCTCTTCTGAGGAGAACCCAAAGGGCAAGGGGGTCGTATTCAGGGAGCATGTCCAAGCTATGACCGTGCTAAGTGGAAAGAAAATTGACAAGCCTGATAACACTCCTACGATTATGTCTCAGAATTCCCCTCTTACACCCGACACGACTTCCATCTCCACCAAGGAAAAGCCACACTGCTCTCCCTCGCTTGAAATCACCCACAATGAGGATGTCGTCCTTCCACTACCCCTCTCCTGCCATGACGACCCCTCTACCCAGAAGCCGAGGGTACCCTATCCAAAGCGCCTATCTGCTCCTAAGGAATCTTCTGTTGGCTAGCTTGGAGCCAAGGATAGGACGGGGGAGATTATGGACACTTTTAGGCAAGTCCAGATCAACTTGCCTCTGTTGGAAGATATCAAACAGATCCCGTCCTATGCCAAGTTTCTAAAGGACCTATGCACTCAGAAGTGTCGATCTAGGAGACAGGTCCAAGCCAAAATCATCCTGCCAGACCATGTTAGCTCAGTTCTCCAACATGGAACACCCCCCAAAATGAAAGACCCAAGGGCCCTGTATATTTCAGTGGTTATAGGTAACCAACACATTGACGAGGCTCTGCTTGATTTAGGGGTGGGGATGAACATTTTATTGAGCTCTGTTTACGACCTTTTGGGAGGAGGTGAGTTATAACCTAGTCTAGTCATCCTCCAGGTCGCAGACAGATCACTTAAGATACCTTGGGGATTACTGGAAGATGTCCTGGTGAGAGTGGAGGACTTCTTCTTCCCTGTTGACTTTCTTGTGCTAGATACTGACCCTTCTAATAAGCCCACCAAGCCATCCATTATTTTAGGATGCCCCTTCTTAGCCACAGCCAACGCCTCTATCAATTGTAGTTCAGGGGCACTTAAAATGGGCTTTGGGAACAAGAAGATCCGGTTGAATGTTTTTGATACCTACAAGCAATCCGGATTTGAAGATTGTTCTTAGATTGAGGTTGTTGATGAAATAATTGAGGAGACTACTCCAGCACTCTTATGTAGAGATCCCCTTCAAACGGTCATATCTAAGGACCATCCTCTGACTATTGAAGAAACTAAAGGGAAAATACCTGAATTAGAAGAGTTGCTGGGGATACACACGGAGTCTCTGTCCCCACCCTGGATCGTGAAGGTAGACCCGCTATCGAAGGCGGGGACGTATCAACTTAAACCCTCAATCCAAAAGGCTCCTGAGTTGGAGTTGAAACCCCTCCTAAGCACATTGAAATATGCTTTCCTTGGCCCTACTGACACGCTCACCATTATTATCTCGTCTGTATTATCTGAATCGCAGGAGGGAGCTCTACTTGAGTGTTTACAAAGGCACAAGGAAGCAATTGCCTAGTCAATTGCTGATATTAAGGGAGTTGATCCCTCCCTTTGCATGCATCATATATACACAGACGAGTCTGTGAAACCTTTCTGAGACATGCAGAGAAGGCTCAACCCCAATATGCGGGAGGTTGCTAAAAAGGAGACTCTAAAATGGCTAGATGCAGGGATTATTTATCCCATTTCAAATAGTAATTGGGTCAGTCCTATACATGTGGTGCCCAAGAATGTAGGAATCACTATGGAAGAGAATGAACAGGGAGAGTTGGTGACCACTAGACCCTCAACTGGTTGGAGGATTAACATTGATTACCACCGTTTGAACACGACTACCCAAAAAGACCATTTCCCCTTACCATTTATCGATCAGATTTTGGAACGACTGGCAGGGAACAAGTACTTCTATTTTCTTGACGGGTACTCTGGGTATAATCAGATAGCCATTTTTCCTGATGATCAAGAGTGTACCACCTTCACGAGTCCGTATCGCACATTTGTGTTCTGCCGAATGCCATTCAGGTTATGTAATGCTCCTACCACTTTACAACGATGTATGATGGCTATCTTTTCTAATATGATCGACGAGTTTGTTGAAATTTTCATGGATGACTTCTCCATTTATGGCTTGTTGTTTGACCTATGCCTTTCGTACCTTGATAAAGTCTCAACCCGTTGCAAAGAGGCAAAGCTAGTACTTAGCTGGGAGAAAAGCCACTTTATGGTCCAGCAAGACATTGTGTTAGGGCATGTAGTTTCTGAGAGAGGATTAGAGGTGGACACTGCAAAAATTGATTCCATCTCTAAGCTTCCATCGCCCGCCAATGTTCGTCAGGTTAAATCTTTCCTTGTCCATGCTAGATTTTATAGGTGCTTCATTAGAGATTTCAGTAAAATCTCTAAGCCACTCTGCGACCTGTTAGCGAAGGATGTCTCCTTCGATTTTGATGATAGATGTGGTGAGGCTTTCCAAGTCTTAAAGAAAGCCCTTATTACTGCGCTGATTCTCCAAGCACCAGATTGGACCCTACCATTTGAGCTAATGTGCGATGCTTCTAATTTTGCAGTGGGAGTGGTCTTAAGTCAAAGGGTTGATGGCAAACCCCATGTGCTGCATTATGCCAGCAAGACCCTTACGGATCCTCAACAAAACTACACGATCACTGAAAAGGAACTTCTTGCTGTAGTATTTGCTTTGGAAAAGTTTCGGTCTTATCTTTTAGGATCCAAGGTTGTGGTGTTCACTGATCATTCTGCCTTAAAGCATCTTCCTGCTAAAAAGGACACCAAAACTCGCCTAATTCGTTGGACTCTGCTACTCCAAGAGTTTGACCTGGAAATTAAAGATAAGAAAGGAGTTGAGAATGTGGTAGCAGATCATCTGTCTAGGATCCCTATTGAGGCATCAAACCCTGCTGGCGGTATCCAAGAGACTTTCCCTGAAGAGTCTCTGATGGCTGTGGAGGCCAAAACTCCTTGGTTCGCTGACATAGTGAACTATCTGGTCATGGGCATCACCCCTAGTACTTGGGACAAGCAGAAGCGAGACAGGTTTCTTGCTGACACTAAATTTTATCACTGGGAGGAACCCGAGCTTTTTAGAATAGGCCCTGACCAGCTTTTCCGTCGTTGCATCCCTGACAAAGAACAAAGAAGTGTTCTGAGTTTCTGCCATGACCTCCATTGTGGGGGACATTTTAGTGGGAAAAAGACTGCCCATAGGATTCTTCAATCTGGCTTTTGGTGGCCCACACTATTCTGAGATGCACATACATATGTGGGCGCATTTCTACGTTGCCAGCAGACGGGAACCATCGGAAAAAGGGATGAGATGCCCCAGCAACCTATCCTCCCTGTTGAGATCTTTGATATTTAGGGCATCGACTTCATGGGTCCCTTTCCTGTGTCATTCGGATATTAGTACATCCTTGTGGCTATGGACTATGTATCGAAATGGATAGAAGTCATACCCATGCAAACCAATGACCATTCTATGGTCTTGGGTTTTGTTAAGGCTAATATCATTTCTCGGTACGGGTTCCCAAGGACGATCATAAGTGATGGAGGACCTCACTTCAAGAACGTACATTTCACCAGACTACTCCAAAATTTAGGAGTTAACCACATGATAGCCACACCTCACCATCCCCAAACGATTGGACAAGTTGAAGTGTCTAATAAGGAGATTATACGAATTTTAGAAAAAACTGTCAGGCCCAACCATAAGGATTGGTCTAAAAAAGTAAATGATGCTCTTTGGTCTACAGAACAGCGTATAAGACTCCCTTGGGCATGTCTCCTTTCAGTCTTGTCTACGGAAAGGCATGCCATTTCTCATTGAAATCCAACATAAAGTCTATTGGGCTATTAAAAACGTTAACTTGAATTTGGATAAAGCAGGAAAGACACGTATATTAGAGTTAAGTGTGCTTAAGGAGCTTCGTAATGAAGCCTATGAAACTTCTCATGCTTACAAGCAACGTACAAAGGTCTTCCATGATAAGCACATCATTAGAAAGACTTTTAAGCCCAACCAGCGGATCAGGCTTTTCAATTCCAGACTTAAATTATTTCCAGGAAAGCTCAAGTCCCGCTGGGATGGGTCGTACATTGTTATCAATACTTTCCCTCATGTAGTTGTAAAAATTTAGAACCCTACTTCTGGTGCGAGATTTAAGGTAAATGGCCAGCGACTTAAACCTTATATTACTCTTTCATATGGCCAGGTTTTGGACGCACTTCGGCTTGAGGAGCCTTAGCTCCTCCCACTCTCCTTCTCAGGTGATATTCTTCTATGTCTGCATTTTTCCAATGAGGACATTGTCAATCTTAGGCATGGAGGGGGTATAACCTGAGGATGTTTATAGCATTTATAAATATTTGCATACATTTAGGATAGTGATTTATAAAAAAAAAATCTTTTATTTTCTTGAGCTGAATTGGTTAGTCCCTAGCAAAAAATTTATCAAGGAGGTGTCATTTAAGATTTTCTTTTTAAATTGTTTCTTAAGTTTAGAATCCAATACATTTACTTCACTTTCACGTAGACTTGATAATGAATCTTTAAAGAAAATCAATAAACATTTTTAGTCTACTGAACCCTTGGACAGTTAAAAGGGAGTCAGGCATACTATTTTCTATTAGATCCACCTCATATTTGTAAGAAGAAAGTAGAGAGATTACTGCAACGTTAAGTCTAGTGTAAGGACTCTTAAGTTCTAGATAATTAGATGATGATACCTCATAGTTAGCCATAGCTTTCGTTCTCTATTCCTGTGTGAGTACATTGTGTGAATTCCTGAGAGTAACCAAACAAGGCAGATACACAAAGATTGAGTCTTAATAAAACTATGACTATGGTGGATGGCTACGACTATCCTTCATAGAGTCCTCAGCTAAAGGAGGGTAGTAATGTCAAAGGTCAGAAATATGCTTGTCCTATCCATTCCTTCCTGGTGCCGAGAATAAGCACTTCCACCAAATAAGCCACACAATATCCTTTTGACCATCATCATCCCTAATAATGCCTCATGAATAATAGTAAGCATCATTTTGTGATAGTGATAAAAAAAAGCAACAAAAAGAAAAGAAATATTTATATTTAGAAAAATATGAAAAAAAAGAGAAAAAAAAAGAAGGAAAAGAAAAGAGTCCAAGTTTGGGATTTTATCTTCATGTCATTCTTTTCATTATATGTCGATGTTTTTGAGGCAACCACAAAAACACCCATTGTGATCCACCAAATATTACCCTTACCTGCTTTTCAATATTTCTGATCGCCCGAATACAGGCTGAGGTCCTCTAACTTAGTTGTAGGGTTATTAGGACTTTAATTGAAGTGTGAATGCTATGTAAGGCCACCGAATAGTGAGTATATTTGCAAAATCTGGTGAGATTTGTGATCTCAGAAAGAAGGAAAAGAGTGAGCACAAAGGAACATCAAGAGAGCACAATTGTTTAGCCTAGCTCTAAGTTGACTTGTTTGGTAGTATAGAGATCTAGAGTCTGTAGTACTAGATTACATGTAGCACCAGATGAGTGTGTGCCACCAAATATGAATCTATTCAACTCAGTTTCTCCTACCTAAGCCAAAAAGCCGAGGTCAAATAACATATTATTTTCTGCCTTATCCTCGAGGGAAGTAGTTGCCTATCCCAATAGAAATATTTACCAAGGGTTAAGAACGAACTTCAAATGTAAGTTAGCATTTCATTTGGATTCGTTACCTAGACTACAATCACTTCACATTTGTCTAGATCTCTTAGTTTTTGGAATAAGAAAAGGAGAAATCTTTTTGGTTGCTTCCATTGTTTTTCACTTTTTGCTCGAGACTAGCAAAACTTAGGCATGGGAGCATTTAATAAGTCCAATTTATTGAACATTTATTTGGCTTAAGTACATATGGAATACATTTCCTTATAATTTAATGACCTAATCTAAGTAGTAATTAATCTTAGCTTACGAATATTTGTGTATCTGATTTGCATTCTAATACATACATCTATACTTCTTATTTAATATGTGCATGCAGAGAGAAAAAAATAAAAGTATAATAGGTGGCTGGAATGAATTAGCATTTGAAGGAGGGTATACCCATAATTGTCCCTCACTGCCGCTCCCTTCGCCAGCATTCAAATCCAGCAGTTGCACATGCGAAGGAGACGGGCATTGTGGATCTGGAACTTTATCTCTTTGGGGGATTGAGGCATGAGGCTCCCGCCCTCTCCACCGTGAAAAGAGCATGCACTGCAGCCAGCCGCGTGCACTATAAGCCCCTCACCGACCGTAGCCAGCTATGCGCCTTCTCATCGCTCTCACTGCAGCCAGACCACGCGCGCACCCACTCACCGCGTGCAGCCACACCCCTGCACGAGGCAGCTGCTCCTTGTAGTAGCAACACTATGTGAAGAGAACGGCCACACGACCTCCCTATGACCTTCCTCCATCTCCAGCAAGCGGCCAGTCGCACCCTCTCCTCTCCTCCTTCAAACTTCACCAACAGAGAAGAACCCATTGACCATCGCGAACACCTCCACGCAGTTGTCACCACAGCCATTCTTTCGATGCACCGTTGGCTCCATCGCACTCACCTCGACTCCACGAGCTCCACCACATCATCAGAAACGCTGATGGCAGTCCACACACACGTGCGAAGAAACCCACTGCCAACGACCTCCTTCTCGCCATCTGGCGAACTTTGACCACCTCTCGACGTGGGACTACCATCATTGGAACACCCTTTGCGTCCTCGACCTCCTCCAAGCACGGCAAGGCCGACCGTCCTCTCCTCCTCCACATGCGTGCGCCAGTAACAAATCCCCTATTCCTGGCTCAATTAAAATTTACATTGATTGCCCTTGCCAAAGAATGGGATTTTGGTATGAATTATTGTATTACGATGAATTTGTGGGAGGTCCTTCTATTCATGGTTATTTGTGACAATATTAAAGGATTGGAATTACTAGCTAAGGCATTTTGTTTTCTTTCCTCCCATGATGAGTTGATATCAATGGTAATTTATTTTTCTTGAACATGATTTTACGTGGAATTGATATTGGTGATCTTATTGGTTCGATGTCTCCCTATGATGCGACCTGAAGTATGGTATTATTTCAGTATTTTGGTAACTTTGATCGAGGGTTTTCCACTACATTATCTACGACGCAGTATTTTTCTGACAGCATATTTGAAAAGTGAAAATCCTACCGACCACATGCCTATCGGGGTCTTACAAGCGATCCTGTATGCCCACAGGGCATCATCCAATCGTGTGGACCAATCCTTCCTATCAAGTCTCACAGTCTTTTGCAGAATATGCTTAATCTGCCTATTGGAGACCTCAGTCTGCCCATTGGCTTGCGGATGATACGGGGAGGCAATGCGGTGAGTAACCCTATATTTTTTGAGTAGGGCATGGAACTGGACGTGGATAAAGTGACTTTCACCATCACTGATCATGGCCTTCGGTATTCCAAACCGAGAAAAGATGTTTTGCTTAACAAAATCCATGACAACCTTATGGTCACATCTACGAGTGGCAACGGCTTCAATCCATTTTGAGACAGTCTACTGAGACTAAGATGTACTCAAAGCCATTGGATGGTGGGAAGGGGCCCATGAAATCGATGCCCCAAACGTCTAAGATCTCAACAATCAAAATGGGCTTGAGGGGCATCATGTCTTTTCTGGTCATGGTCCCTAAAGTCTGGCAGTGAGAGCAAGCCTTCATAAAGCTATGTACATCCTTGAATAAGGAAGGCCAGTAAAATCCAGACTGCAAAACCTTTGCAACCATCTTCTTCCTCAAAAAGTGGCCACCACATACTTGGTCATGAAAAAAGGATAGCACACTTTGAACTTCTTCCTCCGGAATACACCTCCTAATAATTTGGTCGGCACAGAGGCGAAACAACATGGGATCATCCCAAAAATAATGCTTGACTTCAATTAAGAACTTATCCCATTGCTGTCTAGACCAGCTGTGCAGGGTCTATCCTACTACCAGATAGTTGACAAAGTCGGCATACCAAGGTAGTTTCCTTTCGTTCAAAGCCAGAAGTTGTTCATCAAGAAAGGTATCAGTCAAGGGCAAGGAGGGCCCAATGTGGTCCGGGTGGAGTCTGGACAAGTGATCAACCAGAACATTCTTGGACCTGGCTTTGTCGCAAATTTCCAGGTCAAATTCCTGCAAAAGCAGGATCCATCTGATGAGCCTGGGTTTAGCATCCTTTTTGGCCAACAAATGCCGAAGTCGACGAGCCGCTGACGGAGCCCTTCTCCACCACAGTGGCTGCCTCGCCGTCTTCTCTCTCTCCTTCCCTCTTTATCTTAAGCTTTACTTTACTTGTGTTTAAGCATTTATCTAGTGTTGTAATTATAAAACTAAAGTTGCATATCAAATGAAGTTGTTCCCTATCTAGTTACTTGCCCTCTTTTATGTTTAAGTTGCATGTTGTGAATGAAAAGAATTCTAACCCTATTCGCTCTCTCTCTCTCTTTCTCTCTCTCACTCGCTTTTCACCCACAACTTCTCGCAAGCAAAAATCCGTTATTTCCGTGACATTAAGTGACAAGAAAAATCCAGTTTTCATGCCTCCCTGAGATCGACACTCGGACTCACGTCCATTTCTTCATTTAAAACCGACGTTGCGAGCACAAGCTATAACAACTCTTTTAAACATACGCGTCTTCCCCACGTCAGTTTTTGGCGCCGTTGCCGGGGAGGCAACGGATTTATTTTTTCACTTCCATTTTACATCCATGCTCACATCATCTAATGCCTTGTCTCCTACTTGATGGTTGCAGGAATTCGGCTCTTCGACAGTGAAGCAATGCAACTCATGATGGTAACAAGGAAGTAAGCGCAACAAGGACCGGTCGTGAGTATTTCTTCACCCATGGTTGTTTGCTTGCCTAAAAATCTAAAAAAATTGTAAAATTGAAAAAAAATTGACGTGGTGCATGAGTGCCTGATCCACATCCTTAACACATCACCCAACAAAAAAAACACTCTAACATTCTGAATAATCTAAGATTCTTGGAGTGTTCTTGTTTCCTTTTGAGTGGTGTTTGCGAAGCTACCTTGAATTGACATGGGCCGCACCACTCAACCCAAAAATCGACTCATCTAATAGAAGTTGCATGATCACTAGGATGAGTACATTAGGGTTTTAGAGCCTCTACACAACAAAGGAAATCTACTTTCACCAATTATGTGCAAAACTTGACATGCCCACTGAAACTTATCTGAAAACATTAAGACACGTCAATCCTAAAAGACATAAAAGTAAGGATGAAACATTAAAAGACATCACATCTTAAAAAAATCCTTGCTTGAAAATCATGTTTTGATAGAAGCACACACACACTAGAATTGGAAAACTAAGAAGCACTACCCCAATCAACGCCTCATCACATAACCCTAGCACAAGCACTATCCCAGCCCTTTTAAAATAGAGTAGACGTGCCCTAGGAAGGACTGGGTTAAGTCTCAAGAGGCGTGGTTTTGTCCGCTGGGCACCTGGCTTTCATTCCCTTAGTAGAATCTGGTGACTAGGCTGCGAGGAAGTGTCAAACGACCGCAGTTGTGGGGTCTATGGAACCGGCGGTGCTAGTCAAAGGAAGAACTTTCCCTACAATCCCCTCGTAATCAACCTGGCCAGATTAGCTTTGGGAAGGGGAGTCCAGTGCTTACGGACTTGATCGCCCCTTTGGAGATTTCTAGGTCCCCTAAGGAATACACCATAAGGACTAGGCTTGTTTTCTTGATTATACACACACAACTCTCTCTCATCTGTTCTTCCCTCAATGCCTATCCATCTTACCCAAACTGTCCCCAACATGATTTGTATGCTAACCCAAGTAGACCATGTCCACAACCTACTTGGGCTAACCAACCACCAAGTTGGGGGTACGACCTAGAATATCCCTCTTGGCCCAACTGTCCCAGTTGTGATCAAACCACACCAACCTCTTATTGGAATACACCCAACATATCCACCCAAGGGTATGATTCAAATCGTGGGGCTCCATATTTCGATTCTCCTCACGACGCCTGATCATTTAGGTCTTACCCGCTCTCTAACCACTGTGATGAGACCTACACTCTAGGAGAACACCAAGAACCCTACCCTTCTCAAGACAATAACCAAGAAAGGTCATCTGAATTCAACAACCTTTCCTACTTGACCTTTAGATTGGAAGGAATTCTAGACAAATGGAAATCAAAGAATGATCAGAAATCTGGGCAAGCCCAGGATCATCAACCTTTGATTTGGTCCCCTAATGAAGAATCTGACTGGGAGGAGAACTTAGAACCTTAACTATTCTGGAGTAAGACCAAACAGAGAATGGTTCCTCTTGAAGAACTGGACCCTGAACATGACAGAATAGAGGACCCACCCAAGAACCTAAACCCCAGTATGGATTCTAATCCACAACCTCAACCACATCCTCTTAACCTGGATTTCAAGGAGGAAATCCAAAGGACACCAATTGACACCCTGTCAATTCTTGATAACTTCCAGTAAGAGTTACACAGACAGAATCAAGAATTGGTTAAAGGGCAATAGGCCATGTTGGATATGTTCCAACAATTGGGGGAAGAAGGCCAAAGAAAGCTGTTGCACACAACACCATTCATGGAATTCGTGAAGCAAGGACCTACCATAATCAATTGGACTACACCCAGTCACCCTAATTTGGTTCAGTCCACCATTGATACCCCCCAGGAGTTAGACAACTCAATGGATAAGGTCATTGAGGATTCCTCGGAACACAATTTGGGGAGCATTGAGGACATACATCAGGAGGAAATTGAGAATGTGAGGGGAGATACCTTGGAATCCGAATCTAATCGGCTCGAGAGAAGTGATCCGATGGGAACAACAGCCAACATAGGAGATGGGGAATGGAGTTAGAATTTCAAAGAAATCGATTATGAATTGGTTGGAATCCCCATCACAAATTTGGAGGATGGCCGAGAGAGAATATAAACTAGAGGATGAAATTGGCCCTACCTCTAATGCAACCTCAAACAGTGAATCTGATACAAAAGAAGTTGAAGAGAATATTCTTGAGGTCAAGGGTTTGGAGGGAATGAGCAATGAAACCGTAGTTGTGGAAGAGATGGATTCGTCTTTGGAGAGAGACTGTAGGCTTGATTGTAGGGCTCATTATGAAACTCTTGAGTTTGCTACCTGCCCTACCAGAATAAAGATCCCGCAACCCGAATGCACCGATACACCTTTGACGGATTACAATTTTATGGGGACACAAGCTGAGTATAAAACCTACATCTTTGGTGTCTGGCATGTCGTATTTGGGGTGCGCTCATCCACATCAACTTCTTTGCATGCCCGCAGACTAAGAGAGGATCTAACACGGGCATGCATGATACATCTGCTATAGAGTTCCCACCCCTTAGGAATGGGACTCCACCACAACCTTGTTCGCATCTGTGGACTTCTGATTTTGGGTCTGGCTGATTTTGTACATGCCTCCTTGACCCAAACCATTCCTATTTGTGCACCATGCCCAGCCGAAGGTGTTAAACTCAGCGCTTCCTGGGGGGAAACCCAGAAGATTCAGACTAATCAGGTATTATACGTCACTCAGTTAATATCTTTTCGAACCCCTGTTGCATTCATGTATTTGTCAATGAGGACATTGTCCAACTTAAGCATGGAGGGGTGGTAAATTACATGATTCTGAGCTCATTTAATCAGCCTGAATAAAAAAAAATTAGGAAGAAAAACTTAGGCATTAGAAATTTGTCAATAATGGAAAATAATACGGAAAGAACTTGAACACTTAGAATTTTCAGACCTTCAGGCTTAATCAGCCCTGGTGTCCGTTAAAATATGGATTTAGTTTCAAATCCTTGCAACCTGAAGCTACTCTAATCCACTAACTAAATAAGGTGATAAGTATATGACTTATCAACTCACCCACTAACTCAGAAGGACTTTTAGTCTAAGCATCTGCACACATTTTTGCACAGACTCACTCCTCGGAGATTCTGACAGAAATTGGGTAGCTAATGAACTCTCTAGGGTGGTATGGCTGGCAAGTTGTCGTGGGTAACAGCCCATTGGCAGGTTGTCCAGAGCCCAGCCACGGGACCACCTCCTCTTTATTGCCTCTGGGTAAATTTGAGATCAGGGAAGCCACCTACCAAATAAAAAAAAAGAAGAAAAAAAGAGAACACACTTCACCGCACGAGTATGGCTGGCAAGTGATCGTGGGTAACCCATTAGTCGGTTGTCCAGATCCCAGCTCAGTAAATGCACAAAAAGATCCAAAACACTTAAGGAAGAAGCGGGGAAGAAGAGCAAGCCGGGGAGATATACACTGAAAAATCCTTATGTTGACCCCAAGTAGAACAAACATAGGGAGAAAGCTACTGATCGAACAAATACACCTTTAAGCAAAACACTTCCTCTTCCGGTCACCTAGGGGCATAGAAACCCAAAGTCTGTCTAAATTACCGTTGAGTGAGTCTATCACAATCTTCACACCAAGATGCTTAGCACTTAGAGTTTTGTCCGAGTTTTGGGTGAGTTGGGTAGCCGTAAAAAGTTACCAACACACTCTCAACTCCAAAAAAATCTAAAAATAAGAAAAAATATATATATACATACATTAAAGCAAGGACTTAGGTGATTCATATTTTGGCAGACACCCGGGCACTGCTTAGTCTTTGTAGATTAAAATCTTAGTATATTTCCTCCTATTGACAAGTGACGAAGTGTCCAAGTAATTACTTAAATTCTGACTAGAAATAAAGGCTAGAATAAACCTTGCTAGGGACTAGCAAGGAGTAAGCATGGGGGTATGATAACACTACATCTTGGGGTGATAATTCTATCAATTGGGGTTTATCTTAAGAGCAAAATGCACAGATAACACATCATAAATAGGAATGGGAGCATTGCATGCATCACACATCAAGATTGCTTATAGAACAATATTAATGGCCATTTGTATAAGTACTTGTCAAAACAGGCCTCAAATGAGCGATTGGACCGCACGGATGGATTCAGAACGACGAACGGAGTCCAACGGACTCGAAATCAACTAAATAAGATATCCGGAGCTCCCATTGTTGGCCCAAGAAGTTCTGACCATTGATCTGATGATCAACGGCCATGGGGCCACCACGAGTCAGCCGTGCCGCACCCACAACCGCCTTCATCTCGTGGCGTCATTTTAAGCCATCCGATCGCGCATCGGATGGCTGGGAACCACGCATCCGCGCACCTCTCAGCCGCAACAATAGCAGCCCCCGACCGTTGGATCTTCATCCAACAGCCATCCACGCAGCGACTGCAGCTCACCTCAGTGACAATGCAGCAGGCATAGTGCAGCGGTGCACGCCACACCCTGCACAATGAGACACGAGTTCGAGGCACCGACTGCAGTGCAAATTCGAGGAAGAATGCGCGCGCGTGATTTCAGTCGTTGATGTATGAGCAAGCGGCAGGCAGCGAGCGACGTGGCGTGATCTCGCGCATCCAAAGTCGATGCCAGCGATGACGTGTGGGGCGTGGATGCGATCCATGCGTGCGCCCCACGAGCGACATCAACCGTCCGATCCACAATCGGACGGCCCTCAAGCCGCACACACGGATTGTGCGTGAAGAAGCACGCGTGAGCGCAAGCGACCAACGGGCAGGGTGCTACACCGACAGATGTGGTATGGGTTTAGCGATGTCCCGGATGTCGCTAAAGCCCATACTTAAAATAGAAAACCCTTTTTCCTATATAAACTCCATCCAACCACCCATGGAAGGGCATTGAATCCACTTACAAGTGTTCTACCCCATTCCTAACCACCATTAGCTCTCTTTGTAATCGCTGGAGCCAACGAGCCGCCGACGGAGCCCCTCTCCACCGCTGTGGCTGCCTCGCCGTCTTCTCTCTCTCCTTCCCTCTTTATCTTAAGCTTTACTTTACTTGTGTTTAAGCATTTATCTAGTGTTGTAATTATAAAACTAAAGTTGCATGTCAAATGAAGTTTTTCCCTATCTAGTTACTTGCCCTCTTTTATGTTTAAGTTGCACGTTGTGAATGAAAAGAATTCTAACCCTATTCGCTCTCTCTCTCTCTTTCTCTCTCTCACTCGCTTTTCACCCACGACTTCTCTCAAGCAAAAACCCATTATTTCCATGACATTAAGTGACAAGAAAAATCTGATTTTCACACCTCCCTAAGATCGACACTCAGACTCACGTCCATTTCTTCATTTAAAATCGACGTTGCGAGCGTAAGCTATAACGACTCTTTTAAACATACGTGTCTTCCGCACGTCAGCGGAAGTTTGGAAATCAAATCAACCTTAGCTCGATCTACCTCAATGCCCCTATGCAATACGATGTGCCCGAGGACAATCCCTTCTTGAACCATGAAATGGCTTTTTTCCCAGCTAAAAACCAAGTTAACCTCGATACATTACTTCAGGATTTTCTCCAAGTTGCTCAGACAATGGTCAAACGAGTTCCCAAACACAGAGAAATCATCCATAAAGACCTCCAGGTATTCACCCACCATTTCTGAAAAGATGGCTAGCATGAAATGCTGAAAGGTAGCGAGTGCATTGCATAACCCGAATGGCATACGACGAAATGCGAATGTGCCATATGGGCAAGTGAATGTGGTCTTCTCTGGAGCTTCGAGAGCAATCGCGACTTGGTTGTATCCTGAGTATCCATCCAGGAAGCAAAAATATTTCTGCCCTACTAATTGTTCAAGAATCTGGTCAATGAATGAAAGAGGGAAATGATCTTCTTGGTCACCTCATTGAGCTTCCTATAATCAATGCACACCTGCCATGCAGTAGTGGTGCAAGTGGGGATGGATTCGCCACGCTCATTGGTGACAACGGTGAGCCCGGCTTTCTTGGGGACCACTTGAGTGGGGCTTACCCAGGGGCTATCAGAGATTGGGTAGATGATATCAGCGTTAAGCCACTTGATGATTTTCTTTTTAATGAACTCCCGCATATTTGGGTTTAATCATCTTTGCATTTGACGGGAAGGTTGAGCCCCATCTTCCAGATAGATCTTGCGAGTGCAATAGGTGGGGCTAATTCCTCGCAAATCCGAGATGGTCCATCCAATGGCTGCCTAATGTTCTGATAAGGTCATGGTCAACCTGAGTTCCTGATCCTTGGTTAGATGGGCATTGATAATCACCAGGAAGGTCTGGTTAGGTCCAAGGAAGACGTACTTTAGATTTTCGGGTAGCAGCTTCAACTCAGGTGTGGGTTGAACAACACTCGATGGGTAGGGGAAAGGCGGGAGTTGATCAGCATCAATCTCCTTGAACGGTGGTTGTTGATGGTAATCAGCTCTACAAAGGTCAGCGTGCACAGACGAGGATGGGCTAGAATAGTCGTCACAGGGTTGGGTCTGATGGTCTGATACAGAACTAAGGGTGAGGCATTCCTCAACTAGAGGCTCCACGGGATCGTGCTCCTCAATCCAGTCGTAATCAAAAGACTTAGTCCCCTAAAGATATCCAACTGCATCTTCCTATCTCCGAAGGCTATTTCCATGCATCCTGTGTCACAATCGGTGTTCGCCTTAGCCGTAGCTAAGAAAGGTCTACCTAGGATGATGGGTGTGTTTTGTAGCTGTTCGGGGACTTCCATGTCGAGCACCAAGAAGTCGACTGGGAAGTAGATGTCCTTGACCCAAACAATTACATCCTTGACAACCCCCTTCGGGGTCTTCATAGATCAATCAACCAATTAGATGGTCACAGGTGTGGGCGTCAATTCTCCGAATCCGAATTGGTGATACAGGGTTGTTGGGATCAGATTGATCGAAGCACCTAAGTCCAGGAGCGCTCTATCAAATGTCATGTCCCCGATATTACAAGATATCAGGGGTGCTCCTGGGTATGTTCGTTTGAGCAGAAGGTTGCTTGATATCATGGAACTCGCTTACTCTAAGAGCACGACCTTCATAGGTGTTTGGGGTCGTGGCTTACGCTTCGGCGTACAGGCATCCTTTAGGAACTTAGCATAAGCTGGAATGTGCTTGACTGCCTCAAGGAGCAGGATATTAATCTGAACTCGGTTGAAAATTTCCAAAAGCTCATTTTCCACAACATCTTTCTTTCTCTTCATCTGGTCCAAGCCTTCAGGGTACGGTGTCTGGATTTGAATTGGGTCAGTCTCCAGGTCCTTGGGTGTTTCCTACTCATCTTTAGAGTGAGGTATCTCAGGGAGTAAGGTCATGGGAGGAGTTAGCCACTTGGGATTCTGGGTTTTAGTCCTGCTTCTCAAGGTCACCACATTTGCAGAGGCATTAGGACCATGGGTTGATCCTTGAGAAGAAGAAGAAGCACCAAACCTAGGGGGTGTTTGTGGGGCAAGTTGGACCATGTGGGCCTACAACGGATTGTCTTGGAACCCTTACAAATTAGGGCCTCTGTTAATCACGTTTCGTGGGTTTGGCTGTGGTTGAGAAGAAAGGGATCCCTGTTGTTTACAATCCAACAGTTGGCTCAACTGTCCCTTCACTAATGCCATTTCCTCCTGGTGTTTCTGGTTCATGTCAGCCATCATTTTCATCAAGGTGTCCATTTGATTTTGTGGGGGAGGGGCCACCCTATTCGGATTATAAGAGGGTCTAACCGGTGGACCTTGCTGATAGGAGGTCGGGTTTGGCTGATGGTTTGGCCTGGGCTGGTTCTAAAATTGATTCAATTTCCAGTTCGTCCAAGCAAAGTTTGGGTGATTACACCATCCGACGTTGTAGCTTTTGGAGAAGGGGTCAGGTTTGGAATAACCTTGGATAGCCTGGACATCTTCAAAGATAAAAGGTGCCGAGGGGGAGGGAAGAGAATAATCAGGGGTTGAGGGAGCAAAGGTCCCTCCCTGGAACATGGTCAGGGGATGTTCCAAGTGCATCTAGCTTAGTGGTTGAACTAGGTCGACATTGTGAGCTCCCTTTCTAGGGAGAGAGTCTGTAGTGGGTTCCTAGTCTGGTTCAATAGTTCATCTATCTTCTTATCCACCAATTCCACTCAATCCAACTTCTTGGCAATAATATCCATGTCAACCATTCCAGAATTTGCTTGTACCTCATAAATCCCACCACGGGGTTAACTGGATCGACTGAATTTGGTCATGGAGGCATTGTTGAGCGAATTTTCACTCATAGACTCAAAAAGCTCAAACGCCCTTTCATCATCTTTGTTTAGAAAGTTTCCTCCATGTGAGGCATCAACAAAGTTCCGAAGGTTGATGTCCAGACCGTGGTAGAAGATCTGGGCCAATTGCCACCTTGGAACCTCATGGTGTGGGCCTTTCCTCAACAATTCGTTAAATCTCTCCCATGCCTCATGGAATTGTTCCTCTCCCTGGAGTGTAAAGGTGGTAATGGCTCTTCTGAGGGCATTGATCTTTCCTATGGGGAAGAATTTATTTAAGAATGCATGCCTCAGTTCTTCCCAGGTGGAGATAGGTCTTCCTAAAGTTCTAAGCCAGTGAGATGCTTTGTCTCTCAGTGAGAAGGGAAACATCTTAATCAAAACAATGTCTAAGCTGATGTTCCTGGGCTTAACAATCCGAGCGATGTGGTCAAGGTCATCTAGGTGTTGGAAGGGGTCCTCATTTGAGCTCCCATGGAAGTGGCTTTGAATCAGACTCAGGACATTAGGTTTTAGCTCAAAATCATCTCCCCCATTGGGGACCCTAAGATGTGGTTCGATCTAAATAACAAATGGAACGTAAAAGTCACAGAGGGGCCTAGGTTGGTTCGGGAATTGTGGTGGATCAGGTGGTGGTTGCCCCTGCAGGTTCTGCAAAGGTGGTGGTGGTTGCCCCTATGGGTTTTGCAACCGATGTATGGCTTGCATGATAATGTGGATCTGCTACTGCTGAAGCTGGTGGTTTGCATTAATCTAGGCATGGATAATGTCCATCGTATCTGGTGGAGGTTGGTCCTCAACCTCATCTACTCTAGGTTCGGCCATATCTCTAGCAAGATCAAGTCTCCCCCGAGTTTCCTGTCCCAAAACAAACAGCTCGGGATGAAGTGATCGTCTCCTGTGCATACACTAGAGAAGAACGGGGAGGAATGCGGAGAGAAACAGATGCGAGAAGCGTATATGCTCAAAAAAGCAAACAAAACTAGTCCTTAGAGTGTATTCCTTAGGAGACCTAGAAATCTCAAAAGGAACAATCAAGTCTGTAGACACATAACCGCCCTCCCCAAGGCTAATCTGGCAAGGTTGATTACAAGGGGATTGTGGGGAAGGTTCTTCCTTTGGCTTGCGTTGCCGATTTCGTAAACCCCACAACTGCAGTCGTTTGACACTTCCCCATAGCCTAGTCACCAGATTTTACTAAGGGAATGAAGGCTAAGTGCCTAGCAACTGAAATCACGTCTTTTGAGACTTAAACCAATCCTGCCAAGGGCACGCCTACTCTATTTTAATGAGGACTTAGGTCAGTGCTTGTGCTCAAGACATGTGATGAGGCATTGATTGGGGTGGTGCTTCTTAGTTATCCGATTCAAATGTGTGTGCACCTAACAAGAGATGGTTTTCAAGCAAGGATTTAAGATGTAGTGTATTTTAACGTTTGTCCTTTAATGTCTTTTAGGGTTGAAGTGCTTTAGTGTTTTCAAATAAGTTTCAAGTGGGCACGCCAAGTTTTACACACAACGGGTGAGGGTGAATTTCCCTTAGAGTGAGGAGGCCCTAGAAAAAAACCCTAATGTTCTCACCCTACTGTTCATGCAATCTACCAGGTGATTCGATTTTAATGTGAATGACGTGACCCAAGTCAAGTCATGGTGGCTTCGCAAACATCACTCAAAAAGAAAAAGAACACTCCAAAGAGATTGTCTTTAAGAATGTTAGAGTGTATTTTTTTTATTGGTGATTGTTTAGGATGTGGATCAAGCAATCATTCACCATGCCGATTTTTTTCTGATTTTAATTTTTTTTTAGATTTTTTCAGGAAAGCAAACAACCACGGCTAGAGCGATACGCACAACCAGTCTTTCCTGCGTTCACTCCATCTCCACCGTCACAAGTCATGCTCCTTTGTCGCCCAAGCATCGAGTTCCTGCAATCAATCTAGTAGAGGGAGAAAATGAGTTAAAAGATGTGAGTATGGATGCAAAATGAAAGTGACAAAATAAATCCGTTGCCTCCTTGGCAACGACACCAAAAACTGACGTGAGCCGGACGCATTTGTCTAAATAGGCCGTTGTAGCTTGCGTTCGCAACATTGATTTTAAATGTAGAAACGGATGTGAGTTCGAGTGTTGAACACAAGGAGGCGTGAAATCAGCTTTTTCTGTCACATAGTTGTCATGGAAATGGCGGGTTTTACTTAGGCACGAGAAAATGTAGGAGAGAAAAGAGAGAAAGAGAGAGAAAATGTAGGGTTAGAGTCTTTTGATCAAAGCATTCATGCAAATCAAGATAAGGAAAACCCGGTAAAAAGAGAGAGACAATAGCTATATAAGAAGCAATATCATTTAACATGCAACTTGAGTTTTACAGATACAACAATAGCTAAATGCTTAAACAAAAGTAAAGCTAGAGTAAAGAGAGAGAGAGAGGGGGTCAGAAGGCAAGGCGGCCACGGCGGTGGAGGAGGGCTCCGTCGGCGGCTCGTCAACTCCGGCGAGTATAAAGTGTGCTAAGGGAAGCTAGGAGTGGGGTAGAAGAATTGAAAGTGTATTCAATGCCTTTACATGGGTAGTGGGGGTTTATATAGGAAGAAGGGGTTTCTAAATTAAGTAGGGGCTTTAGCGATGTCCAAGACATCGCTGAAACCACCCCAGAAATGTCGGTGAAGGCCCCTACCTGTCGATCTACCGTGTGCGCCTATTCTTCCTCCCACACGATCCGTGTGCATGCCTTGAGGGCCATCCGATCTTCGAGATTGCGCGTGAAGCGTGCTTGCAGATCGCTTGCTGAGATGCACATGCCCGATCGCTTGCATCTGTGGGTGCCACGTAGCGCTATCTCCACTGTCCGGACGCTCATCGACAGTCCAATTTCTCTCGCGCACACCTTCGCCTCGGATTTGATATGCGGTGCGGTTCGATCCTGCGTTGGATGCGCGGGGAAGGAACGTCGACCACTCGCTGCGTTTTGCGGATGGTCGCGGAGAAGAATTTGCACTTGGCTGCTGCCGACCGTTGGATGAAGATCCAACGGTCGGATGTTCATGCTGGGTCCCGACAATGGTAGAGAACGAGGGTGATGTGCGGTGAAGGCATGCTATGGGAGCCGTTCTCGGCCATCCGATCGAAGATCAAACGGCTGAGATTCATCCTGCGGATGATGGAGGAAGTGGGGAGGTGGCTTGTATGCGCTAATCTCACGCCACATGGTAGCTTTGTGACCGTTGATCATCAGATCAAGGGTCAAAACTTCTTGGGCTAGTTGCGGGAGCTCCGGATGTCGGATTTGGTCGATTTTACATCCGTTGGACTCCGTTCATCGTTCTGAATCCGTCCATGTTGTCCGATCGCTCATCTGAGGCTTGTTTTGACATGAACTTGTACAAATGGCCATTAACATTAATTTATAAGCAATCTCAATGTACAATGCATGTAATGCTCCCATGCCCATTTATGATGTGTTATTTGTGCATGTTACCCTTAAGATAAACCCCAATTGATAGAGTTATCGCCACAAAATGTAGAGTTATCACATATGCATATGTGTTGCCTTGGCTAGCCGACTCTCCTCTAAAAAAACTTTCAAGTCATTGTCCTTATCAAATTGAGTAATCTCTGGTAGTGCGTTGTTCTTCTTCCATATCTTCCCTAATCTGCTTCCTACAAGTCCTTAGAAACAATCACAATTCTCGTAATTTATCCTCAAGTCTAGCAACCATTAAACCATATGCTTGTATGGATCACCATTTATCCTCCACCTACCTATTGAACCATCTTCCAGAAGCCAAGATCTATCAAATTTGAAATATGTCTCATGTTGTCGCTCCTCATTCGATTGCCATAGCAATGGTGTATGATCTATAAATGGCCTCTCCAACGATCGCACATCTACCAAGGGGATGGTCCCTGCCAATTCGACATTGGCAAAAAATCTATCAATGTGAGACATCTGACTTGTAGAACCTCCATGTGTAGGCACAGGAGATTGGCCATAAATCCATAAGGCCATGCATCGACACAAAATCTCCAATGCTTCAAACCCCTAATCTCTCCTCTCCCTTTCATTTGGTCTGTCCTCTGCATGCAAAGTGACATTGAAGTCTCCCCTTGTAAGACAAGGCCATCCTTGAAACTTCTCATCCACCTAAGTTAAATCTTCTCGCAGTTGGGGTTGCGTACCCTCATCATTTAGGCCATATACCGCTGAAACAACAAGCTTAAGGCTGTCTCACTGCCTCATCAATTGTATTGTCACCACATGAGCACCCATTAAAGAGTCTTCTAGGTTAAAATTATCCTCCCTCCAACCAGTAATAATCCCTTCGGATCTGCCAATTGTGTTGATGGTGCATTATCCTTTCAAGAAGGCTCCACCGATCACCCACCATGTCTACCAGGAAACTTACTCCAGCTTGGTTTCTTGAAGTAAGACCACCCGAAGTCCCTAAGATATAAGGTAACCAGTAAGCACTGCTCGCCTAAGAGGGGTCATTCAAGCCCCTTATGTTTCAAAAGAGGACCTTCATCAATGGGAAGATCGACAAACTCCCCTAGCCACATGCTTAAACCTAGCCTCATCTACAACCTGCAATCATTTTGCCTCGTTGTCTCCATTATCGCCCCTTTCTGGAATCGGAAGGTGCTCACCACCAACCACTTCACCATTTACATCCGCTCCAGCAAACTCCTTCGCTTAGGTCACATCCTCTCTTCCATCCATCCTTGAGCTTGAGGCAAGACCGTGGTCTCCAGTCTCTCCTTTCCTTTAAACTTCCATTATAGGCAATTGAGCAACCAGGAGCGAGGGTGTCGTGACAGCTTCCAGCACACAAGGCTCAAGGTTGATGGGCTTCCTCCCACGTGAAGCATCGCTTCGCATTTCCTTGCTACTTCACAATATGTTGCATCGCCTTTGGCCATGTCTCTCTCCATTGCAATTTACTTGTCAAGCTGAGGCACCAACTCTACACTTCATAAGCCTTCAATCAAATCCTATAAAAGACCCAACGTGAAGGAGGAGGGGGGAATGACGATGGAAAAATGTCGAGGGTTAATTGGGTCCAAAGGTAAGATACTGGTGTCTGATCCAAAATCGGATCTAGTGTCCCCTTGTTGAAGCATCACATGGAACTACTCAAGCACCCCAAAAAATCTTCACCATTTAAATGTCGTGAGACGTTGCTAGAGAGAACATCAGACGTCACAAACCTTTGCAACTTCCATGCCACAATCCACACCACCTGTCTCACCCTTGATCGCCGCACCATGTACTACAATCATTGCATTCCTCCTCGAAGTCATCAGTGTTTTGATCATCCAAACATGTTTGTGGGAAATTCATTATCTATTATCCACTCCACCTATGTTGTGGTTTCACAACCTTGGTGCAACCATGTAACTACAAATCCAATTTTCATGAATTTATATAGCATATAGTGTTGTACCCATTAGGTCTATTTAGTTATGTTTTATTGTTATTGTCCATGGTTGTATTTTCTTATTTCTTTATGGGGTTGTTTTATGGTTTTCCACCTTTTTATATATTAATAGGTAAGGTGATAAACGCCATTTTCTCATCATTCTTATACCCTAAAATGAATCTAGCTCTTAGATTTCTAACTCCACAAATGGGTTTCTAGGCTACATTTTGGCATCACTTAGGTTAGGCATGCATTGCATAACTTTTGATATTTTTGAAATGCTTATTTGAGTGTTAGGGATGTACAGATATCTAGACCCATAAAACCATAACATTCAGGAAGGTAACAGGTGAAGAGGAAGTTCAATTCAGCTGGAACCCAACTAGATCTAGCTCATCACAACTGGATACCAGCACACCTAAGTTAGGTTTAGCTCACTCAAGCTCCATTCAGCTCATTTTAGCTTCATAGTAGCTCAGGGTAGGTCAACTCAGCTTAGATCCAGCTCAACTTAGTTGAGTCTAGCTTTTCTTAGCTCCAAGCAGTTCATTGGGAGCTCTAGCTAGCTCAACTTAGTTGATAGGAGTTCACCTCAGCTCAGGTCCAGCTCTCCCTAGCTCCACTCAGCTCATAGCAGGTGAACTCCCTCCAGCATAGCTACTACTTGTCAACTTAGTAGCTAAGCTAACTCGGGAGTTCCCATCAGAAGCAGGTCCAGCTCAACCCAACTTAAGATTGATTGAGACCAGCTCAACTTAGCTCTACTACTCAAGCTTAGCTATTAGCAAAAGAATTAGCTAGTTAAGCTGAGTAGCTGAGCTCTTGTGATGACCTCTTCAGCAGAATCAGCTCCAGGAAATTCACCTCAGCTCCAATTTTATTTCAAACAGCTACCTCTAGCTCCTTTCTTCCAACTAAACCCTAGCTACCCCTCCACTTCCCTATTAGCTAACCTAGCTTAGCTATTCTCCACCTCTATGGCATCCAAAACCTATCCTTAATTTCTACCCTTTCCATTTAGCTCCACCACTAACCCTACTTAGTCCACCTAGCAAACCTACTCCCAATCCACTTTGGCGCCAACAACACACCCATGTCCCTTCACACCACCACCTCCAAAAGCCACCAAAAAAACCCACACCAACCACCTCCTATGACTACCCTCTTTTGGTGCCAAAATCTCCCTCCAAAATATCCTTCATCCTAACCCTACACATCATCACCCAAGCCATCACCACCCTCCATTCTTCCCTTCAAAAACCCCCCTTCTAGAAGCCCACAATTGACGCAAACTTAAGGTACCCCTACCACCCAAGGACAACCACCAAAAGTAGCCTCCAACCCTTAACCAACCACCCATGTAACCCTTAGGATAGCGCCAATCAAACTCAACCCTAGATCCTACAACCAACCCATCCTAGCCACCCATTCTAAGGAAACCAAATCCCCTCCAAAACTCTTCACTTGGCACCAACTAACCCTAGCCCTAGGATCATCTAACCACCCCCATCAACCCATCCTAGCCCTACACATCATCCACGCCAACCCTCCACCTCTACCACTCCTATATATACCCCATCTAACTACCATTACCCTTCACCTTTGGCTTCACATACACAAGTACATACCAGCATCATTCCACCATACCCCACGACCAAGAGAAGAAGGAGAAGAAGAAGATTAAGGAGATACTCTGTCTCCTTGGTGCCTTCCTCTCTTCCCTTCTCTCTTGTGCCCACGCCAGCCCGAGGTCAAGCTAGGCAAGGAGGATGTCTAGGAGGAGGAGAAATTAGGGTGGTCCACATCCACCCTAAGGAGGAGTTCAGGAGTGGAAGCCTTCCACTCTAGGAGAAGCCAAGCATGCCCCACCTAGGGATAGCCAAGAGAAGGAGAAATAGGAGCAAGCTTCCTTTGATTCTGGGGCAACCAGAATTGGAGCTGGAGTCCTGCAAGAGCACCATCTTCTTCATAAGCTTTCTTCTACCTTTTTTGTATTTTTGCATGGTAGTGTAGTGTTCGAATTGTGTTGGAGATTATAAGTGGGAATCCCTCTTGCTTGTGAGTTCTCCAACTCCATTGTAAAATAATTTTTATTTATAAAAGCATTCCTTTACCTTTTCTTTAGATAGCTTATGTTGTTTCTTGTTGTGTGTTGTCCCTCCATTACTCCAAGCCTACCATGCTTGGAGTGAGTTGGAGAAACAAAACACTTGTTGCTTCATTTCTAGTCATTTTAATTTCCGTTCTCTTCGCATTTGTTTTTGCCCCTATTAAAAAAAAGCCTAAAAATTATATATTTCAAAACTCAAAAAGAAAGTTGATTTCCTGATTTCAAGCGAGAGATTTCAAATTGCATTCCTACCTCCCTTGGGATGACTCGAATATGTGATGAGTGCCAGTTTATCATCATCCTTAATATCCATTTACATCTAGCTCCTAAGGTTTTGTCAATTGTATTCCATTATCTCACCACATTTAGCATGCATTAGCATTTATTGTACATTATCTTATGTAGTTACCATTTGATTGCCAAGGATGAATGCTTTGGAAATCATAAAAGCCCTGGTAGTATGAAAGGCACAAGGAACAAGTGTGAAGATAGCTCGAGAAAGCTCCTTCCAACTACTCCTCTACTTAGCTAAGCTACTAGCTAGCTTAGCTAGCTCCTCAACTACTCCAGCTCGTACCCTACTTCATCTCCACCTTAATGGCCATCCACCTACATTAAAACCACCAACCATTGGCACCTAAAATACACTCCTTGGCACCCTTTCACATGGCACCAAGGAAGCTTCCCAACCACCCTCCTTGGCACCCTTTCACATGGTGCCAAGGAATCTTCCTAACCACCATCCAAGCCACCCTCCTTGGCACCCTTTCACATGACGCCAAGGAAGCTTCCTAACCACCATCCATACTAGCCTATAAAATGACCCCCCATCCTACCATTCAAACCATCCTTGGCAAGCAAAAATTCTTCCTATCAAATACCTATAGCTACCATACATCCCACGCCCAAGAAAGGAGGAGAGAAGAAGATTGAGGGAGTAACCTACCCTCTCCCTTGGTGCCTTCTTCCATGTGCCACACCAAGGAGCAAGCTTCTATCTATGGAGGATGGCCAGGCAGGAGGAAAGAAGGGTGGAGGACATCCACTTTTGAGAGAAGCAGCTCAAGTAGATAGAAGTCTTCTTCAAGTCTGGGAGCCACCATTCTTGGAGCGAAGGCTGCCTCAGCTACTCGGGAGAATTTTCTTTCTTTTATTTTGTTGCATCTACCTAGGGATTAACTAAGAGGAACCTCTGCTTAGTTAAGCTCCCTAGGTACTTTGTAAGCATTTCTTCTTAATAGAAAAGTGCCTTTCTTCATTCTTAAATTTTCAATTTCAAGTAGCAACTTTATTTATTTTAGTGCATCACATCTCTCTTCTAATTGCCCTAGGCGCACTTGCCTAGGGTGCGCTTAGAAGAGAAGACTTGTCTTGTCACTTAGGTTCTAGTTGTTAGGTGTAGTTTCTTTAGCGTAGTTCTATCTTCGCATTCATATCCCGCTTATTTCCAAACATAAAAATTTGCAAAAATCAAAATACAAAAAGAAGTGTTGATTTGAGAGGCGAGAGAATCACTTATTTGACTAACAAATTCACCTCCTTGGATAACCCTAGATACCACCACTATCTAGGAAAATAAATTTAAAAGCTGATTGGTTTTACACGTTGCAACGACTTCTAAAACTGGCATTTTACAAACTGCGTAAAATCTGTAGCATAGGGTTTCTGAATAAAGGTAACATAATTCATTACATTTCACTTGCTATCTAAGTAGCGATCCTCAGATGGTGCTCCGATATCCCACCAAATACCTAACCTCAAATCCTCCACTAAATCCCTCTCCTTATTGTGAATCTCTCCACTGGGGTGTTGCTGCTCACCAACGACAACCCTCGCCGCTAGTAGGGCCTTCCCACGCATCACCAGTGGAGGCTACTCTTGTATCACCACCCCCAGTAGCAAGTGCCATCGATTCCAACAATGCGTGCTGCCATCGCCGGTGTAGAGGTGCGCCACCATTGTTGGTGTGAGGATCTCTCCTCACGCTGCAGCCTCGATCAGCACCGTCAGTCCATGCCGTCACCCCTCTTTGTACTTGATCTGAGCATGGTGGCTTTCTAGATTTGTGTGCACTGTAGCAATGTCCTATGCTCCTACAAGAAACCCTACATTTGGTAGGTGCAACTAGTTCATCCTCCTTTATTCTTGTTGTGGCAGCAGTGGCCTATTGAAAGAAGAGGCAATCACTGTTGGGGTTATCTCATGTCTTGATAATGGTTGCTATGTCGATAATCATTGTTGAAGACCTCTGATGCATCAAAATCAGAACTGAAAAATATGATTTTTATTATAATGATTAGGTCTGATAAATCTAATGATTTAGTGTCTCTCCATTCTTATTTAGTTTCAGGGTCGAAATTAGTATGATGTTTTCACCAATTATTACTTAAATTTTCTTATATTTACTTTAATTATATTAATTTAGCTTTCTATAATGAAGAGAATCAATTATGAAGTCAATACCTTAGCTTAAGGTTTTACAATATAACTTAATGTATATAAATAGAGTATATATAATGAAATACATATGTATAAATAATTAGACTCTTAATGTATATAAATACTTATTCTTCTTAACATTATATAAGTTACACTGAATTTAATTAGATTAAGGAATTATAATTTACTTAAGATTATAAATTACGCTTAGGTTAACTACTTAAGTTAAGTGTATAAACAATACTTAGATAAGTTTACAAATTTAACTTATACGTAAACTATAACATTATATAAGTTATATTTTGTTAATTAGGTTTATAATTAGATATAACTTAGCTAATTAGGTTAGTATCCTTAATTAATAATTAAGAATAGGTTAAGCATAGGGCCAATTGCAAACGGAAAGATTAAAAATGTGGCAATTAAGTCTACTAATGTTAATTAAACCAACAAAAATAGAGCAATTAATTTTCTATTTCAATTGCACAAGAATATGCAAAGAAATGCAAAAGGAAAAAAAAGTTTGAATCTACAACATACAAGTATCAAGCAAGATCTACACAAAAAGGTAATTTTAATCCAACCCAACTAAATCCACATGGTCAGATATCGCCCAATGGGCCGCACAGCCATGCCACCTCTTATACGGCCCATGTATGCTAAAAGGTATCGTATTATGTATGTTAGGCATCTCTCGCCTACGTCGATCCGAAGGCTCACGGGAGGGCTTCTAAGCGCATTCCTTATATCCGCAATCAAGCACCTTTCCATAGCCAATGTGGGACTATGTTGGCACTCTTTTCTTTAGCGCACAGCAAACGCGAGCAGGAAACACTAAACTTGACTTCCAACAAATTTCAACCATTACTGCATTATTGCACGACTTGAATGACTGAATTAAGGCCTCTGTTATCATCCTAATGCTTCATATATCATATTCAAACATTCAATTAGAAAAAGAATTGACTTAGAATGGCTGGAAGAACATTTGAACTGATAGCGAAGAATCACCTGAATTACTCATCAAATTCCTAACAAAACTCCACAACTCACACACTCGTAGCTTCTAATCAAATTTCTAGTGTTTCCTAAGTGATCTAGAACACATTCAAGACCTAAGAGCTTGGTTCAAAAGCTTCTGAAGCTCTTACGATGACTAAAGTTTGACTTGCCCAGGACAAGGATTGACTTGGAGCAATAGAGTGATTCACACTTAAAGAATACTGCTAACAGACTAACATTGATCTCCTGAATCTACTGGGATTTGAATACTCCGAAAGGGTCTACTGGGTCACTACCACCATTGTCAGGTGGATCTTTTAGACAAAACAAATAGGATGTCAAATGACCCTGCATGTATCAGATTCTTGCACAAGATGATCTAGAGATGCTTCCAGACCTATTGCTAAGGTATGAGTGAAGAAACAGTGCGACGTCACTTTGCTAGAGATGATGGAGATGATGGCTTTCAAAGGCGAAGAATTGATGAAATTCTAATTAGCAGGTAGGAAATTGATGTATGAGTGAAGTGGAGTCGATTAGTGGTAGTTAGGATCTGTTACGAGTTGTTGGATGTAATTATGAGGTCACCGAACTTAGAGATGATGACCAGTCGTCAGCAGTTAAAATGTCAGTGTCAGATAAGGTGTTACACTCCATGAAATTACACGAAAAATTGCTCAAAAGATTCCTCGTGACCTCAGCAATGTGAAAAATTCTTTAATTGGATCAGAGATCAATCTAAGAAGTATTGCGAACTCAAATTAACTGCAGAAGAAGATCGTGGTGGAAAACTAATGTGGTAGTGGGATTATTCAATAAAATTGGGCAAAATGGCCCTAGAGTTGTGGCAGAGGTGAATGAAGGGCCTATGGAGTGTGAGAAGATCGAAAGAGCTCGCCAGAGACACGGAAGAGCTCCGATGAGTATGGAAATTGGGTATTTTGCATAGGATGGTTAATAGAGAGGAAAAGAAGCTGGAATGGAATCGTAGTGAGATAAGGAAGATGAACAAGGGGTCAATTGTGTGGTAGAGTTCCAGCAATCATCGGATTTGGTGACACCTGCATTAGAGAAGGAGATAACAAAATCACGAGCTAAAAACTACCTAAATCTACAATTTAATGATGTTAAGCTACTCTAAAGGAGGTAAGAAAGTTGGATACATTACCTGGAGGAAAGGGTAAGAGAGGCTCCTACAATGGCTCACCGGAGACGAAGCAGAGTAGTCGAGGTGAGAAGTGTAGCTCCGGCAGATTAAAGCGGATAATAAAGAGGTTTGGCATGCAGCTCCGCCATTGACAAGGTAAGAGCAGAGGAAGAGGAGTTGAGAGAGATAGCAAGTTCCATCGAAGCGAGCTCAAAAAGGAGATGGGAAGACACCAGAGTTGAAGAACGAATAGCCTAAGATCGAATTTGGTGGGGCAAGAGGGTAGGACCATTAGGTACTTGATGGGGCAATCTGAAGGTGTGGGAGGCTATTTATAGGTGTCGGCAACGGAGAAGGAGGATGTATGTGGACGAAAAAGCATCTAGGTTTATGGGAATCGTCATCATCTTCTCTAGCGATGGAGATGGTCACATGTCGGAGTAGGCGATTAACGGCTCATCGATGTCATTGGATTTGAAAAGTTTGTTACAAGAAAACTTGGCGGCCACGGAAATGGTGTTCGACCGTCAGATCCGCCATGATCAAAAAAGGAGGAGAATAGATGGCCGTTGGTCGTCGACGTTGAGGAAGAAGGTAATGTGTGCATAGGGAACATTTTGTAAATTTCAAAGGGACCAAAATGAAATGTTCATAGGGATTGAAATGTAATTTCTTGATTTAAATGTGCAATTTAATTAATTTTTCCATCAACGTTTTATAGACAATTGTATGAACATTATAGGACAAAGTTATGGGGTTAAATTACATTTTTGTTCTAAGATTTAGCATATAAATTAAAGCTTAATCTAGGGCTTATAATTACTAATTTAAACCTTAATTAAATACTAACTTAATTAACAATGTTTTAAATCATTAAACCCATGATTCTTAGCCCTTAATTTTAGCTTAGATTAATAATACATTTTGTTGATCATGATAAGGCTTAATAAGTGGTATTTTAAACTTAAACCTATAATTAACTACCAACATATTTAACCTTATTTATATGTTATTCAAAGCTCACTAACTAGGTAAACTAGCAATCTTTGGTAAATTAAGAGCTATGATGACTACCTCATCATAGCCCTATGCCTAAGTTTTGCTGATCCCTAGCAAACTAGTCAGTGAATACAATGAGTCACATGCCATGGTTTTGTTTCAAAGATAAACTAGTATGAATCTTCAAGCATAGATAGTTAAGTCAGAAGATTTCTATGATTTTTATCTTTTTATATTTTTATAAATAGAATCATATATAATAGAAATGACTTATGATCAAATTTCTATTCAGAGCATTGTAAGAATCCGAAATCAGAGGACTACTAAGACTCTAGAATACTACACAACATAGATACTCGTGAAAAACCAATTCCTTGACAAAAACTCTATTAAGTCAAAACCCTCTGATATTCTTTTTGCATCTCGTATATCACTCAAAAACTTTGGAAACAGCAAAATCAAGATGTTGTATATGTTACATGACTCAAAAACTAGAAACTGAATTCTAACTCAAAAATTCAAATAAGCACACATCAATGCTAAAGTTCATGAATTCTAATTTTTGATCAAGTAAAATTTTGCAAATCAACTGGACACTTGTTATCAATCAAACTTTAGAGAACGAGGACTCTTATTCCAACCAGCCAACAACATCAAGGACAAATAGCTAGACTCGGGTGGCTAAGACTATCAGTCTCTTTTAAGCATCAACTGCTAGTTTTCAAAGTTAGATTTCTTAGACTTCATTGCCCACTCAAGAGTTCAGTAGCTATGAGGTTAAAGCGTCCATGTAGGTGCAATAGATTTAACCTACAGGCATCCAATGTTGTAAAAATCTAGATTTCAAGGCATCAAAATTCAATCCAAGTCATCCCAATTCGCACCTTTGGCTTGGCCTTATTGAGAAATGGTTGCATTCTCCTCACCCATTTTTATCCCGAGATCAACACTCAAGGTGTATATTTCTCAGACTGGACCACTAGGTCTCTTATTCTTAATTTTTTTCTCCGTATTTTTTTTCTCTCTTTTCTATAGGATAAACACCCATACGTATTTAGGTGTTTTTATTGAAATGGAAAGGGCAGCATCCATTTGTAGTAAGATGGTCTTTATTTGGTGGAATGGCACCCATTTGTAATGAGGTGCTTATTTATTGATGGGAACACCATCATGAGCATAACTACCTCAATTTAGTCATTATCAAGAAATAAATGCTCCTACATAACTACCAGAGAGCCATAGTTCATTACATAATCATTCTGAGAGAAAGATAGGAAATCAGGGTTAAAACTATAATTTTACCATCATATCTTGAATGCAGAACAACCACAGGTTTTCCCAGGGGGTAATTAAGGGTCAAATGGTCCTAAAAGTCTAACAAATGGGTTAGAACAGACAAAAAAGGGTTTTCACGTGTTTTGAGAATTAAATGACTTCTGAAACCATAAAAATAGACCTGCTTAATTAACTGGAGTTTGGGTCAGGATAAAATTCACCTAAGCCATCTAAAATTCATAAAAAAATATTATCTAGGGTTTGGTACCTTCAATTTGACCATCAGAACCCGTCTTGACCCAAAACAGAGTCTCAGACTGACATTTGCCCTAATTTAGGTTTTTGCATAAATTACCTATCCAAACTAGGTCAAAACCAAAATCCAACTTCACCATTGGATTCCTTAGGTCCAAATTAGGTTTGTACCAAAATTTGGGCACAATCTGAGATCATCTTTCCAAGTTTGCAATTTGGTCCTGTCTGAGTCTTTTCTCTCACACATGTCCCTAAATTTTCAAAATCCATTCAAAAATGTCCCTATCTTTTGTCATTTTCCTTGTACGTAAGTCCTCATGCCATTTTTGGAAGGTTGAACCTTCACCGTCAAGTTTCGAGCGAGGATTTCTCGCTCGATTCTCAATCAATCTCTCCTAAATTTGAACCAAAGATTCCTTAGGAAGTTACTTTCCATTTGAGCCATTCCTTGGGCTTTATGACTTTCCCAAATCCTCATGCGAACCTTTTGAAGGTACACATGTAAAACATGCACGAGAATCATGGAGTTTGCAAGCTTGTTTCCAAGCTTGAAACCCCTCCACGTGGCCTATAAATGGATCCCAAAGGTCAAGCCGACCTCTTGAGCAAGTATTGGCCTGAGAAATCCTCCTCTACTCCATCTCTGGCCACCTTCGAACTTAACTCCAGCGACTACTCTCCCCTCTCCTCCTCCGACCATCCAACCATCAAATTAGACGATCGACTAGCTTCCCCTCATCCTCGCGAACCTCTTCGATCAAAGAGAGGTTGTGCCTTTGCCTCAGTCGACGTCACCGCCTCATTGATCTCTTCTCCTTCTCCAACGTCGATCTACCACCACCAGCTACCTCCGCCTCTCTACCTCATCCCTAAGTCCCTCTATCTCTCCCTTTTTCTCTCTACATTATTCTCCCACTCTTGCAACACACGCATGACCACCGATTCTCCCTCAATGCCGTCACCTTCCTCCACTCCGGTGACACCTACACGTAGCCACACCGCTCGAATCTCACCGCTATCACACCCATTAGCATCACCACCTTCCAGAGAGAAAAAGCCCTCTGGATGTTCACTCAATTGGCCTCTCTATAGGCCTCCCGAACGCCACACTCACCTCACCTCCACTCCAAGGTCGTACGGCCTTCACACACCCTCACACACAAAATCACCACCACCGTCACATTTGCCGATCCCCGACGATCCTATCGAATGCTTCTAACAGGGCCAAAAGCCCGTTCTGCTTGTTTTAGGTGTCGAGCTCTGGCCACCATTAGCAAGTAAGCTTCAAGCCTGCTTGAAGCCTTCCTTCAGCACCTACAGCTCCAGGTAACCATCCCAAGCATCGCGGAACATCTCCAGGAAGGGTCCCAGGGTGCCAATTGAAGACGTCATCCTCAGCAACTACTCCAATTGGAGATCTCATCACTACAGCAGCACATGTGTAGAATGGCACCACCTTTAGTGCCACATTGGTAGCTGACAAAGAGGCGCGCGAATATAAAAGGAATTTGTGCCTTAGCCCCATTGCCTCAGCACACACAGGGGGTGAGGTCCCTGCATGCACGCGCATACGCACTCCCTCACCTACGCTCATGCCATGCAGGTCTGGGCTTGGTCCGTTTACACGATAACTGAGACTGGTCTGGTTTGCTGGGTCTGAGGGAGGAAGAAGAGAAAAAGAGAGGAGAGGGGGGGTTTTGCTCTATCGGCCTCCTCTCAACACTTGTGAGATTTGAGAGAGGCCTTTGCCTTTGCAAGCGTGCTGAGTCCTGTGCTGTGCCTTCGCTGAAGGTAAGCGAAGAAGAGAAAGAAAAGGAAAAAAGAAGAGAAGATGAGAGAAATCTATGCCTCTCCCTGAGGCTTGAAGAGAAAAAGAGGAAGAGGCCTTTGCCTCTATTAAGGTTTCCGAGCACCTATTCTATCGTCTGATATCTACTGATACCTTGGTTCTATTGATTAATTTTAGATTCGTTTGGCTTATATGATCTGTTACTTTGAGTAGCTTGCAAAGCTTAACATTGTAGGGTAATTTAGTGATTCAAATCACCATTTTACCCTCTCTTCTTTTTGCATTATTGACATCAGATTTCATTTATATATCATTCTTGTTTAAAATTCTTATATTGCATTTGAATTGCGATCTTGAGAAGTATTTTGCCACTTGCTCCCTGTGTTCGATCTCGGACTCTCATTCAAGTAATAAATATTATATGTTTTTGCATTGATTCAATCTATACTACAAAGCGACGATTTTAAAACCCGTTTCAAAGCGAACAACATTTTAGCACCGTTACCAGGGAGCAATGCACAATTTGATCTCTTGATAACAATATCTAATCTAGTACTAACTTGCTCTATCTCTTTTGATTGTGATCTATTTTAGGACTCATTGAAAGAAGATCAGCCTCACATCAGCTACTCCAGGGGCAGGTAAACTCCATTCACCCTCCTCTAAGCCCCTGATTCTGAAAAGCTAAAAAAAGAAAAAAAATCAATTAAGGCTACTTGCATTTTATTCTTAGACAAATTATCAAGTTGCCTAATTTGATACATTCTAGAGAAACATCCAAACCCTGATTTGTGCAGCTACTTAAGATCTTAAGGTATCTAGGGCTATCACCTTCTTGCTTGAAGCCCTAGGTACCACATTTGGACAAAATTGAATTGGACCAAATTAGAGCCAATTAAGATTTCCAGTTTAGGTATTTAGAGACACACTTGCTTAATCAAGAATTAATCTTCCCAAACAGTGTGTGCCTAAGCCTTGATTGAATTGATCTATTCAAGCAAATCCTAAAATCAGGCTCTTAATTTCATTTTAACACTAAAAGAGGGACCTAAATTTCTCAAAGGACAAAACAGGTAAAGTTGACCCACCTTGTTAGGTTAACCAATCATCAAATTATGTCACTTTACACAAAAACATCTTAAAAGTTCAAGAGAAATCATAAGCACCCTTGCTCTTAATTTAAAACTGGTAGACTTAAGAGGTCAAGTCCCCATTCTGGTCTACCTGGATCATCAGTGACAAGAGAGGTTGGGTAGGGGAAACCCTGTAACTCATGGGGGCACTCTACCGTGTAGGGGTCTTCGCGGGACTCTCCCTCTCTGGCTACCCAAGTAATTCTCAGGTGGATGGTTTTCTGACTAAGGGATATCATCCATACTGAACCTCTATAGTCATCCAAAACTTTTGGGTGTCTTGATTGGGTCCATCACATTCTGTCCCTCATCTACTCCATCGGTGCATGTTCGGGAGGAGGTCTCTAAGACCATCTCTGAGACCTCCATTAGCTACTCATTCCCGTCGAAGCCAAGCCTCGACCTCCCTATTTGTGCAACAACTCAATCCGATTGATATCTCTTCTGATTCATCTGAACCTAATTCTCCTTCATCCATCATCATGGAGCAACCAACAGAAGAAAACAATCTTGAAAATCAGCTTCAGCACTTGAACGATCTATTCCAAGCCTTTGTGAACCCACCGCAGCGTCCTATGATGTGAGATCATTACAATCCGCTGCAGTGGAAATCAAACCTCGAGTCCAAATCCCCACTGGAGGTCCTAATACTGAACTCAAGCACAAAATGATTCATGTTATTCCCAAATTCCATGGGCGTAATTCCAAGGATCCTTTCCAGCATATAAAGCAACTCAAGCATTTGGCCTAGACCTTTGGGTCAGAAGCTCAAAATCGGGATGTCTTACTCATGAAAATGTTCGCCTTCTCTCTCATCGACAAGGATGCTCACTAGTACCAAACCCAAACGCATCCAATCAACACCTGAGTGGAACTACAATCTGAGTTTCTGAGAAAGTTCTTCCCTGTTGGTTGGACAAATGCTCTAAGGCACCAGATCACGCATTTCACGCAGCAAGCAGGAGAACTGCTTCACGAGGCATGGGATTATTTTCTGGATCTCATGCGAAAGTGGCCCCACCACGAAGTTCCTAAATGGGAACAAGTCCAGTCTTTTTACTAGGGACTCCGTGAGGATATTCGATTATTCGTCAATGCAACCTGTGGAGGAAACATCATGGGTCAACACGAAAACACCGTGTGGGAGATTCTCGAGAACATGTGTGAAAACTCCATCAATACTGAATCCATGGGCATGTTCAACCGAACAAATGCCCGTGCATTGACGAATCCAAAGGGAACACATGAGACGCAAGGCCTATCCTCTTCCGTCGACTTGGAACTGATGGCCAGTCGCCAGGACGAGGTCTCTATTATTGAAAAGAAGGTGGATGAGCTAACTCGACACTTGCAGCAAGCCATCTCTACGTATAACCCGTTCACGCAACCGCCTTCTGGCAGGGAGGCTGTGCATAACATCTAAAATCAATCTTCTCAGGGGATGGACCCATATCCACCTCCGTCTTATTCTGGGTTCGGAGGAAACTCTAGACCCATCTATTCTAGTTGGGGGAACTCTGAACCCCCGTATTCTGACCTTTTCAAGGCTCCTCAGACCTGCGAGGACCTCAACACCATTCAGAATGATCCATTCTCAAACACCTACAACCCTAGATGGCGTAATCATCCTAATTTCACATGGTCAGGGAACAATCAAAATCAGAGACCTCAATATCAGCCTCGGCCACAAGCTCCTCGTCCATATCAGGCGCCTCAGCCTCGGCCCAACCTAACTTATCAATCTTGGCCAACTCACGTAGATCAGATGACTCTTATCCTTCAGACTCTGGTTGACATACAGAAAATGAATGTGACTATGCAAAAATAGCACAAAGATGAGATCACAGAGGTTTGCAATCAACTCGCCTAGATGGCAAATCCCTGCCAACCTGGTGCACTTCCTTCACAACCTCTACCTAATCCGAATAACATGCTGAACCGGAGGTGCGTTATGAACCCAACTCAGGGCCAAGCTCACTTTGTTTATCAGGCCCCTTCTACTCCATCACCCAATGGGATGGAGGATTCGACATCATACGCAGGTTATCAATAGCAATCACCTCTTTTGCCCACACCAACCCAGAACCAGGCAGGGCTAAATTCTGTTACTACCCGTAGTGGCAAGGCAACACATGACCCACCTTATCCAAGCCACTCCCAGCCTAGTAATGCAAACTCAAACCCTAAGATAGTCATCCAGGATACCCCTATCCTAAATCAAGAACCTGGACCCATTCTAGAGGAACCCACAAAGGTTCCATTTCTCGAGGCCTTGACCAAGGGAAAGAGGACAGCCAAACCCGTGGCAGCTGAGGACCTAGTTAAGCTCTTCGAGCAAGTCCATATAAACATCCCCTTGATGGATGCACTACACCACGTATTGGCTTACGCATGATTTCTAAAAGACACATGTACACCTAAGTGTAAGCCGCGAACCAAAGGCGGTAACCCAATCGTACTACCAGAACAAGCCAGCTCCATTATTTTGAGCAAACTCCCACCTAAGGCAAAAGACCCAGGCACCCCTCGATCTCCTGTGCTATAGGTGATATACAGTTTAACTGAGCCTTACTAGACCTAGGAGCTTCCATAAATTTGATACCTACATCCCTACTATACTACTTTAAGGAATCTGAGCTTAAATCGATAGAGATGACCTTGCAATTAGCTGATCGATCGATTAAGTCACCAAAAGGAATTCTCGAGGATGTCATAGTTAGGATACACGATTTCTACTTTCCCATGGCTTTTATTGTCTTAGACATGGATGCTCCTAAAAACTTGAAGAATATACTGATCATATTAGGGAGACCCTTTCTGGCCACCGCTAGGGCCAATATTAATTGTGAGGAGGGACAAATTGAGATAAAATTTGGGAGCAAGATGGTAAAGATCGATATCTTTAAGACCCAACAAGGAATTAATTACGGGGTTATAGAACAAATCTGTGATATCGAGGCAGTGGTTGACGACCTATGTATCGAGGAAAACCCGACTATTTCTTATCAACCACAAGATCAAAACTAGCAATTAGAGGAGCCAGAACATAACCTAGACACACCCATAGCTCCTTCCTTTGCTTCCGACACCCACTCTGAACCACCTGCTGCTGCTGATAATCCCGTTATGGAATTAAAGCCTCTTCCCGATCATCTGAAATACATCTTTTTGGGTTCCAATCAGATGTTTCCTGTGATTATCAACTCTTGACTCACACCTGACCAGGAAACATGCCTAATTTCTATTCTCCAGCAGCATCGAAGAGTCATTGGATGGACTCTCAATGATCTGACTGGTATCGACCCTTCATACTACACACATCACATCTATACCGAAGAGGGCTCACAACCATCCCGTGAAATGTAGAGACGCCTAAATCCAAATCTGCAGGATGTCATGAAAAAGGAGATCATCAAGTGGTTAGATGTAGGGATCATCTACCCGATCTCCAACAGTCGGTGGGTGAGTCCAATCCAAGTTGTGACTAAGAAGGTAGGACTCATCGTGATCACGATTGAAACTGGAGAAATCATACCAACCCATATAGCGAACTCATGGAGAGTCTGTATTGATTACAGAAGACTCAATTCCTCCACAAAAAAAGATCATTTCCCACTACCATTCATTGATCAGATACTCAAGAAACTAGCAGGAAATCAATTCTTCTGCTTTTTGGATGGGTACTTCGGTTATAACCAGGTTGCAATCCATCCTGAGGACCAAGAGAAGACTACCTTCACCTTCTTTGAGACGTACGCATTTCGAAGGATGCCATTCGATCTCTACAATGCATCCACTACTTTTCAGTGGTGCATGCTTGCCATATTCTCAGATATGGTAGGTGAATACCTTGAGGTCTTCATGGATGACTTCTCTGTATTTGGAGAATCTTTTGATGATTGCCTCTTCCACTTGGTCCAAATTCTCAGGCGGTGCATCGACGTGAATTTGGTTCTTTCCTGGGAAAAGAGCCACTTCATGGTACCTGAGGGAATTGTCCTGGGACATCTTGTCTCTGAAAAAGGCATCCAGGTTGATCGAGCCAAGGTGAATCTAATTTCCAAACTCCCTATGCCTAGCTCAGCCAAAGACATCCGATCCTTTCTGGGGCACGTTGATTTTTATCGTCAATTATTCTTGATTTCTTGAAAATCGTGCGACCCCTGACTAATCTTCTATCTAAGGATGTCCCCTTTGAAATTTTTGAGAAGTGCACTCAGGCATTTGAGGTCCTATGTGATCAAGCTACCCAAGCAGCTATCCTACAGTCCCCTGATTGGTCTCAAACCTTTGAGATCATGTGCGATGCATTTGATTATGCTGTGGGTGTGGTACTTGGGCAGAAAATACGGGAAACCTGTGGTCATCTACTATGCCAGCAAGACACCTGACGAGGCTCAGTGTAACTACACAATTACTGAGAAAGAGCTGCTAGCCATCGTATTTGGCCTAAAAAAGTTCATATCTTATCTTTTGGGTTCTCGTGTTATCATATACTCGGATCACAATGTAGTGAGGCACCTCCTCACAAAGAAGGACGTGAAACCTCGACTAATCCGATGGATCTTGCTGTTGCAAGAATTCAATCTCGAGATTCGCGATAAAGCGGGAAAACAGAACATGGTAGCTGACCATTTGTCCCATCTTCCTTCTTCCATCATCGACTCGACTGATCCGATCACTAAGCTTTTTTCGGACTAGCACCTGCTAGCCATTCACAGTCTCCCATGGTTTGCTAATATTGTAAATTACTTGGTTACGGGGAAAGTTCCGCTAGATTGGGTGACTTCCAGGCGGGACAAATTGATTGCCGAGGCCAAGTACTACATTTGGGAGGAACCATACCTTTTCCACACTGGCAATGATCAGGTGATCTGGAGATGCATTCTTGACGACGAGGTCAATGACATGATATCATTCTATCACGACCAGGCTTGCAGTGGCCATTTCTCTGGGCATAAAACTGCAGCGAAAATTCTCCAGTGTGGGTTCTTTTGGCCCACTTTGTTCAAAGATGCACAGATGTATTGTAGGGCATGCGCTCGTTGTCAGACCCTCGGCAACATATGCCCGTGGGATATGATGCCCTTGAGCCCGATTATTGTGTGCGAAATCTTTGACATATGGGGAATTGATTTCATGGGACCCTTTCCCAGATCTAATGGCTTCAAGTACATTCTACTCACTGTTGATTGTCTCTAAATGGATTGAAGCCGTCCCCACGAGAACAAGTGATCATAAGGTTGCCTTCCAATTTATCCAGGAGAACATCTTTACCAGATTTGGGGTTCCTAAGGTCATCATCAGCGATGGCGAGTCTCATTTTAACAATGTGCACTTCCAGTCCCTAATGAAAAAGTACGGGGTGTCGCATCGTATCTTGACTCCTTACCACCCCCAGACTAATGGACTGGCAGAACTGTCGAATCAAGAGATCAAGAAGATCCTTCAGGTCACTGTTCGGCCTAATAGGAAAAATTGGTCTACATGCCTTCCAAAAGTCTTGTAGGCCTATAGGACCACCCACAAGACCTAATTAGGCATGTCCCCCTTCAGATTAGTGTACGGAAAGGCATGTCACCTTCCCGTCAAGATGGAGCACAAGGCTTATTGGGCAGTACGGAAGTGCAATCTGGATCTAATGAAGGCTAGAATACACCATCGGTAACAATTGAGCGAGATCGAGGAACTATGCAATGATGCGTATGAGAACTTGCGTATCTACAAAAAGCGGGTTAAGGCCTTCCACGACAGGAACATTGTACGAAAATCTTTTCACCCTGGTCAACAAGTTCTACTCTTTGATGTAAAACTCAAACTGTTCCCAGGAAAACTCAAATCAAAATGAATTGGACCATTCTTGGTGAGACGAATCATTGGAAATGGAGCCATTGAAATTAGTGAACTCAGCCTTGATTCTGCACTTTTGTTGTGAACGGTCAGAGACTCAAACCGTTCATTGAACTCACTTACTCAAACTTGGCTGAGGTATCTTTTGCCCTCCATTCTCTCTGAGCTCATTGCACCCAGTTGATGGTGTTAAACTCAGTGCTTAAAGGGAGGCAACCCGTCATCTTTTTGAAAAATCAGAAACCCTTCCTGCCACATCTTATGCTGAACTCATATTGCACTTTAGGGTTCATCAACTAGAATAGCCGACTCCACTTCTAGTACCTGTACCCGAGCTTGAAATCATCCGCAACAGTCACCCCGACCCATCCACCCACCCAAAACCTATTCCAATGTACGATCTAAGCTGAATTCAAACCCACCTAATTTACAATGACATTGCAAATTGTAGGCATGGGGGGTATTAAAGTGCAAAATGCTATGAGAATCACTTTACAAGAAAGGGTTTCATAAAAAAATTACATATTCCAAAAAATCAAAAAAAATAAAAAATAAAAAAAAGAACAAAAACATGGAGAAGGGAGGAAATTTTGAAAGATCATTTTGATATCATTTTTTTGAAGAGGAAAAGGGGAGGTGGTATAAATATCAAAAAGGAGCATAACTTGAAACAAAAAGAGATAGTCATTAGTAAAAGATTAAGGAATTAACTTAGTTATAGACCAAATCAAAAGAAAGAAACAAAAAGAAAAAAGTTCTAAGAGACAAAAGAGATTAGTATGAACGTTGATCTTAGGCCTCTTAGGCATGTGTTTAGGCTTAAAAATTCAAGTATTCGTTATGATTTGGATAGTCCTCAAGAGGTTGGGGAAAATGCGAAGCTTAAGTATTAGGTCTAAGGCTTAGGGATTATTCGACCTCGTTAACTGACCTCTGGTTTATGGAACTCGATAACCTAAGTACCTTAATCCACACACAGTCTGGTTCAATGAGCTTAATTATCAAAATCACGTAAATGTGTTAATTCTATTCTGAAGAAAGTTACCTAGATTAGGAGCGGCTGATCAACACAAGTTGATTTGGAAGAGTTCCCGGCACGGAGAGGCAAGAAATTTCCCTCGAAGATGCACAATAACATATCGTCTCCTCGGTGCTTGTCTCCTAGGATATCTAAATATCCTACTGGGGGCAGGTAAGCACCTTGTGCTGGTTCAGGTACCATGGACGGGATTATCCCAAAATGTCAATTGCTAGGGCCTGAATTTAGCTAAAGAATGCCATGGGCGGGATTATCCCGAAATCTCGAAAGACATGGTTCTAGGGGTTGCCATGGGTGGTGCTATCTCGAAGCATCGATTGCCAGGGACCCTGCGAGGATTGATGGTGGGAGCTAGAAATCCAATGCAAATCGTGTTGTAAAGCCAATCTGAAGCTAGAAATAAAGAAAAAAAGAGGGAAAACTCTCTAAAAACAAAAAAAAAATCTTCTTTCTCTCTCTTACAAAAACGCACTGCAAACTGTACCTTGGCTAAAACATGTTACAAGCACGTGTGCTTTAACCGCAGAGTTCAACAAACCTTAGATTAATTCTTGTAGGCCTTAGAAACTTCGCGGTGGACTGAGGCTAAAGCTGGTCAGATTCGGATCTTGGTTGATACTTGAGTACCTTTAGGCCTACTATTGTCATTCTGATCTAATCTACAAAAGAAAGCACATAGCAGAAATCTAAGCATAAAAAGGCATATGGTCAAGAGTGTGAGTTAACTCCATGAGATTTTGCTAAGAGGCTAGCAAAAGCTAGGCATGGGGGTATGATGGGAACACCATCACGAGCCATAACTAGCCCAATTTAGTCATTATTAAGAAATAATTGCTCCTACATAACTACCAGAGAGCCATAGTTCATTGTATAATCATTATGAGAGAAAGACAAGAAATCAGGGTTAAAACTATAATTTTACCATCATATCTTGAATACAGAACAACCATAGGTTTTCCCAGGGGGTAATTAAAGGTCAAATGGTCCTAAAAGTCTAACAAGTGGGTTAGAACAGATAGAAAAGGGTTTTCACGTGTTTTGAAAATTAAATAACTTCTTAAACCCTAAAAATAGACCTGCTTAATGAAATAGGGTTCTGGCCAAGATGAAACTTACCTAAATCATTTAAAATTCATATAAAAATATTCTCTAGGGTTTGGTACCTTCAATTTGACCATCAGAACCTGTCCTGACCCAAAACAGAGTTTCAGACTGACATTTGCTATAATTTGGGTTTTTGCATAAATTACCTAGTCAAACTAGGTCAAAACCAAACTCCAACTTCATCATTGGATTCCTTAGGTCCAAATTAGGTTTGTACCAAAATTTGGGCCCACTGTGATCATCTTGACCCAGTTTGCAATTTGGTCCTGTCTGAGTCTTTTCTCTCACACACATATCCCTAACTTTCAAAATCCTTTCAAAAAGGTCCCTATATTTTGTCATCATCCTTGCACGCAAGTCCTCGCACCATTTTTGGAAGGTGGAACCTTCACCATCAAGTTTCAAGCGAGGATTTCTCGCTCGATTCTTAAACAATCTCTCCCAAAGTTGAATCGAAGATTCCTTGGGAAGTTACCTTCCATTTGAACCATTCCTTGGACTTTACGTCTTTCCCAAATCCTCATGTGAACCTTTTGAAGGTACACATGTCAAACATGCATGAGAATCTTGGAGTTTGCAAGCTTGTTTCCAAGCTTGAAACCCCTCCCTGTGGACTATAAATGAATCCCACAGGTCAAGCCGGCCTCTTGAGCCAGTTTTGGCCTGAGAAATCCTCCTCTACTCCATCTCCGACCACCTTCGAACTTAGCCCTAGCGACTCCTCTCCCCTCTCCCCCTCCAGCCGTCCAACCATCAAATTGGATGGCCGACTAGCTTCTCCTCATCCTCGCGAACCTCTCCGATCAAAGACAGATCGTGCCTCTGCCTCAGTCGACGTCACCACCTCGCCGATCTCTTCTCCTTCTCTGGGCTGGTCTACCACCACCGACTGCCTCCTCCTCTCTAACTCATCCCTAAGTCCCTCTATCTCTCCCTTTTTCCCTCTAGATTATTCTCCCACTCTCACAACACATGCACGACCACGGATTCTTCCTCAATGCCATCACCTTCCTCCACTCCGGCAACACCTACACGCAGCCACGCCACTCGAATCTCACCGCTATCACACCCATTAGCATCACCACCTTCCAGAGAGTAAAAGCCCTCTAGTTGTTCACTCGATTGGCTTCTCTATAGGCCTCCCGAACGCCACATTCACTGCACCTCTGCTCTAAGGTCGTACGACCTTCACACACCCTTGCACACAAAATCACCGCCACCATCACACTTGCCGATCCCCGGTTATCCTACCAAATGGTTCAAACACGGCCAAAAGCCCGTTCTACTTATTTCAGGGGTCGAGCTCCAACCGCCATTAGCAGGTAAGCTTTAAGCTTGGTTGAAGCCTTCCTTCAGCACCTGCAGCTCCATGTAACCATCCCAGGCATCATGGAACATCTCCAAGAAGGGTCCCAGGGTGCCAATTGAAGACGTCATCCTTAACAGCTGCTCTAATTGGAGATCTCATCACTGTAGTAGCACATGCGTAGAAGGGCACCACCTTTAGTGCCACATCAATAGCTGACGAAGCGGTGTAGAGATATAAAAGGAATTTGTGCCTTAGCCCCATTACCTCAACACGCACAAGGGGTGAGGCCCCTGCATGCACGTGCATACGCACGCCCTCGCCCGCTCTCACGACACGTAGGTCTGGGCTTGGTCCGTTTACTCGAATAACCGAGTTTGATCTATTTTGCTGGGTTTGAGGGAGGAAGACGAGAGAAAGAGAGGAGAGGGAGGAGGGTTTTGCTCTACCACCCTCCTCTCAACACTTGTGAGATCTAAGAGAGTCCTTTGCCTCTGCAGGCATGCTGAGTCCTATGTTGTGCCTTCTCTAAAGCTAAGGGAAGAAGAGAAAGAAAGGAAAAAAGAAGAGAAGAGAGAAATCTATGCCACTTTCTGAGGCTTGAAGAGAAAAAGGGGAAGAGGCCTTTGCCTCTATTAAGGCATCTGAGCGCCTATTCTGTCATCTGATATCTACTAATACCTTAGTTCTGTTGATTAAATTGAGATTCGTTTAGTTTATATGATCTGTTACTTTAAGTAGCTTGCAAAGCTTAACATTGTAGGGTAATTTGGTGATTCAAATCACCATTTTACCCTCTCTTCTTTTTGCATTATTGACAACAGATTTCATTTATATAGCATTCTTGTTTGAAATTCTTATATTGCATTTGAATTGCGATCTTGAGAAGTATTTTGCCAATTGCTCCCTATGTTCGACCTGAGACTTTCATTTGAGTAATGAATATTATATGTCTTCGCACTGATTCGATCTATACTGCAACGCTAAAATCTGTTTCAGAGCAAACAACATTTATTGAGTAGGGTGTATATATTTTTTCCCTCTCTCAATTTTTCTGAAGGCTATATATAATTTTTTACTCCAAATCTTTTTTCTAGGTGAGTAGCACATCCTTCATCCTTTCAAGTATTACCCCATGGAGATCCTTGGGGTAAAAAGGATACAAATCTGATCCCAATGATATCTATGTTTTCAATGTTTCAGAAGCTTGCAAGTCAATTCTAATGTATGTGAAGTTTGGACAACTTAGGCTATTTAGCTAGCAAACCAAAGGGGGGACAAGAAAGCCGTATACTTTCGGATTCCTAGACCATTGGTTTCAGTTGGCAAGATTCATCAAGACTCAAACCATGCCCAAATCTAGTGGACCATCCTCGACTGATTAAGCTAACTATAGTCTGCAAGGCCTTATGGTTTAAGGTTCCATACTAACCTATTAGTTTGATTAACTATAAGTATCTAGTCTTTCTACTCAACTTAGTTTAATACAAAAATAGAAGTTCAATGAGACAGAAGGACATGACCTAGCCCCATTGACTAAGAAAGTTTGAATTCAATCCCAAAACTAAGTCATGTATATGTAATTATGAATACCTTAATTACTCTATTTCCAACTGAAAGGCGGATATACAAATCACATACTCTGGTCTTGACTCTAAAGCACTGTGTCAAGAACTAAAAACAACTTCTTATTTAAAAAGTATTCGAGTCTAATTAGAAAAGTCCTAAGTTAGGATTGAATGCTCTTAGTTATTTTTTCATAAACACCTTTATTCTATACATATTTCTACAAAATAGATATAATGGATATATTTTTGAGTTTCCAACCTAAATTTCTTACTTAAAAATTCAGAACTCTTTTTAATCAATTTAATTAATTAAGTCCCATAAAAATTTCTTTTCCTCCCTTTTCAAAAGAATATTCTCTTCTCACCAAAAGAAATTCTCTCACCAAAAAGGAAGAATTTTTTTGTATTTTTATGCTTTTTTATCTTTTTCATTTTATATTTTTATATAATTTTTTTTATATGCAAGAATAGAATTACTTATGTTTATTTTTTGAAACTAGAATTACTTATGTTTATTTTTTGAAACTAGAATTACTTATGTTTATTAACACTTAGAGTTAAGAAATCTCACTTTTACACACACCCCATGCCTAGATCGTGCAATGTCCTCATTGTATGCAAAGGGGTAATGTAATACAAAGTCTATCTTTTCACTTAATATAGGTGATAGGAGTCAGATAGAGGAGATACAAGATCTCAGGCGAACGATTTCTAACTTTGACAACTGTCAGAGGGAACAGTTAGACTAAGTGAAAGAGTAGATAATATAGAAGTAGAGCAGATAAGAATAGACTCAAAGTGTGGGAGTAGACACAGAAAGAAAAATAAGTAGTTTCAGAGAACTAATTACAAAAGGTAATCTTGGGTTGCCTCCTAAGGAGCACTAAGTTTTACGTCTTCAGCCAGGCGTAAACCCAGAGAACTAATGGAGCGTATAATAATCTCCAACAAGACCCAAAGAGTTTGGATCAAGAAGAGGTTTAAGACATTGACCATTAACTTTAAATGGTTGATTCTTGTTGGGCTCAATGATTTCAACAGCTCCATCGTCGAAGACTCACAATTTCAAATGGATCAGTCCATTTGGAACGTAATTTACCAAGGAAGAGCTTCAAATAGGCATCAAAGGGCAATACATTCTGACCAAGTACAAAGGATTTACAGGAAATGTGTTTATCGCGGAAGCCTTTCATTTTTTCCTTATAGAGCCTAGAACACTCATATGCATCATTACGGATTTCCTCTAGTTTGCTAACCTGTCATCTACGATGATCACCAACTTCGCGAGGTCTAAATTACAGGCATTGATTACCTAATAGGCTTTGTACTCAATTTCTACAGGAAGATGATAACGTTTCCCGTAGACCAATTTGTACGGCGACAAGACTATGGGTGTTTTGTCAGCTATCCTATATGCTCAAAGAGCCTCGTCTAACTGAAGGACCAATCCTTTCTATCGGGTCGAATTATCATTTGAAGGATCCTTTTGATCTCTCGATTAGAGACATCAATTTGCCTATTGGTTTGGGGGTGATACGATGTGGAAATATGATGTGTAACCCCATATTTACAAAGAAGGTTCTAAAAATGGGCATTATTGAAATGGATCCACCATTGGAAATAATAGCGTGGGGTACCTCAAAACGAGAGATGATATGATTTTGAATGAAAGGTATAATAACTCTGATCATTTTTGCGTGTAGGTATTGCTTCAATCCATCTGGAAACATAGTTGACAACAAGTAAAATATACTCAAAGCCAAAAGAAGATGGAAACAGACCCATGAAATCAATGCCCCATACGTCAGAGATTTCACAAACCACAATAGGGTTCAGAGGCATCATGTCTTTTCGTGTCATGCTGCCTAGAGTTTGTCAGCTACTGCATACCTTACAATAGGTTTGTGAATCCATGAATAGCGTGGACCAATAAAACCAACATTTCAGAATATTTGCAACAATTTTGCAACCAGAGAAATGACCGCTACAAGCCTAGTCATGTAAAAATAAAGGATAAACTCAATCTTAGAATGATTAACGCATTGCCTGATGATTTGGTCGTTACAGAGTTGAAACAGATACAGATCTTCTTAGAAATAGTATTTGGTCTCTAAAGAGAGTTGAGATCGTCTATTCTTGTCCCAACCAGATAGTAATCGATTTGTGACCAAATAATTCATGATATCAATGTACCAGGGAAGTTCAAAAGATAAAGTCAAAAGATGTTCATTACGGAAGTGCAGAGTGATAAGTGGAGATAAGTCGATATTCTCAGAAGGAAGTCGAGAAAGATGATCTACAACAACATTATGTTGTCCCACTTTTTCATGAATTTCTAGGTTAAATTCTTATAAAAGCAAGGCCCATCTGATCAACCCTGGTTGGATCCACAGCCAAACCATCCCCTGAGATCACATGGCCCAAGAAAGTCACCTGCCTCAGCCAAAACTCGCACTTGTTGTATTTGGCATACAGCCTGCGTCATCTCAAAGTGTTCAGAACCATCCGCAAGTGTTGTCCATGCTGTGCCTGATCCCACGAGTAAACAAGCACGTCATCAATAAATACCACCACAAATTGATCCAAATAGGGTCTGAACACCCGGTTCATCAAATCCATGAAGGCAGCGAGGGCGTTGGTCAGCCCAAACGGCATGACCAAAAGATCATAGTGTCCATACCGGGTGCGGAAAGCTGTCTTGGAGACGTCGGTCTCCCTGATCCTCAACTAGTGGTAGCCTGATCTCATAACTATCTTGGAGAATACCATGGCACCTTGTAACTGGTCAAACAGATCATCAATCCTCGACAGCGGATACTTGTTCATGATGGTGACCCTATTCAGCTATCTGTAGTCAACACAAAGGCGTAGGGTACCATCCTTCTTCACAAATAACACAAGGGCTCCCCACGGGGACGCACTGGGCCTCACAAAGCCCTTCTCCAATAGGTCCTGTATCTGGGACTTGAGCTCTCGCAACTCAAGTGGTGCCATCTAGTACGGTGACGTAGAAATGGGGTTGGTCCCCGGTACTAGTGAGATCTCAAACTCGATCTCACGCTCAAGCGGTAGTCCTGGCAGCTCCTCTGGAAACACATCGGGGTACTCTCTAACCATCGGGATGCTCTGAAAGTCTGCCACGAAGCTGGGCTCCGCCACCACACAGGCTAGAAAACCCTCCCACCCTTGGTCGAAAAGTCTCGCTGCCTGAAGCGCAAATATGCACCTGAAACCTCCATCCACTGGCTATTCGTGAAACTCAAAGGGAGGCATCTCCTGTATGGAGAAGACAATCTTCCTCTCGAAACAGTCCACCAAGGCATGGCAAGCGGACAGCCAATCCATCCCCAAAATCACACCAAAATCCTCCATCGGTATCACGATCAGGTCAGCGGGGAGGCTGTGTCCCCCAATACTGACCTCACAGTCTGTGTAGACCTCCTCAGCTATAAACAGTTGACCACCTGGACCTCTGATCACAAACAAATCCTCTAACAACACGTAGCCCTATCCCAAACTGACAGCAAAACTCGCAGCGACAAAAGAGTGTGGCGTCAGAATCAAAAAGTACATAAACTAATCTGCCGAAAACTGTAACCATACCTACCACCACTAAACCTGATGCCCTGGCATCTCTGTGTGTCAGGGCGTTGATACGCCCCTCATCTCTCGATGCAGAAGAAGCAGCCACACTCAGAGTCGAGCGAGTAGCCGCTGGTTGGTATCCTCCCCATGACTGCTGTCCTCTCCCTTGCGCCTGGGAACCACGACCACCTGCTCGGCCTCCAGCACTCGGCGCAAGGAGCATTTGCTGCGCTCCAGCCCTAGACGGGCAGTCCCTCCTGATGTGGCCCGACTGGCCACACTGGTAGCAGAGAGGAACTCGACTCCCTCCCTCAGTAGGTCCCTGTTGACGGCTGGGCGAGGGTCTAGTACTGACAGCTGGTCCCTGTCGAGGGCCCCCAAAGGCCACTGACGACCTCGCAAAATGAGACGGCTCTCCCGTGGGTGCCGCGTGCCTTCTCTCTCGTTGGCCCTATGAGTACTTTGGCTAGTAGGGCCTCTTCCATCCACTGTCGGTGTCTCATGCAGCTGGGTTGGTCTCCTCGTACGTCATAGCTACCTCCACCACTCTCGAGAAGGTAGGCAACTTCAAGGGCTTGACATACCCCCAAATAGCAGGCTGGAGACCCTCAGTGAACCTCCACAGGCGCTCCTCCTCCATAGCTACAGCTGTCATAGCAAAATGTGACAGCTCCAGGAAGCGCGTGCGGTACACACTAACAGTCATCATCCCTTGGCGGAGAGTGTGGAACTCCCGCCTCCTCTGGTCCTGCCAAGTCTGCGGGAAGTACTGCTCGCAGAAGCGGGTCACGAACTGGTCCCACGTCGGCTCTCCCCTCTCCTGGCCTTTGACTGCCCTCCACCACCTGTGTGCCGCACTCTCCAGCTGGTACGTGGCAAAGGCCACGCGGCACTCTACAGGTGGGCAAAGGGTGTCAAACACCTTCTCAATCTGCTCCAGCCAGTCCTTTGCCTCAGACGAGTCCTCATCCCCCTTGAAGGATGGGGGCTTCAGCTTCCAGAACTATCCGAAAAGCTCGTAGTGCTGCTGTAGTGGGGGAACGAGCACGCCTCCAGGCAGGGAGGGCTCATGCTCAGAAGTGTTAGAGTGCGGTGGGGGCGGTGGAGGACCACCCCCTCCCCCTCCTGCTCATCCAGCACTGCGTCAGTCTCTCAGTCCCACAGAGGACTCCCCCTCCACATCCCCAGGGAGAGGTGCCTGTGGAGGCGGTTGGAGCTCCTCTCGTACTATGTCTCAAATCAGCTGAGCGAGGTCCTGGGCCTAAACGCCCGGGAGAAGTGGCGGGTCAACTGGCACCTCGGGCCCGACATGTTCGCCCCTCCGACCTCGTCCACGGCTGCGTCCGCGCCTGCCTCGAGAACTCCACAATGAGGCATCTCTTGCAAGGAGACATGGAAGGAAGAACAAAAGAAGTCAACTCCAACAAACTTCAGCTAAAGGAACTCAGAATAAATGTCAAGCGGTACATTGTGGTGGTTACTCTAGTTACATGCACATGAATTGGTTATTCTCAAGCTAGTTGGTTCATTTCTCGAGATGACCTTGCTCTGATAAGATCTTGTTACGACCCAATTCCCGAATCCTTATAGGACCCGAGACCATCTCAACTCGACTAATCCCAAGACTTAGTCGTCCAACAAAAAATAATCAAAAAGTAGGAAAATAAATCACATTCACTATGCAAGGTAACTGACAGTAAAAGCGTATGATAAGAGCCTCATCATGAGCCCTAACTAGCTCATTTTGACCTAAGAAAGAGACTAAGAGCTCCTACATAACCTTGAGAAGGGCATAATTCAAGGAATGTGTTCTGAGAAGAAAACATGAAATAAAGGTTAAAACTGTAATTTTACCATTGGAGTGCATAAACAGGATTTCTCAGAGGCAAAACATAGGTCAAATGGTCTGAATAAGATAAAAAGTGGGTTGGTTCAGTCTGAAATGGGTTATTGTGCAGTCCAAGAATTAAATGACATCTTGTAACCCTAAAATAGAACCGCTTAATTCCACAAGGTTATGGATAGGATAAAAATCAACCAAGCCCTCTTAAATTCATGGAAAAATATCTCCAAGGGTTTAGAACCTTTAATTTGACCCTTGGAACCAGTTTTGACCTAGATTGGGGTCCTAGCTCATTAATTAACCTAATTTGGGTTTCTACGTAAAATGTCTAGTCAAACATCGTCAAACCTAAAATCAAACTTCACCATTGGATTCCTTAGGTCCAAATTAGGTTTGTACCAAAATTTAGACATAAGGGGAGGTCATCTTGACCTACTTTGCAAAATAGTACACCCAGTTACATTTTGGCCCCTATCTTTTGAAAACCATTGCGTAGACTCCCCTAACTTCCTCGCCACTCTTACAAATAGGTCCCTCTATCATTAATGGGGAGAAATCCTACTCCAGCAAGAAATGGAGGGGGAGTACTCCCTAATTCCTCAGAGATCTCCCAGATTTGGAAAGGAGATTCTCTGAGGAATTCCCTTCCATCTAAGCGTGGTCCGAGTCTCTGATTCGCACCCAATCTCTCGTGCGAACGCACGAGAGATTTGGCTCTCCAACAGTTTCCATCTCCGACAAGGTCTCTTATGCTTGGAGGCTTGTCTTCCAAGCATAAGAGTCCCTGCCAGCGACTATAAAAGCACCACCACCTCTAGCCGCATCTCTTCAGCTCGACTTGGCCAGAGATCCACCCCAATTTCATCTTCTTCTCCTTCGGTCAAGAAGTCCAGCGAACTTCGGTGAGCCTCCCTCCTCTTTCTCGTCGCTCTACCACAATACCAGTGGCAAAGCTACCCTCACCATATTCCTCCGCATCGCGCAACACCCGCACGAGCACCTCTGCCCCATCGTCATCGCTGTCTCCCTCCACTAGACGTCTTCTTCTCCGATGGCAGCAAGAACGTTTAGCCGCCTCCTCTCTCCCTTCATCCACTTAGATGGGTTAGAATTATTCCCCTCTCTCCCCTCTTCATTTCCCCTCTTTCTATTTCAACTTTCGACCCCTCGCAACCGCAGACCACCTCCATCTTCTCCATCTCCAGCCACCCACCGGCGAGGTGCCTCCATCGCTCCACACCTCCACACGCCTTGCCAAACACCTCACCCCCTCTGCCACAGTCCACTGATCACCTTCTGCACATCCACTGACTGCCAGCACCGCCCTAAACACCCACCGACCTAACCCATAAGCACGGCCACAAGGTGACCTAGGCATGCACACCTAAGCTGCCCCGTAGCCTGCCAACCACCATTTCACCTTCGCCTTGATACGATGAAGCTTCCCATGTGTTTTAATGGGGCCACAAGGCTGTATTTGTGTGTGATAGATCTGAGCATCTGCCGCCATTGAAGCATGTAGCAAGAAGGTCGCAAGCTTTGCTCCAAGCTGCGCGCTCCAGGCGTCAGGGTGATAGTAATAGAAATAGAATGATTGCAATGATGACTTTATGAATGATTATTATGATCATGTCGTTGCAGTATAGTGTGTATAATATAACATTTAGAATGTCGTATAGTGGTGAGTATGGGTGAGTACCAGTCATTACAACCATTATTATCATTTGCTTATTTATCTAATTTTTACTGGTTTTGTTCCAGGTCGTTCACTGGGAGGCAATTTATTGAATTACATCGGTCACTCTTTGATCTCAAAATTATCCTCTAATTCCAAAAAGAAACTTTACATCTTATTAAAGAATGAATGAATATAAAAATGGTTTGCCTGCTTACTAAAAGTTAATTGTAATGCTCGTAAAAATTAACTAAAAACAAGCACCAAACAATTTATTACTATACTAAAAACTATGTATTTACAAGTTATAGTATTAATAATAACATGATAGTACCTAATACACTAGGATGCCATAGTGTAAAAACTTAACTTACTAGTCTGTTATCTACAGTAACATATATAGCAGTTTTAATGATAGACATAAGCGTCGCTAAATCTCAGAAAACACTATATACAACCTGAGGGAAAACTGAGGTCTTTAGCGATGTTTATGGTGTCATTTTATTCTGTTAGTAATTATATAAGTTTACTTATACAAATAATAGGGCTATACTACGTGTACATATGTATATCTTTTTCTGTTATATACACTTAAGTCGTCATTAGCTTTTATTAAGCAAATTCAAAACGTGTATAATTTGCGGGCGCGCCATTCGAGGGATACACAGCACCCAGAGGGTGGGACCAAACCTCTACTAAGCGTGCCCAAATCTTGATTAGGTGGCTTAATTGCGCTTTCAGACTCGACGCAGGACCTTAGCCCCAATGCCGCACGCACACAAGCTCGGGCCCCCGGCCCCAAACAAATCGCATACTCCACACACACCAGACAGAGTGCTCAATGGGTAATCGGTTCGGAATATATATATGCAGTGTTTCGGGCGCCCCGCGCCCATGACGACTGCTTAAGCATAAGCAGAAATTCACTTTATAGCACTGCGCTTGATTTGCAGTGCACGATGTGGTGCTATTCCAGCGCCATATCGTGCGCTGGAAATCAGGCGCAGCTGCGTCTGTACGCGCTTTTGGCCCTCGATTTGGGGGCCATAAATTATTAAATAAAATAAAATAAAATATGTTTAATAAAGTATTTACATAATACTACATAAATGAATAATTAATTTTGAATTTTAAATATGTTTAATATACAAATAAATTCACTAAACTAGGCTGATTGTATAGGTTGATTTAGGTGATTAAATAGTTAATTACTTATAAAATAGTTAGTAAATGGTCTAATTGACCTTATACAGATTTAATTTACATACTTAAGTATTTTATACATATTTTTATCATATTTTTATGAATTTATTTGTGTTTTATTTAAGTTAAAATAGCAGTTCTGGTTGTTTTAAATTAAAACTAAGTTAACAGTAAACTATAATAGGTATAATTATACTTTAACTAACTTAAATTACTTACTATATATAATAACCTAAGTCTATAGATTTATTTACTTAATTATAGCTCTAAATTATTAATTTAGCTAATTTATTCTATAGTATAGCTACTAACTAAGTAAATATAAATCTGTACATATATAAACATAATTAAGTAAATATATACATAATAATTCAGTACTTATACATATATTTACATAGATTACATATGTATATAGATATATATATAAGTTTATACAGTATTTACAGTATATCTATGTATCTATACTTACATAATTATTCAGTATATTATAGTTATAGTTATTAGTATAGGTATATTTACAGTATGAGAATTAAGTATGTATAATTAGGTTTTAGTAGGAGAATGAGGAAAGAAGGGTTAATTAAGTTTTTGTTTCATTTTAAACAGCAGCTCCAGCTACTGTCAGAGAAGATGAGAAGGATGAGAGTGTGATGTTTAGTGTTTGTTTTAGCAGCAGTGGCTTAAGCCACTGTCAAATGGGCTAACTGCTACTGCAGTTAGTCCATTTGAAGAGGGGAATGTATTCTACAAATGAGAGGAATTGTAGAGAAGAAGGGAGTTTAGAGATGGAGGAAAATGTAGCTGCCATATGCAGCATCTTACTGTACAACTGGGAATAAAAGAAATTCAAAACAAACTAAAAGTTAGAGAGATGAAATCCAAATTTGACAAGGGTTTAATTCTCACGAAAATCACAAAATGTCTCAATTCAAATGCCCAAAAAGAAACCCTCATCAAAAGCATCATTTCAGATCAAAACAACAAATGGCATTGAGTTAGCTCTTCCTAATGCTATAGACAGCATGAAGGAAGACTTAACTCAATCAATTAAAACCAAATCATACAATCCCAGTTTCTTGCAACCTTAAGGAGTATGGAGAACTCCTTAGGTTAGGAAATCACCATACAAATTAGACATCCCCAAGAAAACTTATCAATGCAAGATCAGACTTCATATTACCACAGTAATTATCCTCAGATCTAACTTGCATTCAATGCATTCAAGGCTTATCAAAACAGATTAATGGATGGCTCTTCTGAGATGATTTCTGTCACCAGAAATCCTCTAAGAGTCCTTGCCAACAAGAAATTCAAATTATCTTCAATCTGTCAGATTAGGCAGTGAAATTCAGAAAGTAAAAATCCTTAAAATCCATGTTGAAAAGAAATCTGACAAACTGAAGAATTCAACCCAAAATCAAGGGGCATTTGTGATCAAATATGTGGTGAGTGAGAAGCCCCAAAGGTGCTTGTGACGCCAATTTCAGATCTGAGGTTATAAACCACCAGATCTGAAATTGGATCAGGGTGTGTGGGTGAAGGAAGAGAAAAACTTGTCGTTAAAAAGAAATCAGAACTGGATTGTGAAAAAAAAACATGGAGAGGGAGATAATTTGAACAATGAGTAGATGATTCTTCCCCTCTGATCTGGACTGATCAGAGGAGGTGAGGGAGGGGAATTAATGCTAATTCTACTCCTAAGACTACTCTAAACTACAGCGAAAATTAAACACTAACAATTAAAGCTAATTCTATTCTAAGCTACTGTAAACTACAGCTAACACTAATTGTGTAGAATTAAAAACGTAAACTAAAAGGAAGAATGGGACCTATGGGTCCTTAGCCGGCGGCTAAGGAGGAAGAAAGGAGGGAGGTGACTCCAGCGGAGGGAAGAATCTGCTAGTAAGACTCCAGGGTCGTCCTCAGGTGCTACGAAGTCCTTAGCGACGAGGAGGGTCGAGAGCAGGAGATGATTTCACAGATGGTGGCTGTGAAATCAGAGGTTGGATGGGGAGGAGAGACTGGAGTGGACGAATTGATCGCTAAGAGGTGTAGGAGAGAGCGATCCCTTGCGCGCGACACCACTGAGGTGCTTAAGTAGCAGCTCAGTGGCTGAAATCATCGCGCAGGTGAAAATAAACAAGATGCAACCGGCGGCGAGGATGTGAGGGGCAGAGCGCACGGTGAGCAGAGAGTGAGATTTGACCGTCAGATGAGATCTGGGGAGAGAGGTGAACGCACGCACCGAATTGCACGAAAGTTCCAAAAGAATCCAACCGCAGATCAAGATCTAAAGAGAGACGGACGGCTGAGATTAGTCGTGTTCTTCACGCGCTACAGTGCGCGTGAAGAGCAGCAGGCTTCTCTCTGAAATGAGGGAAAAATTGCAGGAAGACCCTTGAACGAAGGGGTAGAAGAATAGCGTGTAGGCCCATAAGTGAAAAGAACTATAACTGGAAGGGCCCTGCAGGTTTTCAGAAGGGTCCTTGCAGCTTACAAGCAGGTCCAAAAATGAGTTTTTAAGGGTCAAAGTGTAATGCATGAAGGACCTAAGTGTAAACTATCTATTTCAAAACCTAAATGATGTCCAATTGCCTTCAAATTTTTATATGTGCTTAATTGAACATTTAAGACATTGATTATACATCTGATTTGGCTTTTCATACTAATTTCTGTGTTCAATTGACGCATGGATCATCATTTGTATTTTGTTTTTAGAAAATCTCATTTTGTGACCTAATTAGGAGGTTTTAACACAAACTAAAAGTTTTAGGTCTTTTTCTTTAATTCCCACACTTAACCCTTTTTATCTGTTAATTTGATATTGTTTTGCTTAGTGTCTAGCTTAATTTTAGCCTTTTAGCTACGATGAGTAGCCACTCATCACAGGGTCTCAAGTGAAGAGGGATGAGTATGCAACTTCATACAACCAGGAAATTGGTTTGGCGAGTGACCCATCAGTAGCAATCGAAGAAGGGCTCCTGTAGACGCGCGCGCAGAAGCAGGTGGGACTTTTAATCCCACCTCGTAAATGCAAGAGAGCAGTGAGTACCTTAAATTATTTTTGTGCTTTCTTCTCATCGCCTCCAATACACAGGGGTGAGGTCCCTCGCCCCATCACGCCTCATCTGCGACATTCCCCTGCGGACATGGCACCTAACCCTATTACCTAACCTAGCACTCCTCGTGCATCACACCCACGTCGGTGCACCTGGACCCGGGCGCACACCCGACCTGATTACCTGGCTCTGGGAGAGCGTACCGAAGAGAGAAATAGAGAGAGAGATGTGGGAGAGGGTAGGGGTAGGTTTTACTCTTCAGTGTGTGCAGGGAAGAAGAAGGAAAAGGAAGGCGCAGCTGAAGCTAAGGCATGGTGAAGAAAGGACTTAGTCGCAGAGGAAGAAGGAGAAAGTCATTGTGCAAGAGAAGAAGAAGGAAGAAAGAAAGGAAAGAAGCAGAAGAAAGAGAAAGCAAAGAGGGTGTGGCAAATAAGAGAAGTCAGGAAGAAGGAAAGACAAGGCAGAAGGAGAGGCAAGCCAAAGAAGGAAGAAGATCGCAGAAGGAACAAGAAAGGCAAGGCTAGAGCAAAGAAAGGAGCTGCAAAGAAGAGACAAGGAAGAAGAAGCAGACGGCCAAAGTCAAAGAAGAATAGAATAAAAATAGCTAAGGAAAGAGGAAAATCAGAGAAAGAAAGAAAGAAAGAAGAAGAAGAAGAGAAAGCAGAAGGAAATAAGAGTTAAAAGAGAGATATCTTTTTAAGACATCTGATCATGGAATCAGACGTCCAATTTCTCTATTTTTGATACAATTAACTCTTAAATTCTTGCATTTATATTCTGAATTAAGTTTTGAGTAACTCTAGGTGTTCAATTACATTATTGAGATTAGTGAATAAATTCCAATTGTTCCCTGTGTTCGACCTCGGATACTTAGGTTTTCGAGTAATGTAACGACCCGATTCCCGAGTCCCTACGAGACACGAGAACCAGACCGACTCGACTAATCCCAAGACCTAGTCGTCCAACGAGGAAGTAACCAAAAGAGCAGTAAAATAAACCACATTCAGCATGAATATAACTAACAGTAAGAAAATACAGCAGTAAGGAAAGAAATCACTACAGTATATACCACCACAACAGTAGAACAACATTCGTAACATAATATGAACTGCAGGTAAAGAAAGGTACAACAGAAACAAGAACTACTCACTACAGTGGAACAAAAAGAGGTACAAGGGAATAGTGGTAACTCTACTAGACCCTACTCGGCCCAGCGTCCTCTGCAGCCGCTGACCCTGGCTGCTCCACACCTGGTCTTGAAAGGTAACGAGTGTAACACGTCAGCAAAACGCTGAGTAGAGTGGCAACTAAAACTAGAAAACAGTAGGGTGTACAGTAGCTGTTATGTTCTGTTACTTTATTTACGTCTTTCAATTTTCTCACGATTTCATTTATTTCTCAGATCCTTTACTTGATCTCGAATGTTCCTCGTGGGAACGATCTTGATTTCAGTCTTTTCCAAGAAGTAGAAGTAGCATGTGGTGCTCTCCTGGCCGGGAGAGTCCCCCACGATGATCCTACTCTCAGTCAACCACCCCAAGGTCACGGACAGACATAACGGTGACTACGGCACGCGCGATAAACGCACAGGTAGCTAACCCGCACTGGCACGCGGTCAGTCGTTTTCGTTAGCGGGTGCGCCCAAAGCACAGCACGGAACCAGTCCAGGGCAGAGCCCTCTCAGTAACAGTGGTCCGACCCCTCCACAGTAACCAAACAGGGGCCTTGCCCCTCCACAGTCCGCGCACCCTCGCCTGACTACCCTGGTTTGCCCTAGTGGGCCTAACAAGTCGGTGTAGGAGGCTAGCAGAACCACGGGGCCCGTGGGGTAGCTAGTGCCCTCCCTACACTAGTAGCTCTCCTCGGTACTACGTACACGAGGGCCAGCAAGTCGGTACAAAGCGGCCAGTCCTAACCCCGGGTCCCTGGGGTGGCTGGCCCCACTCTACACTAAACAGGTACAGGTACTTCCCTTGGTACTACGTACCCAAGAGACAGCACACAACTACATCTTTCTTTCTCAGTTCCATTCCTTTCTCTTTCCAGGAGTTCCACTCCTAATTCCCCATAGGGTTCCAGCTCAGAACATTTAGGTTTCACTTTCCAGTTTCACGTTCTTACAATCCATGTTCTCAATCACGTTTATTTATTCATAACAGGCAGTTGTTAATTCAAATTACAGGCAGCTTTTTGTAGTTTTCCATTTTTTCAAGACTGCAGTATTCATATATTCCACTAGTTTTCCCGTCCTAGGATTCATGTCGTATCCTAGGATCTATCATACAATCTAGTTTTCCAGCCCTAGGATTCATGCAACACCTAGGATCTATCATTCAATCTATTTCTCATTCCTAGGATTCATGCAATGTCCTAGGTTCTATTTATGGTTCCATAATTTAACAGATTATACTTGAAAGCCACTCTACCGGTTACAACAAGCGAACTGGGGGCGTGGTCGGGAATCCCGCGTGCCTCCGCAACCCCCGGGACTGCAATGGAATGGGGTCCTATCACAAGAATCAAACACAAGGAGTGTCTCAAAATAGTGTATAGCTACTGTAGACGGGTAGAGGATTTAATTTCGAAAAGGACGCAACTCGAAATGCGGAAAATGGAACCCGAACGGGCCCTAAACGGGTCGAAAACGATGAAACAGTGCAAAATCAGACGTCTGGAACTTCTTCCAGACGTCTTAAAAAGTGGATCAGGAATTACCTTGCTCTGCGTGAGCTCTCAGACGTCCAGAAGCCTGCGGGGGCGTCTGGCCTAGTTCCCAGACGTCCGATGGTCACCCCGGACATCTGGAAGTCGTTCCCGTCATTTGTCACGACAGCCAGACGTCTGATTCGCGTTGGATGCGAATCTCAGAACCTGCGTGTACCCATTTCCTCTCTCTCTTAGTACGGTCAATCGAAGAAGAGGAAGAAGACGGAATAACTCACCTTTCAGACATCTAGACAGTCCTCCAGACGTCGCCCACGTCGTCCGTCTAGACTCACAGACGTCTGATTCTGGAAAATTTTCCGAAATCAGGGCGCCACCCGCCCTCCGCTCGCAACATACGGCCGCGCTGCTAGTGCTCCGCCTGCTGCTCGAGCTGCAACAGGCCTCCCGCTGCCCCGGCAGGCTCGAGCCCTCACGGCCGATGCCTCCTCCCCCGCGCAGCACCTCCTCCTGCACCCGCCGCGGCTGTCGCCACCGCCGCTCACTCGCGCCCGCTCTCGCGCACCGACTGGAAGGAGAAGAGGAACGGGGCGGAGGTGACGGGAGTGAGGGGGAGGACGTGGCCTTTTAAGGCCGCGCGAGGAGGAGAGAGAGAGCGTGACAGAGGGTGCAGGAGGGAGAGGGAAAAAGAAGAGGCGGAGCAGGTCTACGCGTGCAGGTGCGCAGATGCAACGGTGTGCGCCGCAGAAAAAATGAATCCCAGACGTCTGGAAGTAATACCAGACGTCTAGTACGACGTCTGGGACACCTCCCAGACGTCTTAAAAGACGTTTGAAAGCACGGTTCGTAATAAGTAATAAATTCTTATTTGTTATCAACGCTTGGTCACCTATACTACAACGCAACTGACTTATAAGCTTGACAAAGCGTTGCAACAGCGTACAAGCAGTAAGGAAGTAAAAGCTGCCAACAATACATACCATCACAATAATAGGAAAGCAGAAACAAAAGTACAGTAACAAAAATGGTAACAACAGTCTAAAACTCACTAGTAGAACAGAGAGTACAACAAAAATAGGAAACTATTGCTGGGCTCGACTGGGCCCAGCACCCTCTACAGCCGGTGACTCGGGCTATTCAACTCCTGGACATGTAAAGGGTTACGAGTAAAATGGAGTCAACGAACGCTGAGTAGAGTGGTAACCAAACTAACTAAAGCAGTAAAAGCTAACAGGTAAATTTATCTTTTCCCATTTATTTTATTTTACAAGTCATTCCTTTTCACCCATTGATTTACTTTCAGATCTCTTTTTTGATCTCGCATGTTCCTCATGGGAATGATCTTGATTGCAGTCTTTTCCAAGAGTAGAAGGCACATGTGGTGCTCTCTTGGCCGGGAGAGTCCTTCGTGGTAATCCTACTCCCAGTCAACCACCCCGAGGACACTGTCTAGACGTAGCGGTGACTACGGCACGCGCGATAAGCGCACGGGTAGCTACCTCGTACTGGCACGCGGTCAGTCGTTTCTGCTAGCGGGTACGCCTAAAGTACAACACGGAACAGTATAGGGCCTAGCCCTCTCAGCAACAAGGGTCTAGCCCCTCAGAACCAAACAGGGGTCTTGCCCCTCCACAGTCTACGCACCCTTGTCTTACTACCCCGATTTGCCTAGAGGGCCAAAGAAAAAGTCGGTGTAGGTTGGCTAGCTTAACCCCGGGCCCCGTGGGGTGGCTAGCTCCCTGGTTGGGAGGTTCTCCTCTATAGTTCTATTATTTCGTCGTAGTATAGCATAGAGAAGTGGTTACCAATTTAATACAATTTGTTACTCGGAAATAAAAGAGTTCCCGAGGTCGAACTCAGGGAGCAAGTTGTATTCTAGAAGTACAATATTTCTATTACAAAAATTAGAGAGAGAGAGGGAGAAATGAATCTGAGTCTTGTAGCTTCTCTTCTCTCTCTTAGCTCATCTTCTTCTTTTCTCGGATCTTCTTCCTTGATCTTCTGCCATCAGTTCCTCTTCTTGTTTTTCTTCTATTTATTTTCTTCTTCAGAGCTTCTCGTCTTCTTCTCTTTATCTTCTCTTTTCTTCTCTTCTTTCAGCTCTGTCTTTCTTGAGCTTCTCTTTTCTTCTTCAGCTTCTCTTTTCTTCCTTCTTCTTTCTGCCTCAGCTTGCAGAGCTCCTTCTTCTTTCTTTCTTTTTCTTCTCGCAGTCCTTCTTCTGCAGAGCGTCGTCTGATTTTCCAATCAGACGACTTAAGTCGCCGCTGCTACAGTGCTGCTTGGTGCTCCTCCTTCTTCCTTCAGTCTTTCTTCATCGGCCTTCTTCTTCTCTGCCTCGCTTTTCTTCAAGTAGCCACAGCTCTGGCTGCTCCTTTCTTCTTTCTCTTCTTCTTCCTCTGCGGTCTGCCTTCTCTTCTTCTTCTTCCTCTGTGCCTGCACACTCATAGATTGGTCAGGGCAAAAACCTACCCTACCCTCCCCCGCGTCTCTCTCTCTCAGATTTCACTCGTAGGATAGCTCTCCCAGAGCCGCCGGGTATTCGGGTACGGGTCGCGCCCGGGTCCAAGCCCACCGGCGTGCGGTGGTGGGCGAGGAGTGCAGGTCGGGTAAGCGGGTCAGGCCAGGTCCACGGGGGGTGGTCGCGGACGAGGCCGGGTGAGCGGGTGAGAGGGACCTCACCCCGTGTGCTGAGGCGAAAAGCCTATAGCACTTTTTACCTTTATATGGGTGTGCGGCTGCAGAATCTTTCGAGGTGGGACTAAATGTCCCACCCCAATTGGGGGCCTGCAGCTGAGAGAGCTGCAGGCAATTGCCGCTGTGCGTGAGGCTCTCGCCCCAGCTGCAGGCCTGGGCGAATGCGGGAAGGCGAAGTGCGCAGCCTGGAGAGTCGAGGTTGGGCAAGGCGAGGCTGCAACTGCAGGCGGAAGGAGCTCCACCTGCTCAGCAATGGCGGCGAAGGGCAGGTGACCTGTTCACAGTAAAACGGCCTCTCGGCCTAATCAGACAAGCGGGGGACCTTCGCCATGACACGACGAAGGTGATGCAGGGTCTGGCAGGTCGTGCAGCGGTGTCTGGCGGCGGCCCTAGGTCGGACTGCGATCGGAAAAGTGGGTTTGTCCGGGGGAGTGTTGTGGGGATGTGGAGTGGTAGTGGAGGGGCGGGGGGTTTCGGGTGAGGTGAGGCGGAGCTTTTGGGGTAGATGGCGAGTTGTGTGGAGTGGTGGATTGACGGGGGCAACTCGCCGGAGAGTGGCCGGAGATGGAGAAGGTGAGGGCGGTCAAGTCGGTCGAGGGTTTAATCAAATGTAAAATAGTGAGGAAAAGAAAGAGGGGGAAGTGGGGAGAAGTTCTGACCAAGTTGTAGAGTCGAAGGGGGCCGGAGTAGGGCGACAGTCGTATCGACTGTCACCGGAGAAGAAGGTGCCCAGAGAGAAGGGGCGGCGGCGAGGAGAGAGCGGGAGAGCGCGCGTTGGGTACGATGCGACGCGGGAAGAGCGGGCGAAGGAGGCTCTGCTGCTGGTATTGCGGCAGAGCGACGAGGAGGAGGAGGAAGAACCGCCGGAGCTGGAGGGCCTTTGCCGGAGTGGGAAGAGAGGAAAGGCAGGGGGAGTTTCTCCGTCAGAACCAAGTTACTGAATGCGGCAGACGGTGGCGGATTTTACAGAGGCGAAATCAGAGAGGAGGGCGGAGGTGACGTGCCTCCCTCACCGGAGGATGGCCGGATTGCAACCCATACCTTCCGCGTGTTCGCACGGAAGGTGTGGGAGATGGCAGAGATCGTGGAGGTGTCCCTGCGACAGCAGACGTCGCAGGGAACACCCCGTTGTCATGGCAGGGGGTCGCCCTCACCCTGCGCGGCGCCATGCCTCGCCGGAGCATGGCGCTGCTCAGGGTTTTGCAGGGAGGACCCAAATGCAAAAATGATGAAGACTTAGGGGCCAAAATGCGAGGGTTTCAAAAGTTGAGGGTCAAAAAGTAATGGATGAGGACCAAAATGAAAAGTCGGTCAAGAAGGTCTCTTCTTAGGCTCAAGTTTTTATGCATGACTAAATGGGGCATAAGGATTCTAATGGTGAATTTTATTTCTAGGTCAGACCTTGTTTGATTGGCTAATTTACGTAAAAACCCAAATTAAATCATTAATTGGGCATGGTTCTCAATGTAGGTCAAAATGGGTTCCTAAGGTCAAATTGAAGGTTCTAAACCATAGAGATTATTTTTCTATGAATTTTAGAGGGCTTAGTAGATTTTTGCTTTGCCTCGAACCTCATGAATTGAAGTGGGTTTGATTTAGGGTTATAGATTGTCATTTAATTCCTTGAAGTTGCTATAACCCTTATCAGATCAGATCATCCCACTTTCCTTCTTATTAGGTTAGTTTTACCTATGTTTGGACCCTGAGTTACCCTGTTTGTAGATTGTGCTGGTAAAATTGCATTTTTACCCCTTATGACTTATTTTCTTCTTAAACTCAGAATTCTCTGAGTTAAGCCTTTCCTTGGGTTATGTAGGAGCCTTTATCCTCTATATTAGGTCAAAATGAGCTAGTTATGGCTCATGATGAGGTTCTCATCACTCCCTCCCTACACTGATAGCTCTCCCTGGTACTATGTATGCGAGGGCCAACAGAAGCTGATGTAGAGTGGCCATTCGTAACCTGGGGTCCAACCCAAGGGCAGCTAGTTTCGCTCTACACTAAAAAGGGGACAATCGCTCCCCTTTGGTACCAAGTACTCAAGGGCAAGCACACTTCTAACTCACAATTCCAAACCTTTCCATTCAACCACAGGAGCTCTACTCCTAACTCCCTGTATGGTTCATGCTCATATTCACCATACTATTCCATACCAGATTCCATCATTCACAATTCCATTCCCGCGTTATATACAAGCAGCTAGTATTTCCACAATTAACATATGCAACAAGTAATATCACAGGTAATTGTTTAGTTATCTCAGGGATTTCATATTCTAACAAGCAGCTCGTATTCATTAACAGGCAGTTATTTTCAGTTCAGCTCATTCATTTATGACTGTAATCTCAAACATGCATACAAACACTGTGACTATTTGTCATCCTAAGATTCATGCCACATCCTAGGGTTCTAGTTTTCTAATTTTCATAATTTCATTCATGTTATATAAATAAAATTGGGGGAAACCACTCTACCAGACAATCCGGGAGTACTGGGGGCTCGAACGGCAGACTCACGTGCCTCTGCAAGCTCCAGACACGCAACAGAGCGAGGTCCTTTACCAAGAAACATAACACAATGGAATGTTCAGAACAGTATATAAGGATTTCTAACATATAGAGGAACCCACAAGGAAACCATAGATATCTCGTTTGCGTAAAACGGACCCCAAACAGACACTAAACGGGTCAAAAATAGGATTGCATAACCAAATCAGACATTTGGCACAAGGTCCAGATGTCTTAAAAGTCACCAGGGTCTCACCTCAAGTTCCTACGACGACCTCAGACGTCCAAGACCCCTACTTGACCATCTGGACTCAGCTCCAGACGTTCGACCTCTCCTCCAGTCGTCTGGGAGTGCTTCCGATCGTCTGGTAAGCTGTCCAGACATCCAAAACATGTGGGAGGGCATGCCGCGTGCCTTCCCAAAGTTGCCCCTGCGCATGACAGAAAAATCTCCCCCTTTTAGCCAAATAGATTGGCTTTGCGATGCGGCATGCATGGCCGTAACCGCAAGAAGAACGTACCTTCGCAAAACCTTGCTTTTAGACGTTCGATGTCATCACCATACGTCCAACCCATCATCTAGATGGCACTCCAAACGTCTAATACTGGGAAAATCCCAATACCAGAGTGAGTGCCCGCTCCTCTCGCCACGCGCAGCTGCAGCTCCTCCCCCTCGTCTGTAGCTCTGCTACAGCAGGAAGTCGGGGACGGCTCCCCCGACGCACTCCTCCTCCCGCACGTGCCGCTCCGACCATGTGCCCTCTGGCAAGCTCCCACGTACTCGCGAGCTCAACCTCCTCCTCCTCTCTTCACGCCACTCCTCGCTCCTCACTCTTGCTCCCTCTCTCTCTCTTGTCCCTCTCATTGCAGTGGAGAGGAAGGAAGGTGGTGGCGGTGGAGTGGAGAAGAGAGGAATGGGGTGAGGGCTCTTATATAGAGAGCGGCTAAGGTTCGGTGAGGGGGAGAGAGAAAGAAGAGAGAGAGAAGAAAGAGGTTTGTGTGTAGCCAGCATGTAGTACAGACTGTGCGTACAAATTTTTCAATTTCCAGACATCTGGGAAGGGGTCCAAACGTCTAACTGACAGTCCAGACGTCTTAAAAGACTCAGAACAGAACGAGTCTTTACAATGCCCGAGAAAAGATCCGATGCCCTTGATCGAGTTCAATACAGGAAGATTAGAGATCTACTTGATCTTGTCTCGATCTACTTGAATACCTCTCTCATAAATGAGGTGTCCATGTACAATGCCCTCAGGAATTAAGAAATGGCTCTTCTCCCAACTGAGGACCAAATTGACTTCCATACAATGTTTGAGAATCTTTGCTGAATTATCCAGACATATGTCAAAGGTTTCCCCAAATATTGAAAAATCATCCATAAAAACCACTAAATAGTCACCTACCATTTCGAAAAAAATTGCCATCATGCACCACTGGAAAGTTGCGAGTGCATTGCACAATCCAAATGACATTCTTCGAAATGCAAATGTCCTGAAGGGGCAGGTGAATGTCGTTTTCTCTTGATCTTTAGGGTCTATCGCTACTTGATTATATCCCAAGTAACCATCCAAAAACAGAAGAACCTATTACCAGCTAATTTCTCTAAGATTTGATCAATGAATGGCAGAAGGAAGTGGTCCTTCTTTGTGACAGAATTCAATTTTCGATAGTCTATGCAAACCCACCACAAATTCCCAATTCGTGAAGTAATGGTCTCTCCATATTTAGTTGTGATTACGGTGAGCCTGGCCTAGGCACAACCTAGATTGGACTCACCTAAGGGCCATCGGATATAGGATAAATAATGTCAATATCTAGCCACTAGATTATTTCTTTCTTTATGACCTCCTAATTCAAATTTAGTCTATGTTGTGATTCACGAGTCATGCCCCATCCTCAATATAGATGAGGTGTGTACAATAATTGGGGCTAATTCCAATCAAATCATGTAGTGTCCACAATAATGCCTTCTTATGTTCTCATAGGACCGCGATAAATTTCGATTCTTGATCTTGGGTAAGATGGGAATTGATTATCACTGGATAGGTCTAATCATGTTCGAGATATACCTACTTAAGCATGTTAGGCAATGGTTTCAGTTCAACTTTAGGCATAGGATCAGCAACAAAGTCTGGGGCAAGATTCCTTTCAGCAGAAAGTAGAGGAAGAATAGGTGTATTAGAAGATTCAGCGTCTAAAGTGAATGCAGAGTCAAGAGATGTGTCTTCTTGAGGGATAAAAGATTCAAAAGATGAGTATCTTAATCAAGAGAAGTGGCTCCATCCTCAAGAATCGAAATCGATCTAACTTCTTCAATCAATTTGCAATCAGTCCCTTTAGAAGCTTTAAATATATCCAATTTGAGTGTCTTCTCCCCAAACTTGAGTTCCATAGATCCAAATTTACAATCAATTTTGGCCTTTGCAATAGCCAAGAAAGGACTTTCTAAGATGATTGGGGTGCCCTTAATTTGTTTGGGAACTTCCATATCTAAGACTTTAAATCCATAGGAAAGTAGAAGTCTCAAACTCGAACAATCACGACTTCCAATACTCCTCTTAGTGACTTAATGGATCTATCGGCTAATTGTAAAGTCACATCAATACACTTCAAAGCATTAACCTAAAAATGATCAATCAAGAAGTAGGGATAAGGTTTATAGATGCTCCTTAGTCTAAGAGTGCTCTATCAAAGCATCAGTCCCCAATAACATAGGAAATAAGTGAAGAACCTGGATCTTTCTTTTTCAAAGGAAGCATACTTGAGATGATAAATCTAACTTTCTCCGATAAAACTATAGTGCTTCCTTTCTTATGTTGATGTCTCGGTGTACAAAGATTTTTCAAAAATTTAGCATAGACCGAAATGTGTCTAATGGCATCAAGAAGTGGGATATTGATGTGAACCTATTCAAAAACTTTAATCAAATCTTCGTCAACAGTGACATGTTTCTTTTGCTTTCTACTCTTGCTATTTAGTGCTTTGGGAAATGGGACCTGAGAATCCTGTCCTGTAGGAGGTTGGTCTTGATTAGAAGGTTCAGTAGAGATATCAATGGGATCAAGTGTGCAAGAAGTACTAGGTGTAGGAACAGGTATAGTGTGTGAACTGCTAGGATCAAAGGAAGATTAGATCTCAGATCAATAGGATCTCTACTAGAAAGACAGGTGCTAACAGAATTTACCCCTACGAAAGAAGATTGCGGATTTTGGATAATAGATGGATTTAGAAGGCTAAGCTAATTCACCTGGTACAATAGGGGTTGTTGTTGATTTGGATGGGATAACTCAATTTCATGTGGTACTGAGGGTGGATTTTGATTAGCCTGATTTACTATGTGTGCTTAGCCTTGATTCTGATTTAGATTCGCTGCAATAAATCTAAGGTTCTGCATGTTTCTCAGATTCGGAACTGGCTAAGATGGTAAGTCCCTTGGCTAACGAGATTCAACCAACTGCGTGATTCGACCTCTGAGTTTAGCCAATTCAGCTAAAGACTGCTTCTGTATTTCAAGGAGAGCCTTGACATTCCTTCTTTGGCTCTCATTCACGACTCTCAAAATCTAGTCTAGCTGTGAATCTCTGGATGGCCCCCAATAATTTTACATATTCGGCTAGGTGGGCCTTGCCTGTGGTTTCTAAAATGGTAGTGCAAATAGGTTGTGACAGGTCTAATTTTGATAGATAGGTGATCTTTGGCTTTGATCAGACCAAGAGAAGTTTGGATGATTTCTCCATCCAGGATTGTCGATGTTCGAAAAAGAATTTGATTGTTATTGTATCCCTAAATGGCATAAAGATCGTCGGGATTCTGCGTGTTTTCCATAGGAGTCAGAGGAGAAAGAGCAGGAAAAGAGGGAGCAATGGTCCCTCCATAGGCTTGAGTTTGATGGAAACTCAAGGTAAAAGGATCTTGGATATCCAAATTATTCACAAACTCCCTCCTTGTGGGAACTTGCAAAATAGGTCTTTACGCGGGATGCATAGCTAACAGGGGTCTAAGGCTATTCACTGTGTTTCTAACCTCATATAAGTGTTTAGCTACGATGTTGACTTTATCCACTTCTCTGCAATAATCTCAAGATCTTGTGAACTAGATTGTCCCTGAACTTTGTGAATGCCCTTTGTGGTAGTGTTTGTGCTTGTGTTCCCTCAATTGAATTGAGGCATGGAAGCATTGTTGATTGAGTTTTCTCCCATACCCTTGAACAATTCAAGGACAGATTCTTCATCCCTATTTAGGAAGTTGCCTCCACAAGAGGAGTCTACTAGATTTCGAACACTCCCTTGAAGTCCATAGTAGAAGATGTGCATTAGTGGCCAATGAGCGATGTCATGATGTGGGCATTTCCTCTGCAATTCATGAAAGTGTTCCCATGCCTCATGAATTGGTTCTCCTTGATTCTGCAAGAAAGTCGTGATAGCTCCCTTAAAGGCATTGGTGCGACCTATTGGAAAGAATTTCTTCAAAGAGACTATTTTCAATTTAGTCCAAGTGGTGATAGGTCGAGCGATAGTGCAATACCAATAAGAGGCTTTGTCCTTAAGACTAAAGGAGAACATCTTCATCAATAGGATTTTTTCGGTTCTGATTTATGGGACCTAAAGTCTGACTCAGGTTTTTCAAATCTTCAATGTACTAAAATGGCTCCTCAAAATTGACCATGAAAGTGTGAGATAAGGCTAACGATGTTTGGCTTCAACTTTGGATCGTTATCCCCTACAGGAATCCTAACATTGGTTTCCACTTATGCATTCACAAGATTATAACAATCTCGAAGTGGAGGTCTAAGAGGAGGTCGAGATGGACCAAGTCCCGGCTCAACTTGTCAGGCCTGCAAATTTAGATTCATTTGACAATTCTACTCTAACATCTGTAGATTGTGTCCAAGAATAGCCTGATGGATATCGAGACGAGAAATCTCGTCGTGGTGCCTAAGAGGATTAGGAAGAATAGGTGGAAGCTGAACTACCATAGAATCAGGATGTGTCAAGTCAAATGCAAAAGTAGAACTAGTAGAGGTGGATGCAAGGTTTCTGGGATTACCTGTCAAAGGAGACATGAGAGGAGATTTCTAAGATCACCTTCCGTGCATAAACAGAAAAAATGTGCAAGTGCACACTCACTCCCAAGTAGTAAAACTCAGGAAATCAAGACACAAAAACAGTGTGAAAACACTTATTTTTCTTCTTGAAGAGAAGGAAGAAACTGGTTATGCACAAAATAGTAAATGCAAATAAGTATGATACCAATACAGAATATGCATCTTAAGTGTGACTTACGAAATGCTTAACCCTAAAGCTCGAATGTCCAAAGCTTAGGATCGAGAACGCTCACTACTAGCTCCCTGGGGTTAAGGTAGTGAGACAAACTTGTTGATCTTAAACTAAGGCCCTAAGAGGTGTAAAGAGGAGAGGTAGAAATAAAGACTCGTGTGTCCTTGGGCGATTGCACCGTGTGTGCAATAGCCAATCAACAGAATGAGATAAAAATGCACTTATTGGTTTGTCATTGAGATTAAGTAACGAGTTTAAAGAATTTCCTCCTTATTAATCTCTTCTAAATCAACAAAAAGAATAAGTGTTCTCACTTTTTTTTGAAAGGGAAGTGTTCTCACTTTTTAATCAATAGAAAGCAATTAATTGTCTTTGCTTATGAGAGAATGCAAAGGATGATAGGAATATAAAGCAATAAAAGCATACCTACCTCCATCAATCTATAGAAATGCAATATAGGAGAAGGAAATCTAGTAGGCAATGATGCAACCTAACATGGATGCCTAATACATGCTACTGCTAGACAGATAGAGGTGGTATGTTTTTATATTTTTATATATGCTACAAATAGAAAGTAGGAACTAGAACTAAAGTTATTACAAACTGGAGAGTCTCTCTAACAACAAATACATAACATAGAACTCTACAAAACAAAATTATGAAAAGCAGGAAATGAAATGCTTAGAGCTTCACAAAGAGAGAAATGTGCCATTCTCTTGGACGAAAACAAAACAGAAAATTAGTATACAAGAGAAAAAAATTAATACAAAATAATAAGAATAGTAATGAGGATAAGTGAGTTGCCACCCGACAATAGTGCCAAAAAATGATGTTAGCTTATCTCGTAATTATAATAAGTGTCATGGTGTTGTAGTATAGTGTGTAAAATAGCCTACGTATTTTATAAATTTGTACTTATTGAATCCAAATCGTTCACTGAGAGGCTTATTATATTTAATTCACTTCACCAATTATTACCCAAATTACTTATATTTACTTTAATTATATTAATTTAGCTTTCTATAATCAAGAGAATCCCTCCCGGACTGCTATTGTAGCTTGATAGCTTTCCTCTTAGTTTCAAAAAAAATAATCAAGAGAATCGATTATTAAGTCAATATGTCAGCTTTAGGTGTTACAATATAACTTAATGTATATAAATAGAGTATATATAATGAAATACATATGTATAAATAATTAGACTCTTAATGTATATAAATACTTATTCTTCTTAACATTATATAAGTTACACTGAATTTAATTAGGTTGAGGAATTATAATTTACTTAAGATTATAAATTATGCTTAGGTTAACTACTTAAGTTAAATGTATAAACAATACTTAGATAAGTTTACAAATTTAACTTATAAGTAAACTATAACATTATATAAGTTATATTTTGTTAATTAGGTTTATACTTAGATATAACTTAGCTAATTAGGTTAGTATCCTTAAGTAATAATTAAGAATAGGTTAAGCATAGAGACCAATTGCAAAAGGAAAGATTAAAACTATGGCAATTAAGTCTACTAATCTTAATTAAACCAACAAAGATAGAGCAATTAATTCTCTATTTCAATTACACAAGAATATGTAAAGAAATGCAAAAGAAAAAAAATGTTTGAATCTACAATATACAAATATCAATAAGTGTTAAGCAAGATCTACACAAAAAGTAATTTTAATTCCTACCCAACTAAATCCACATGGTCAGATATTGCCCAATGGGCCGCACAACCATGCCACACCCTACAAGGCCCACATATGCTCAGAGGTATTGGATCAAGTATATCAGGCATCGCTTGCCTACACCAACCCAAAGGCTTACGGGAGGGCTTCTGATACGGATTTTTACGTGGTTTTCTAAATGTGAGTTTTGGTCGTTGCAATGCGTAAAATCGATCGACTTTTCAAATTTCTAAACCTAGATAGTGGAGTATCTAAGGTCATCTAAAGAGGCCAATTTGTTAGTCAAATAGCTTATTCTCTCTCTCGCCTACTCAAATCAACACTTATATTTTTGTATTTTTGGTTTTGCGAATTTTTTAGGTTTTGAAATAATCGAGGCATGAAAAGAGATATTAACTGTGCCTAAGTGATCAAGATGAAATCTACCCTTCTACGCTCACCTTAGGCAAGTGCACCTAGGGTAATTAGAAAGAAGTGAATGCATACTACTAGACAAACTAGAAAGTAAGGCATACAAAATGATGGATACAAGGTATGGAAAGGCACTTTGGAATTAAAACAAGAAGTAGTAAAGTTTACAAGGTACTTGGGGAGATAAATTATGTGAATGGTACCACACAATTAATCCCCAAGTAGAGGAATGCTTTTAACTACTACAAACAAGACAACAGAAAGAAAGCTAAGTAAGAAGATTCTCCCAAAATACCATAAGATATCCTCGCTCCAAGCTCAGTAGCTCTTGGGCCTGAAGAGGATCCTCCTAGATCCTTGAATGCTTCTTCCTAGGCTCCTCCAAAGGTGGGCGTCCTCCACCTTAGCTTCCCTCCTGCCTGGCTGTCCTCCTGAGGTGGTGTGCTCCTTGGCTTGAAACCAAGGAAGAGGATAAAAGAAAGTGAACACCAAAGAGACAAGGTGTTCCTTTTGATCACCTTCTCTTCTCATCCTCCTTAGACGTCTACTATTGGTGGAATATGGAAAGAATTTGTACTAGCCAAGGATGAAGAAAATGGTAGGGATGCAGGGTCTTTTTATAGGTTAAGGGTGGTAGTTGGAGGGTGAATAGGTCTTTCTAGTGGCTGGTTGAGGGGTATAAAGGCACCAAGCTTTGGTGCCAATTTTGGAGGGTTAGGATGAGGGTTAAGATGGTATGAAGGGTTAGGATTGAGGGGGCAAATTGGTGCCAAGAATGGGGGGAAGTTAAGGGTGGTAAGGCATCCTTTGGTGGACATCCACCATGAAGGGATGCAAGGCCATTTTGGCACCAAGGAGGGGTCTTCTAGAAGGCTAAATGTCGGTGCCAAAATGGATGGATGGGATGGTCTTTTAGTGGTGGTTGGATGGTGGAGATGGAGAGTGGTTTTTGGAGCCAAAAGGGGGGGCTTCTAGAAGCCAAATTCTGGCCATGAAGGGAGGACATGGGTGAAGGGATGCAAGGATATTTTCGTGCCAAGGTGAAGAGGTGCCTTGGTGGTGGTGGTTACACCACCTTGGCAACAAAATAAAAGGGAGTTTTAGTGGTGTTTTAGGGTAGTGGTGGCCAACCATTTAAGGTGGAGAGGGAGTAGGGTAGGAGCTTAAGTAGTGGAGAGGCTAAGCTAGCTTAGCTAGCTAAGATAGCTACTAGCTTAGCTAAGTAGATGGAGGGATTAGAAGGAGACTTCTTGAGCTTGGTTGAGCTTCCATGGAGCTTGAAGAAGTTGATGAAGAGGTGCTTGTGAGCTCCACAATTGGCTTAGCTAGCTGGCTACTAAGCAAAGTTGAATAGAGCTAACTTGAGCTAGCCATATCCCTTCTGGAGCTGAGATGAGCTAGCTATAGTTGAATGATGACTCTTCAGCTGGCTTAGCATAGATATTTCATGACTAGTAGCTAAGACAAGTAGGAATGAGCTTCCATGAGCTAGGGATGAGCTAGAATGGAGCTGCAGCCAGCTAAGGTTAGCTGGGATCTAGCTATTGGAGCTTCTGTCTTCCTTCTTTTGAACTTGTGCCTTCCACATTGCCAGGGTTTAAGTGATTTCCATTGCATTCTCATCCCTGACAATCAAATGACAAAATACATAAGATAATGCAAAAGAAATGCTAATGCACACTCTAAACCCTAAATGCAAATGCATGTTAAATGCAATGAGATAATGTAAAGCAATTGTTAAAACCCTAGGAAATAGGTGTGAATGGAAATTAAAGATGATGATAAACTGGTGTTTATCATCTTCTGAGTGCATTCCTTATATTCGCAATCAAGCGCCTTTCCACAGCCAATGTGGGACTATGTTGGCACTCTTTTCTTCAGCGCACAGCAAACGCGAGCAGGCGACATTGAACTTGACTTCCAACAAATTTCAATTGTTATTGCATTATTACATGACTTGAACGACTGAATTAAGGCCTTAGTTATCATCCTAATGCTTCATATATCAGATTCAAACATTCAATTAACAAAAGAATTGACTTAGAATGGCTAGAAGAACATTTGAACTGATAGCGAAGAATCACCTAAATTACTCATCAAATTCCTAACAAAACTCCACAACTCACACGCTTGCAGCTTCTAATCAAATTTCCAGTGTTTCCTAAGCAATATGGAACACATTCAGGACCCAAGAACTTGGTTTAAAAGTTTCTGAAGCTCTTACGATGACTAAAGTTTGACTTGCTAGGTCAAGGGTTGACCTGGAGCAATAGAGTGATTCACACTTAAAGAATACTGCTAACTGACTAACATTGATCTCCTGAATCTACTAGGATTTGAATACTCCTAAAGGGTCTATTGGGTCGTCGCCACCGTTGTCAGGTGGATCTTTTAGACAGACCAAACAAGATGTCAAATGACCCTGCACGTATTAGATTCTTGCTCAAGACGATCTAGAGATGTTTCTAGATCTATTGCTAAGGTATGAAAGTGAAGAAATAGTGCGACGTCACTTTGCTGGAGATGATGAAGACGATGGCGTTCAAAGGCAAAGAATTGATGAAATTCTAATTAGTAGGTAGGAAATGGATGTATGAGTGAAGTGGAGTCGGTTAGTGGTAGTTAGGATCTGTTACAAGTTGTTGGATGTAAATATGAGGTCGCTGAACTTAGAGATGATGACCGGTTGTCAGCGGTTAAAATGTTAGTGTCCAATAAGGAGTTACACTCCATGAAATTGCATAAAAAATAGCTCAAAAGATTCCTCGTGACCTCAGTAATGTGAAAAATTCTTTAATTGGATCAGAGATCAATCCAAGAAATATTGCAAACTCAAATTAACTTCAGAAGAAGATCATGGTGGACAAATTGATGTGGTGGTGGGATTATTCAATAAAATTAGGCAAAATGGCCCTAGAGTTGTGGCAGAGGTGAACGAAGAGCCTATGGAGTGTGAGAAGCTCGAAAGAGCTTGCCAAAGACACGACGAAGCTCTGATGAGTATGGAAATTGGGCGTTTTGCATAAGATGGTTAATAGAGAGGAAAAGAAGGTGGAATGGAGTCGTAGTTAGATAAGGAAGATGAACAAGGGGTCAATTGTGTGGTAGAGTGCCAACAATCATCGAATTTGGTGGCACCAACGTCAGAGAAGATAACAAAATCAAGAGCTAAAAACTACCTAAATCTACAAATTAAAGACGTTAAGCTACTCTAAAGGAGGTAAGAAAGTTGGACACATTACCTGGAGGAAACGGTGAGAGAGGCTCCTACAATGGCTCACCGGAGACAGAGCGAAGTAGACGAGGTGAGAAGCTCCGGCAGATCGAAGCAGAGAATAAGGACGTTTTGGCATGTGGCCCCGTCATCGGCAAGGTAGGAGTAGAGGAAGAGGAGTTGAGAGAGACAGCAAGTTCTGTCGAAGCAAGCTCAAGAAGCAAATGGGAAGATGCCATAGTTGAAGAATGAATAACCTAAGATCGAGTTTGGTGGGGCAAGAGGGTAGGACTCTTAGGTACTCAAAGGGGCAATCTGAAGGTGTAGGAGGCTATTTATAGGCGTCGGCAACAGATAAGGAGGATGTATGTGGATGAAAGAGCATCTAGGTTTATAGGAATCGTCATCATCTTCTCTAACGATGGCGATGGTCACACGTCAGAGTAGGCGATTAATGGCTCATCGGTGTTAATAGATTTGAAGAGTTACAAGAAAACTTGGTGGCCATGGAAATGGTGTTCGACTGTTGGATCCGCCATGATCGAAGAAGGAGGAGAACAGAGGTCGTCGATCATCAATGCTGGGGAAGAAGGTGATGTGTGCATAGGGACCTTTTTGTAAATATCAAAGGGACCAAAATGAAATGCTCATAGGGATTGAAATGCAATTTCTTGATTTAAATGTGCAATTTAATTTATTTTTCCATCAATGTTTTAGAGACAATTGTATGAACATTATAGGACAAAGTTATGGCGTTAAATTACATTTTTGTCCTAATATTTAGATATAAATTAAAGCTTAATCTAGGGCTTGTAATTACTAATTTAAACCCTTATTAAATACTAGCTTAATTAAGAATGTTTTAAATCATTAAACCCATGCTTCTTAGCCCTTAATTTTAGCTTAGATTAATAATACATTTTATTGATCATAATAAGGCTTAGTAAGTGGTATTTTAAACTTAAACCTATTATTAACTACCTACATATTTAACCTTGTTTATATGTTATTAAATGCTCACTAACTAGGTAAACTAGAGATCTTTGTTAAATTAAGAGCTATGATGAGTATCTCATCATGGCGATACACATAAAGTTGGAGAATGATTTTCTAGCCCCTGATTCTCCACTGAGTCTATCATCAGTGAGTCAGATTATGAAGGAGTTGAACTACAGGGCAGTCTTTGATGTTAGGTCTCTTACATTTGAGGATATCATCACTGGACACACCATTAGGTGTAGTCGTGAGGAAGGTAGGGTTTATCGTTTTCTTTAGTCACCCTATGTAGGTCATGCTTCTCTCTCATCAGAGGGTGCCTCTAGATGCTTGTGGCATCTCAAGTTTGATCATCTTCCATTGCTAAAACTTGGATAGATGCTACCACAGATTCCTCCTACTGCCACTTTCCAATGCGAGGTGTACCAACTTGGGATGCATCATAGGAGTTCCTTCCCTAGGAATCAACATCGATGGTCCCAAGCCTTGTTCTAATTGCTGTATATGGATATTTAAGGACCTAGTTGGACTCTAGACCTTTTGGGGCATAAATGCTATTTGGCTATCTTGGATTATTTTTCTCATCTTACTTGGATATTTTTGTTGAAGGCCAAATCTGAGGCAGAGGATATGATTCATGACTTCTTAATAGAAATTCAAAATCAATATGAGGCAAAGGTGAAGATTTTTAGATCAAACAATGCATTGGAGTTTAGCACCACTTCACCGCATACCTTTTATCAAGAGCATGGGATCATTCATCAGACAAGTTGACCGCATACGTTTCAGCAAAATGGTGTGGCTAAACGAGAGCATAGGCATATTCTTGATGTTTCATGAGCACTCATGATTCAAAACAATGCACCAGATAGATACGAGGGTGATGTAGTGTTGACTACATGTTATCTCAATAGTCGAATGTCCTCTACTATTCTTGATGAGCAAGTTCCTTATTCCATCTTGTTTCCTGATAGTCATCTATTTGGGGTATCACCCTGAGTCTTTGGATGCATTACATTTGTGCATATTCATGGGCTCAACAAGAATAAACTTGCTCCCCGTGCAGTGAAGTGTATTTTTTTTAGGTATTCGAGCACATAGAAGGGATATCGATGCTATGATCTCGTTGGAGGATGTCACTACGTTAGTGCAGATGTCACTATTGAGTCAAAATTTGTCATTGGTCAAAAAAATGCATCATAGTATACCGACGAAAATCGAATCAACATTTAAAATTTATAGTGCTTGAAAAACATGTGAGTTCCGAGGTCATTCGCAGGAAGAAAATTTGGAATTCAATCCATTAATGAAAATAATAGAAATGAGCACGATAATCAATCAAAAGAATAATGATATGCAATGAATAACCTATCACAAGTATATTCAATAAATACTTAAATTGTATCTCCAATTCAAATAGACAAAAATATATGTAAAAACCTAAAAAGTGGCGGTTGAGACCACCAATTAACCCTTTAACACTTGGTTCAAATCCCAACTCAATATCAACTTCTCAAAGCCAACAATAGCCTCAATTAACCATTTAATTCAAACCCATCAAATGTTCCTAAATGATTAATTAGATGTCTCAATGAAACCATAGATGGTTTAATCCTCAACCCAAACCTCTCAAAATTTTCCTAAGTCTTTGGGAGAATATCCATAGTGCAAAACCCCCCACTCTCTCACAGATCTTTTCTCTCTCCTCAAACCCAGTTCAGACCCGGTCCAATTCCAAATCGGTCCAGCGCAGCGAGGTCGATCCAGCTCGCATGGGTGTGGTCAAGTCGACCGAGTTCATATGATCATGCATGGGGGACCTGATCCCCTGAGACTAGGGTGACTGGATAAAGCACGTAAAGTGTTATAAACACATTTCAATTTCAAAAGCTCCCGATGTGGGACTAATCGGGTGCCTTTTTTTTATCTCTTCGCATGTTGCAGCAACTAAAGGTGGAGTTGAATTGGTGCTATTGGATGCTACCTTTGCTTGATTAATGCTGTAACTAAGTTCCTGATGTCAAACTGCATCCGCTGGAGGTTGCATTGAGGTCGACGGTGTACGGTGGACAGTAGAAGATGGTGGTTGTAGTCGAAGACAACGCCGGCGACAAGGATCACCTGAAACAAGAAGCATAGGCTCTAGGCCCTAATTAGAGCATTCATGAGCATCACCGTGAGGTGGTGAATGTGGAAATAGTGTTGATTCGTTGCGTGGAAGTGTAGGATGGCCGAATGACATCGGAGATGAACAGTGGACGGTGGGTTGTTCGATGAGGGTCTAGAGTGGTTGAAGCACCCAATTACATTGGAGCTTTTGCTCATTGGAGTGAGAGAAAGGTAGTGGTGGCGGCGGTGTGTTGATTCAATGCGTGTAGCGGTGGCACGGACTCGTCAAAGTCATGGCAGGAGGCGGAGAAGAAAAAGAGGGATAGGGAGAGTTTGAGGTCTAAGCTAAGTCCTAAGTGGCCTAAACTAACCTAGGGGAAGAGAGGGAGATAGAGACCTAAATTATGGGATGAAAGAGGGTAGATTTCATGGCGGCTTGCTTCGTTGGAGCCATGGAAGATGAACTCTCCGGTGGTGAGAAGCCACAACGACGAAGGAGTTGGGGGCTCCTACTTGGTCCGACGAGGAGTGGAAGAAGATGAGAGAGGCATTGGGCCACCCAATTTGATCGTTGGGTGGCCAAATGATGGGGAAGGAGAGGGTCGCTTGAGCCGTTGGAGATCATGGCCATAGAGGAGGGAAGAGGGTAGTTTCCGACATAGAACTAGCAGGAATTGACATAGGAAGATGGGCGACTTTATATAGAGCTCAATTGTGAGCTCAAATTGGAGAAATTCGTGAGTTTGCTCATGAAATTGGCAGCCAAATCATGTAAAATTCAATGAGCCCATTTGGGCCCCACATTCCAAGTTAGAATGTGGGATCAGGTGCAATCAAAAGCTCTTGATCTTAAGAGCAATCCCTCCAAATTTGGAGGGATTTGGAGTGGATTTGAGGAGCCAATCCCTCAATCAAAGGAACCGCACATGGGTTTGCTACCCTAATTAGGAAATCAGGACCTTTAAGGTGGAAGAAGCCTTTATGTGAAGAAGACAATAAAGTTAGGGGGGTGTTTATAAGAAAAATGCAGAAGTTGAGGGTCTGATTGAAAATATCAAAGATCTAGGGACTAAATTACAAAATAGGTCAAGATGGACTCTGATTAGGCCTAAATTTTGGTGTTAACCTAATTTCGATCCAAGGAATATAATGGTGCACTTGGATTTGGGTTTGACCACATTTGATTGGGTAAATTGCATAAAATCCCAAATCAGGGCAAATTCCCGTCTGAATCTCTGTTCTTAGTCAAAATGGATTTAGATGATCAAAGTAAAGGTGTCAAACCTCTTAAAATATTTTTCAATTAATTTTATGAGGTTTAGATTGAATTTACCTTGACCATAACTGATGGGAACACAATCATGAGCCATAACTAGCTCAATTTGATCTGATTAAGTCATGAAATGCTCCTACATGACCACCAGAAGGCCATAATTCATTCTTTCAGAGAGAAATACAAGAAACCAAGGCTAAAACTGTAATTCTACCATCATATCTTGAATACAGAACAATCATGGGTTTTCTAAAGGGTTAATTAAGGGTCAAATGGTCATAAAAGTCTAACAAGTGGTTAGTACAGACAAAAAAGGGTTTTCGCGTGTTTTGAGAATTAATGACTTCTAAAACCCTAAAAATAGATCCAATTAATTAACTGAGATTATAGTCAGGATAAAATTCACCTAAACCCTCTAAAATTCATAGAAAAATATTCTCTAGGGTTTGGTACCTTCAATTTGACCATCGAACCCGTCTTGACCTAAAATAGAGCCACAGGTAGACCTTTGCCCTAATTTGGGTTTTTGCATAAATTACCAAGTCAAACTAGGTCAAAATCAAAATCCAACTTCACCATTGGATTCCTTAGGTCCAAATTAGGTTTGTACCAAAATTTGGAATTAATCTGAGATCATCTTAACCTAGTTTGCAATTTGGTCATATCCAACTATTTTATCTCACACATATGCCCCTACCTTTTGAATACTTTGCATTTCGATCCCTATCTTTATCATCATTTTCACAAACAAGTCTCTATCACCATGAAATCCTAATCCTACAAACTCCGACGATCTTAAGATGGCAAGATCTCTATGATTTCTTGACGAATCCCTTTAAAAATTGAAAGGGAAACTCATCAAGTAATTGCCTTCCAAATGAGCCCTTCCAGGGATCCTAAATCCCTCTAGAATCCTAATGCGAACATTTTGATTGAATGGGTATCCTTCGTTGGTGAAGAGATCAGAGTTTCTAAGCTTGTTTCCAAGCTTGGAACTCCATCTAGAGCCTTATAAAAGGACCTCCGTGGCCTTGCGCATCTCCTTAGCAAGTTTTGGTGAGTCAACCACCTCTGATTCTCTCCCTCCGTGCACCAAAACCCGTGCTCCGGCGACCCTCTTCGATCCTCCTCCTTCGGCCGTCCAATGACCAATTTGGTCGGCTCCCTCGACTCCTCTCTTCGTCGAGACCCTCCCCAGCCAAAGGGAGGGCGTATCTCTGCCTACTTCCTCATCACTGTCTCGTCATCTTTTCCTTGTTCTCTGGTGACGGTCCACCACCATCGGCCATCTCCACCTCCCAAGATCTCCCTAGGTTCCCTAAACTCTCTCTCCCTCTCCTGCAATCATTTCTACACCTTCAGGACTTCATTTCAACCGCCGCTACACCTCTGACCCCATCGTTGTCCTCCGCTCCAGCCACATCTCTGGAGAATCGTCTCCACCGCTCCACAATCCATCCGCTTCTCCACTAACTCCAAAAGATCCACCATGACTCACCCTCCAAAAGCCCTAAAGAAATTTAGGGCTTAACACCCTCTACCTCCCCGTCGAACACACCCTCCTTCTGCCTTCATTCGCATCACTATTAGCCCTCCACACACGCGTACACACCAAACCATGGCCACCATTGCACTCGCCGTGGTCCGGTGATCCTACTGAGCGAGTTTGACATAGCCGAACGGCCTTATTCATGTTTTCAGGTATCGCCTGTGCCACTGCCATTAACAAAGCTCCACGCACACCTTGACGAAGGTGTTCTTGCATCTTCCGCCCCAGGCATCACCTCCAGGTGGTGCGCAACTACATGCTCCAGGTCTCCAGGCCTTCAATTGCCATCAATGTACGCAGCTGCTGCTCCAAGTCAATGAAGGAAGTCACCCTGCCTGCTACGAGAAGCCTTGTGGGATTAGTCCCACATCGAAAACTGACGAAGCCCTATAGGCACATACATTGAAAAAGTGCTGGTGGCTTATTGCCTCAGCACGCACAAGGGGTGAGGTCCCCACACGCACGAGCCTTATGCACACCCTCACCCGCACTCACGCTTCGCAGGTCTAGGCTAGGTTCATTTACTCGAATACCCAGGTCTGTTCTGGTTTGCCTAGTTCTGAGAGAGGAAGAAGAGAAAGAGAGAGGAGAGGGGGGGTTATGCTCTGTCGCCCTCCTCTCAATAATTGTGATCTCTGAGGGAGGCCTTTGCCTCTGCTGGCGTTGTTGAGCCCTGTGCTGTGCCTTCTCTGAAGCTTAAGGAGGTAGAAGAAGAGAGAAAGGGAAGGAAGAGGAACTTGGCACTTAGAGTTCTACAAGCTGATTTCTGAAGGGAGTGCACTGTGCACTCATCTTACGTGAAATTTAGATTGATTAGTACTGTTGAGATATTTGATATCATTGTTAGGGGTAATTGATGATTTAAATCACCGTTTTACCCCATTCTTTTTGCATTATTGACATCTGCTTTCATTTATATATCATTCTTGTTTAAAGTTCTATTATAAATTGCTTCTATTGTGCTTGAATTGCAATGTTGAGATTCATATTTGTCACTTTCTCCCTATGTTCGACCTCAGACTTCCATTCGAGTAATAAATCTTATTTGTTTTTAAGTGATTTCGACCTATACTACGATGCAACTTTTATAACCTCGATTTCGTTAGTTAACATTTTGGCGTCGTTGTCGAGGAGCATCGCGCAATTTGATCTCTTGATTGCAACATCTGATTTAGTACTAACTTGCTCTATCTCTTTTGACTGTGATCTGTTGTAGGGATTCATTGGAGGAAGATCAACCACACATCAGCCACTACAAGGGTAAGTAAACTCCATCTAATTTTTCCTAAGCCCTTGATTCTGAAAAAGCTAAAAAAGAGAACAAATCAATTAGGTCCAACTTGCGTTCTATTCTTAGATTAATCATCAAGTTGCCTGATTTGATACATTCTGTTTAGAGAACACCCAACCCTGATTTGTGCACCTACTTAGGGCTTTAAGGTATCTAGGGCTACCACCTTCTTTCTTGAGCCCTAAGTACCACATTTGGAAGAATTAAATTGGACCAATCAGAGCCAATTAAGGTTTCCAGTTTATGATTTTAGAGACACACTTGCTTAACCAAGAATTAACCTTCCCAAATAGTGTGTGCCTAAGCCTTGATTGAATTAATGTATTCAAGCAAACCCTAAAATCAAGCTCTTAATTTCATTTGAACACTAAAAGAAGGAACCTAAATTTCTCAAAGGACAAACCAAGTGAAGTGGCCCCACCTTGTTGGGTTAACCAATCTTCAAATTAGGTCACTTTGCACAAAAACATCTTAAAGTTCAAGTGAAATCGTAAGCACCTTTGCTCTTAACTTAAAACTGGCAGAATTAAGAGGTCAAGTCCCCATTCCGGTCTACCTGGATCCTTAGTGACAAGAGAGGTCAAGTGGGGGAAACCTTGTAACTCGTGGGGGCACTCTACGATGTAGGGGTCTTCATGGGACTCTCCCTCTCTGGCTGCCCAGGTAATTCTCAGGTGGACAACTTTCTAACTTAGGGGTATCATCCGCCCCGAACCTCTATAGTCATCTAAAATTTTTTAGGTGTCTTGATTGGGTCCATCACCTGCTATCCCTCATCTATTCCATCGATGCATGTTTGGGAGGAGGTCTCCAAGACCACCCTTGAGGCCTAAATTAGCTATTCATTCCCGTCGAGGCCAAGCCTCAACCTCCCTATTTGTGCAACAACCCAACCAGATCGATCTCTCTTTTGATTCATCTAAACCTAGCTCTCCTTCATCCATCATCATGGAGAAACTAGCAGAAGAAAACAATCTTGAGAATCAACTTCAGCTCCTCAACGATCTATTCCAAGCCTTTGTAAACCCACCGCAGCGTCCAATGATGCGAGATCATTACAATCCCACTACAGTGGCAATCAAACCTCGAGTCCAAGTCCCAGCTGGAGGTCCTGATACTGAACTCAAGCCCAACATGATTCATGCTATCCCCAAATTCCATGGGCACAATTCTGAGGATCCATTTCAGCATATCAAGCAACTCAAGCATCTGGCCCAGACCCTTGGGTCAGAAGCTCAAAATCAGGATGTCTTGCTCATGAAAATGTTCTCCTCTCTCATGGTCAAGGCTGCTCACTGGTACCAAACCCTAACACGTCCAATCAACACATGGGCAGAACTACAATCCGAGTTTCTGAAAAAGTTCTTCCTTGTTGGTCGGACAAATGCTCTACGGCACCAAATCATGCATTTCATGCAGCAAGCAGGAGACCCACTTCACGTGTCATGGGATCTTTTTCTAGATCTCATGAGAAAGTACCCCTAGCATGGAGTTCCTAAATGGGAACAAGTCCAGTCTTTTTACTAGGGACTCCATGAGGATATTCGATTATTCGTCAATGTGACCTATGGAGGAAACATCATGGGTCAACACGAAGATACCGTGTGGGAGATTCTTAAGAACATGTGCGAGAACTCCATCAATAATAAATCCATGGGCATGTTCGACCGGACAAATGTCCGTGCATTGACAGATCCAAGGGGAGCACATGAGACGCAAGGCCTATCCTCTTCTGTCGACTTGGAACTTATGGCTAGTCGCCTGGACAAGGTCTCTATTATTGAGAAGGTGGATGAGCTAACTCGACACCTGCAGCGAGCCACCTCTGTGCAAAACCCAATCGCGCAACCGCCCTCTGGCAGGGAGGCTGTGCATAACATCTATTGATCTTCTCAGGGGATGGACCCATATCCACCCCCGTCTGATTCAGGGTTCGGATGAAACTCTAGACCCGCCTATTCTAGTTGGGGGAACTCTAAACCCTCGTATTCTAGCTTTTCTGACGCTCCTCAGACCTGCGAGGACCTCAATGCCATCCAGAATGATCCATTCTCAAACACCTACAACCCTGGATGGTGTAATCATCCTAATTTCACGTGGTCAGGGAACAATCAAAATCAGAGACCTCAATATCAGCCCCGACCACAAGCTTCTCATCTATATCAGCCACCTCAGCCTCAGCCCAACCCTACTTTTCAATCCAAACCAACTCATAAAGATCATATGACTCTTATCCTTTAGACTCTGTCTGACATTCAGAAAATGAATGCGGCTATGCAAAAACAGCACAAAGACGAAATCACAAAAGTTCGCAATCAACTCACCCAGATGGCGAATCCCCGCCAGCTTGGCACACTTCCTTCCCAACCTCTGCCAAATCCTAACATGTTGACCCAAAAACACGTTGTAAACCAAACCCAAGGTCAAACATGTTATACCCAACTCAGTCCAGCAACTCATACCTGTGTCTTTTCTCCATCCACCTCAGCTGAACCAAAACACACCATGACTTACCCAACCCACCATGATTGTGCAATGATCAATATTTTGAAAGAACAGAAACCCACCCTAAAGATAACCAGACCATTCCCCTATCCCAGGTCATATCTCACCTCCACACTAAAGGATTATCAGAAATTGATATAACGGGACCTTTGAGGAATGCACAAGTCACGATTCCACTTACTTGACATCCTCACTCTTAACCCGACCATACCAGACTTCCCAGAAAAGAGATGGAAGAACAAACACTAGGAAAGGTATTACTATCTGAAAATATAAGTTCCATAATCCAAAATAGTCTACCTCTTAAGAAATCTGATCCAGGCACCTCGCTAATTCCTTGCAATATCGATGATACAAACTTCAAGCGGACTGTACTAGACCTGAGCACTTCAGTCAACCTCATCCCTACCAACCTATTTGAAAAATTACAGATTGGACATCTAAAACCCGCTCATGTCACTTTGCAACTAGCTGACCGAACCCTGATCACACAAATTGGGATGATAGAGGATGTGGTAATTAAAGTTAAGGATTTCAGCTACCTAGTAGATTTCCTAATTCTTGACATGGAGACACCACAACAAGTACAGGATATGCCCGTGATTTTGGGAAGACCATTCTTAGCCACTGCGAGGCCATAATCAATTGTGAATCAGGGCATATGACAATTGCCTCAGGAGATCAACATGCTCAGATTAATATTTTTGAGGCAATAAAAGGAAAATGCTTGACATAACAACTATACAAGACCTCATGACCATATCCTTAATAGAAAACCTAGAACCTGAATTAGAAACCTTTCACATCCTAGATGATGATCTAGTCGAGCATAATGGCATGAGTACAGTGGAGGCTTTCACCTTTGAACTTGAGGATATACCTAGTGTTATCACGAAAGCAAAATCGTCCCCGGTAACGGCGCAAAAATGTTAAGAAGGCACGAAGTCGAGTTTAAAATAATTGCATCGTAGTATAGTCGAAATCACTTTGAAAACAAATAAATTTTTATTACTCGAATGTTAAGTCCAAGGTCGAACACAAGGAGCAAATGGAATTTATGCACAATAATAGATGCAATTTGAACACATAAAATTACTCAAAAATCTAGTTCAAAATATAAAGCATGAGTTTATGAAAAATGTAGCATAAAAGAGAAAGTAGACGTCTGATTATAAAATCAGACATCTTAAAAAGGTTTGACTCTTCTTCTTATGCTTCTTCTCTTTCTTTTCTTTTCTTCTTTGTTCTTCTTTCTTTCTCTGTCTCCTCTTTCTCTTCTTTGTCTTCTTCCTCTTTCCTTCTTCTTCTTCTTCTTTTCTGCCTTCAGCCTTCTTCTTCTCTGACTTTCCTCCTCCTTCAGCCGTGCCTTCTTTCTTCTTTGTCTTCTTTCCTTCGCTGACTTCTCCTTCCTTCTTCTTCCTTCCTTTCTGCCTTAGCTTCCTCTGCCCTTAAGCTTCTTTGCCTTAGCTTCTGATCTCCTTCTTTCTCTTTCTTCTTCAGCCGTGCCTTCTTTTCTTTAGCTTTGTCATTGCCTTCAGATCCTCAGCTTCCTCTCTTAGCTTCTCCTGCCCTTAGCTTTTCCTTCTTCAGCTTTCTCCTTCAGCTTCCTCTTCCTTCTTCCTTTCCCTGCACACAAGAGCAAAACCTACCCTACCCTCCCCAGCGAACGCTCTCTCTCTTTCTCTCTTTGGCTCGCTCTCCCAGAGCCAATCGGGTAAACGGGTTAGGTTAGCACACCTAGGTCCAGGCACACCAGCGTGGGTGGTGCACGAGGAGTGCTTGGGTAAATGGGTCAGGCTACCAGGTCCGCGGAGTGGTGTATCGCGGATGAGGCGCGAGTGGGTGAGGGGACCTCACCCCGCATCAGGAGGCGATAAGACCCTAACACAATTACAATTTATCCCACACTCCCCGCTCTAAACTTACCGAGGTGGGACTAAAAGTCCCACTCGCTTCCTCACGTGTTTGCAGGAGGTCACGTTCAATTGCTGAAGCTGTGAGGGTCTTTAAAGCTAATCACTGGCTGAATGAGCACAGGCGACAATCCACGTCACTTGGGACTAGATGACTAGAGTGAGGCTGCTTAGATCGAAGGTTGCAAGCTGCTTCAAGCCTGCTCCAATGGCGGCTGAGGTCAGAACCTGTGCTCACAAAACACAGCCTTGCAGCCTCATTAGAATACGTAGAAGGCTTCACCATGGCATGGAGGAGGTGTCGCGGTAGGTGGCTAGGTGCGGGGTGGCCTAGGCATGCGTGCCTAGGTCGATCTATGGTCGTGATGATGGGTGTGGTCGGGGGAAGATTATGGAGCATGTGGTGGTCAATGGAAAGGGGGGAAATGATCAGTGGAAGGTGGCGGAGCTTCTGAGGTAGGTGGCGAGGCATGTGGGTGTGTGGAATGATGGATGCACCTTCGCCGGTGGTCTACCGGAGGCGGAGACGATGGTGGTGGTCTGTGGCTGTCGAGGGGTGGAAACAGAAATAAAGAAAAGGAAAATAAAGAGTAGAGGAAGGGGAAAGTACCTAACCTAGTTTAAGGATGAAAGGGAAGGAGATGGCGGACAACTCGTACCTACTGTCACCGGAGACAAAGGTCCAGTAGAGGGGTGACGGCGACGACGAGGGGGTAGTTGGCGCGTGCGCAGGTATGGCGAGACGCGGACGACGAAGGTAGAGAAGACTCTGCCACTGGTATTGTGGCAAAGTGACGAGAAGAGAGAGGAGTCGCCGGAGCTCATTGGATGTCTAGCTGTAGGAGAAGAGAAGAAATTGGATGGTTGTCTCCAGCCAAACCAAGCTGAGGATGGTCGGGAGAACTTGGGGTGTCTTTTATAGTTGCAAGCAGAGGGCCTTGTGCTTGGAAGGCAAGCTTCCAAGCATGGCAACCTTGCTAGACTTGGAAGGTCGAGAGATACCCATATCTCTCATGCATTCGCATGAGAGATTGGGTGAAAATCAGAGCGCATAATTGGGTTCACACAATCGGGAATTCCTCAGAGAATCTCCCTTTCAAATTTGAGAGGGAGTCTCTGAGGAATCAGGGAGAAATCCCCTCTTGAATCCTCGCCGGAGTAGGACTTCTCCGCTGTAATGGTGAATGGACCAAATTGCAAAGAATGGTGAGGAATCTAGGGGGCTCTCTGCAAGGTTTTCAAAAATTAGGGGCATAAAAGTAATTCGGTTGGACTGCTTTTGCAAAGTATGTCAAGGTGAATTCCCCTTAGGTCCAAAGTTTGGTATGAACCTAATTTTGACCTAAGAAATCCAATGGTGAAGTTGGATTTTAGGTTTGACCACGTTTGACTAGGCATTTTACACAAAAACCCAATTTAGGGTAAATAATTAGCTAAGAACCTTATTTAGGTCAAAATATGTTCCAAAGGCCAAATTAAAGGTTCTAAACCCTAGAGGATATTTTTCCATGAATTTTATCCTAACCAAAACCTTGTTGAATTAAGTGGGTCTGTTTTAGGGTTACAAGAAGTCATTTAATTCCCAGATTTCACATTAACCCTTTTCTGATTGAACCAACCCACTTTTTATCTTGTTAAGATCAATTAATCTATGTTTAGCCCCTGAGAAATCCCATTGATATACTGCAATGATAAAATTACAGTTTTACCCTTTGTTTCTTATTTTTCTCTCAAAACAGTTATTTCTTGAATTAGGCCCTTCACTTGGTTATGTAGGAGCTTTTATTCTCTTTTCTAGGTCAAAATGAGCTAGTTAGGACTCATGATGGTGTTCTCATCACCTAGGAATGTCAGGGAACATGGAGATAGACCAAATTCAAAGTCCATGGATATAGACTTTTTGTTTTGAGGACCACCAGGAATCAAGATTGGACGATACTGAGAGTGACCTTCACCCAGAATATGAATCCTTTACATATTTCGAGTTTTATTATTCAAAAGGCACTCTCCAAGCATTCACTTTTGATTGGGATGAAGATTATAGGGAAAATTCATTTGAACACCCAATCTATGAGTCATTTCTCAAGGAGATAATCTCAAACCCAGAGGAAAAGAATCAAAATGACTCATCAAGTATCGATTTGATAGGTCACAGAGCACGAGAAGAACCATACATCTGGGATACACTAACTAGACCCAATTTTATTGAGCCTTGGAATCACCATAATCCTACTACAGAATCCCATGATCACTATACCTTCGAAATGTTCCCTCCGCAAAAACTCAAGAAAGATCATCCAGAAACGAATCAGCCTGACTTATATCAGAGATATTCTGGAATGACTCACCAGCATGCTTTGATACTTATCTGTGGCCATCCAATTCTCATCCATCACGATCATATCATTCATGCAGTCAATCACATCTCCCTGAACTATTACACCCGGCTGATGGCATAAAACTCAGCGCTTAACGGGAGGCAACCTGTCATCTTTTTGAAAAACCTGAAACCCTTCTTAACACATCCCATGCTGAACTCATATTATACTTTAGGGTTCTTCCATTTGAATAGCCGACCCCACCTCTAGTACCCGTACCAGAGCTTGAAATCGTCCGCAACAGTCACCCCGACCCATCCACCCACCTAAACTTGTTCTAATGTATGATCTAAGCTAAACTCAAACCTACCTAATTTACAATGAGGACATTGCAAATCGTAGGCATGGGGGTATTAAAGTGCAAAATACTGTGAGAATCGCTTCACAAGAAAGTGTTTCATCAAAAAATACATATTCTATTAAAAAAATTGAAAAAGAACAAAAAAAAATGGAGAAGGGAGGAAATTTTGAAAATGGCATATCATTCTGAAGGAGGAAAAGGGGAGGTGATATAAATGTCAAATAGGAGCACAATTTGAAACAAAAAGAGATAGTCATTAGTAAAAGATTAAGGAATCTACTTAATTCTAGACCAAATCAAAAGAAAGAAAGAAATAAAAGATAAAAAGTGTTAAGAGAAAAAAGAGATTAGTATGAATGCTAATCTTAGGCCTCTTGGGCATGTGTTTAGGCTTAAAAATTTAAGTATTCGTTAAGATCTGCATAGTCATCAAGAGGTTGAGGAAAATGAGAAGCTTAAGAATTAGGTCTAAGGCTTAGGGTTTATTCGGCCTTGTTAACTGACTTCTAGTTTGTGGGACTCAGTAACCTAAGCACCCTAATCCACACATAGTCTGATTCAGTGCGCTTAATTATCAAAATCACACAAATGCATTAATTCTATTCTAAAAAAGCTACCTACATTAGGAGAAGCTTATCAACACAAGTTGATTTGGAAGAGTTCCCGATGTGGAGAGGCAGGAAATTCCCCTCGAAGATGCGTAATAACACACCGTCTCCTCGGTGCTTGTCTCCTAGGATATCTAAATATCATACTGGGGGCATGTAACCACCTTGTGCTGATTCAGGTGCCATGGGCAGGATTATCCCGAAATGTCCATTATCAGGGCCTGAATTTAGCTACAGAATGCCATGGGTGGCACTATCTCAAAGTGTTGAAAGCCACGGTTCTGGGGGGTGGCCATGGGTGGTGCTATCTCGAAGCATCGATTGCCAGGGACCCTGGGAGGATCGATGAGGAGAGCTAGGAATCCGATACAGACCGTATTGTAAAGCCAATCCGAAGCTAGAAATAAAGAAAAGAAAAAGAGAGAGAAAACTCTCAAAAAAAAAATTCTCCTATCTCTCTCTTACAAAAACGCACTGCAAACTGAACTGAGACAAAACATGTTTTAAGCATGGGTGCTTTAACCGCGGAGTTCAACGAACCTTAGGTTAGTTCCTGTAGGCCTCAGAAACCTTCACGACGGACTAAGACTAGAGCTGGTCAGGTCCATATCTTGGTTGGTACTTGAGTACATCTAGGCCTACTATTGGTGTTCTGACCTAATCCACAAAAGAAAGCACACAGCAAAAATCTGAGCATAAAAAGGCATGGTCTAGAATCTAAGTTAATTCCATGAGATTTTGCTAAGGAACTAGCAAAAGCTAGGCATGCGGGTATGATTGAAAAACCATCATGAGCCATAACTAGCTTAATTTGATCTGATTAAGTTATTAAATGCTCCTACATGACCACCAGAAGACCATAATTCATTACAAATCCTTTCAAAGAGAAATACAAGAAACCAGGGCTAAAACTATAATTTTACCATCATATATTGAATGTAGAACAATCATGGGTTTTCTCAAGGGTTAATTAAGGGTCAAATGGTCTTAAGAGTTTAACAAGTGAGTTAATACATACAAAAAAGGGTTTCCACATATTTTGAGAATTAAATGACTTCTAAAACCTTAAAAATAAACCCGCTTAATTAACTGAGGTTATGATCAGGATAAAATTCACCTCACCCTCAAAAATTCATAGAAAAATATTCTCTAGGGCTTGGTATGCTTGATTTGACCATGAGAACCCATCTTGACCTAAAATAGAGCCACAGGTAGACGTTTGCCCTAATTTAGGTTTTTGCATAAATTACCCAGTCAAACTATGTCAAAACATAAATCCAACTTCACCATTGGATTTCTTAGGTCTAAATTAGGTTTGTATCAAAATTTGGACCTAATCGGAGATCATCTTAACCAAGTTTGCAATTTGGTCCTATCTAACTCTTTTATCTCATACATATGCCCCTAACTTTTGAATACTTTGCATTTTGGTCCCTATATTTATCATCATTTTCACAAACATGCCCCTGCTGCCATGAAACTCGTCATGGCAAGATCTCTTTGATTTCTTGACGAATCCCTCTAAAAATTGAAAGGGAAACTCATCAAGTAATTGCCTTCCAAATGAGCCCTTCTAGGGATCCTAAATCCCACTAGAACCCTAATGCGAACATTTTTATTGAATGGGTATCCTTCGCTGGCGAAGAGCTCGGAGTTTCTAAGCTTGTTTCCAAGCTTGGAACTCCATCTAGAGCCCTATAAAAGGACCTTCGTGGCCTTGCGCATCCCCTCAGCAAGTTTTGGTGACTCAACCACCTCTGATTCTCTCCCTCCAACCACCAAAACCCTTGCTCTGGTGACCCTCTTCGATCCTCCTCCTCCGGCCATCCAACGACCAAATTGGTCGGCTCTCTCGACTCCTCTCTTTGCCATGACCCTCCCCAGCCAAAGGGAGGGTGTATCTCCACCTACTTCGTCGTCACAGTCTCGCCATCTTTTCCTCCTTCTCCAGCGTCGGTCCACCACCACCGGTCGTCTCCACCTCCCAAGATCTCCCTACGTTCCCTAAACTCTCTCTCCCTCTCCCACGATCATTTCTACACCTTCAGGACTTCATTTCAACCACCGTTACACCTTTAACCCATCGTCGTCCTCCGCTCCGGCCACATCTTCGGCGAAGCATCTCCACCGCTCCACAATCCATCTGCTTCTCCACTAACTCCAAAAGATATGCCACAACTCACCCTCTGAAAGTAACAAAGAAATTTAGGGTTTAACACCCTCTACCTCCCCATCGAACACACCCACCTTCTACCCTCATTCGCATCACCGTCAGCCCTCCACACACGCGTACACAGCAAACCACGGCCACCGTTGCACTCGCCGTGGTTCGACGATCCTACTGAGAGTGTTTGACGTGGCCAAAAGGCCTTGTTCATGTTTTCAAGTATTGCCCGTGCCACCGCCATTAACAAAGCTCCACACACACCTTGACGAAGGTGTTCTTGCGTCTTCTGCCCCAGGCATCACCTCCAGGTGGTGCAGAACTACGTGCTCCAGGTCTCCAGGCCTTCAATTGGCATCAACGTATGTGGCTACTGCTCCAATTCAACGAACGAAGTCGACTTGCTTGCTGCGCGAAGAAGCCTTGTGGGATTAGTCCCACATCGGAAACAGACGAAGCCCTACAGGCGCATAAATTGAAAAAGTGTTGGTGGCTTATGGCCTCAGCACGCACAGGGGGTGAGGTCCCCACACACACGCGACTCACACACGCCCTCACCCGCGCTCACGCCTTGCGGGTCTAGACTCGGTCCGTTTACCTGGATACCCAGGTCTGTTCTGGTTTGCCTGGTTCTGAGAGAGGAAGAAGAGAAAGAGAGAGGAGAGGGGGAGGTTTTGCTCTGCCTCCCTCCTCTCAATAATTGTGATCTCTAAGGGAGGCCTTTACCTCTACTGGCATTGTTGAGCCCTGTGTTGTGCCTTCTCTGAAGGTTAAGGAGGCAGAAGAAGAGAGAAAGGGAAGGAAGAGGAGCTTGGCACTTAGAGTTCTATCAGCTGATCTCTGAAGGGAGTGCACTGTGCACTCATCTTACGTGAAATTTAGATTGATCAGTACCGTTGAGATATTTGATATCATTGTTAGGGGTAATTGGTGATTCAAATCACCATTTTACCCCGTTCTTTTTGCATTATTAACATCTGCTTTCATTTATATATCATTCTTGTTTGAACTTCTGTTATAAATTACTTCTATTGTGCTTGAATTGCAATTTTGAGATTCATATTTGCCACTTGATCCTTGTTTGCGACCTCAAACTTCCATTCGAGTAATAAATCTTATTTGCTTCCAAGCGATTTCGACCTATACTACGATGCAACTTTTATAACCTCAATTTCGCTAGTTAACAATAACCCCTTCAACTTAAGTGGGGTTGATAATTAGGGCTTTCGATACTATTTTAGTCCTCGAAATGCATAGAACCCTGATTCAGTCAATATGAGCCCACTTCTTGGCCTTTTAAGTTCATTTAACCTTTAATTAACCTCTAATCAACACCTCGGCTAATTTGCATTTGTGATTAGATGTTAAAATAGAAGAATTAACCATGTTTTCTTGTCTTCTTCTCAGAACAGTTCAACACGAAATTGTAATCCTTAGACGATCATTTTGGAGCATTTATCATTTGATTTTTACTAATTCAAGTTAGTTATGACGAATGATGGTGTTACCATCAATCACCTTCCATGAGTCTATTCCATACTTCACTTTTGGCAAGCATCTCTCTCCTAACTCTATTGTGGCATCTATGCCTATTCCTCCTATGCAGTGGAGGCAATTCCTATCACTAAGATTGGGCCCCCATCATCATAGTCACCACTTTTTGAGCTTAAGAAATTTCGTGAGCCTCCAGTCACTTACAGACATATGGTGTGGACTTCTTTGATACCTTCTCCTCTATTGGACATCTTCCTATTGTTCATATTCTAGCTCCTATGGCAATTCAATGTGATTGGCCACTTCATCAGCTAAATGTCAAGAATGTGATCCTTTACGGGGATCTTTAGGAGGAGGTGTATATGCAGCAACCCTTAGGCTATGAGGTTCAGGGAGAGCGTGTATGCAGACTAAGAAAGGCGATATATGGCCTAAAGTAGAGTCCTAGAGCTTAGTTTCAGAAGCTCTTTGAGGTAGTTGAAGCCATTGGTTTCCACGAGTCTTCATCTAATCATTCCCTGTTGGTCAAGAAGATAGGGGGAGGTATTGTTATGCTCCTAGTTTATGTTGATGACCTGATTATTACTAAAGATGGCAATAAAGCATTATAAAGGTTAATAAGTGCTTAGTAGGGAGCATTGTGATGGAGGACCTTAGGCTATTGAGATACTTTCTTGGGATAGAAATCACGCATAGTAGGAAGGGCAAAGTTCTCTCTCAAAGGAAGTATGCTCTTAATTTACTTCAGGAGATTGGCATGTTGGGAGCCAAGCCAACCAACATTCCCATGGGTCCCAAGACACATTTATATGATAAGTTAGAGGCATTGGACGGTAGGTAGTACATGGGGCTAGTTGGCAAGCTCTTGTATCTTACCATCACCAGACCTGATATTTCCCTATCATTTGGGAAGTTAAGCCAATTCATGAATAAGCCGACTAGGCAGCACCAGGATGCAGGGTTCAAGAAGTTGGTATGCGGTATGCAGTCGATTGGGCCACCACATATAGACATGTAGTATTTCGACGAGTATGCGATTTTGCATTTTTTATTTTAAAAAATATAAAATAATTAGTTAGCTTATAAAAATTTATGTTATATGTAATATTATAACTATACAACTACCTCAAGTAGTATAATAAAAATAACATAGTTAAGGCTCCTCTTTAATTACTATACAACTTAGAATATTAAAAATTAAACATCTTAAAAAAGAAAATGTAGAGATTAGAATCCAAATATTCATGTTTATTATCAATAAATATAAACAATAGATCTAAATCAGGAATCTAAATTGAAATCTAAATCAAAAACTTTAAATCAACCTAAATCAAAACATATTATCAAGAATCTAAAATGAAATCTAGATCAAAAATCTAAAATCAGACCCAAGAATCTAAAATGAAACCTAAAACAAAAACATAAAATAAAATGTAAATCAAAATAAAAAAATAAAGTGTACAATAGACATCATGTCAAATAATACCTCAAAAGATAAAAAGAAGAAATCTCTCAAGGACTATAATCAAAATCATCTAACATATACCCTAGGAGCTTGGCCTACTACCACTATCGACCAAAAGAATATCTCCTACCTTAAGAGCTTGGGGGTTTTATGGAGAGGGATGCAATGAAAGTTTTATTTTTAGGGGTTATTAGGGGGTTAATTGTTAGTTCAACCCCTCATAAATAATATTTTGATGATTTTACAAAATAAAGTAAAAGAAATAAAATATGGAAATAGCATATGTTTTCTCTGTCATAACAAAATTGCAAGTCTCGTGAATTTTCCAAGACAGATGGTTAGGAGCATGAATACGCATTTTGTCATAAGTCTTAGGCTTTTTATTGTACACTTTAAAAAAGTTGTAATCTTATTTTTAATTGAGTCTATAGATGTTATAAAGAGCCCCTAAAGATAACATACACGTAGCTAACTTAGGCTCTATACAATTATGAAAAATTAGAAATAAAAACCTAACACAAAACACATATCAGACATCTGATATGCAACTTTAAGTCGTCTGATCTTGATTATAGATGACCAATTACCTATAGCCTTGCCTTTGCATTTTGAATATTTAGGCTTCAGTCGATGCAACCTTCAATCAGATGTTCATAGGCTTATCGAGATGTCCAATTTATACCTCAGACGTCCTTTAAGCCAACCGTTAGACTACACTCCAAATTTCCTTTATCATTCTTTAAAGCTAACGGTTAAATACACCTTTAAACATCTGGACATGTCTCCAGACCTCCAATAATGGACTGTTAGCCGCATCCTTTGCGAAGATTTGTCAGAAAGCAAATCTTGCTTTTTGGATTCCCAAAGCAAGATATTAATCCCTTTCCAGACGTCTAGGCCACTGGCTAGGTGTCCACACTGACGTCTGATCCTTAAGATCTAGAACCCTGTTTAGATCTGATTAAAATAGGAACAAACCAACCTATAATTAGACATCTAATTCTAGTGCCAGACGTCTTATAATAGCATATCAGATATCCACCTATAACTCTGTTTCGATCCAATGAAAATAGTAACTCTGACCATTAAATTAGACGTAAATAATTATAGTCAAGCATCTTATAAGGCGTCTGACCCAAAAATTAGACGTTTGATCCTGCTGTCAGAATCATAATTACCCTGATTTGAGTTGGATTTCATCCCAAGCTTGCCTTCAACGGGTAGGAGCTCTCTCCCAAGCCTTTTTGAAGGTTCTAAGCTTGCCTATAAATACACTATAACCCCTCTTAGGCAAAACACATCTCTTGAGATATATTTCACATAGATAATCACTTGCTCCATTAATTCCATTACCCTTGTGTTGTGCAACTACTCTGTTTGGGCCAAACCATCGCTTACATTGTGCTTCATAATCTCATCTTCAGGGAGTTTCCTTGACCCTTAGTAGATAAGCTAATTATACATATTTTTGGGGTGCTCTATAGGGTGTATTTTATTTTCCATTTTACTTTAGTTAAGTATTCGACATGTCGGATTCCCGTCTCTTCATTGTGAAAGGAGAAACCTCCGTTTAGGGATCTGAGGTGGGATTTATAATTGAGATACACTACCCTCATTGAAGTAGTGTGGTAGTGGATTGATCACTTTGTGATCGTAAATCCTAAGTCAAGGGATTGGCTTAAGTGGTGATTTTGGATTTTCACCTAAAAAACCTTGTGCCTCCATTTCTGTGATTGAATTTTATTTTGTAATTATTTTTCAAATTCACTATTTATGCGCCCTCTAGTGCAATTTCATTTGGTATCAGAGTAGTTTTCTACTTTTAGGAGTAACATCTACGGAAGATCCTATGGAAGGGAGAGTAGTATCCACCGGCAGATCAGAAGGGCAATCCACTACTCGATCACCTCTCTTCAAAGGAACCAACAACACATATTGGAAGTTGAGAATGAAGATGTGGCTTCAAGCCAACGACTTCTCCATCAGGGAGAAGTGCGAATCTGTATATGACATTCCCGACAAATCGGAGACGGGATACATGCTGGAGTAGATTCATCATCTCGAGCTGAATGCGAAGATGATGAACTCACTCTATTGCACACTTAGCTTAGAGGAGCTTGATCGCATAAGTCAATGCACAACCGCCCATGAAATTTGGAGAACCTTAGAGGTAACTCATGAAGGTACATCTAAAGTTAAATCATCTAAGATTAACGCTTTATCGCAAGAATTTGAAGCCTTCACTATAAAGGAAAATGAGAGACTTGGGGACATGTACACCCGATTCACATTAATCGTGAATAACCTCAAGTCCATAGGGAAGATATTTATCAAGGGAGAGCTTCAAGCCAAGCTCCTTCACTCCCTTGGACTCAAATGGGAGCAAAAGGTCAAGGCGATAGAAGAAGCCAACCAAGTAGAGGATCTAGACATGGAGAATCTACTTGGGAATCAAATGGCTTATGAGACAAAGATGGACCAAAAGAAGATGTCCATCACACCGGAGTCGAAAAATAAGATAGCTTTCAAGCAACATCGGACAATGAGGTAAGTACCGATGACAAAGAATTTGTTTTATTAGCTAAAAAATTTAAAAAGTTTCTCAAAAATAGAAGAAAGATTAAGGGAAAGAAAAGAGAAGAACCTTTAGTTTGCTACAATTACAATAAGAGAGGCCACATAAGGAAGGAGTGTCCCCTGCTCAAAAAGGATAACGAGAAGAAAGGCAAGAAGCCTTCCAACTACAAAAAGCTCTCCAAGCCTAAGCCATTCAAGAAGAAAGCATTCCAAGCAACTTAGGATGACTCCACTTCCGAAGAACAAAAAGAGGAGGAGACAAATGAAGAAATGACTTGCTTGGGACTCATGGCAACCAAGGACACATGTGAATCCGAGTTTGGGGAACCTGAGGTAAATTCATATTCGTTAAATGAGTTGCAAGATGCATTTGATTTATTATAACTAAATTTTAAAGAAACAAAGACTAAAAGCAAAGCACTAAAAATAGAAAACTTAGAGTAAGAAATTAATCAATGACCTTAAAGAAAAGAGCCTAATTCTCACTAAAGAAACCACAGCTTTAAATATGCAAATAGGAAACCTAGTGTTTGAAAAAGAATCATTAATAAAGGATTTATATATAGCCATGAGTGAACAAAATTCTTAGATAGAGAAGAACTACTTGACAAATTTCATATTCTTGAACAATCAAACTCTCTTAAAATAGATGAGAATGACCCACTTAGATTAGAGATTAGAAGACTAGAAGATAAACTAGATATAATGAAAATAGAGATAAATCACCTTAAAGAAAAATCAAATCAATTGCTTGAGGACTTAGCCAAATTTACAAAAGGAAAGGATAACTTGGACAAGCTCATTGCCCATCAAAAACCTTTCTCAAGTAAATTTGGACTAGGCTATTATGAAACTAGTTAAAATGAACTAGAAAAAGATCCTCCTCCAAAGAGAACCACTAACAAATACAGATCCACATTACAATTGATACCAAAAAGACAACTTGCACTTTATTTTGTAGGTTTCATAGGACATTATAATATAAAAAATTGGATCTACAAAATGAAAGATGGACAACTTAAATTAGAAAGACCTAAAGAAATACCAAGTCACCGAAGGAGGTCTTTTGTAGGATCGTAGAGATCTACAAGAAAGAAGACAAGGAGACCACCACTAATGAGGCCAATGGGTGATGGACTCTGGTTGTTCCAAACACATGATAGGGGACAAGCACCTATTTTTGGACCTCCAACCTACGAATGGAGGAACGATTACGTTTGGCAATAACCACAAGAGTCATATTAATGGCCATAGTAAAATAGGTAGCCCTCTATCCCATATCTTAAATGTTTCTTTAGTAAAAGGATTAAAACACAACTTATTAAGTGTTAGTCAAATTTATGATAAGGGATATAAGGTAGTTTTCACTTCTAAAATATTTGAAATTATGCATGCATCAACAAATGAAATCCTTCTTAAAGAAACTAAGTTTAAAGACATTTATATTGTAGAATTTGATAAACATAACACTTATGAATGCCTTGTAACTAATAATGAATTGAATATATGGCATAAAGACTAAGACATGTTCATATGAGGCTAATCCAAAAGCTAGCCAACTATGATTAGTTCGAGATCTTCCTAAAGGAAAATTTGTAGATGACGTTATATGTGATTCATGTAAATTAGGTAAAATCATGAAATTTAGCTTTAAAAACAAAAAAGTTATATCCACATCAAGACCACTAGAATTGCTTCACCTAGATTTGTTTGGACCAACAAAATATGAGAGTCTTAGTGAATGCAAATATTGCCTTATAATTGTAGATGATTTTTCAAGGATTTCATGGATTTCCTTAAGATCCAAAGATGGAGTATTTTCCGTCTATTCTATTTTTTGTATGAAGGTTCAAACTGAAAAAGGCTACTAAATCACTCGAATTCGTAGTGACCATGGGGGTAAGTTTGAAAATTCCTTATTTGATGTTTTTGTCAAGAGCATAGTATTGCTCATGAGTTCTTTTTCCCCCGAATACCTCAACAAAATAGGGTAGTTGAGAGAAAAAATCACACTCTTCAAGAGTGTGCTCGAACATTGCTCATAGACTCTAGGTTACCGAAGTACTTTTTGGCCGAGGCAGTTAACACGGCTTGTTATGTGTTAAATTGCATCTTAATTCGATCCAGGTTGCAAAAAACTTGCTTTGAACTATATTATGGGAAAAAACCCAAGATTAGTTATTTTAAAGTTTGTGGATGCCGATGTTTGGTTCTGAATACCGATTCTAATTTAGATAAATTTGATGCCAAATGTGAAGAAGCTTATCTTTATTGGTTATTCTTCACATAGTAAGGTGCATTAGGTTTTTAACAAGACCACATTAATAGTGGAGGAAACCCTTCATGTTTCCTTCGACGAATCACCTTACTCTTCTTCTATTGATCGGGTCAATATGGAAGATGACTCTTTTATTGATGTGTCTGACATCCCTAACTCCAATATCCATAATCTTCCAAAAGATTGGATATTTCAAAGGGATCATCCCGAAAGTTAAGTCATTAGAAGTGTTTCCGAGGCGTTAAAACTCAATCCGTTTTAGTTTCTCTTTCAGTCTCTACTCCTTTGTATCTCAAGTTGAACCAAAGAGTGTCGAGGAAGTATGCTTCGAAGAACCTTGGATGATGGCTATGCAGGAGGAACTCAATTAATTCCAAAGGAGTGAAGTTTGGGATCTAGTACCTAAGCCCAAAGGGCAAACGATAATAGGAACCAAATGGATATTTCGAAACAAGTTGGATGAATCCAGTGTAGTCATTTAGAATAAGGCTCATTTAGTAGCACAAGGGTATAGAAGGGATTGATTTTGATGAGACCTATGCTCCCGTAGCTCAACTCGAATCAATTCGCATGCTTCTTGCTTATGCTACCTTCCTTGGCTTTAAACTCTTTCAAATGGACGTTAAGAGTGCTTTTCTTAACGGTTTCATTAAGAAGTAAGTTTTTGTAAAACAACCTCCCGATTTTGAGTCTCATGATAAACCTAACTTTATTTATAAATTAAATAAGGCATTATATGGTATAAAATAAGCTCCTAGAGCATGGTATGAGAGACTCAAAGACTATTTGTTGAGTGTAAACTTCTCCGTAGGAGAAGCTGATTCTACATTGTTCATTAAAAGAAAAAGAAAAGACATTTTATTAGTTCAAATATATGTAGATGATATTCTCTTCGGTGCTATTAATGAATCTATGTGTAGAAAGTTCTCCAAGATTATGCAAGAAGAATTCGAAATGAGTTTGATGGGTGAACTCAAGTTCTTCTTAGGTTTACAAATCACTCAACTCAAATTCGAGATCTTTGTGTGTCAATTAAAATACACAAAGGAGATGCTGAAAAGATTTGAGATGGAGAAAAGTATAGGGAAGAACACTCCTACAAGTGTCACAACCTCCCTGGACTTGGATGAGTTAGGTAAGCCCATAGATTAAAAACTTTATTGCAGCATGATTGGCTCTTTGTTGTATTTAACCTCTAGTAGACCTGACATTCTATTTAGTACTTCCTTATGTGTTAGGTTTCAATCAAACCCCAAACAATCACACTTAAATGCAATTAAACGAGTATTTAGATATCTAATTGACACACCTGAATATAGTTTATTTTACCCTAGGAGTACGCATTTCAACCTACTCACCTATAGCAATGAGGACTACACAGGCAGCCACACCAATAGGAAGAGTACTAGTAGGACGTGCCAATTTTTGGGTGAATCACCAGTCTCTTGGTTCTCAAAGAAACAATCTAGTGCAGCTTTATCAACCACGGAGGTTGAGTGTATAGCCGCCGCTCTAGCATGTTTCCAAGTGTTATGGATGAAAAATACATTGAAAGGTTTCAATTTGATATTTAATAAGATAAAAATATTATGTGATAATACTAGTGTTATCAACCTTTTGAAAAATCCCGTACATCACTCCCGTACAAAACGTATTGATGTTCGACATCATCTTTTGAGGGATAATGTACTTAAGGGAGAAATCGAGGTTGAATTTATTTATATTGAATTGCAATTGGCTGATATTTTTACTAAACCTTTGAGTTATGATCGATTTAATTCCATATGTAGGAAACTAGGCATATGTAAGCTAAGTGATATTTGAAGAACTTAACGACTTAGTGGAATTTTGTTTGTCATGAATATTGAAGAAGCTTTAACTTCATCAAGTCAGAGAACCTTTAAACATAATTCAAAAATGAAAATGCACATTCTGTACAATATCTGACGTCTGATCCAAAGACCAGACATCTTATACTTAAAAAGTCGATGTCCAAGTATCTTGAACAGACGTCGATTTCATTAAGTCATATCAAATTAAAAATCTTTCGAAAAGTGGTCCTCTAGACGTCCGTGCATAGCTACAGATGTCTGTCATGTCATCGAATAACCTTAGACAGACGTCTAATTAGCATTAGGGTCAGAAGTCAGGAGGTTCTGGATTCAAATATGCGACATCTAAGGCTTGATTCAGATGTCGGGTAAGTCATCTGATTCCAAAATCAGACGACAAACTTTAGCTTTGGCTCAAATCCAGGGGATCCTAATTTCAGAGATCAGTTGTCTAATAGTGGTTTTCGATGTCTAGTATGTTGTCTGATACAAAAATCAAACAATAACTTGTAGCTTAAATCATTTTCCAGGGAAGTCTGTCTATAGAAATCAGACATCTAAATATTTCATTAGACATCGTATAGGTCATCTGGTAGAAGATCAGACTATGAGATTGAAAGGATTAAAATCCCAAATGGTAAATCCCGACGTCTGACGACATCACCAAACGTCTGATAACAGCGAAAACTGCAGTTTCACGTCTGATATCTGGGTGGTTTTGAGATGTAAATCTCCCTAACTCTAGGGAAAGTTATGCCCAACCCCTTCGGGTATAAAAACTACTCCCTATGGCCCCACTCGACCTAGCCCAAAACCCCCAAATCCTCAAAACCATAAACGACGGCCACGGCACCTGCTGCTACTGCCCTCGCCACCAGACATCCGCCCAGCGACTTTGTCAACTGTCGACCTAGCTGCCCATCTCCTAGAGTCGACCTCTCCTCCTCGCGTCAGGGGGAGCTCCACCATGGGTACAACCTCTTTGCCCCTTTCTATTCCACATTTTGAGAGGTTTTTGAATGATCCACTTGTTCAATGATGACTCTTAGCATTTTATTCTTGATACCCAACCATGACTCATGGTACTACACCTAATGTGGATTGAATCTTGGACCTAGTCTCTCTTTCCCTTGAAGGTCAAACCCTACGATCAAGACCTAGTGCGTGGGACTTGTTTTGGGCATTAATGCTCTTCATATGTGTTGGTATGTTATCTTGATTGTTATGAATGGCAAGAGTATTGCCTTAAATGACTCAAACTGTCATCTAAGTGGCTTGGATCCAAAGGTATATTGCCACATTCATATGACCATGGAAGGTTTTATTGCCTCAAGGCATACTACCACACAAAGTGTTTCTTTTCAAGTGTTGAATGTGATATTGTGTGCATGTATATGGTGGGAGTGTATATGTGTTGTATGTGATGTGTGTTTTTTTTGCAGGTATCCTATCTCCCAACCTTCAAAACCCAACCCACCCACCCTACCCACAATGCCTCCCCGTAGGAAGCAAGCCAAAGGCTCTTCCGCTCTCTCTTCCACCTATTTGGCTGACCAATTGCATGGCGACATCGTTAGACAGCAATTTCGTCGCTTCACAAACTCCAAAATAGTCCCACTTCATTGTGTGGAATGATTTTGCACACCTAAACCTACGGGAACACATTGAAACTCTTCATCTATTTCACTATTTTGACCGTCAGTTCCACTCTGGTGTTGAAACTATTGGCATGTTCCTGGACCTAGTCCACCTATTCTACACTAACATCATTGAAGACTACAGCAATGATGAACTTGAATTACATACCCGTCTGTTTAGTCGCGACATTCATATTACCCCTGATTCCATTTCTACACTTCTTGACACCCCTAATGAGGGGAACGATTTTAAGGATATTCTGAGGCAATATACCTCAGAAGTCATTAACCAAGAATTGATTCTACCCGATAAATATGAAGAAAACGTTGGTACTCTACCTTGCAAGAATCTTAAACCCCTTCCTCGATTACTTTCTCATGTTTTTGGTTGGGACCTTCTCAACAAATCGGGTGGTTTTGATTACATCTTGCGCCAACACAAGGTGCTTCTTTTTGTCGCCATGTGTCACATCCCCTTCAACTTTTTCTGCCTTAACATTCGTGTCATGAATGAGGACCATGGGGCTTCTCTACCTTTTGGGTCCATCTTATCCAAGCTCTTTGCAAGCCATAGGATTCCCATTGATGATCAGGCGGTTGATAAAAAGGTCAAGCCCTACAATTAGCCCAAAGCCGCCAAGATGTACATTCTTAGAGAGCATCTCCAGCCAGAAGAAGAGCTAGCCGATGAGGAACCACTCCCACCTTTTTCGGATTTCCATGCTGAGCGCCCTCTTCAGATAGAAGCTCCTAGATCGAGCTTTGACAAGACATGGGATCCCACCACGGATTCTATCTCCATGGGCATTTCTCTTTTAATGCGGCACACCAGAGAGGTGTACACTTACATGGGTGGCATGTGCCAAGATATCAACAAACTTCACACTAACGTCTGCAATCTGTAGGTGGGACAAGGACTCACTTGATGCTGCTGCCACAATCAAGAGGACTAGTCTGCTCTTAGTTGCAGTTGTTGTAGTTTCTTTTGTTTCTTTCTTTCTATGTTGGTGTGTAATAAGGGGCTTTGACCCTACAGTTATGTTTTTTGGGAACAATAGCTAGTTTTTTATTAGGGCACATACATTTTTCCTAGTTAGTTTACTTTCATGCTTTATTTCAACTTTGTCAAAATACTTTACTTATATATCTAGCATGCACTTTTCTATATTCATTTATAAAAACATATTGTCCTCATGATGACTATTCTTGTTTAATGTATGATTAGCAAAAACATGTTTGCTTAATGCATAACTGTTCTAGTTTAGTTCAACCCCTTTAGAAACCCTTCTTAATGACATTCAAAAAGGGGAAGAAAAACCTAGTATCATAAAAATTAACTAACAATTTGATCAAGTTTAGTATAGATCATTAAGTATACCATTAAGGGGGAGAAAATAAGATCCTAAAGACATTTTGAAAATCATCAAAAAGGGGGAGATTATTAGTTCAACCCCTCATAAATAATATTTTGACGATTTTATTAAATAAAGTAAAAGAAATAACATAGAAATAGTATATTTTTTCTCTGTTATAACAAAATTGCAGGTATCGTGGATTTTCCAAGTCAGATAATTAGGAGTGCGAAGATGCATTTTGTCATAGTCTTAGACTTTTTATTGTACACTTTCAAAAAGTTGTAATCTTCTTTTTAATTAAATCTAGAAATGTTGTAAAGAGTCCCCAAAGATATCATATACATAGTTAACTTAGGCTCTCTACACTTAGAAAAAATAAAAAACAAAAACCTAACACAAAACACATATTAGACATTCAACACACCTATCAGACATCTGATATTCAACTTTAAGTCATTTGATCATGATTACAGACGACCAATTACCTATAGCCTTACCTTTGCATTCTAAATATTTAGGCTCCAGTTGATGCAACCTTTAATTAGATGTCCATAAGCTTATCCAGACATCCAATGCATAACTTAGACATCCTTTAAGCCAACTGTTAAGACTACACTCAAAATTTCCCTTATCATTCTTTAAAGCTAACGGTTAAATATACCTTTAAACATTTGGATATGTCTCCAAACATCCAATAATGGATTGTTAACATCATCCTTTGAGAAGATTTGTCAAAAAGCAAATCTTGCTTTTTGGATTCCCAAAGCAAGATATTAATCTCTTTCCAAACATCTAGCCCACTGGACAAACGTCCACGTCGACGTTTGATCCTTAAGATCTAGAATTCTATTTGGATTTGATCAAAATAGGAATAAAGCCACCTATAATTAGACATCCAATTCTAGTCCCAAACGTCTTATAATAGCATATCAGACGTCCACCTAGAATCATATTTCGATCCAATGAAAATAGTAACTCTGACCCATTAAATCAGACGTCCATAATTATAGTCAAATGTCTTATCCAAAAATCAGGCATTTGATCCTACTATCAGAATCATAATTACCCTTATTTAAGTTGGATTTCATCCCAATCTTGCCTCCGACGGCTAGGAGCCCTCTCCCAAGCCTTCTTGAAGGTTCTAAGCTTGCCTATAAATACACTATAACCCCTCTTAGGCAAAACACACCTCTTGAGATATATTTCACATAGTTAATCACTTGCTCACTTGCTCCATTTCTTCCATTGTCCTTGTGTTGTGCAACTACTCTGTTTGGGTCAAACCATTACTCCCATTGTGCTTCATAATCTCATCTTCAGGGAACTTCCTTCACCCTTAGTAGATAAGCTAATTATACATATTTTTGGAGTGCTCTATTAGGTGCATTTTATTTTCCATTTTACTTGTAGTTGGGTATCCGACTTATTAAATTCTCATCTCTTTATTATAAAGGGAGAAATCTCCATTTAGGAATCGAATGTGGGATTTGTAGTTGAGGTACACTACCCTCGTTGAAGTAGTATAATTAGTGAATTAATCACTTTGTGATTGTAAATCCTAAGTCAAGAGATTGACTTAGGTGATTATTTTCACCCGATTTGGGTTTCCACCTAAAAAATCTTGTGCCTCCATTTCTGTGATTAAATTTTATTTTGCAATTATTTTTCAATTCACTATTCACCCCTCCTTTAGTGCAATTTCATTAATGTGTCAATGAGGAGGTAGGTATCAGGGGTGTAGGTATCGAGTAAGTATTGGGTTAATGTGGGTTTCCTTGAGAAGAGCCCACTAGTGGCTTTATCTCAAAATCAGGTGAGTATGCGACCAAGTAAATTCCTACTCGGCCAAACTCGACTACAGGACCACAAGGCACTACTTGGTTTGGGAAGGGGTCCGCTGATGCCTATGTAGGCGCCTACTTAGCCTAGGTAGCCGACTTCCTAAACATTGCTAGGATGCTGCAATGATGGTGCTAAGGTATTTAAGACGTGGGATCTTGTTCAGTAGGGAGACTTATATGAGTATAGTAGGCTATTCTGATACAAATTATGCAGAATGTTTGGTTGACAAGAAGTCCACTACAGGCTTCTATACGTATGTGGCAGAGAATCTTGTGACGTGGAAAAGCAAGAAATAAGAAATTTCTAGATCTAGTGCAGAGTCTAAATACAAAGCTATGGCTCATACTACAACTGAGATGGTGTGTGGACTTGCACATATCTATTAACACATCTATGGAGATGAAATACAATAACCGAGCTACCACATGCATAGCAAACAATCCCATATTCCATGAGAGGACCAAGCACGTGAAGATTGATTATCATTATACTTGTGACTTGATCCAAAGGGAACTTGTCTACACTACTTTAGTTTCTTCAGAGGACCAAACAACAAACGTATTCACCAAGCCTTTAGCATGACCAGCCTTTGATGTTAGTTGCTCCAAACTGAACATAATTGACATTTATGCTCTAACTTGAAAGAAATAAATATTGTATCCCTTCAATCTGTTTAGTTATGTTCTATTGTTATAATCCATAGTTATATTTCTTATTTCATTATAGGATTGTTTTATACTTTTCTACCTCTATATATTGAGAGGCAGGACTTCTAAATAAAGATAAATGTAATTCATTACATCCAACTTATAGTGGTGGATTATTTTTTTGTTTTTTATAGTGTATTGAAGCCTCGTAATTTCTAACAAGAACCAACTTGTGGATATGAAAAAGCCTCTGATTATTAAACAATTTCAGCATATATGCTCCACTTATATGCTTTAAGTAAAAATTTGGGAACCATCTAGTTTGCAGGAAGGTGTCAACGAATAAATAGAAAGCAATAACCTCAACAACGAAACTTTAGATGAAACCAACTCTACAATTGCAAAACCCAGGATTTTCTTCTAATTTTTCTTGTCCCATTCACATGTACCAAACACTCGTTATCTTTGTATGTTTCCTAATATAACTAGCGAAGAGAGGCATGCGTTTCATGTGTGCAAAACCACGCAGGACCGCCTTTCTATTTATGCAAATACTTGATTTTCTTTTTTCTTTATCCAAATTCCCATTTGGGTGATCTTGGGAGAATCGGTCATCCACCAGACATCAACCCTTTGGACAATGCAAGTATAAGGATTTGAACTTGGATCTCTCCCACTAAAGTCAAGAGTTCTCATCATTCCATCATACCTTGGTAGGCAAATAAATACTTGATTTTCCTTCACTCACAAAGAAACAAACTTATAGCAGCTATATTGGCTGCAGTTACATCTTTCGCTGTGTTTTAATATCACATCCTCAAATTCACAGGAACAGAAACAACAGCAATATGATATATCATCCAGAAATACTCTGCTACATTAACAAGAAAAAATAAGAAATTTTCCTTGAACAGTCACTGTTAGTCTAATACATACATTATTGTCATCTCTTGTACCAGTTACATACATGGTTGCTTGAGCAGCATTATGCATTCCATATTGATGGTTATGCATCTGTCCACAAGACAGATTTCAGCTAATAGAGAAGCCATAGTATAATTTCTTAACACGAGGAAAAAAATGCGCAGCATGTGCATACTTAACCTTTCAATACATTTTATAAATACATGGTGCTACTAGAGATTTCTTTGTACAAAATCCTGAGATGAGTTGGCTTACTTCCTTAAGGACCTGTATAGCCTCTTATCCCCTTTAAAAAGAGATGATGATGACGAAGATGACGATATCACTGATAAGTCTGCTTTGTCCTTGGAGAAAGCTTTTTCCACATCCTGCTGAATCTCATTATACCGCCTACGTTTTAGATCCTTCACAACTGGAGCTCCTTGTTCAAATGGGTTAAAGTCAGATATGTACTCATCATCCATAATCTTGTCTAGTACTTCTGAACAATGTGGAAAATACCACCGCCCCAGTTGTACTGCAGATTATAACAATTTAATGAATAAGACATCAGCAGAATGACCAATTCGAGATATAAAGTTAAAATCCCTAAACATGCTTAGTCCAATAGCCAATACATGTAAAATGAACTTTAAGAAATACAAGCTTCAAGTAATAAAGAAGATGAAAAGCGAAGCAGCTATAATGATCTGCTTATCAAGACCTAAGCAGTTAAATGCCCAACAGCGAATACAAGAAAAGCAGTTAAATGTCCAAAACCTCTATTGGTCACTCTTCCCATCGTCCAGCTCCACTGGAACCATATCAAGACCTTTATGGTCAATTACACGCCACTTTCACCAGTACTTCACACCCCCCTCCTCGAAAGCAAAGTAGGCATGACTTAGCCCCTTCAAACAATTTGAAATGTGATATCTGATATCTCAATTATTTGGCACAAAAGTAAAAGCACCCACAGGCGTTCCCATTCTCCATCAGGGGCGACAAGGTGATAAGCCAGAGGGAATGAAAAAGCTCCAGGCTAGGAGGAATGAAGCATTTTCAACAAACAAAGCAAAAGGTGTAATTTAGCTCAACAATTAGGGCCAAAAGCTGTAATGGAGCTATTCCATAGAAAAGAAAAAATAACTCCAAAAAATGGGTTGAGGGGAAGGAGACTGCACTCCACAGTGAACTTGTGGAACACCGCCAACCCATCATGCAGGCGAGTGCACACACGCTTGTCCAACTCCATGGTGTAGAAGCCTGCACCACCTAAACCCCACTGTTCAAGAAACTGTCCTAACTCTTATCCCTCAAATGACTGGGCTTGTAATGTTTATGCAACTCATTTAAGGGAACAAGTGGCTTACTGAGTGCAAAGAGGTCCATCACCTTGGTGAGAAAGCTCTTGGACACCAAGAGAGGAGACGAGCAGCTGTCAGAGAGTGGGAGGTCTGGGTTGTAGCAAAAAAGACGTTGGACTTATCCCCGATTGTGAGTCCTGCAGTACATAATGCGCCATCTAAAGGCACAAAAACTAAAGCACCACAACATTTAGATTAAAATAGCTTCCCTTCCGGACAAATACGATGGAAAGTGTGTTTCCCTGACCTTAAACAAAGGCTAGGCAAACACAGGGGGCAAAGGGAAGCCTACTCCACCCTCGCACGAAAAAAAAAGAGGGAGGAAGAGATAAACATTCACATGATCCTCCTTTATTGCTTCTCAGCATATAATGAAGCAGGGGGCAACTGATGGGAGAAAATTCCCTTGGGCAAATAGGCTTCTTGGTTACTATGCCAAACACCTAGAAGAATAGGACATCCCTGTCCATCCCAAACAAGACTAAGTGCCCAGAGCAAGGGCACAGCCTTTAAAAAGAGAATAGGATGGTTCCGTCCATCCCAAACAAGGCAAATTGCCCAACCCAAGGACACAAGCCTCAAGAAGAAAAAACAATAACCCCGTCTGTCCCAAATAAGGCTAAGTCCCCATCCTAAGGGCACAGCGCTCAAGAAGATAATAGGATGGCCCACCCGTTCTAAACAAGGCTAAATGCCCAACCTAAGAACACAACCCTCATGAAGAGAATAGGATGGCCCCAACCATCTCAAGCAAGGCTAAGTGACCAACCAAAGGGGACATCCCTTAAGATGAGAATAGGACAACCCTATCCCTCCCGAAAAAGGCTAAGCATCCAACCTAAGGGAACAACCTCCAAAGAGAGAATGGAATGCCCCCGAGACATGGGGGGCATTAACCCCCAATAGGGGGCATCGGTTCAGGACAAGGATAGTTCTCCGAAAGAAGCACCTATATGTGGAACGTCGGCTGGAGTATCGTGGCCTTTCTCGATCCGATCCAATAGCAAACCCGGTCTTCTACCTAAGTAAGGAATCTTCTAGAAAAAGTGGCATAACCACCTATGCCACATCGACCTGCGGCAAGGCACATGCGCTACGTCAAGATAGAGGTGCAAAAAAGCAAGATTCCTTATCCTTCTCCATCTGGCTATTGGATGAAATGCTATCAATGCGAAAGGCGACACCAAGGCAACAAGTCCCATAATCGCTCGAGGTGAGAGGAGACAAAAAAGCGACAGCCCGATTGAATTGAGGCGACCCTTTTCTTAAAAAAATATATGTGCCTGAGTAACTTATAATAATGACATCAACTTTCAAAATAATATTTCTAAAAATAATATTTATGTAAAAGAAAAAGATAAGTATATACGTACTGTATATATAATTTATAGTATCTACTAATATGCATATTTTGTAATAATACATATTGTATATAATAAATTATCTGTATTGTATAAAATATGTACTAATTTATATACTTATATTGTATGTAACTTTAAAATTAATATTATTTATACTCTAGTTTATATAAAGCATACTTTCTATATATATTGCAGATAATATCTACTAATTTATAATATTATATACATATATTATATTGTACATAACATTATTTGTAATATTATTTTATTATTTAGTATATGATTTACATTATATACATATGCTGTCTAGACTTCTGATTTATATCATTTATTTACACTATGTATATTACATACTTTATAAATATTGTTTATACATATTAATCTGTCAACATAATTGTAACTTAATAAAATAATTTGTAAAAGGTACCTTAACTTATAAGTTTATAGTATAAACATAAAAGTAAGATGAAGAAAATGCGAATTCTTGAATTATTAAGCCATCCATACACCTTTTTATATAGAGAAGTGAGAAAAAAATTATAACATAAGTCCAATAAATAAAACAACAGACAAAATACTTCAACATAACGTAACACTCCCACTCAAGCTAAAACATATATATCAACCATGCTCAACTTATTCCTACACTCTCAAATAAAGGGCGAGATAACAGCTTAGTAAACATATTTGCAGTCTATTCTGAAGAGGCTAGGCATGCAGTACGGAGCCAACCCTGTTGGATTAGGCTCCTGGTGTAATGACAATCCACTTCCACATGTTTGGTTCTTTCGTGGAACATTGAATTGTTAACAATATAAGTTGCAACTTTGTTGTCACAATAAATCTCCATTGGCTCCTGAAGAGTAATATGGAGGTCTCGTGACAAAGACCATATCCATATCATCTCAGATGCTGTGTGCCATGGCGTAGTACTCAAATTCAGCACTCAAGTGTGACACTACACCTTGCTTCTTGCTCCTCCAGATCACCAAATTTCCTACTACAAAGGTACACAATCCTGTAGTACATCTTCAATCTCACACATTACCTGCATAGTCTGCATCTAAATAAGCAACAACAGACATAAAAGCCTTCTTCTGGAACAAAAGACCATGACCTGGGCACTCTTTGATGTACCTCCACACCTACATCCTTGCCCGCCAGTGATCATCAATAGGTTTGTCTAAGCATTGACTCAGCTTACCTACTAATGTAAACATGTTTATACTACTTAAGATGTCTATTTATGCATGTTCTTAAGCATAGGATTGCATTACGTACCATAAATATTGCATAACATGCATCATCTTACATTTAGATTAGTTTGAATAAAATAGAAGTTAATTCCCCCTTTATGTTCAGGGACAGAGCAAAATTTTTATCAGGACCTCGGATTGAAGATCCAACCATACAGATGTAATCAGGGCGACGATTGGAGTTCAACGACTCCAAGATTGCCCTTATCAGACATCTGTAGCATTAGATGGAGAGTGGGGAACCCTAGAAGATCAAGGGCCAAGATGGTGTGAATCCACACTTCAAACGACAAATCCGACCGCACAGATGGATTCGAATCGACGATCGCAACCTAACGGCGCGAAAATCGACTTAATCCCACAACCGTGGCACCATCTACATCATCCAGAAGATGGACGACCAAGATGGCGCTACGTGGCGCCATCTTGACCGCCCAAACCGACCCAGCAGAGTTCAGAGCCGACCGCACCTTCTACCGCGCTTTGAATCGTGCCTGTTGGATCGCCATCCAATGGCCATTGGCAGCCGCTCAACTCAACCGCGTGCCCATTTCTCCACAACATAGTGGGCGAGAGCGCTTACGCGAGCGAGCGGCGCGCGATTGAGTCGCCAGGAGCAGGCGAGCGGGAGCAAGGTTCATTGGATCGCGATCGAGCGGTCGTGAGCGCCCACGTGCTTCGCATGCCCACGCGTGACGCGCCATCAGACGCAGACGTTGCGCACAAAGGAGGCGCTGCGAGGCACGAGTTAAGCCGTCCGATCGTGGAGCGCGCATTACGCGCGGGAGGCGAGCGGGTGTGCGAGCACCGCCCCACCACGCCCACGATGGGGCTTTAGTGACGGTTTTATCCGTCACTAAAGACCCCTAATTTAATGTTTTTCAAATTAAAATGATCAAATTGCCCTCACTCCTTGCAACTATAAAAGGAGACCCCCTCCATACGAAATTCTCATCCATTTTCTTCTCTACCTCTCAAAAGCTCAAAAGAAGCTTATCCCACACCCGGGATGCTCCTCGCGAGATAAAGTCAAATTTTCGCTCTCATTTCGGAAGCGAATCCCACGATGATGACGACGTGCTGCCCCATTCTCGTTCCTCCTACCTCGACCTCCTTCCCACTCCGTCCATCCAGGCAGCGTCTCGTCCGACTCGTCCTCCAAGCGATCGTCAAGGAGGATAACTTCTCTCTCCCATTCTTCTTTACAGCTTTCTAGAGTAGAATTTTCTTACTTTCTAGTATAGCTGATTTCCCACTTTCTAGTATAATTCTTCTTTGATTTTATTGTATAAATATTTTGAATTATTGAATGCATGTTTTCTCTCTCTCTCTCTCGTTTATTCTAATTGTTATTATAGCTTCATTGTAATTATATCGCTTCACTTTTCAACAAAAATTCTAAAAAAAAAATATAATTGCGAATATAGATCCATGTAGCCTCCCTGAGTTCAACCCGGGATTGCTATTCTGGTACAAATTTTATTTGTTGAACACGAATTCTTCGCTTTCATACTACGATGATAGGTTTTCAAAACCAAATTCATTAGGGTAGTAGCTCGTAGCTTCAACATTTTGACGCCGTTGCCGGGGAGGCAACGATTTCCGATCTTTCGCATTTCACGCACTTTATTGTTTTCTAACTTGCATTCTCTTATGTCTATTGTTTTGCAGAGACCTCCATCAGGGAATCACAAAGCAGTAGATCAGAGTAAAGTGCAGTTGAAGATAATTGTAAGTGCTCCTCATTCTTTCCCCCTCCATAGATTTCATTTGCCACATTAAATCCAAATTCTAATTAACCTAGGTGTTTGCATAAATCCTACGAATAGTTTGGTTGTTTGAATTCTCACTCACATTCATTCCACCCTCATTTATAAGAAAACAACAAAAAGATAATCTTGTAGGGCAATTTTCAACAAACACACAACGTACACCCACATTCAAGGTACTTAACCTAATTGATTTGTTTCTACTCAACCGGATTCTGATCTGTGTAACCAGTACACATAAAGCAACACATAAAAGAGTAGAAATTGTTCTAAGTTAATTATCTTTGTGTGCCTAACTTAGTGGTGCATTTGTGGCCAGTTGTTTGAGTTGTTTGGGCTGCACCACTCAACTTAAAATCAACTCATCAAGTAGCTCCTCCTTAAGGTATTCAATCTAGGTTTATTCTAGGCACTCCACTTGCTTTTTAGTTTTAAAGGAAAGCAATCTTCACCCGTGTTTGATAACCTGGTTTGCCTCGAAACTTGATTTCAATCAACCTAATTTGAAACCCTAAAAGCTACTTAAGCAAGATTTGAACATTAAAATCCACGCATCACAAATAATCTTGCTTGAAAACCCTGATTGTGCACGCACTTACACAATTCTCAATCAATCATTAAGGGCACAACCCATTTTAAGGGTCCATCACATTCCATAAGCACCACAATCCTAGGCCTTAATAAAATTGAGTAGATGTTGGCCTTAAGGCCTGAGTCACTCTTCAGGGCCTAGTCTGAGATTGTCTTTAATTAACCTACTTGTACTGATTAATCTGATGTCTAGCTAGGGAAGTAGTGTCAAACGACCGCAGCTGGGGGGTACACTAGGAACCGAAGGCGAAAGCCGAAGGAATAACCTTCTCCCCAATCCCTCCTTCTAACTGGTTGGATTGAGCAAACGCAAGTAGAGTAAATCATTTACAATCTTAAGGCAGGTTTTAGGAGTCAGTAGATCCTTAGGCTACCCCACTTAAGGACAGCCTTGTCTTGTTGTGCTGCAGGGTCCCTATCCCCAGTCCTTCCAACCTTCTAGTTTATGCTGGGAAGACGGTCATTGAATCCCCGATTGGAAGAACCACTCAGTATTCTAGGAGGCACAAATTGGATTTTGGTCAAATTGATCCCATGGCCGACCAACAGCCTTCTCTGCCTAGAAATCCACAGGAAGAATTCCGAAGGCTGCTGGAACAGATGTAGAGAATGCAGGAATGGTTCCAGAGAATGCAGGGTGCTCAGCTCTTGAAGGATTTTTATGATCCTTCAAATTACGGGGAACGTCCCAGCATCCAGATTCCAATCGGTGACGTAGAAATCAAGCCTCAGGTGTTAAGCCTGATCAAACATTATCATGGGCTTGGCTCCGAAGATCCGTTTCAGCACTTGGAAGACTTGACCACTTTGGTCCAGACCACCAAGGCACGAAACGTAAACGAGGAGCAAATGATCATGAGGCTCTTCCCCTACTTTCTTAGGGATAAGGCCGCACATTGGTACAGGACAATAGAAAGACCAATTACAACTTGGAATGAGTTGAAATCGACCTTTCTGAAGAAATTCTTCCCATTCGAACGTACCAATGCCTTGGAGACGGGCAATCACTACCTTTACCCAGTGGCCGGGAGAGAAGTTTCATGTGGCCTAGGAGCGATTCTAGGACCTATTGCAGAGGTGTCTACACCACGAGGTGCTGAAATGGCAACTCGTGCAGATCTTTTATCATGGGTTGATTAAGCAACTCAGAAATCATGTGGATGCTTCTTACGGAAGTAATTTCCTCAATAAAGACAGATAGTGCACACGATTTATTTGAGGAAATGAGCAAGAATTCAATCAATTATGCCTCCATGGATATATTTAACCGGTCCCAGCAGCCCAGATCAAATGTCAATGAAGTCCATGACTCTCATTCATTTGATATGGAATTGATTTATAACAAACTTGATAGGGTGGACTTGGTTGCTAAGAGAATGGAAGAGTGGATGGCTGGAAATTCTATGAACTCTCGATCCACTCAATCCCAAAATTCGGGATTCCATTCTTCACAAGCTCCTTCTGGACGGGAGTTCGTGAATCAACTCAATGCGGCTCAACCTATGAGTCAGCATTTTTCGGAACCCCACAGGTTCCAAACTGAGACCTTTGACCCCAGTTTTTCTGATCCTTCCCTTTCTTTCTCTCCATCCTCACCGTATGAGGATGTCTGTGCTGTACAAGAGAATGTTAGATCCAACCCTTACTATAATGCTTATAATCCGGGTTAGAGAAACCACCCTAACTTTCTCTTGGAAAAACCCGGGGCAACAAACCCAATTTCAACCCGGCAACTATGCTCCGCAACGACCAATGGGTCAGGGTCATATATATACTCAGTTGCCTCCAAATCAGGTCAATCAGCCAGCTTGGAATGCCCGTCAACCCGTAGGGAAGGCTGATTTGAACTGACAAATGGTAGAGATGCAAGGATCCATGCTCCAGCTCATGCAGCAAATGAAAACCTCGCTGGACAACTTGCAGTCTGGGCTCATTGCTAACTCTAGTCAACCCGGATCTCTACTATCCCAACTCGTACCCAACCCGCAAAATATTCTAAATCCAAACAACCAAGCCCGTGGGTACGAAAATCAGAGGGACCCACATGCACATGCTCAGGTGGTTGAGCAGGGTTCCACCTCTTCTTCAAATCAACAATTTCTGACTAATCAAGCCCCTCCAATCTTTCCTAACCCTCCCCAAAATCCAAACTCTTATGCATCTACAAATTCTGTCACCTTGAGGAATGGTAAGCAGACTCAGGATCCACAACCACACTGTTCTGATTTACTGAATCTTGAAGAACCTGAGGAGAGAGAAGAATTCTGGAGGAGAAATCAAGGCTCAGGAACCTGAATCCAAAGATCTGACTCATGTTCCTTTTCCTGAAGCCTTGATCAAATCAAAGAAGTCTGTTGATAGCAATGAGGAGCTTTTGAATCTATTTAAGAATGCTGAGATCAATATCCCGCTCCTTGATACTATCAAGCACATACCGGCTTACGTGAGATTTTTAAAGGATTTATGTATACAAAAGTGTAAGTCGAGAGAATCTGTTTCAAGGAAGGTGGTACTCTCCGAGCAAGCTAGTTCTATTATCCTGCACCACCTCCTTCAGAAAAAGAGAGATCTAGGTGCTCCGTTGACTTCTTGTGTCATCGGAGATTACACATTTGATAGAGCACTTTTAGATCTGAATGCATCCATCAACCTAATTCCGACTTCTCTTTACGAGAAGTCTGGATTAGGTGAACTTCGACCAACTTCAGTAACGCTACAGTTAGCGGACCGCTCGGTCACAAATCCGCGAGGCGTTATTGAAGATGTTATAGTTAAGGTCAAGGATTTCTATTTTCCTGTAGATTTCCTTGCCATTGACATGGATGTACCTGAAAATCTGAGGAACACGCCCATTATTCTGGGGCGTCCGTTCCTGGCTACCACTAAGACCAACATTAATTGTGAAAGCGGTAGCATGGAAATCGCCTTTGAGAATCAACGAATGAAATTGGATATTTTTAAGGCAATTAATAAATTTAAGGATTGTGGATTTATTGATGAACTTAAAGAGGTTAATGAAAACATTGAAACTTTTTTTATGATTTCTTCAATTGAAAGTTCCTCCTTTGATGACGAATTCGACCCGCAACCCTCTATGGCAGACCTGTCATCTTCTGAAGAGGTTATTGATTTTGTTCACTCACAACCTCTTCCTCTTGTTGAATCTTCAGCATCATCCTTACCATCAATCATCAACCAGCCCTAGCTTAAACTAAAACTGAAACCATTGCCTGAGAATTTGAAATAACAATTTTTAGGACCTCAAAAGACGCTCCCTGTGATTATCAGTGCTAAATTAACAAAGGAACAAGAGATTAAATTGATCAAGGTCCTGAAGGAACACAAAGAGGCAATTGATTGGACCATTCATGACCTTAGGGGAATCGAACCATCTTACTACAATCATAGAATATTCTTGGAAGATGGATCCCGCCCTTCTCGCCAGATGCAGAGGAGATTAAATCCAAATATGCGAGAAGTGGTCAAAAAGGAAATCATCAAGTGGCTCGATGTAAGAATTATTTATCCAATCTCTGATAATCCCTGGGTAAGTCCTGTTCAGATTGTTCCGAAGAAAGCTGGGATTACCGTTGTGACTAACGAGAGAGGAGAATCTGTCACAACTCGTTCAACTTCCTCTTGGAGGGCTTGTATTGATTATAGGAAGCTGAACACAGCCACTAAAAAGGATCATTTTCCCCTTCCTTTCATCGATCAAATCTTGGAAAGACTAGCTGGACAAAAGTACTTCTGTTTTCTTGATGGCTACTCGGGATACAAACAAGTTTCTATCCATCCTGAGGATCAGGAAAAAACTACTTTCACCTATCCCTAAGGAACCTTTGCTTTCCGTAGAATGTGTTTCGATTTATGCAATGCACCTGCGACTTTTCAAAGGTGTATGCTAGCCATATTTTCTGACATGGTGGGAGAGTTTATGGAAGTCTTAATAGACGATTTCGGAGAATCGTTTGACTCTTGTTTGGCTAATCTGGAAATGATTCTTAAGCGATGTATCAAAACATGATTAGTCCTTAGCTAGGAAAAGAGTCATTTCATGACCCAAGAAGGCATTGTCCTAGGTCATGTAATCTCTAAACGGGGAATCAAAGTGGATAAAGCTAAGGTTGATGCTATCGCTAAACTTCCTCCTCCCACATCTATTAAACAAATCCGATCATTTCTTGGTCATGTGGGATTCTATCGAAGATTCATCAAGAATTTTTTGAAGGTTACTCGTCCCTTGAGCAATCTTCTTGCCAAAAAAACGCCATTTGTTTTCGACGAATCATGCCGAAAGGCATTTGATTTCCTGAAAACAACAATTACCTGTGCTCCAATGTTGCAACCACCAATTTGGACAACCCCTTTTGAGATCATGACCGACGCTTCTGATTACGTGGTCGGGCCTGTCTTGGGTCAAAAAATTGATAGAAAGCCCTCTATCATCTACTACGCTAGTAAAACTCTAATAAAGCTCAGAGGAATTACACTTTTACTGAAAAGGAATTACTAGCTGTAGTATTCGCTTTGGAAAAATTCAGGGCTTATCTCTTAGGATCTCATGTTATCATCTATACCGACCACTCGACCTTGAGACATCTCTTGGCCAAAAAGGATGCCAAATCCTGGCTTATTCGTTGGATTCTTCTGCTTCAAGAATTTGATCTTGAAATCAAGGATAAAACCGGGGTACAAAATGTGGTGGCGGATCATTTGTCGAGACTCCTAGGTGATTCTTCTCGTCCGGACATCCCGATTGTTGACACTTTTCCAGACGAAGCTATTCTTACAGTTTCAGGTGTCCACACCCCATGGTTTGCTGACATTGTTAACTATTTGGCCGTTGGTCAAATCCCCCAAGATTGGACCAAGCAACAACGGGATAGATTCAAATCTAAGGCCAAGTACTACTTCTGGGAGGACCCTGAACTGTACCGCATCGACTCTGATCAGATTATTCGCCGATGTGTATCGAAGAATGAATTCAATAGTATTCTCGAGTTCTACCATGCATCTGCGTGTGGTGGACATTTCTCCGGGAAAAAGACGGCTGCAAAAATCTTGCAATCTGGCTTCTATTGGCCGTCTTTATTTAAGGATGCCCAGGATTTCTCAAGGTCATGTTCTCGATGTCAGGCACTCAGGAGCATAACTAAGAGAGATATGATGCCCCTAAACCCAATTCTTCCTATCGAAATTTTCGATGTTTGGGGCATCGATTTCATAGGATCCTTTCTTCCTTCATTTGGATATCAGTACATTCTTGTTGCTGTTGATTGTGTCCAAATGAATTGAGGCGATCCCCACCTGAACCAATGACCACAAGGTGGTCATCGATTTTGTCAAGAAAAATATCTTCAACAGGTTCGGAATTCCGAGGGCCATCATCAGTAATGGTGGCACTCATTTTACTTATGCCCAATTCCGGAATTTATTGGCCAAATATGGGGTTAATCACCGAAGTTCCACACCTTACCATCCCCAGACGAATGGACAAGCTGAGATCTCCAATCGGGAGATCAAGAACATTCTGCAGAAAACGATTAGGCCTGATCGCAAGGACTGGACTCAAAAGCTTGAGGATGCTCTTTGGGCCTACCGTACGGCATATAAAACGCCCATCGGCATGTCTCCATTTGGTTTGGTGTATGAAAAGACATGCCATCTACCCGTAGAGATTGAACACAGGGTATTCTGGGCAATCAAACAATGCAATTTAGATCTGAATTTAGCTGGGAAGACCAGGAAACTCCAACTATCTGAGTTGGAGGAGCTTAGAAATGATGCATATGAGAATGCCAAGATCTACAAGGCTCGGACCAAAGCTTTACATGATCAATTGATTTCCCGCAAGAGCTTTAAACCAAACCAGAAGGTCTGGTTATTCGATTCTAGACTTAAGCTCTTTCCTGGCAAACTTAGATCTAAATGGAATGGCCCATTCATAATTGACCAGATTTTTCCAAATGGAGCCATTCAGATTTCTGACCCAAAGATGGGTAACACATTTAAAGTCAACGATCAACGTCTGAAGCCTGTTATTGACCGTAATCTTCCAGAACCCGTCTCAGACACGGTTACTCTAGCCATTCTGTGACTTCTTTGGCTGGACTTCGCCTAGCTGACGGCATTAAACTCAGCAGTTGTATATATGACACAAAGCTGACACGAGCTTCATATACAGGTGACATCTTTCATACTCTACCCTTTCTTTCATGTCTCTTTCTCAATGTGGACATTGCATCAGCTAAGCATGGGGGGGTGGATTCATTTTTGAATCATTTGGTCAGCTTTGTGAAATTCATGTAAATGTTTTTCTTTTCTTATGTATACACAAAAAAAAAAGAATTAGGAAGGAATAGTTGGACATTAGGACTTTTCAATATTATGAAATATTACAATAGGATCTGAACACAGACCCTTCAGGTCTTTAGACTTAATTGGCCCATGTATCTACTAAAATGTGGATTTCTTTTTCGAGTCCTCGCCAACCTTAATTCTATTGTAAATTGAGTAAATAAGTTTGGGTGATAAGTACACGACATATCAACCCACCCTCTGATTTGAGGGAACTTTGAGTTTTAAGCAGCTACACACCTTTGCACTGACTCGTTCAGCAATTTTAACGGAAATTGGGTAGCTAATGAACCTTCTAAGGTGATATGGCTGGCAAGTTATCGTGGGTAACAGCCCATAGGTAAATTGTCTAGAACCCAGTCACTGGATCATGCTCTTCTTGCTGCCTACAGGTAAATCTTAGACCAGGGAAGCTAACTACTTTAAAAAAGAAAAAAAAGAAACGAAAAGGAGAAAAGAAAAAAAAACAAAAAAAATAAGCCACACTTCGCCGCACAAGTATGGTTGGCAAGTTGTCGGTGGTAACAGCTCATCGACCGATTGTCCAGAACTCAGCTCAATAAATGCATTGAAAATTCCCAAAACACTTAGGAAGAAGCGGAGAAGTAGAATAAACTGAGGAAATATACACTGGATTCATCCTTGTGTTGACCCCGTAAAAATAAAAGTAGGGAGAAAGCTACCGATTGTAAAGATACACCTTTAGGCAGAATTCTCTTTTTAAGGTCACCTAGAGGGGTAGAAACCCGAAGTCTGTTTTAACTACTGATCAACGAGTCTATCACATTCACAATAAAATACTTAGAACTTAAGGTTCTAATCAAATTTTGAGTGAGTTGAATGGCTGTAGAAAGCCACTCTTAAACCATAAAACTCGAAAATCCAAAAAAATTAGAAAAGAAGAAAAAGAGAAGGAATTTTTTCTTTGAATAAGGCGAGGGCTTGAGGAGGTCTGCATTTTGGCAGATACCCGGGCACTGTTGTGTCTTTGAAAGTTCAGATCATAAGTAAACATTTTCTTAATGATTGAAAATAACTCATGCCAAAATAATCCAACCTGATTTTTTTATAAATAGCAAATAGTTTTTGCTAGGGAGTAGCAAAAAATAGGCATGGGAGTATGATGTAAACATGTTTACACTACTTAAAATGTCTATTTACGCATGTTCTTAAGCACAGGATTACATTTCATACTATAAATATTGCATAATATGCATCATCTTGCATTTAGATTAGTTTGAATAAAATGGAGGTTAATTCTCCTTTTATGTTTAGGGACAGAGTAAAATTTTTTTCGGGGCCTCGGATCGAAGATCCAATCGTATAGATGTGATCAGGGCGACGATTGGAGTTCAACGACTCCAAGATCACCCTAATCAGACATCTGTAGCATCAGATGGAGATCGGGGAACCCTAGAAGATCAAGGGCCAAGATGACGTGAATCCGCACTTCAAATGACAAATCTGACCGCACGGATGGATTCGGATCGACGATCGCAGCCTAACAACGTGAAAATTGACTCAATCCGACAACCGTGACACTATCTACATCATCCAGAAGATGGACGGCCAAGATGACGCCATGTGGCACCATCTCGGCCACCCAAACCAGCCCAGCAGAGTTCAGAGCCGACCGCACCCTTCTACTGCACATTGAATCGTGGCCGTTGGATCGCCATCCAACGGCCATGGGCAGCTGCTCCTCAACTCAACCGCGCGCCCATTTCTCCTCCACAGCGCAATAGGCGAGAGCGCTTACGCGAGCAAGCGGCGCATGATCGAGTCACGAGGAGCAGGCGAGCGAGCGCAAGGAGCGTTGGATCGCGATCGAGCGGTCTTGAGCGCTCAATAGCGCCCACGCGCTATCGCACGCCCGCGCATGACGCGCCATCAGACACGGGCATTGCGCGCAGAGGAGGCACTACGAGACACGAGGATTGGCAGAACGTGGAGCACGCGTTACGCGCGGGAGGCAAGTGGGCGCGTGAGCGCCGCCCCACCACGCCCACAATGGGGCTTTAGCAACGATTTTATCCGTCACTAAAGACCCCTGATTTAATGGTTTTCAAATTAAAATGACCAAATTGCCCTCACTCCTTGCAACTATAAAAGGAGACCCCCTCCACACGAAATTCTCATCCCTTCCTTCTCTACCTCTCCAAAGCTCAAGAGAAACTTGTCCCGCACTCGGGATGCTCCTCGCGAGATAGAGTCAAATTTTCGCTCTCATTTCGGAAGCAAATCCCGCGACGACGACGACGTGCTGCCCCATTCTCGTTCCTCCTACCTCGACCTCCTTCCCACTCCGTCCTTCATCCAGGCGGCGTCTCGTCGACTCGTCCTCCAAGCGATCGTCAAGGAGGATAACTTCTCTCTCCCATTCTTTATAGATTTCTAGAGTAGAATTTTCTTACTTTCTATTGTAGCTGATTTCCCGCTTTCTAGTGCAATTCTTCTTTGGTTTTATTGTATAAATATTTTGAATTATTGAATGCATGTTTTCTCTCTCTGTCTTTCTCTCTCTCGTTTATTCTAATTGTTATTATAGCTTCATTGTAATTACATTGCTTCACTTTTCAACAAAAATTCTAAAAAATATATATAATTGCGAATATAGATCGACGTAACCTCCCTAAGTTCGACCCAGGATTTCTATTCCGGTACAAATTTTATTTCTTGAACACGAGTTCTTCGCTTTCATACTACGACGACAGGTTTTCAAAACCAAATACGTTAACATAGTAGCTCGTAGCTTCAACACCTACAGCAAGACTAATATATGGCTTAGTGATGGTCAAATACAGTAGCTTCCCCACCAACTGTCTATAAGCCTTCTTGTCCCTCAACTTCGCTGTGTCATCAAACAAATGAACCTTTAGATCCATAGGAACATTGGCACCCTTGGATCCAAGCATGCCAGCCTCCTAGAGAATATTTAGATCATATTGTCTCTGTGACAAAACAATGCCCTATTTACTCGTAGCAATCTCAATGCCAAGAAAATACTTGAGCTTCCTAAGGTTCTTTATAACAAACTGACATGCTAAATACTCCACCTGAGAAATACCAACTATATCATCCCTTGTGAGTATACACAAGTAGAGCCACGGTACCACCACTGGTCTTCCTTGCAAACAATAAATTATTAGATGAGAACCTCTACAATCCAACAGCAGCTAAGGCCTTTGACCGACACTGAAACCAGGCTGGGGGTTCTGTTTAAGACCATAAATGGCGTTTCATAGCCTACAAACACACTCCCCCTAAACCTCAAAACCACGAGGTTGTTGCATATATATCTCCTCCTGAAGGTCGTCATAAAGAAAGGCATTTTTTACGTCAACTGGTATAAGTGCCATCTATAGTGTGCAACAACATAAATAAGTATACGAACGGTGGAGAGATGAGCAACCGGGTAGAACGTATCAAAGAAATCCACCCCATAGGTTTGGGTGAATTCTTTGGCTACGAGATAAGCCTTGTACCGAGAAATAAACCCATCTGGGTTGTATTTCTAGGCAAAGACCCATTTAACTCCAAGAAGGTGTGCACCATAAGGTAATGTAGTAAGCTCCCAGGTGCAGCTATCATGGAGAGCAAACATCTCCATCGCAGACTTCCAATGCAGATTCAACAGAGCCTGCTGGTAGGAAATCTATATCTCAGAACTAGAGACCGTAACAGTAAATGCATGAAACTCAGTACTCAGAGAAATCAATAGAAATAGCACTCCCAGCCACATGATACTGAGCACATGAGCAGGGAGCCTTCCAACTAGCAATAGGTATATAGTCATTCATAGACATGGATAGAGAACCTAGAGAAGCAATAGTAGGAGAAGCTCAACACATAACGTAACTGTTGAGCATAGGACACCACGTGGCACTTTTGGGTGGACTAAATAATTAGTTGTTTCCTGTTTTGATTATTTCCTATTCCTAGTTAGTTATTTTCTATTCTTAGTTGTTTCCTAATTTTAGCAAATTACTTTAGAAAACAAGTTTTAGGATTTGTTAAGAGATTAGATCTTTCCAAATGAGAAAAGATCTAAATCTTTAATAGGAATAGAGTCTTTACTATTTTTAGTGGGTATGTTCTCTCTATAAATAGAGAGCCTCCCCAACTATTTTTCATTTGAGCATTTGAGCAATAGAGATGTTTCTTTTTTTTTCTCAACTACATTTACGCTTATGTTGAGGTTCGTGTGCCTTTTCATTGTTGGTCCTAAGCCCAGGTAAAGGAGGGTTGCGTTAGGTAGCCGACAGCCAGCGTAAAATTTATCGGATCTTTAAACATGGATTCTAGCAAACACTCAAATTTCGTTGGGGCGTTCCCTACTTGCGACGTGCTGCATCGGCACCCGGGTGTAGTGAAAAATGAGCAAGGGTTCTCGCATGAGGAACGCATGCGAGTAAAGAAGCTAGTTCCACCACTTTGCCATCGAAGTGTGTCACAAAGGATGTTGAGATTCAATAGTTGGAATATTGGTATTTTTACCAATAAGCTCATGGAGATTGTAGATACAATGGTAAGGAGAAGAATTCAAACTCTTTGCCTTCAAGAGACTTAAGTGGGTTGGAAAAAAAACAAATGAAATCGAGAGAACAAGTTTCAAACTATGGTATTTAGGAAGGAACAAAGGTAGAAACGGCGTGGACATTATAATTCATAAGGATTTGAAGGAGAGTGTGGTTGAAGTTAAGAGATTAGGTAATCAAATTATTTTGATAAAATTAGTCTTAAAAGAAGAGATCTTGAATATCATTTCAGTTTATGCACCTCAAGTTGGTCTAGAGGAAAGAATAAAGAACAAATTTTAGGAAGACCTTGATATGATAATTCAAGGAATCCCACAAAGAGATGATTTTCTTGGGTGGAGATTTAAATGGGCATGTGGGAAAACATGCTTTAGAGTATACAGGAGTGCATGGAAATCATGGTTTTGGTGTTAGGAATGAAGAAGGGAAGACTTTCCTTGATTTTGCAAGGGTTTATGATCTTTTCATAGCAAATATCTTCAAAAAACGAGAAGAGCATTTGATCACCTATAAAAGTGGTTTAACAAGAACGCAGATTGATTACTTTACTTTGAGAAGAAAAAATCGTTTATCTTGTAAAGATTACAAGATTATTCTAGGGGAGAGTTGACGAAGCGTATCCAAGCTGAGGTGTCATGGTGTACGCTTTTTACTGATGACATTGTGTTGGTTGATGAGACAAGAGATGGAGTGAACAGAAAACTTGAGCTTTGGAGAGAAGCCCTAGAACATAAAGGATTACGCATACGTAGGACGAAGACTGAGTATATGGAATGTAGGTTTAGTAGTAGAGGGAACAATGAAGGGATTGATGTAAAAATTGGAGAAGAGTGCATTCTAATGAAAGATGTTTTTAAGTACATGAGATCCATTTTCCAATAAGATGGTGGAATTGGAGATGTTACACAGAATTAATGCAGGGTGGTTGAAATGAAGGGGTGCATCTGGTGTTCTCTGTGATAAAAGGGTTCCTTTAAAAGTCAAAGGAAAATACTATCGAGCTGTGGTAAGACCAACCATGTTGTACGGTTCTGAATGCTGCACTATCAACTATAGGCATGTACAGAAAATGTCTGGCAAAAATAAATATGTTAAGATGAATGTGTGGTCATACAAGGATCGTATTTCAAATGAGATTATTAGAAAAAAGGTTAAGGTGGCACTGATAGGGGATAAAATGAGAGAGGCACGTCTAAGGTGGTTTGGACATTTACAAAGAAGGCCACTAGATGCTCCAGTTAGGAGATGCGAGAAGATGGAGGCTGAACCTACTAAGAGGGGGCGAGGTAGACCAAACAAGTGTTCGAAGGAAACGATTAAGCATGACCTCAATTACTTTAATTTAAGTTTTGAAATGGCTAAAAATCGATCTGTGTGGAGGCAAAGAATCCATATAGCTGACCCCACTTAGTGTGGAAAAAGGCTTGGTTGTTGATGGTATCAAAGCAGCGATCCTAGACCAGTATTGTGATATCCCACCAAATACTTCTTCCAACATGATTGGATCTTCAATTTTATGAAGATTCAGACCTTGGATTCGTCGATGGAGATGAGCAACAGTAGCGATAGCATGCATTGCCCCTTTGCCACCGTCGTTTCGGCGCTGCCATGTCATCGTTGCTGCCGCATCGTCGCCACATCGCAACCGCACCACTGCAACACCCCTCCTTGCATAGGTACCCTACTGTGGTCGATGCAGCAAGCGATCTGCACGCATAACCTCGCTGCATCGATGTGGAAGACCTGCATTGCCTTGGTTGCATCAGGTTGGTGGTGCGATGGCCCATCGTGCTGCAACCACTGTCACAAAGGGGTGCGATGGTACTGCTACACAAAGGTAGCAGACCACCGACCTCCCTCTACCATCCTGCAGACCTATCTTGAGTCTGATGGAAGCCCAAGAAGCGATGAGTCTTCTCTTGCCTAATCAAACAGTGATGTATTCACCAAGGAGTCCGACCACATCAATAAAAGGGTTTGCGATGGCAACGCAAGGAAACACAAGACATAAGAATAGTATTAGAGGGCGGTGGATTATTGATTCTGGCGCTTCCGTACACCTCACAGGAGATGTACGACAACTTGAGGATCCCAAGCCTCTTTTCGGGATCAAGGAGTTCGAGTGGCTAATGGAAGCACATCACCTATTACTGCAGTAGGGCAGGTACGTGCTTCTCAAAAGATGATGATAGGTGGAGTTCATTGTGCTCCTGAAATTCCTATGAGCCTGCTATCAGTCAGTTGTATCTGCAAGGAGTTGGGATATCACATTGTCTTTGATGATGGATACTGCTACTTCCAAGACAGGCAAACAAGAGACATTATAGGTGGGGGTATAGAGCGAGATGAACTCGATTACCTTGACACACCTACGCTATTTACTAGAGCTGTATCTACAGCCTCTGATCTATGGCTGTGGCACAGGAGACTTGGGTATCCCTCTCTCAAGAAGATGCGCCAGATGTATCCCAGTTTGACAGATTTCCTGACATTGCAGTGAAAGACTGTCAGCTTGGGAAGCGCCACAAGAGTACATACTCAAAGAAATGCAGGGGTGAGTGCTACCCCTTTGCCTTGGTACATTGTGACGTATGGGGGCCATCCAGGGTGTCTACTCTAGGTGGACATAGATACTATATTGTGTTTATAGATGACCACAGTAGACTCACTTGGGTGTTCCTGGTGAAGACTCATACAGAGATTCCACGTATTCGTCAATTCTTGGCAGAGGTTCAAAATCAGTACAGTGGCACTATTAGAGTCTTTCGCAGTGATAATGCACTGGAGTTCATGCAGTGAGAGGTGCAAGATCTCTTTTCTTCAAGAGGCATCATTCATCAATTGTCCTGTGCTCACACATCTCAGTAGAATGGCGTGGCTGAGCACAAACTACGTCATCTTCTAGACATTGCTAGGACCTTAATGATCCACATGAAGGTTCCCAAGCAATTCTGGAGAGATGTCATCCTCACTACAGCATATCTGATTAACAAGGTGCCCTCGTCAGTTCTTCGAGGCTGGTTCCTTATCAGGTGATTCATCCAGAGTGCGATAGACCATTCTCTTTACCTCTATGAGTTTTTGGATGTACTTGTTTTGTTCAGGCATGTGGCAACCAGGACAAGTTATCTCCGAAGGTGACGAAATGTGTTTTTCTTGGATACTCTAAAACCCAGAAAGGATATCGATGCGATAATCTCAATCGCAAGAGATATGTGATTACTGCAGATGTCACCTTCTTTGAAGGGGTTTCCTATTTCTCAGAAAATGGAACATCTATACAGGCTGCTCTAGAGGAGACTCAGGTGTATCATCAGAGACCATCCACCTTGCTTAACCAGAGGATTAATTCTAAGCCGACAGGTGAGTAGTTCAGACACTGAGGAGCAAGTTCCCTTGGGGAAAACCAGTAGGGATGGTACATGTCATCCTCTATCTCAGTACACAGGCATTGCTCATCTTGAAGAGTAGGTCCGAAAGTTTGCTTCATCCATTACTACTGCAGTGGTGCCTACAGATTTTATCTAGGCTTCACGTGACCCTAGATGGCAGGCAGCAATGGATGAAGAGATGCAGGCTCTTCAGTCATGACAAACTTGGGAGTTAGTACCATGTCCTGATGATGCTACTTTGGTTGACTGTAGATGGGTCTATACGATCAAATATAAACTCGATGGGACGGTAGACAGGTATAAAGCTAGGCTTGTTGCTAAAGGCTTTACACAAACATATGGAGTACATTACTTTGAGACATTCTCTCCTGTGGCATGAATTACCTCTGTTAGAATTATTATTTTTGTTGCAGTGACTATGAGGTGGCCTCTCCATCAACTTGACGTCAAGAATGCCTTCTTATATGGTGAACTATCTGAGGAACTCTATATGCACCAGCCACCAGGCTATAGCACTTAGGGGGAGCTGGTATGTCGTTTAAGGAAGGCTATTTATGGATTGAAATAGAATCCTTGTGCCTGATTTGAGAGGCTCAGTACTGAGATTGGGAAGATTGGCTTCCAGAGATCTGCGTTTGACCATTCCATCTTTATCAGGAAGATAGTGCATGGAGAAAATACACGTGTTGGGCCTTGTGCTTGTGGTGCATGGAGACTACCATTATCAGAATATGCAGGCTCCACATTATAGCCAACGGCATGAGGTTTGTATGATCGTGAGATATCTCAAAGGAACACCGGGTAGAGGATTGTAATACCGAGATAATGGTAGTCTTGATATACTTGCTTATCTTGATGCTGATTATGCTAGATCTATGGAGGATCGTCGGTCTACTTCTGGTTTTGCAATTTATATTGGGGACAATTTTGTCATCTGGAGGAGCAAGAAACAGTGTTGTGACCCGCTCGAGTGCTAAAGCTAAGTATAGAGCCATAGCTTAGGCTGCATGTGAAGATATGTGGATCATCTCCTTTCTGCAAGATCTTGGTGTTTCGACTGATCTACCAGTTCCACTCTTATGTGATAATAAATCTGCTACTTATATTACCTTCAATCATGTTTTCCATGAAAGGACTAAGCATATTGAAATCGACTGCCATTTTGTCCGTGATGCGGTGCTCACTGGGAAGATTAATACCCCTTATGTTTCCTCCGAACTTCAATTGGCTAATATGTTTGCTAAGGCTCTTAATAAGAAGTGTTTGGATTTCTTATGCAGCAAGTTGGGTCTTATGGACGACTAAGCATATTGAAATCGACTGCCATTTTGTCCGTGATGCGGTGCTCAGTGGGAAGATTAGTACCCCTTATGTTTCCTCCGAACTTCAGTTGGCTAATATGTTTGCTAAGGCTCTTAATAAGAAGCGTTTGGATTTCTTATGCAGCAAGTTGGGTCTTATGGACATCTACGCCCCAACTTGAGGGAAAGTGTTGAGCATAGGACACCACGTGGCACTTTTGGGTGCACCAAATAATTAATTGTTTCTGGCTTTTATTATTTCCTATTCCTAGTTGGTTCTTTTATATTCTTAGTTGTTTCCTATTTTTAGCATGTTGCTTTAGGAAACAAGTTTTAGGATTTATTGAGAGATTAGATCTTTCCAAATGAGAAAAAATCTAAATCTCTAATAGAAATAGTCTTTACTATTTTTAATGGATATGTTCTCTCTATAAATAGAGAACCTCCCCAACTATTTTTCATTTGAGCATTTAAGCAGTAGAAATGTTTCTTTTTTTTCTCAACCATAACAAAGTAAGTTTAGGTTGAGAAGCAAAATAAACAAGTAGCTACCTTTAAAATAAAAGAATGAAGGGGGTGATGGAATTCATGGGTTTTCAGAGAAGAGGCAAAAGTCGGGGGAGGCAATGAGGAGGAAGGAGATGGAGTGTTGACCTTAGCAATGATCGAGTGGCGATGGAGATGAAAAGGGTCTCGATGACCTTGGTGATGATCGACTAGGGTTTCGCATGGGACTAAGGTAAAAGGCGACGCATACGAAAGGCATGCTTGAGGCGACGCATACGAAAGGCATGCTTGAGGCAACGAGGCAAGTCGCCCAATTGAAGACCATCGCCTAGAACCCATCTAAGGCGACAGTGCCCAATATCGCCTCACCTAGTCACCTGATCACCTAGGGCGAATGCCTTAACAACTATGGTTGGATTAAACCTCCACTATCTCCAAAGAACCTTCTAGAAGCATCTGTGGGCAGTACAAAAAAGCATACGAGGATTTCGCGGAATAGGGGAGCACCTCTGACTCGAAAGGAGAAACCTCATACTCCCTAAAAAAAATTTGTAAATGAGTAATAGTGCTCCTCTTGTGACCATTCCACTATAGTACATATTGAGGATTAGATCCCCTCACAGAATGTACAACCTATTGGATGGAACCTAGTAAGAGTTCGTCTTTTGTGATTGACATTAGCATTTTCCCTCTTCGATTCAATCCATCGACATGAAACCCCTTTTGCAGGTGGTCGAGCTACAGGTCTTGAACCCATCGGCCACAAGGTTGTTCCCCTGATAGAAGCTCGTCCATCAACCACTAATATGATAATGGAATGCATAATGTTTCTTTGGTAGGTATTGTGATGATTATGTCGTCGTACTCGTACAAATATGAAATTTAACATTATTGAGAGAATGTGTAATTAGGATTTAGTCCCACATCATGCAATATGGAGAGTTAGTGTGTAGTGGCCTATAAGTAGGCATTGTACTCACTACTTATTCTTTGAGAAGAGTAAATACAGATACTCGCCCTATAGGAGCATTCTCCCAAGGTTCTCTCTGCTCTTTAGGAGTGGGATTTTCATGTAAACCCAAGTGTTGCTTTTGTCATGCTTGATATTCTTCAACAACAACCAAGCCTTTTCCCACACTAAGTGGGGTCGGCTATATGGATTATTTGCCTCCACACAGATCGAATTTTAGTCATTTTAGGACTTAAATTAAACTAATTGAGGTCATACTTAATAGTTTCCTTCAAACACTTGTTTGGTCTTCCTCGCCCCTCTTAGCGGGTTCAGCCTCCAACTTCTCGCATCTCCTAACTGAAGCATCTAGTGGTCTTCTTTGTAAATGTCCAAACCACCTAGACGTGCCTCTCATTTTATCCTTTATCGGTACCACCCTAACCTTTATCTAATAATCTCATTTGAAATACTATCCTTTCTTATATGACCATACATCTATCTTAACATCTGCATTTCTACCACAGACATCTTCTGTACATGCCTATAGTTTATAACCCAGCATTTAGAACTGTACAACATGGTTGGCCTTACCGCAGCTCGATAGTATTTTCCTTTGACTTTTAAAGAAACCCCCTGATCACATAGAACACCAGATGCACCCCTTCATTTCAACCACCCTGCATTAATTCTGTGTAACATCTCCATCAATTCCACCATCATGTTGGAAAATGGATCCAAAGTACTTAAAACATCTTCCATTGGAATGCACTCTTCTCCAATTTTTACATCAATCCCTTCATTGTTCCGTCTACTACTAAACTTGCATTCCATATACTCAATCTTCATCCTACTTATGCGTAATCCTTTCTCTTCCAGGGCTTCTCTCCAAGGCTCAAGTTTTCTGTTTACTCCATCTCTTGTCTCATCAACCAACACAATGTCATCAGCAAAAAGCATACACCAAGGCACCTCAACTTGGATACGCTTCGTCAACCTATCCATGACCAAAGCAAAAAGATAAGGGCTTAAAGTCGAACCTTGATGTAGACCAATGGTGATATCAAAGTAGTCTATCACATCATCCTTAGTCTTTACACAAGCTGTTGCTCCATAGTACATATCCTTTATAAGGTTGATATATATAACTGGTACTTATCTCTTCTCCAAAATTCTCCACAAGATATCTCTTGGGACATTATCATAGGCCTTCTCAAAATCAATAAAAATCATATGTAAATCCTTTTTCTTGACTTTGTATGTCTCCATCATACGTCTCAAGAGATGTATTGCCTCAATAGTAGACCGGCCTGGCATAAAGCCAAACTGATTTTCAGTTACCATAAAGACTTGCCTCACCCTTCTTTCAATTATTCTCTCCCAAAGTTTCATCGTATGACTCATTAACTTAATACCTCTATAGTAGGAACAATCTTGTATGTCACCCTTGTTCTTGTATAAAGGTACCACAAAACTTTTCCTTCATTCCTCTGGCATCTTCTTGTCTCTCCACACAGTATTAAATAAATTTGTGAGCCAAGTTATATCCCGTTCTCCCGTCATTCTCCAAATGTCTATAGGAATATCATCAGGCCCAACAACCCTCCCACTTTTTATCATCTTCAAAGCCTCCTCTACTTCTCTCTTTTGTATTCTTCGATAACTTACCCAATTCACATAATCTTCTGAGTTGGCTAACTCCCTTAAGATAATATCATTCTTTTGTTTTTCATTAAAAAGCTTATGAAAATATATTTTCCATCTTATCTTTATATCCTCACTAACTATAAGCACCCTTCCTTCTTCATCCTTGATACATCTTACATGTGCAAGGTCCTTTGCTCTCCGCTCTCTTGCTTCAGCTAACTTGACAATATCTTTTTTACCTTCTTTAGAATCAAGTTTCTTATAAAAATGCTCCCAAGCTTTTGCTTTTGATTCACTAACTATTTTCATTACTTTTTTCTTTGCCCTTTTCTAGTTTTCTATATTTTCATTGGTCTTATCTCGATATAAGACATTAAAGCAGGCTCTTTTAATTTTAAACTTCTGCACTTCCTTACTCCACCACCAAGCCTCCTTTTGTCCTAGAGCACCTCCTTTAGACATGCCTAACACCTCCTTTGCCACCTTCCTAATACAGTTTGCCATATTTAACCACATTTCATCAGCACTACCAACAAGATCCCAAGTCTTTTGTTATATCATCTTCTCTTTAAATCTCACTTGCTCTTTCTTAAAATTTCACCATTTAATTCTCAAATTCTTAGACACTAATTTTCTCTTCTTTGCCTTCTCCAAATGAACATCCAACACCAAAAGACGATGTTGAGCAGTTAAACTCTCCCTGGAATAATCTTGCAATCTTTACAAGATAAACGATCTCTTCTTCTCAAAGCAAAGTAATCGATCTGCGTTCTTGTTAAGTAGCTTTTATAGGTAATCAAATGCTCTTCTCATTTTTTGAAGAGGTATTTGCTATGAAAAGATCATAAGCTATAGTAAATCAAGGAACGTCTTCTCTTCTTCATTCCTAACACCAAAACCATGATTTCCATGCACTCCTGCATACTCCAAAGCATCTTTTCCAACATGCCCATTTAAATCACCACCCAAGAAAATCATCTCTGTGGGATTCCTTGAATTATCATATCAAGCTCCCCCCCAAAATTTATTCTTTATTCTTTCCTCCAGACCAACTTGAGGTGCATAAACTGAAATAACATTCAAGATCTCTTCTTCTAAAACTAATTTTATCAAAATAATTCGATCACCCAATCTCTTAACCTCAACCACACTCTACTTCAAATCCTTATGAATTATAATGCCCACGTCGTTGCTACCTTTGTCCCTTCCTGAATACTATAGTTTTAAACCTGTTCTCTCGATTTCCTTTACTTTTTCTCTAACCCACTTAGTCTCTTGAAGGTAAAGAATTTGAATCCTTCTCCGTACCATTGTATACACAATCTCCATGAGCTTGCTGGTCAAAGTACCAATATTCCAACTACCAAATCTCAGCATTCTTTGTGACACACTTCGATGGCAAAGTGGTGGAACTAGCTTCTTTACTCGCATGCATTCCTCATGCAAAAATCCTTGCTCATTTTGGACTACATCGGGCGACGATGTAGTGGAACTAACTTCTTTACTCGCATGCGTTCCTCATGCGAGAACCCTTACTCATTTTGGACTACATCCGGGCAACGATGTAGCAGAACTAACTTCTTTACTCGCATGCATTCCTCATGCGAGAACCCTTGCTCATTTTTCACTACACATGGGCGTCGATGCAGCGCGTCGCAAGTAGGGAACGTCCCAACAAAATCTAAGTGTTTGTTAGAATCCATGTTTAAAGATCCGACAAGTTTTACACTAACTATCGGCTACCTAACGCAACCCTCCTTTACTCGGGCTTAGGACTGGCAATGAAAAGGCACACGAACCTCCTCCTTTATTTGATATTCTTATTTATTATTATTTTCCTTATTTTCATTTATAAACTTGGTATCAAAACAAGTCGATCATGGGTTCTCTTATTAAAAAAATTATTGTTATTGTCATATCTTTATTCATTTTCTTGAAGGAAATGTTAACAAGGGCATCTTGTAGCAACAACAGGAGCGCGTACATTGACAGGAACCTTGTGATGGCAAGGCCGCATGCGATGGAGCAGCCATTAAGGAAGGAGGTACGATGGCATTGTTGCGTCCTATGTGGTGGCACAAAGAGCACAAGGCATGAGTGGCAATGCACACATCACCTCCATCATCGCTCGAGAACCATAAGGCATAGACGATAGCAGAGGCGAAATCGCGACAAGCGCGTGAAGGTAAAGCAAGCACCGACGGCAGTCGCGAGGCAAGGCGAAGTAAGGATCTCACGCGAGGCACAAACGAAGATTAAGGCCTACAACGACGTAGCGCACAGCAGACGAGATCACCCCGAAGACTACCGACAATTGCGACGAGGAGTCAATGGAGTAGTGGGAGATCTTGAAAGGGTAGTACCAGTATGATGAAGGTGGCATGCGTGAACATCAACCGACGGAGTCGATGTGATCAGACTTGGTGGCGAAAAAGGCTTAAGAAGGAGCTTGAAGCGGTGGTGGCAGGTTCTATCCAAATCCTAAACTGTAGGATTCTTGTTTTGTTCTATTTTTTTTGTCCTTATTTAATCTTTCCTTTTTATATATACGCCAAGAAAAAAAAGTAAGTGGAGGAATAACAAGAAAGAGGTTGAAGTTTATAAAAAAATGGGAAGAGAGAAAAAAGAAGAAAAAAGAGGGAAAAAGAGAACAAATAAAAAAATGATGAATTTTAAGAGAAAAAGGAGACTCTTCTCTAGTCTTATTCTTTTTCTGTCTTCTCAATGTTATTTCTTCTCCCATACGAGTATAGGAGAAAGGCAGAGTGTGAGTATTGTAGTGATCCTATATGAGAGTCTCATTGTTTGAGGTCCCCATATGAGAAACTCATTCTTTGTTGTTTGTTCCTATATGAGAGGACCACTATCTTGATCTCCAGAGGAGAGATCGACTTCGAGTTTCCATGTGAAAGAGGCCCAGTTTCAAGGGCTCCAGAGGAGAGGCCCATGTCCAAGATCTCCAATGGAAAGGCACCAGCATGTGTCGAGATCTCCAAAGGAGAGGCCCATGTCAAAGTCAGCTACAGTAGATTGTCTAGTAGACTCCAACCCTCACTGATGTGTCGCCATCAGCATACCCACCTACAAGCAAGAACGAGAATGCAGCTGACGTAATTTGCCTGAGGAGAGCCATGACCTAGTTACACCAGTTGAGAGTGTTGTGTTCTACTGTAGAGTGAGGATTTCTGTGTACAAGCTGAGCACTCCATTCTCTAGCTTGAGGGGGAGTGTTGATAGGTGTAGTTGAGATTTAGTCCCACATCGTGTAATGTGAAGAGCTCGTGTGTGGTAGCTTATAAATAGGCATTGTACTCCCCAATTATTCTTTGAGAAGAGTAATACAGATACTCGCTCATAGGGGCCTTCTCCCATGATTTTCTCTCCACTCTTCATGAGTAGGGTTTTCACATAAGCCCAAGCATTATTTTTGTCATGCTTGATATTCTTGTTGATTATTGTTAAGATACACCTGTTTATATTTGTCTTATGTCATGTTTTGTTATTTCTTGTTCTGTTATTTCTTGTTTTATGTTCGGCATGCATTGTTATTTACCCAATACCCCTCCTCTATAAAAGAGGTGTTGGGTCATTTTATAATTAGATTTTGACATTTCCTCTCACTTGGTATCAGAGCGCGATCCTAGGCCGAGTTCTGATATCCCAGTGAAAAATCCCTCCGAAATCCTAACACCCAAAAGCACCCTCTCTCTCCTTACCACCGCCACCCTCTTTCTCCTCACCACTGCCCCTCTCTCCTCGCCGACAGCAGGAGGGCACGAGGGAACAGCAACAACAGTGCAATGTCAAAGGGGGCCTATAGGGCCCCTAGGCGACGCTCACCGACGGCGCTACTGGGCTATTGCTGCTCAACGACAGCGGCCTAGGGAGGTAGACCTGCATGAGGGTGCATTAGGCATCCCTTAGGCCTTTGCACACCTTATAGCATCGTGTAGGGGGCATTTCTCTTGCCTTGAGCATGGATTTCAGATTGCAAGAGCACTGGATTTCCACGCTTGAGGCATGATCTATCCCTCGTGATGTACTAAATGGTTTGAAAATTTTTTCAGGTCATGTATTCGATGTTTTCCTATCTGCAAGGCGAGTTATGGCAAGTTCTAGTTCTTCAAAAGTGACATCAAGTGTTGTTCCCAAGTAAAGGGCCTATAAGAACCCATTTTTTGGTCCAATCATCAAGTTGGACGAGACCAATTATCCTATATGGTCTTAGATGTTCCTGATGACAGTTGAAAGTCATGACAAGAAACGCATTCTGTTGGAACCTAAACCTACTAACAAGATAGGAAAGAACGCCACATGGAAGGGCAATGCAATGGTGAAGGCATGGCTAATGAATTGCATCATCCTACGAATTGGGGACGAGATTATGTACTACCCAACCACCAAAGCTATGTGGGACAATCTTCGTGACTCCTATTCTCATGAGAAAAACTCATCTTGAGTTTTTCAAATTAGTCATAACTATCCCAATTGAAGCATGAAGGGAAATCTTTATCCCAGTACTATTCAACCCTTAAAAGGCTTCGGGAGAAGTATAATGCTTGTCGGCCAGTGTGCACATGTGCCACATAGAAAGAGTACCGTAGAGAGGCGATCATGCTGCGTGCACCAATTCTTGTCCGGTCTTAGTTCAGAGTACACTGCTGCCAGGTCTCAGATTCTCACCCTGTTAGAGCTTCCTACCTTAAAGGAAGTCTATAGTCGTCTAAGCTGTATTGATGTTGCTGCACCGCAAACTGGAGAGATTGGTTAGGCTTCTGCCCTTACTACTATTGCTGGACAAGGTGGTAGGGGAGTACCCTCCACTCGAGGATGCGAAAGGGGACGTGGTGCCTCTGGGAGATCCTGCACTACTTGCACCTACTGTGGCAAGGTTGGTCATGTAGAGGCTTCCTGCTGGACTAAAGATGAAAGACCTCCAATGGCTAACCAAGCCATTGTGACTACTAAGGATACGATTGATGGTGTCCCTATTCCTAGGGTAAACTATGATGCATTGTTATAGCATCTTTCCCAACTAACTCAGGAGTCAGCCACCACCTCCATTAAGACTGCTACTTTACACCCTCGTTAAGTATAGATGTGTGTGCCCAGACTTCTGCAAGTATGACATGATGGATTCAGGTGCTTCACATCACTTGTCAATAGATCAAGAGTGTTCTGCCAAACTACAGTCTGTATCCTATGGTAGGACTATATAGGTTGCTGATGACAGACATGCACAGATTGGAGGTCAGGGGGAGGTGACACTACCTCCCATTATGAGATTGCTTGATGCTTTCTATGTCCCTGATTTTTCATTGAATTTGCTATCTGTTGGCAAGATTACAAAGCAACTCCACTGTTGTGCTATATTTGATGAACTTGGATATATATTTCAGGACAACTTGACGGGGAGGACGATCGGTGGACATGAAGAGGAGGGTGTGTATCGCCTAAGTCCAAACTCCACTTGTTGCTGCTTGCCTTGGTGATTCAAGTTATGCTGCTGGGAGTGCCTTGCAATGGCACCGTCACTTAGGCCACCCTTCTCTGGGTAGGCTTAGATGCATCATCCCATACATTTCTACCACCACTGAGATTCACTGTGACGCATGTCAATTAGGAAAGCACCACAGATCCTCATTTCCTATGAATACTGCATTAGGGACTACTATGTTTCAGTTGCTCCATATGGATGTCAGGGGCCCTAGTTGGATTCCTGACTGACAAGGACATAGATATTATTTGGTTATTATAGATGATTTTCTCGCTTATCATAGCTATTTTTGTTAAAGAATAAGTCTGATGTTGGACATATGGTTGAGATATTTTGTTAGAAATAAAGAATCAATTTTCAGTTATGGCAAAGATTATGTGGTCTGATAATGCTTTAGAATTCTACACTACCAGGTTAGCTAATTTTTACAGGTCTCATGGTATTGTACATCAGACATCATATCCACACATCTCTCAGCAGAGTGGTGTGACAGAAAGGAAACAAACATTTGTTGGATGTGGCTCGTACCCTCCTGATCCCTCATTGTGTACCACACTTGTATTAGGGTGATGTTCTTACTACCTGCTATCTTATTAATAGAATGCCATCCTTCGTGTTACATGAGCAAACACCATGACATATTATATATCCAAGCAAAGATTTATTTCAGCTACCTCGGATATTTTGATGTGTTGCCTTTGTGCATTTACTAGGACCAGGAAGGGACAAGTTAGCACCTACAGCAATCAAGTGTGTCTTCCTTGGATATCCACGGACACAAAAGAGGTACAGGTGCTTTGATCCTGTTAGGGGAATCACTATGTGAGTGCTGATGCCACCTTGCATGAATCCATCCCTCATTTCTCTTTTGCAGCACGACAGTTGGTCTCTGAGGCTAAGCTTGCTCCTATGTCGATTCCACCTATGCCTATGGATGAGTTTCCTATATCCGAGGTTGGTCCTGCTCCTAACATTCACAGTCAAGCACCTATGAGTAGTTCAACACCTAATAATGGCACTAATGATCAGAGATTCAGAGATCTACCAGTTACTTTTCAGCTGCAAGTCACCTACAAGAAACACCTCCCCCCCCCCCCCCAAACTTCAAATCCACCATCCTCCCTAAGTCAGGTATGTGTTAAGATATCTAATGATGTTGTTTCTAGTGGTGATGGTGCAAGACCTGATGATAGTATTCCGGATGATGACCTTCCTATTGCTGTTAGGAAGGCTCCCTGCTCTTGTGCTCATTATTATGTCATTGGAGTAGCGACTACAGCTAATCTGGGAAAGACATTTAGGCCATTTACCACAACCCTTGCCACTACAAGGATTCCCTCCACATATCAACAGCCATTACTTCATCCAAAATGGCATATGGCCATGGAGGATGAGATGGCCGCACTTTGCAGTAGATAGACTTGGAAGCTGACTTCTCTTCCTAATGGTGCTCGCTTTGTGGGATGTCGGGTCTTTATCCTAAAATACAACCCTAATGGGTCTATTTTAAGGAATAAGGCTCAATTGGTGGCGAAGGGGTTCACCTTCTTTGACACCTCTCCAATTGCTCGCCTATCCACAGTCAGGATACTTATCTCAATTGCTGCTCACAAGGGCTGGATGTTTCACCAACTTGATGTAAAGAACGCCTTTCTTTATGGTGATCTTCAGGAGGAGGTATCTATGCAGCAACCCCTCAGGTTCGAGGTTTAGGGGGAGTGTGTGTAGGTTGAAGAAGGCCATTTATGGCCTTAAGTCGCGTCCGAGAGCTTGGTTCCAAAAGCTCTCCAAGGAGGTGGAAAAGATAAGATTGCAAAGATCTTCAAATCACTCACTCTTTGTCAGAAAGACTAAGTGGAATTGTGGCACTGGTTGTTTATGTTGATGAACTCATCATTACCGATGTTGGCAGAGTCAGAATAGTTGAGGTCAAGAGGTCCTTGGCTAAGTAGTTTGTTATGAAGAACCTAGGTCAACTCCAATATTTGCTAGGCATAGAAGTGGCTAGAAGCAAGTAGGGTATTGTACTTTCTTAGCGCAAGTATGCCTTAGATGTGTTACAAGAGATAAGCATGCGAGGGTCCAAGTCAGCCAACATTCCCATGGACCCCAAGGTGTATCTCTATGATGATTACAAGACCAGATATTGCTTTGGATGTGGGAAAGCATAGTTAATTCATGGAGAAAACAATTAAGTTGCATTGGCAAGCAGCTACGGAGGTGCTCAGATACTTGAAGAAGGCACCTAGATGTAGGATCCTATTCTAAAAAGAGTCTCATATGACAGTAGTTAGATATTCTAATACTAACTATGCAGGATGTATTGCTGACAAAAAATCCACTATTGGGTTTTGTACGTTTGTGGTAGGGAATTTGGTTACATGGAGGAGCAAGAAACAGGGAGTGGTTTCACGCTTTAGTTTCGATTCAGAGTATTGGGCCATAGCCCAGACAGCTGCAAAGATGATCTGGGTTAGGTCTCTACTGCGTGATTTGCATGTCCAGATAGAGCCTATGGAAATGAGGTGTGATAATAAGGCAGCTGCATGTATAGCCAATAATCCCATGTTCCATGAGTGCACGAAGCATGTTTAGGTGGATTACCACTACACCAAAGACCTAATTCAGCATAGGATGTTGTGTACTACTTTTGTCGCATCTGAGGACCAAACAGCTAATATATTCACAAAGCCTCATCCTCGTGCTGCCTTTGATGACTGTTGTTCCAAGCTAAGCATGATTGACATCTATGCTCCAACTTGAGAGGAAGTGTTGAGTTACTTCTATTTATATTTATCTTATATTATGTTTTGTTATTTCTTGTTTTATGTTAGACATGCACTATTATTTACCCAACACCTTTGTATATAAAGAAATGTCGGGTCATTTGATAATTAGATTTTAGCATTTCCTCCCACTATTATTATTTTGCTTATTTTCATTTATCAACTAACATTTTATAAATTTATCGACTTTCAATGTTACTTTGTGATATACGATTTCTTGTAAACTTGACATGTATTTATTTGAGATTTCCTTAAGGTGTTCCAATTGTTTACAAAATAAATTTTGTAGACTGTTATCTATGCAAGACTAATAAACAAATGAGGTGACATCTAACTCATTCTGAAACCCAGGGAATGCCTCCTTGAAGGTTGGAAAAGGTGCATATTGATTGGTCACTTAAAGGGATAGGGTAGGGAGTCACCCTTAAAAGGTAGGGAGTTGAGTTTCGAGCAGGGAATAACACGTGGGCAAGGAGCTACCCTTATTTGATATTAGCATATGCAATGCAAGAAATCGTGCAGAGGTAGTGCATGAAGTGATGAAGTAGGGGTACCACCTAGGATTTTTTCCCTACCAAGTTGATATGCACCATCCTAATCTAAATGCAGGTCTTGAGTTAAGTCGGAGAAAATGAATAATCTTACTAAACCACGAAATCCTACAACTCTTTATATAGAAGAGAGGTGTGGGTAAATAACAGTACATGTCCCGACTAAAATAAGAAATAATAAAACAATACATAGGAGTATACTACAACATGCCCCCTTAAGCTGAAGCATAGATGTCAATCATACTTAAAACAGATGTCAAAAGTGGAATGGACAAAGGGCTTAGTGAAAATATCTATTATCTAATCTTCTAAAGCAACTAGAGATGTATAGATGACCCGACGCTAAATGAGATCCCAAGTGTAGTGGCAATCAACCTCAACATGTTTGATGCACTCATAGAACATCGAGTTGTTGGCAACATATGTAGGAACCTGGTTATCACATTGCATCTGCATTGTCGTCTCTAACTGAACATGTAAATCATGCAACACTGATCTCACCCAAATCATCTCAGATTCTCAGCAGTTGTCTGACCCATGGCACAATACTCCAACCCGTCAGTAGATCTAGACACAACCCCTGCTTTTTGCTCCTCCATGTAACTAGGTTCCCTGCAACATACGTGTAAAAATCAATGATGGATTTCCTATATGTCGAGCTACCTACATAATCTACATCTGAATATACAACCAATGTCATCGATGTGCCTTTAGAGAAAAGTAGACCACTACCAGGTGCCTTTTTCAATTACCTAAGCACCTGCATCGTTGCATCCCAATGCTGCTAAGTAGGTCTATCCATGAACAAGCTCAAATTTCCCACAAGGGAAATGTATGGTCTGCTGATGGTGAGGTAAAGCAGCTTGCCCACAAGTTGCCTATAAGATATATTGTCCACTATCGCTGACTTTGCATCATACAAATGTCCTTTAGAATCCATAGAAATGTTGGCAGGCTTAGCACCCAACATCCCAATCTCCTGAAGGACGTCAAGGGCATACTTGCGCTGAGAAAGAACAATCTCATCCTTGCTTCTTGCCAACTCAATACCCAAAAAGTATCGCAGCTGGCCCAAATCCTTCATCACAAATTTATCCGCTAAGGTCTTCTTCACCTCAATTATCCCAATCCCATCATCACCAATGATAATGAGGTCATCAACATAGACCAAGAGCACAACTCCTCCGACGCTCTTCCGAACAAACAAGCTATGATCAACAGAGGATCTCTGGAGGCCTATCACCTATACCACCTCAAATAGTTTGTAGAACCATGCATGTGGGCTCTACTTAAAGCCATAGATGGCCTTCCTCAGCTTGCATGCACACTCCCCCTAAGTCTCAAAACTAGGAGGCTGCTACATGTAAACCTCCTAAAGACGCCATACAAGAAAGCATTTTTCACATCAAGCTAAAAAAGAGGTTAGTCAAATTGGACAACAATAAAGATCAGGATGCAAACTGTCCGTAGTAGGGCTACAGGAGAGAGTATCAAAGAAGTTCACCCCATACATCTAGGTGAACCTCTTCGCTACCAAGCGAGCCTTATGCCTTGAAATAAAACCATATGAATTGCACTTCAAAGCAAAGACCTAATGACAACCAACAAGACTAGTACTCGATGGCAAACTAGTAAGCTTACACGTCCCCCTGGAGCGAAGAACAGTCATCTCATTCTCCATGGCTTCTTGCCATTTCAAATCAAGGATGGCCTGCTGGCACGTGGAGGGAATCATTGAGGCATCGAAGCAAACAAAGCAAACGTGAAGAATGCAAACGACCTCCCCAGGTTGTCACTGCAAACAGTCCCAGCCACCTGGTAATGGGTACAAGAGCGTGAAGCCATCTGAATAGCAACCAAAAGATCCACATCATCAACCTCCGAAGGTGAGGGGGGCAGAACCCTCATCATTGGAAGTAGCACCAGAAGAACATGTAGGGGCATCAATAGAAGAGTCCCATCAGTGCCATTAACATGTACCTGATCCAGGGAGGATGGTGGCATAAAGGAAGGGTGGGTGTGCTGCCTATATGTAACTGGCAATCTATAAACTATTGCAAGCTCACGATACCGTTCCCTGCCACTATTAAAGCTATCCTCAATAGGAGTAGAACTAATAGGTACCTGCCCAAGTGGAACAAGAGGTACAGGCATGGGTGCAAGCTCATCTCGAAGAGTCAATTAATGCTCGGTAGTAGAGAAATAAGGGATAACCTCATAAAAGGTAACATCTGCACTGACATAGCATCTCCTGCTCAATGGATCATAGCATCTATATCCTTTTTAGGTATTATTGTAACCAAAAAGACACACTTTACAACCCTTGGTGCTAGCTTGTCCCGTCCTGGTCCAAGCACATGTACAAAAGCCACACAACCAAATATCCGTGGAGATACAAGAAATAACTTGATGAACCTTCCATGGTATATGTTCATGAATAGTTGAACTGGTCATCTGGTTAATCAAAATTATCAAACTAACACGTCAACACTACATCACCCTAATATAATGATGGCGCATTATAATGAATCAACAATGTCCTAGCAACATCCAAAATGTGATGATGCTTCCTCTCTGCGATCCCATTTTGCTGTGACATATGAACACAGGAGGTTTTATGCATAATCCCATGAGATTCATAAAATACATTCAATCTACTAGTACATAACTCAAGGGCATTGTTTGAGCACAGTCTCAATCATTTTAGAAAATCAGGCCTTTATTTGCATAACAAAATCTTCAATAATCCACCAACATCAAACTTATTCTTAAGCAAAAATAACCATGACAATCTAGCAAAATTATCCACAATGACCAAATAAAAATGATGACCCAATCTATCCGAGATTTAACTCGAACCCCACACATCCATATGCACTAAATTAAAACAAGCTGCAGAACTAGAACTGGAACTAGTAGGATAAGAAGAGTGGTGATGCTTCCCAAGCTAGCATGCATCGTAGAGTAACTCGGTGGCTAGAGAGATGTGTGATATGATATGTCTAAGCTTGTCCACTGCAAGATAGTTAAGTTGTCGGTGCTACTATAGAGTTGTACCAGCACTAAAGGCCACCTCCTCCTAACACTAAGCAGTAAATGGCGTCTGAACCAAGCAATACACACCCCCCACCTCATGTCCGCCAACGATCGTCCTCCCAATAATCTTGTCCTGAAATGTGCATCCAACATCATGAAAAATGGCACAGCAATTCAAATCCTTAGTAATTCTATTAACAGATAAAAGGCTGATGGGAAAATCAAGAACAAAGAGAACATTCAGTAGTCTTAAGCTGGGGGTGACCGCCACTTTCCCTTTCTCATCAATCTTGGAATGTCGGCCATCTGCCACCTACATAATCCTACAAGGGGAACAAATTGAATCCTTTAAAAACAAGACAAGTCACCACTCAAGTGCTTAGATGCACCTAAGTCAACTAACCATATAGCACCATCACTAGACATGCTGCAAACTCAAGGCAAGATCTAGACCTGAGGAAGATGCAAAGGCAACAGTATTAGAAGAAAATGCTTCACGCTCTTAAGTAAGCTGTGCAAGGCGTTAAACTGCATCATACTCCACACGTGTGACCATATCCGACTACTTCTTTCGAGTAATAGCCTGATTGGCCACAGTAGGTTTGCCATGCTTAGCACTGCAACTAGACTCTACATGGCCAACATTGCCACAAAAGGTACAAGTGGTTCGAGGTCAACCTGTTTGTCCCCTACCACGCCCTTACCACATGTAGAGGGGGCACCACGTCCACCAGTAGCAATCAGTGTAGTAGTCTATCCAATCACATCAGTAGGTGTCCTGACAACAATCCTACTCAACTTGCTACAAGTCTCCTCCAGAGAAGAAAGCTCAGACAATGCCAGAATCTATGAGCGGGCTCCTTCACACTCAAAACTAAGACCATCAAGAAACTACAGAACAACACTCTGTGATACTCCCTCTGAGTAAAGTAGGTACACACAGGCCTACAAGCATTATACTTCTCAAGGAGACCCTTCAGAGAAGTATAGTACTAAGAAAGAGTCTGGCTCTCCTGCTTCAGGCTATCAATATCGTGATGTATCTGGAATACCTTGCTATAATTCTTTTCATGAGAATACGTGTCATGAAGGATGCCCCACATCTCTTTAGCAATCTTGTAATACATGATACTATCGCCAATCTGGAGATACAACAGTGTTCATAATCCATGAACAGACCATTGCATTGTCTTTCTTCCATGTAGCATACTTTCCTATCTTATTGGTGGGCTCGGACTCTGACAAAATATGTTCCTTATCATGACCCTCCACAGTCATAAGGAACGTTTAAGACCATCTTGAATAGTTTGACTCATCTAACTTGAGAATTGGGGCGAAGAATGGGTTCTTGTAGTTCCCTACATCACTAGCACCTTTGAACTTCCAGTTGAAGCCATCGTGCCTAGCAAGGACAAAATAATCACAAGAACAAATCTAAACCGTATTTTCATATTTGAAATCAATTCATTAGAGAAATAGTGATCTCCCGATCATGAAATCTAAGACAATGAAGTCCTGGAAATCAAGCAAAGGATCACCAAAGCCCCCTAGATCAGGCATACGCACGCACTAGGGCATGAGGGAGCCCCCTAGTGGTGCCACTGAGGGAGCCTAGGTAGCTCTCTTATCAACACAGGGAGAGAAGACCACCGGCAGCAACATTGCTAGCCTGTGGCGACGACCTAATGGCTATTGGTTGATGCCAAGGCTACTGCTGTTGCTAGGCAGCAATGGCAGTGGCGACAAAAGCGAGGAGAGTGGGGTAAGGTGGCTAGGGTTTGGAGGGCTTGTGAGGGTGGGATACCAGAACACTAATCTAGGATTATTACTCTAATACTAAGTGAAAGAAAATGAACAATCTTACTAAACCACGAAACCCTACACCTCTTTATATAGAAGAGATGTATAGGTAAATAATAGTACATGTCAAGACTAAAACAATAAATAATAAAAGAGTGCATAGGAGTATACTACAAGAAATTAAAATCCTAGTCCTTGAACAATGTAAGACTTGTGTCCGAATTAAGGGCATCGTCAAACTAGCTAATGTAAATAAGATATAAAAGATGTTCCCTTTCTCCGTCATTCGCCTTTTTGCTTTATTCTCCTTTTGTAACTGTCATACCTTACAACCTCCCAATGAATAGGGAATTAAGTTAATGAGTGTGATTATCTCAGGTCCTAGCTATTAGGGAGGTTAAGGTTGTACATAATATGATCTCGGCTACTCATTTAATTACTAGTTATTAACAATTATGATTTCCGTATCACTTGGCAAATGAAGCATGGTAAGACATAAGAAAAATAGGAGGTAACAAACAAAATGCAACAAGCTTAAAACATGACTAAACCATCTAGTGACATTCACACAAGAAGTCCATATAACATAGTTCAACATATAATATATATAAGAGCCATAAAGGTGTTCAAGATAAGAATTTATATCAACAATGGGTACAACCGCAAATTTGCAATCATAAGACAAAATGGGATGAACAAAAACTATAACAAGCACCAAAAGCACTTCAGAACAGTTATCAAGGAAAGATATACCGGCGATATATCACCAATATGTTGGTATTGATACTTAAGAGATATCAACACCCCCACCCATATCCTTTTCCCTAATGCCAGTCGATATGTTGTCGATATTGAAGGGTATTAGCGATGTATCATTAAAATTGGAGCCCCTCAGCACAAGATTTCCATTAATTCACCGATATATGCCTGACATGGTTGATACGTCGACTGAGTCTGCTACTGCCCTCTTCTCCATTTCCCTTGCTGTTCTCTTCGCTTCAATACTGCAACCACCTACTGCACCTCTGAAATTTGCTTATACACCATCTTCTTCGATGATTTTCAACTTGTTCTCATCTCTCAACAAGGCAAGCACTCTATTCTATAATTTATTTGCATTATTAGGTTCAAATTGCCATATTTTTAACCTTGGTTACTATTCATACCGAAGTTAAATCTCTTCGTATACTTGATTATTGGTTAGATTAATGTTGTCTATACACTAATTTAGTAAGATACCTAATTAAACCCCAATTTGGTGATGATTTTTTAACCTAAATCATCGTGCCTTAACTTCAATTATTGTTTATCCAGAAATTACATCTCTTGAGATACTTGATTGTTGGTTAGATTAATATTATCTATACATCAATTTAGTAAGATCCCTGATTAAACTCTAATTTTGCGGTGATTTCGTGACCTAAGTCACCATGTTTTAACCTCGATTACTATTCACCCCGAAATTAAATCTCCTGATATACTTGATTATTAACTAAATGAGTGTTGTCTACGTATTAATTTAGTAACATTCCTAATTAAACTCCCATTTTGTGATGATTTTGTGGCCAAAATTACCATATTTTATCCTCGATTAATATTCTTTCAAAGTTTATTCATGCTGTTAAATTGTGATAGATCTCTCGTCAGACCATGTTTAACGGTTTGAAATAGTGATCCATGTCTTGTAGGTGTTCAATCATATCAAGTCACTCAAGGGATGAGGATGTTGAAGAAATTGGTTGAAATCATGCCACTCCCATAAATAGAGACAAAGGAAACCACAATATAACTTTTGTTGTAAAAGATTAATGGGAGGAGGTATCACAAGATTAAAGCAGAACTTGTGAAGTGGGTACAAGAATGTAATCAAGTGACATAATGTATCTAAACAAGACAGGCTATTAGTGCAAATAAATTTCGAGGGAAAGAAAGTAAAATACAAGGAGAAATCAAGGAGAGATGCGATGTTCAAAGAGAGAATATAGGAAGAGTATACTAAAATAGATGACTCGAATGAGCATTTGAATATTCAGTACTTTAGTGATCATGAAACTCCTGCATAGAAACAAGCATATAGGAATGCCATTAGAGCATATATCTAAGGAGTGAATATGAGAAGTGGCAAGAAGAAGAATTTGCCCGTGGAATGCCATTTTATGAGAGAGGAGGTGAAGTGCCCATATCTCCATCCTCGACCACCCTCCAAAAAAATAAACGAGGACAAAACTTGGAGATCAACTAGTATAAAATACATTGGAAGCAAAAAACCATCAAAGGGATGTTTGGAAATGTTAAAGAAAAAGTGTAAAAGGTCAGCTCTGCACTCTTCTCCGCACATGACATCCCAGTGAATGTATCAATTCTACAGCATGCTATGGATGAGATTGCCCAAGTAGAAACAAGGGTGAAGGCTCCTACCTCGCATGAGATCATGAACAAGTACTTATATATGAAAAAGGATAACCTTAACAACTATATAAATGGGTCGAAAAGGTTATGATCAAATTATGGTGTATTCATTATGTGTGATGGGTGGACCACTTTCACAAGAAGGCAAATCATAAATTTCTTATTTTATTGTGATAGGAAGACAATCTTTTTAAAATCTATGGATGCATCCAATCAAGTAAAAGATTACAAGTACAGATACCATTTGATGGTGGATGTTATGAAGGAGGTTGGACCCAAACATATGCAAATTATTATGGATAATAGTTGCAATTGTAAGAAGGCTAACCATAAATTGATTGAGTGTAACAAGTATAGAGTTTTTTGGACTCCTTGTGCAACCCATTGCATTGATCTAATTCTCAAGGACTTTGGAAAGAGGAAGGCAACAAATGAGCTTATTCAAGATGTGCCGTTAATCACCACTTTCATTTACAATCACTCGCACATACTAGCATTTATAAGGCAGTTCTATAAGAGTGAACTTGTAAGACCAGCCATCACATAGCATTATCCTTTCATGACATATTTTCCTTTCTTTTCGGTAGGCTCCATCTCCAATAGAATGTGCTCCTTATCCTGACCCTCAACTATATTGATGATCAATTGTAGCCACAAGACATAGTTTGACCCATCAAACTTGACAGTGGGTCTCAAGAAGGGGTTCTTGAAATGCCCTTGTCCTTCCTCATGTGAGGATGAATCAACCACCTCGAATGCCATCCCTCTCTACAAAGCCCCTAAAGAACACTAACAAGAGAACACAAATGCCCTTAGACCATACTGAGGCACAGCCGAGGCTTTACTATAGGGAAAATGGCTTCTGAGAACACTTAGCAAGCGAAGGCGACCACCAGCAAAGCTTTGATGAGCTAGTGGTGCCTTGGTGACTGTGGATCGATGGAGCGCACCCAAGGGAGTTGACTCGACCCCTCATATGGTGGAACGAAGGCAGGAGGCAACATTGCTGCCTGGTCCAATCCTAGCAATCAGGAGATGCTACTCGTCGAGGAGGGCACTAGTGCTACTATATCAACTGGACGATCACCGAAGGGGGTACATTTGGCCGATGGTGTCCCAATGCCCCCCCACCCCCCTTCGTGAAAGGATTGACGACAATTAGAGTCCCGAGCAATTGTTTAGTGACGAATAAGGCTTTCACCGGAAGGATATCCCACACTAGACAAGGGATTCTAAACACAGATCCCAAAGGAGAGATTTGGTGGAGAAAGAAAGCGGATGAGAGTCAAGCAGGTATCGAATGTCGGCTTAGGACCACTGCTCTAATACTATATTAGGAAATGAAGCTAGTAGTTGCATTAATCTCAAACCTTAGGTCCCTATAAATAGAGAGGGGGCCTGGGTAAATAACAAAGGTGTCCCTACTTGGGAAGAAAGTAAAGAACAAATACAACTAAACCCATAAAAATAGTGCGTCAAACATATACACTATGTTTGTGCATGCGTGCAATCCAATATATGTATATACACAAATATATACATACTACATACATACATTTAGAGGGTCTATCCAATGAGCCCAAGGCCTAAATGACTTATTTAAGCCAGGAAATTGTGGCCATTGATCTAACATCCAATGACCATAAGAAAAACCACCTATGGAGACTTAAAAGTACCAAAGGTGTCTTTTGTTCTTCATAACAAGAACTTAGAAATTCCATGATTTTAGGAGCTAATATAATTAAAGATTTACGTGTCCTATGGATGACATAAAGCAAGGAATTTTTCGTGATAAAAAATTCCTTAATGGGATTATCTCAACATCAATTCAAAAAGCAAATAGCTCCTTCAAAAGGGTACTCTTGCATCCAGTTCATCTTCATCCATTCTTAAAAGGGACATAAACATCTACAAACGTCAGCTTATAATGTTATAAAGAAGTGCTCAACTCATTCTTTTCAAGCAAACATGGAAGCAAACTCATTACAAATATACAAAGAAAAAATACAAAGTACCATCCCTTTGTTGCAAAGTGTAATGGCCTTGTTTACAAGACTGTAACTCTTGTGTGTACTTCCATGGAAACAATGATTCAGTTAAATGAATTAATAAGAATGTAATTTTCAAAATCAAAGATGTATTAATTAAACACATGATTTTTTTTTTTGAAAGTGACACATGATTGTAAAATACAAACTTGCAAAAACTAACGATTATAAATGGGAAAGTGACTTTGAAAGGGATGTAAAGCACATTTTCAAGTCCTTCCACGATCACAAGCAATCAATAGATTTATTGATGAGGAAATTAGAGAATGGTTTACATCATACCTGTTTTCTTAAGCATATCCATCTTTAAACGGAGCCTCTTTTCACGCATTGCAGGAGTTTCATTAAGATCAACTTCCTTCTTCAACAACCCTGACGAACATTTTGATCCATCAGGAGGATATTTGGATGCAGTTTCAGCAATTTCCATGGCTACTTTTGCCTCCGCAGGGAAGAACAGATTAGCTAAGGCAACTGAAATCACAAGAAAAGATCTGTTAGCATCCTACCCAAGGGAAAGATATACAAAAGCAGAACCCAGAATTCATCTTGCCAACCCAAAATGTGCAAGAGCAAGATAACGCTATAAGTTCCATTAGATAAGAAACTTCCTATAACAAGTGTATTTTAAAATCTGACTAGATTTAAATATTCCATCCTGAACTCTATGACAAATTCTGAGCTTCATTCTTCATCAAAAGCACTTTCGGTTATTCGATATCTTACTGAAAGCTTGAGTTTTAGGACTGTTCTGGAAATCTCCTTTTTTGGCAAGAGGCTCTTCTGGAAATCAGTTAGTAAAAAGTAGACAACTAGAAGGATCCAGGATTGTGGATTCCACATATTTTCTTCTTTTGACATCAGGGAGGCTCAAATCTAGGACCTCCACCACCGAGGAACAATGATCCACCACTGTTCCACACTCCACAGAGCAAATTCCACATAAGATTTTTTAATATATATATATATATGTTGAGAGGATTGTGTATTAATTTAGTATTACATTGGAAAATGTGAATTTTTTGTGTGATGACCTATAAATAAGCGTGTACTCCTCCCATTTCTTTTGAGAAGAAATACAGAGCAAACACGCCCATAGGATGCTTCTCCCGTGATTTTCTCCCCGCTCATTGTGAGTGGGGTTTCCACGTAAACCCAAGCATTTTGTGATGTTCATTATGCTTTGATTCGTTTCCGCTTATTTAATATTTCAACTTGGTATTAGAGCATATTCGATTCTTGGGTTTATTTTATTATCATTATGTTGTTAAAGTTCCAATATCTTTCTTGATATGGAGAAAGGCACCATCAATGTTCAAAGGAACCCTAAGGTGCGAAGGAGGTCATGGGGCTGGGCCTGGTAGCCCTCGAGGTGATCAAGTCGTCCTCCTAGTGACAGTGGCGAAGATGGTTGTTGTCAGCACTGCAAGGCGAAGACCTGGCGTCGATGGCGTATGGCGCCAGCGTTGGAGGCTAAGAGGACCGATCATGACGAGGATGAGAGGGACAGCGAGCGGAAGCACCATAGGAGGGAGGACTCTCGTGAGCGTAGCAATTCCCGCCTAGAGCGCCACTACGAAGGTAGTGAGGAAGTTGAGGAAGCGGCAGTGGCATGCGCAGCAGCAGGTGAGGCAGCACGCAACAGCAGGCAGCGAATAGTGGCATGGAGATCTCCCACGATGGAGGCAATGGCGGTGGCAGCCATGCTAAGGCATCGATGGCATCGCTGGCGAGCCCTCCGCACCGACCAAGCGAGGCAAATGCAGTACCTTAGTGGCGAGAGCGAGGGTGACATGGTCGGAGAAGGTGGTGGTGACCGACAGCGCGTCGCGGCGAAGTCAAAGCAGATGATGGTGGCATTAGGGATCTCTGGGAAGGTGCAGACGATGACATGTCGACGGTAGTCAAGGAGGATGGCCCGAGTGTTCACAAAGACGAAGAGGTTGCTGGTGACCGTGCGTACAGGCGGTAAGGATCTTGGCGAAATCTACTACCAAGGAAATGCCGAAGGAGATCATTGGCAGTAATGCTGGGTTTTTATTGAACCCTTGAGATATATTTTGTGCTTCTTACGTAGTTGCCATGTTGTTTCCTTCTATTTTATTTTGGGTCCCTTCATTATATTGCAAAGGAGAGGAAAAAATGGGAGGATATCAAAAAAAAGGGAGAAAAGAGAGAGAAAAAGAAGAGATGGGGAAAAAAAAGGTGAAAAAAAAATAAAAAAAAAGGAGTAAAAAAAAATCATGTGGATCATAAGAGGTGGAGAAGTCTTCTCTAGTTTTTCAGGTTTTATTTTCTTCCTATTATTATTGTCTTCTCCCATACAAGTATGGGAGAAAGGGGGAGTGTGAGAGCTTGTCGTAGTCACCCCCGTTTGAAAATCCCTTTTGTTCATGAACTCCACATGAGAAACCCAACTCTAGGAGGTCTAGAGTTTTGAGACCCTTAGAGGAAAGACTCATTTCAAGTTTCTATGTGGGAGATCCAGTTTCGTGGACTCCAGAGAGGGAGATCCACCTTTGAGGTCTTCAGAGGAAGACCCAATTTCAGGGATACTAAACAGGGAGCCATTAGCACTAGATCTTCTAAGCCAGCTACAGTTTGTCCAGCAACTCCAGCTCATGTTCTCGCCTACAAGCAAGAACCAGTCCAGAGTCTTGTCTGGTCAGCTGTGTAGAGTGGATGTGTTACAAGTTGAGCATTCCATGCTCCAGCATGAGGAGGAGTGTTGAAAGAATTGTGTGTTGATTTAGTGCCACATTGGAAAATGAGGACTTTGTGTGTGTGATGACCTATAAATAGTCGTGCACTCCTTCCATTTCCTTTGAGAAGAAATACAGAGAAAACACGGCCATAGGATACTTCTCTAGTGGTTTTCTTCCCACTCCTTGTGAGTAAGGTTTCTACATAAACCAAAATATTTTGTGATATTCTTTATGCTTTGATTTATTTCCACTTATTTAAGATTTTAACTATATAATATTCTTTTGAGAGGAACAAAGATGATTACCGGAGAGCAGTAAAGATTCAAATATATATATTAATCAAAAGGAGTGGATTTACATGTTTTGCGGCCAAAAATCAGCTAAAATTGATGCCTCCCTTACAATATTTTCAACCCAACCATGTTCCCCCCTAAAAACAACACTGTTCCTTTGTAACCAAATACACCATAGAACTGCAATAGTGTTCATCCATCCTATTGTATCAACATGGAACATCCTTCGAAAAGAGCCCCATAGACCTTCGATCAATGCAAAACCGTACAAATCTCCAAACATGCACCAAGAAAGTACAAGAGCAGAAAAGATGTGAGATGGTTTTGTCCTGCTCATGACATAAACGGCATGTGACATCTGGATCATCACACCAAATCTTTCCAAAAAGCTTTGTCAACAATTTACCCCTCATCAATCACAAGAAAATTTTAGTTTTCAGTGGAATCCTCAACTTCAAAAATTTTGAGCAATCTGCACTGAGATCATTGTTATCATTCGTGGTTCCACTTAGCACCTTGTAAGCCCTCGCCACAAAATACCTGCCATCCCTCCAAATCATCTTATCATTTGAATTCAGATCTGGCCATCAGATTCTGAAATTCCAAACTCATGGCCTCTCAAAGCCTAGGTTGCAACACAGGACCCCAAGAGTTGGACACAACATCCCAAACATCAAAAACTGTTTCGTTTTTGTTGACCACTGGCTAGAACAAGTGGGGAAAAAGGGCAGAAAACACCCCATTCCTAGACAAATCATCTTTCCAAAATCGAAAACAGTCACCCATACCCAAGGCAGGGACGAAAAAAGCTACACCTCTCTGCAGAACCGGAATCATATACCTCTAGAAGGCCACGGACAACCCTCTCCATATTCATTACCGAGACATAAGAATCCCAAAGTCATCTATCCCAAATGCCATCACCATTAGTGAAAAGTTTAACCACCCATTTCATTTGTGATAGAATAGAGAACTCAAGAAAGAGAGAGAGGACAGCAGTGGAGAACTTTTTTATTATTTTAGAGAATTCAAAAAAACATGGTGGATATTGGTCTCTATATATAAAGACCCAATCCCATAACAAATAGGAAAGAATAATCCTAACAACTCAATACAAAAACTTGCCTAACAAAGTCTTTCCTAACAAATCATACCTAGACTCTTAAGCAAACTAATTACTTAACTAACAAGAAAATCAACCAAACTAGACAAGGGACTCTTGCCACTTTTATTGTTGACATGATCTCATGATCTCATGGAAGATATAAATCGTGCAACTTAGTGCATCATTGAAGTCCTTGAGTAGACGAATCCCAAGGCCCCCATTGCTCTTAGGTTTACTGTTGCATTATGTTATATTGTGAGGGACATTAAGTCCTTTTATTGTTTTGTTGGTGTTATGTTGTAGTGTTGTGAGAAGCTATTTGCCATTTGTTTCTATTTGTTGGACTTATGAGGTTATTTTTCCCTTATCTCTCTCTATATAAAGTGACATATGGATTGCTTAATAAATTGAGATTTCTTTTTCTCTTCAATTTGGCATCAGAGCTCCAGGTTGGGGATACCACCAAATAAACCCTAACCCTACCTCAAGCCACACCACCACCGGATGCCACCGCCATCATCGGTGACAGCGTCGGTGCTCCGCCGCTGTCGCAACAGCTACAACCATCGCCTAAGGGCTATGCAAACCCGCGCAATGCCACCCCGACTCTTGCAGTGCCGCCTCGCTACCTCGCTAGCTATTGTCGATGCGGTGTAGCAACGCCACCTAGGGCTGCAGCAACCATCGCCGCGGTAGCAGCCATCATCTAAGCTCTGACACCTGCAGCGTTGCCTCGCCGCCTCTATAGACCCGCAGCATCGCCTACAGGCCCGTAGTGGCCACCTCCAACACCACCTACAGGCCTAGAGCATCGTCTACAGGTCATAGCATCGCCTAATGCAGCGGTGACCGTCGCTTAAGCTCCGCCTATCGTGGCTGAGACCGTCTTCAATCATTGTAGGGAGGTTCTTAAGTATTGTGGAGATGGAGATGTGAAGCAAGACCTTCCCTATGGTTGGTATGGCCTTCATCTCTTAATCTGATCTGGAGTGTGTATTCCCCGTTGTGAATGCTTATTTTGGGGTGTGTATTCCCCTAATTGATTGATTTTTGGGGTGTGTATTCCCCAAGTTGTTGGTGTTTTTTTCAGAATTTCAGATCTGCTGGTTAGGCTTATTTGTACGTGTTTGAAGCTACCATGTCAGCATTAGATGATTCTAAGGTGTTTTCAGGACAGAATATAGATAACGGGGTGTATAAGAGCCCCTTCTTTGCTCCTATTACAAAACTGGATGAGACCAATTACCTCCGTTGGTCTCAAACCTTCCTTGTCACTATGGAAGGCCATGATAAGAAGCATGTGCTCCTGGAAGCACCACCGAAGCAGAAAACAGGGAAATACGCAACTTAGAATCAGGATGATGCTATGGTAAGAGTTTAGATCCTGGATAGCATTATTCCAAGGATTGGTGATGAAGTTATGTACTAAAGTTTAGCCAAAGAGATGTGGGATGGCTTGAAGTCGACTTATTCACATGAGTTGAATTCAACTCAAATATTTCAGATTCACTATGATTTGTGTCATCTCAAGCAGGAGGAGATGAGTCTGTCTCAGTATTACACAACTATGAAAGGATTATTGGAAAAATATAATGCATGCAGACCGATGTGCACTTCATCTACTTGCAGAGATCACAGGAAGGAGTTTGCAACCCACATGTTCCTTGCAGGGTTGAGTGATCACTATGCAGCAGCCCGTTCACATATTCTAACTCTTTCTGAGCTCCCTCCTACTGAGGAAATCTACAGGAGGCTGAGTAGGATGCAAATTCAGCCTACTCGTGATGCAGTTGTTACCACTACATCTTCAGCTCATGCTGCTATCAACACTGGTGCAGGTCATGGAGGCTTCTTTCATGGAAAAGGGAGAGGCCGAATTGATGGTGGTCGCGGTAAGCCTACAGGTTCTTACTGTGGCAAGCTTGGCCATGTTGAGGCTAAATGTTAGAATAAGCTGGGCCGTCCCACTGTGGCCAACCAGGCTTCTGTTACAGCTTCTCCAGGTGTGAACACTGAGGCAGTATCCCCTATAGAAGCAGACTATGATGCCGTTGTGTAGCAGCTAGCACAGTTGACCCATGAGAAGACTCAATCCTCCAGCACTGCAGCCTATGCATCTGCATCAGGTACGAAAGGATCATAGTTAATTGATTCAGGTGCATCTGATCATTTGACAGGAAATTCCCAGTGCTTTAGAAGATTACAGAAGATATCCCAAGAACATTCTGTACAGCTGACAGATGATAGACATGCCCCTACATGTGATAAAGGAGGGGTACCTGTTACACCCTCCATGCATCTTGATGATGTATATTATGTGCCAAACATGACAATGCAACTGCTATCTGTTAGTTCTATTACTAAGCAGTTGAATTATCGTGCTATTTTTTATTCTGTTGGATGTATTTTTCAAGATCGCATGACAGGGAGGACGATTGGTGGTAGCCATGAAGAAGGAGGTGTATATCGGCTTGTTCAGAGTCCAATTGCTGCAACCTGTAGACGAGTACTGTAGGGAGTGTCTTGTAGTGGCACAGAAGACTAAGTCATCCTTCCCTGGACAAGCTACGCCGTGTCATATCTCACTTGTCTCCTACCATGAAGATTCAATGTGATGCATGCCAGCTGGGAAAGCTTCACCGGGTCAACTTTCCAGCATCTATCCAGTCTACCAGTTCTGCTTGTTTTGATTTATTGCATTGTGATGTCTGAAGTCCTAGTCGTGTAGTAGACCGCCATAATTTTAGATATTATTTGTTATTTGTGGATAATTTTTCACACTTATCTTGGACCTTTTTGATGAGGAATAAATCAGAAGTTGGCTCTTTGATTCAACAATTTGATGTTTGTGAAAAATCAATTTGATATATGCATTAAGAAAATCCGAACAGATAATGCATTAGAATTCTACACAAAGAAACTGACTAATTTATATGGGTCACTGGGTATTATACATCAGACATCATGTCCTCATACATCACAGCAGAATGGGATAGCTGAAAGGAAACACCATCACATTCTGAATACAGCTAGAGCTTTACTTATCCAAAACAGTGTTCTGTATAGATACTGGGAATATGTGGTTCTTACTGCCTGTTATCTCATTAACAGGCTCCCTTCTTCTATGTTACATGAGCAGATTCCATGGAGTATCTTATATTCTGATGCTGACTTATTTCTTATGCCACCAAAGACCTTTGGGTGTGTGGCATTTATACATCTCCTTCGGCCTGGTCATGACAAATTGGCGCCAAGGGGAGTTAACTGTGTATTTTTGGGATACTCACACACACAAAAGAGATACAGGTGTTTCGATCCTATACATCAGAAACATTATGTGAGTGCAGATGTGACTTTTCATTAGTCTATTCCTTATCTCTCTACCTCAGGTCATCAGTTGAGAGAGATAGAGGTGGCTGCTCCTATACCTGTACCTCCTATAGCCTTGAAGGATTTTTCTCAGAGCAATAGTGTATCGACTACCAATCATACTGTAGACACTTTCAGACCTGTACCACCTGATGAAAAGACATTTAAGGGTGCTATATATCAGCTGCCAGTCACTTACAGAGACATGACATGCCCCTCTTCAGTTCCTACTGAGCCACCATCGTCCTCCTCCGTTCAGGTATGTAGTGGGAATACTGATGGTTCTTCTGCTCGTGTTTTCAAGGTCCCCTTCTTTGCCCACAAATGAGGATCTTCCCATTGCTATCAAGAAGGCTCCGAGATCCTGTGCCCAGTATCATGTTCCTAGCAGTGTAGCTTCTGTAAGTTCTCTTGGGTCAGAGTTTCATGCTTTTACAGCTGTAGTCTCTAGAACGGAGATACCTACTACCTACCAACAGGCGCTCCTACATCCACATTGGAAGGCGGCTATGGAAGAGGAGATGTCAGCACTTGCTGATAGAGGTACATGGGAGTTGTATGCCTTGCCTTGTGCACACTTGGTTGGATTCAGATGGGTCTTTTGCCCTGAAATGCAACCCTGATAGGCCTATTTATCGGTATAAAGCTCATCTTGTAGCCAAAGGATTCACCTAGGTATATGGGGTGGATTTCTTTGACACTTTCTCCTATGGCATGGCTCTCCACGGTCCGTATTCTTATCTCAATTGCAGCCTATTATGGATGGCATCTTCACCAGCTCAATGTCAAAAATGCCTTTCTATATGAAGATTTGGAGGAGATATACATGCAACAGCCACCTGATTTTGAGGTTCAGGGGGAGTGTGTATGCAAACTTCGTAAGGCTATTTATGGCCTTAAGCAAAGCCCTAGAGCCTAGTTTAAGCGTTTGTCTAAGGCACTCTCTACAATTGGCATGCAGAGACCTTATCATTCTTTGTTTGTTAGGAAGACCAGCACTGGTACAGTGGCTTTGTTGGTATATGTTGATGACCTTATTCTTACAGGCGATGATGCAAATGGTATTATTCAGGTGAAAGAGTATCTAGCTCATCAGTTTGTCATGAAGGATCTTGGGAAGCTGAGATATTTTGTGGGCATTGAGATCGCCATGAGCAAGCAAGGCATAGTGATGTCTCAGAGGAAGTATGCACTTGATATTCTTCAGGAGACAAGCATGCTTGGATCCAAGGAAGCCAACAAACCTATGGATCCTAAAGCTCATTTATTTGTGAATACAGTAAAGCTAAAGGACAAGAAGGTCTATCGGCAGCTAGTTGAAAAGTTATTGTATCTAACCATCACCAGGCCAGACATCAACCTTGCAGTAGATAAGCTAAGTCAATTCTTAGACAAGCCCACTGATGTTCACTGGTAGGCAGTTATGCAAGTGTTGAGCTACATTAAGGGATGTCCTGGTAGCGGCATTTTATTCCAGAAGAAGGGTCCTATGTCTGTAGTGGCTTACTCTTATGCAGATTATGCAAGAGACATGGCAAACATGCGGTCTACTACTTGTTTCTGCACTTTTGTGGCTGGAAATTTAGTGACCTGGAGGAGCAAGAAATAGTGTTGTTTCACGCTCTAGTATTGAGTCTAAGTACAAGACTATGGCTCATAATATAGCTGAGATGATATGGATCAGATCTCTGCTAAGAGATATTCATGTTGAAATCTAGGAGCCTATGGAGATGCACTGTGATAACCGGGCTACGACATATATTGCTAATAATCCCATGTTTCATGAGAGGACGAAACATGTGGAAGTTCACTGTCATTATATCAAGAGCCTAATTCAGCAGGATTTATTTCGTACTACGTGTCTTGCTTCTACTGACCAGACTGCTGATGTTTTCACCAAGCCGCTGCCTCGCCCCCAATTTGAGAAGTGTAGAAACAAGATGAGCATCGTGGATATATATGCTCCAGCTTGAGGGGGAGTGTTGAGTTACGTTGTAGAGTTGTGAGGAGCTATTTGTCATTTGTTTCTATTTGTTGGACTTATAAGGTTATTTTTCCCTTGTCTCTCTCTATATAAAGAGACATAGGGACTGCTAAATAAAATTGAGATTTCTTTTTCTCTTCAACTGTTGGACCTATGTTATAATTTTTCTCTCACCTCTCTCTATATAAAGAGGTGTAAGGACAGCTTAGTAATTACGAAATTTCATTTTCTTCAACTTGATATCAGAGTCGAGTTAGGGAAAAACCCAAGCCCTACCACCAAGCCTCACCACCTCCACCAACAGCAACACCAACCAGCAATAGCATCGCCTACAGCACCACCACCACCGGCAACAGCGCCGCCGCCAATCACTGCAGCAGCAAGAGGAGCAGTAGGAGGGTTGTTTCAACCCCCTTTTCTTCTCCAACGCCTTCTCCTTGCTATCAAGTCTCCTCCGGCGGTAGGGAGAGACCAATAGGCCCTATTTTCCCTTGCATCAAAGTCTAGGAAAGTCCTTAGCACGTTGGTGATGGAGTTCTAAGGCAAGGACCTTCCAAAAGGTGTTTGGAAATTCATCTTTGATGATGTAATCAAATCAATATTTTGATTACTATTTTCGAGTGTGTATTCCCCTATTAATGCATGTTTTGGGATGTGTATTCCCCGGTTGATGCATATTTTGGGTGTGTATTCCCCGTTTCTATCAGAATTCAGATCTTTTTTTTAAGGTGTTTGTGGTGTGTTGTCACTATGGCCTCAGCATCGTCAAAGTCCACAGTGATGTCAAAACAAACTAGAGAAAGTGTAGTCTACAAGAATCCATTTTTTGCTCCTATTGTAAAGCTTGGTGAGACCAATTACCCACGTTGGTCTCAAACATTTCTTGTGACTGTGTAAGGACATGAGAAGCAACATGTCCTCATAGAAGCACCACCAAAGCAGAAGACAAGGAAATATGCAACCTGGAACAGAGATGATGCCATGGTAAGGGCCTAGATACTAAATAGTGTGATACCCCACATTGGAGATGAAGTCATGTACTACAAAACTGCTAAACAGATGTGGGATGGTCTGAAAAATGTATATTCTCATGAACTTAACTGCACCCAAGTCTTCCAGATTCATTATGACCTCTGTCACTTTAAGCAGGAATGCATGAGTCTCGCAATATTATTCCACCATGAAGGGACTCTTCGAGAAGTATAATGCATGCAGGCCCATGTATACCTCAGCCATGTGTAGGGATCAGAGGAAGGAGTTCTCCGCACATATGTTTCTAGCAAGACTTAATCATAGTTATTCTGCTACACGCTCACAGGTTTTGACGTTGTCTGATCTTCCTCCTATTGAGGAGATATACAGGAGACTTAGCAGGTTGTAGGTCTGGTCTACACCAGAGGTTGTTAGTAGGCATACCTCCTCTACTCATGTAGCCGTGAATACTTGTGGAGGACGGATAAGAGCCTTCAGAGGCAGAGGCAGGGGATGTGCTGATGGTGGTCGTGGCAAGCCCACCTGCTCCTATTGTGGGAAAATTGGCCACATTAAGGCTAAGTGCTAGAACAAACTTAGACGGCCTACAATTGCCAACTAAGTTTCTGTGACTACACCTCCAGCTGTTCTACTGAGGTAATAACCCTTGCAAAGGTGGACTATGATGTACTTGTACAACGTCTAGCCTGATTGACCCGTAGCAACCCTAGTCCTCAGGCACTACTGCTTATGCCTCCGCATTAGGTATGAATAGTTCATGGTTGATTGATTCAGGTGCCTTAAATCATTTGACAAGAACTTTCCAGTGTTTTCGGAATATGCAGAAGGTATCACAGGATCGCTCAGTACAGCTTGCAGATGGTAAGTATACCCCCATCTGTGCTAAGGAAGGAGTGTCAGTTACTCCCTCCATGCACCTCGCTGATGTTCATTATGTGCTTGATATGGCAATGCAGTTACTGTCTGTTAGTACTATTACTAACCAATTGAATTGTCATGTCATTTTTGATGCAGTTGGATGTACATTTCAGGACCACATGACGAAGAGGACGATTGGTGGCGGGCATGAGGAGGGGCGTGTATACTGACTGGTTCAAAGTCCTGTTGTTGCAACCTGTCAAACGAGTACTACTGCAATGAGTGCCTTGCAATGGCACAGACGACTAGGCCATTATTCACTAGATAAGCTACGTCGGATCATCCCTCACCTTTCGCCTGCCATGAAGATTCAATATGATGCCTGTTAGCTGGGGAAACATCACCATGCCAATTTTCCAGCTTCTATCTAATCTAATAGTTCTGCTTGTTTTGATTTATTACATTGTGATGTTTGAGGTCTCAGCCGTGTTGCAGACCGCAGAGTTATTGATACTATTTGTTACTTGTGGACAATTTCTCTCGTTTATCATGGATATTTTTGATGCAAAATAAATTAGATGTTTGATCCATTATTCAGCAATTTGTGATGTTTGTGAAAACTCAGTTTGGTGTGTGCATTAAGAAGATCAGAACTAATAATGCCTTAGAATTTTGTACTAAGAATTTGGCATCCTTGTATAGTTTACTTAGCATTATACATCAGACATCCTCGCCTCACACGTCACAATAGAATGGGATTGCTGAAAGGAAACACCGTCATATTCTAGATATAACTAAAGCCTTACTCATCCAAAATAGTGTTTCACATAGCTACTGGAGAGATGTTCTCACTGCTTGCTATCTCATTAACAGGCTTCCTTCCTCTGTGCTTCATGAGTAGATCCCATAGAACATTCTTTATCCTAACCCAAATTTGTTTACTGTACCACCAAAGACTTTTGGTTGTGTGGCATTTGTACACCTCATTTAACCTGGTAGTGATAAATTGGCTCCTAAGGCGGTTAATTGCGTGTTTCTTGACTATTCATGCACTCAAAAATGATATAGGTGTTTTGACCCTATACACCAGAGGCACTATGTTAGTGCGGATATGACGTTCCATGAATCTATTCCGTATTTTTCCACTTCAGGTCATCAGTTGAAGGAGGTTGAGATGGCTGTGCCGATGCCTGTATCTTTAGTAGCCATGAAGGATCTCTCATAGCAGTAGTATACCTACTACAGAGCAAAATGTGGGCACATTCAAAGTTGTACCACCAAATGATAATACCTTTAAAGGTGCTACATATCAGCTTCCTGTCAGTTATAGAGAGAAGATACACACCCCCCACCTCCTCAGTTCCTACTGAGCCACCACCGTCCTGCCCCACTCAGGTATGTGTTGAGGATACTGACGATACTTCTCCTGATACTGTGTCTTCAGGTTCTACCTCTATGCCCACAGATGAGGATATTCCCATTGCTATCAGAAGTCTCAACAATCTTGTGCCCAGTATCGTGCTACTGGAAGTCTTGTTCCGGCTTATTCTCTGAGTACGGAGTTTCATGTGATCACTGCTGTCATTTCTAGTGCTGAGATACCTACCTCTTACCAGCAGGCTCTACTACATCCACACTGGAAGGCAGCTATGGAGGAGATGTCTACTTTTACTGACAGAGGCACCTAGGAGCTTACTCCTTTACCTTCTAGTGCGCACCTTGTTGGAGCTAGCTGGGTTTATGCCTTGAAATACAATCCAAATGGATCCATATCTCAGTATAACGGTCGCCTTGTGGTCAAAGGATTCACCCAGACTTATGGGATGGATTTCTTTGACACATTCTCTCCAGTTGCTCGGTTCTCCACAATCTGTATACTGATTTCTGTTGCAGCTCATTATGGATGGCACCTACACCAGCTAGATGTGAAAAATGCGTTCCTCTATAGAGATTTGCAAGAGATACATATGCAGTAGCCACCTGGATTTGAGGTTGAAGGAGAGTGTATGTAAGCTTCATAAGGTCATTTATGGTCATAAACAGAGCCCTCGAGCCTAATTTCAGCACCTGTCTGAGGCGTCTGTTATTAGGATGCAGAGGTCCTCGCCTGATCATTTATTATTTGTGAGGAAGACCGGTGGTGGTACAGTGGCTCTACTTGGGTATGTGGATGACCTTATCCCCACAGGTGATGATGCAACTGGTATTTCTCAGGTGAAGGAGTATTTGGCACGCCAGTTTGTCATGAAGGACCTTGGGAAGACATTTTTTGGGCATTGAGATTGCCACAAGTAAGCAATGGATAATTATGTCGCAAAGAAAGTATGTCATTGGCATTCTTCAGGAGACTGATATGTTAGGATCCAAAGATGCCAATATTCAGATAGATCCTAATGTTCACCTCTTTGATGATATTGTGAAGTTGAAGGACAATAAGGCATATTGACAACTAGTAGGGAACCTCTTATATCTAACCATCACTAAGCTAGATATTAGCCTTGTAGTGGATAAGCTAAGTCAATTCTTAGACAAACCTACTAATGATCATTGGCAGGCTGTGATGCAAGTATTGAAGTACATCAAGGGATGCCCAGGTAGAGGCATTCTACTTCAAAAGAAGGCTCCTATGTCTATTATTGCCTACTCATACGCAGATTATGCAGGAGATGTTGGAGACAGGTGATCTACCATTGGCTTCTGCACTTTTGTAGCCGAAAATTTGGTGACCTAGAGGAGCAATAAACAAAGTGTAGTTTCATGCTCTAATGTTGAGTCTGAGTATCGTGCCATGCCACATACTCAGTTGAGATGATATGGATAAGATCTTTGTTACAAGATCTTCATTTTACTATCCAGGAGCTAATGGAAATGCATTGTGACAACCGAGCTGCAACATACATTTCCAACAACCCCATGTTTCATTATGACAACCGAGCTGCAACATACATTGCAAACAATCCCATGTTTCATGAGAAAACCAAACATGTGGAAGTGGATTGTCATTACACCGAGAGTTTGATTCAGCAGGGTCTGCTTCATACTACTTGTCTTGCCTCTTCAGACCAAACTGCTGACATATTTACTAAGCCGTTGTCTCGACATCAATTTGAGAAGTATAGAAATAAACTGAGTATGATAGATATATATATTCCAGCTTAAGGGGGAGTATTACGCTACGTTATATTATGAGGGGAGTTATGTCCTTTTATTGTTTTGTTGGACCTATGATATAATTTTTCCCTTACCTCTCTCTATATAAAGAGGTGTAAGGATGACTTAGTAATTACGAAATTTTATTTTCTTCAACTTTGATAAATCTCATGCCACAGCACCGACTACAGGAATCTCCCCTTGTGATCCAAAAACTTCCAAAAGAATCTGTTATGCACCATCTCAAGTTTCATTAGAATCTTCTTTGGTGGTTTGCAAATAAGCAGAAAATTGTTATGGTTGACATAACAGACTTGTGAAGCACAAGCTGGCCTCCCCTAAACAGCAACCTTCCGCTCCAAGACTTTAACCTCTTAGTCATGCGCACTACTAGGCGATTCCAATCTACAGTCAAAAGTCATTTTGCCCCTCAGCAGAAAACCCAAATACACGATCGGCAAATGTACCAAAAGTAAGGTTGAGATGAGTACTGAGAGTTGGAGAAAATGCACAATCATATTCTTAAAAGAAGCCCTACACCTCTTTATATAGAGAGAGGTGCTGGAAAACTTACATTAGAGAACCAACTAAAAATAGGAAATAAATAAATAGTCCAAAAATGTAACTAGAGATAAATAGTGTCTAACAATACAAATCAAAGCAAAAATATCAAAGCACATAAACATCACAAAACACTTGGGTTTACGTGGAAACCCCACTCACAAGCAGGGAGAAAACCACGGGAGAAACGCCCTAAGGACATGTTTTCTCTATATTTCTTCTCAAAGAATAACTGAGGGAGTACACGCCTATTTATAGGCCATCACACACACAAAGTATCACAATTTCCAATGTGGTACTAAATAACCAATCAATTCTCTCAACACTCCCCCTCAAGCTGGAGCATGGAATGCTCAGCTTATAACACAAAGAGACCCATTCTACATAGGTGGGAACATAGGCTAGAGCTACTGAAGGAATTGTGGCTGTCTATGAAGATCAGGTACTGATGACTCCCTATTCAGAATCCCTGAAATTGGGTCTTCCTCTTAAGACCTCAAAGGTGAATCTCCCTCTTTAGAGTCTACGAAACTGGATCTCTCACATAGAAACCTGAAATGAGTCCTTCCTCTGAGGACCTCGAAACTCTGGACCTCCCAAAGTTGGATTTCTCATGTAAAGTCCATGAACAAAAGGGACTCCCAAATAGGGGTGACTACAACAAGCTTCCACACTCTCCCTTTCTCTCATACTCATACAGGAGAAAAAATAATGACGGGAAGAAAATAAAACAATAAAAACTGAAGACTTCACATCTTCTCTCAAACATAAACTTCACCTTTTTTATTTTTTTCTCTTCTTTTTTTCAATTTTTTTTCTCTCTTTTTTTCTCTTTTCTTCTCTTCTTTTTTTTTTTGACTATTTCTCCACCGTTTTCTTTCTTCCCCTTTCCTTTTTCTTCATTTCATCATCATTATTATTTTTTTCTCTTTAAAAAAAAGCCTCGATCTCCCCCTTAGGGTTCCAAGAACCCAACAACACAAAACGCCACTTCACTCACCACTGCCAACTGCAGCCGCCACCACCGACCACGGAGCTCCTTCCGTGCAACTGCCACTGCCGCATCCTCCGCATGCCCACCAAAGACGAGGTCCATCCCACCACTCCAAGCTCCCCATCACAGGGGTTATCCCCCTCTGCCATGCTCCGGGTGTTCGGCCACACGTTCTCGTCGATCTTCGGCGACGATCACATCGCCTAAGGCGAGTACCTCAATGTCCTCAGCGATCCCCTCTCTCCCGTGCAGCGCGACCAAGATCCACGCCTCTTGACCTCGTGCATTGCCGTCATCGTCGAGATCTCGCGATCTCATGCCCTCTCCATCGTAAAGGGCTTGGACCAAGAACCAATAGTAGCAGCATCATCGCCGACTGCTTCTTTCGCCGCCGCGTGGCTCCTCACTGTATAGCCCAATGTTGTTTAATCAGTGGCCCTGCAAACACCACATCAAGCCCTCCACGCACCACTACATCCAACGTCGCAACATCCAGTAACGCATCCACAACCAGCACCTCTTCTGTTGTCGCCCTTGGAGGCTGCCACCTCCTTGAGAGTGATCACGAAGAGCGCCATCCTTCCCTTCTCCTGTTCCGATCGATCTAATCATTCACCTAGGAAGATACTGAGAACATCCACCTTGTGGAACAATAACTCCCGAACAATAGATAGAAAAATATATGCGATAAAGGATAAAACCCAAGGAATGAACATGCTCAATGTCAAGTTAAAATATTTAAATAACACGGAAGCAAAAATATCAAGACACATAAACATCACAAAACACTTGGATTTACATGAAAACCCCACTGACAAGGAGTGGGGAGAAAACCATGGGAGAAGTGCCCTAAGGGTGTGTTTTCTCTATATTTCTTCTCAAAGAATAACTGAGGGAGTACACGCCTATTTATAGGCCATCACAAAGTACCACAGTTTCCAATGTGGCACTAAACAACCACTCAATTCTCTCAACAATCAACAAATGTACCAAAAGCAAGGTTGAGATGAGTACTAAGAGTTGAAGAAAATGCACAATCACATTATCAAAAGAAGCCCTACACCTCTTTATATAGAAAGAGGTGTTGGGAAAATTACATCCAAGAACCAACTAAAAATAGGAAATAAATAAACAGTCCAAAAAGGCAACAACTAGAGATAAATAGTGTCTAACAATACTCCCCCGGAAGCTGGAGCATAGATGTCAATCATACTCAGCTTGTCACAACATGCATCAAAAGTGGACTTAGCAAGAGGCTTGGTAAACATATCTGTAGTCTGGTTCTCTGAAGTGACAGGTGTAGAGTAGAGAAGCCATCTCTGAATCAGATCTCTAGTATAATGACAATCAATCTCCATATGTTTCATGCGCTCATGAAACATAGGATTATTAACTATATACATAGCCGCACGATTGTCGCATCTCATCTACATAGGCTCCTCAATCTCAACATTTAAATCAAGAAGAGATGTCACCCAAACTAGCTCAATTGTCGTTTGTGCCATGGCTCTATATTCTAACTCGGCACTGAACCAAGATACAATACTCTGCTTCTTCATGTCACTAGGTTACCGGAACATAAGTGCAAAAGCCGGTGGTAGATTTCCTATCCGAAAGGCATCTTACATAGTTTGCATCAAAGTATCCCACAATATTCATAGACTTGCCTCTCCTGAACAAGAGTCCCCGTCCAGGTGCTCACTTCAAGTACTTAAGAACCTACATTGCAGCATCCCAGTGCTACTTGGTAGGCTTATCCATAAACTAGTTGAGCTTGCCTACAGCAAGAGAAATGTCTAGGTATGTAATAGTAAGATAAAGAAGATTCTCAATCACCTGTCTATATCCTCTGCTCTCTACGGCCTCTGACTCTGCGTCACATAAGTTCATTTTAGGATCCATGGGTATATTGGCTGGTTTTGCTCCCAACATCCCAGTCTCCTTCAACACATCACTAGCATACTTCCTCTAACTAAGAACAATACCTTCTTTGCCTCTTGCCACCTCAATATCCAGAAAATATCTCAAAGGACCAAGATCCCTCATGACAAATTTCTCAAACAAACTCTATTTGACCTCACTTATCCCAATCGCATCATCACCGGTGATAATGAGATCATCTACATAAACCAGAAGTGCAATTGCCCCCTTCTCTGTCTTCCACACAAATAAAGAATAATCAGAAGACGACCTGTTGAGCCCTATATCTTCAACAACTTTTGACATTTCTGGAACTAAGCTCGCAGACTCTGCTTGAATCCATAGATTGCCTTCTTGAGCTTGCGTATACACTCCCCCTAAACCTCAAAACCTAGGGACTACTGCATATATACCTCATAGAGATACCATACAAGAAAACATTCCTCACGTCTAGCTAATGTAGTGGCCAATCAAGATGAGCTGCAATAGCAATAAGAATACGTATTGTAGAAAGCCTGGCAACTGGGGAGAAGGTATCAAAGAAATCCACCCCATCTGTCTGGGTGAATCCATTTGCTACACTACGGGCATTATGCCGAGAAATAGATCCATCAATATTGTATTTCAAGGAAAAGGCCCAACGGTAGCCAACAGTGCGTGCACCAGAAGGAAGTGGAGTAAACTCCCATGTCTCAACGAGACTGTAGTGCGACCATCTCATCCTCCATGGCTGGTCGCCACTTTGGATTAGGCAGAGCCTGTTGGTCGATAGCTGGTATTTGAGTAGAAGATAGCACCTCTGTGAGCAAGGCAAACTGACGACTGAGGCAGTCCAAAGAAACTCCAGCTACCTGATAATGTGCACAACTTTGAGGTGCCTTTCGAATACCAGAACAAGTATCATCACGTGCAGGATCACCACCAAACACACGGCAATCAGTAGCATCAACACATACCTACTAGGGGAAGGATGGTGGTGCTGAAGTAGGGGGTGTGCTGTCGATATGTCACAGGTAATCTAAATGATACTGGAGGATCTCTAAATCAAGTAACTCTGTCCGTAGTGCCTGCTGATGTAGACCAAGAGGCAGAAAAATCTCCCAACTTTACAGTAGGAATAAGCATAAGTGCCCCCCTGCCTTAAAAGACATCTGACTCCCAATAACTGAAAAATACCGCACATCACGAAAAGTGACGTCTGCACTCACATAATGCCTCTTTTGCAAAGGATCATAACATCTGTAACCTTTCTGAGTATGACTATACCCTAGAAAGACACATTTAACTGCCCTTGGAGCCAATTTGTCTCTACTAGGCCCAGTAATATGGACAAAGGCTACACAACCAAAAATCCAAAGTGGCAACTGAAACAACTCCCGATGTGGGTACAATATCTACCATAGTACCTGCTCAAATAATATAAAACTGGGATTCTATTGATCAAATAGCATGCAGTAAGCACTGCATCTCCCCATTATCGTGAAGGGACATTATGATGAATCAATAAAGTCCTGGCTACACCTAAAAGATGCCTGTGTTTCCTCCTTACCACCCTATTTTGTTGAGATGTATCAGAGCAGATGGTTTGATGAATAACACCATGAGATTTGTAAAAGGCAATCATTCTAGAAATATAAAACTCAAGAGCATTATCTATAAGCAAACTTATTCTTTTTTTCAGCAATAAATGTCTTAATGATTGACCCTACATCAAACTTATTTTATAATAAAAACACCCATGACATTGTAGAATAGTCATTCACTATTACCAAATAATATATGTGCCCCAATCGATCTGGTATACGACTAGGTCCCCATACATCCAAATGCAGTAAATCAAAAATAGACTCAACAGTAGTAGAACTAGCAGCATAGGTGGCTCTGTGATGTTTCCCCATCTGACATGCACCATAATGGATCTCTGTAGCTGGTGAAACATAAGGGGTAATCGACAAAGCATGTTCAGAGATGGATGACCAAGATGATTGTACCACTACGAAGTACTCCCTATACAAAACACACATCGACTTGGCAAGATGCAGCAACTAGAGTCTGAGAAAAGTGATACACACACCCCACTTCATGTCGCCACCAATCATCCTCCCCGTGAGTTTGTCCTGAAATACACAACCAACATCATCAAAAATCACTTTACAATTAAGATCCTTTGGAATTCTGCTAAAAAAAATAAGCTCATAGGAAAGACTGGAACAATCAAAACAATAGATAATCTCAAACTAGGGGTATCTGACACCTCTCCTTGACCATCCACTCTGGACTGTCGACTATCTGCTACCTGAACTGTCCTACCAAGTGGCGGTGACTGAAGCTGCTAGAAACAATTATGGTCACCACTCAAGTGATGTGATGCACTAGAATCCACAAGCCAAGTAGTAGTGTTGTAGACCCTATCAAAAGCATCAAAAGTACAATATATACCTAAGGAGGCAATAGCAGCCGTATCAGAGGATGAGGAAGGAGTCTCCTAAGTAATCTGAGCAAGTCATTGCACAACAGCATCATACTCTGCCCGTGAAACTGCATCTGACTCTGCCTCAGAGGTAGTCACAGCCTGATTGGCCATAAGAGGCTCCCCATGCTTAAACCAACAGAAGCCTCTACATGACCAGTTCAGCCACAAAAGTTGCACGTGGCCTGCCAGTCTGTCCTCTTCTGCATCCACATCCACGAGTAGAACCCCAGATATCACGACCTTCACTAACAGCCAAAGCAGAGGTCTGTCCAAGAATCTCTAGTAGTGGAGCAGTAACTGTGATCCTGCTGAGACGACTATATGTCTCCTCAAGAGAAGGAAGATCTGATAGAGTTAATATCTAAGAGAAAGCAGCATCATACTCTGGGCCTAATCCATAAAGAAAGCATAGAACAGTTTCTTTGCGATAATCTCGCCATATGGTACATGGGCATGCAGGTCTGTACACGTTATACTTCTCCAGAAGCCCTTTCAATGTGGCATAATACTGAGTCAAGGGCTGACCCACCTGCCTGAGGGGAAACATATCATTATAGATCTGATATACTTTGCTCAAATTCTTCTCATGAGAGCAGGTGTCATGAAGAGAATCCACATCGCCTTGGCAGTTTTGTAATACATGATGCCATCTCCAATCCTTGGCAAAACCATGTTCATAATCAAAACTCACCATAGCGTTGTCCTTCTACGTGGCGAATTTTCCCGTCATGTTCTAAGGTTCTGGCTTAAAAAGAATGTGTTCCTTGTCGTCACCCTCGGTTGTCATCAGAAACATTTGTGACCAACGAGCATAGTTGGTCTCATCCAACTTCACGATTGGGACAAAAAATGGATTTTTGTAGTTCTCGTTCTCCAGAGCTGTCCCTGATGAAACCTCAGACAATAGGGAAGAAGCCATGATGCTCAGAACCTTGCAGGAAATCCAAAATCAAATCTGAAACTAACTTTTCAAATATGTAGAATCACCATTAATAATAAAAATAGTGATCTAACATGAAATCCAAGTTTCTTCCTTAGAAATCAAGTTAAACACAAAGCAGTCCCTCCAGAGATCAGGAGGCGCACGCTAGGACTAGGAGGGACCCCTAGCAACCCTCAAAGGACCATTACTCCCCTCGTCGAAGTAAGAGGTAGCGTAGGCCCACCGATGATGCTATTACCGACCAGCGGTAGCCCTACTGTCGGTGCACAGAGTCCTGCTACTACTGTTGCAAGGCCCTTACTGCCGCTGCTGGAGTCCCTATCGGTGCTACTACTACTGCCCTAGGCAATGCTAGCATGGAGAGAGGAGAGGAGTTAGGGTTTTGGTGGTTGGGTTGGGTTTGGAGGCCTATTTCGGTGGGATACTACCGCTCTGATACCAAGTCAGAGAAAATAAGCAATCATATTCTCAAAAAAAGCCCTACACTTCTTTATATAGAGAGGTCTTGGGAAAATTACATCAAAGAACCAACTGAGAATAGGAAATAAATAATAGTCCAAAATGGCAATAACTAAAGATGAATAGAGTGTCTTACAACATTAAGGGAGGGGTGTGAAAGGGTAAAAGCAACAGTAGTGATGAGATAGATGGTGGTTGGGTTCATGCTGTGGGGAAGCAAGGGAGAGGACATGCTCAAAAGGTGATCGCTTCATCTTGGAGAGGTACCCTTTGTTTTCATTCACATGCATAGTCACTTTGTGAGAATTTGCAAGGACCCCATTATCTACATCCTATGTCATGGTGTGGGTCATCTAAGATTTTCCTACCCAAAGGTTTCTCAGTCTCCTTTGATTGCAACCCAAATATCCCCTCCCTCGATGGCTTCCAAATGTACGGGTCTGGTTGCACCAATGGTTCACGTTCCATGGTCTCTGATGTTGGCCTTTTCCCGATGCTTTCTCAAGGAGTCCTTGGTTGAGGGCATTCTGCGAGATAGTCCCTCTATCAATGCTGTGAACGCATATTATTATGTACCAAGTTGCTACATTTTTATTCCTTGGTGGATAAGTATGTAATTTACCCAAGTCTCATATAAAAGAGGCTAGAGTTTCTTGGTAATCATTATGACAATCCTTTCCATCCACATAAGCAATTCGAGGGACTATTAAGAGGTTTCCAGTGCAACAACGGAGCCTTCATCTTGCATGGTTGAGTGATCATAAGCTTCTCTTGCATGTGTGCTCAACGAAGGACTTGTAGATTTTTTTTTTTGAAAGAGAAAAGGATGACTACAAAGGAAGGGGCTTACAAAGATGAGGTCCAAGAATCAGAAAGAAAAGAAGCCTCCCTTCCAACATTTTCCATCTAAACCCTTTTACTCCTAAAAGTTGTAGAGTTACGTTGGAGCCAAATTGACCAAGTAATTGTTGTCGCCTGCATCCACTCCATAATAGTAGTCTGGATGTTGTCTTTGAAAGAACTCCACAATCGATCTAGCAATAAGGTATCAACCCCCTGAAGATGAAAGTTTGACCATACATTCATAGAGAATGGGCAAGAGCAAAAGAGGTGATTAACATCCTCATCACCCTAACTACATAAAGGACAGGAGATATCAAGATCGTCTGACCAGTGTCTCCTGAAAACATTGGTAACCACCTCCCTTCTCATGAGCCACAGAAACATCTTCACTTTTAGGGGTATCTTCATTTCCTACAAGAGCTGGCAATCAACTGCCAAGTCATTCGCCCCATTCGTTTTCCCCTACAGAACTCTACAAGGCTTAGACACAAAGAAACGACCCTCCTTCCACCCTAGCTAATCTGGTCTTGCATCATACAGCATCACCACACTCAGCAGCGACAAAAGATCCTGAAAATTGTGGAGTCTTGCTTTAGACAAAGTTCCCCCCAAGATGGAAGCCTAAGACAAGGATGCTGAATCCAACACCTCTATAACAGGGATCTGCTTCTTAGCAACCAAAATATAGAGACAAGGGAAGCAATCCGCAAGCCTTCTAAGTTCCATCCAATTGTCTTCCCAAAATCTTAGGTTTTCTCCCCTCCCTAAATCAAGGGCAAAGAAAGGAGCAAATCTCCACATAGCCAAGACCAATGATCACCAAAAGGCAAAGTCGCATCGATGGTTTGTAGCCCTCTCCTGGATAGACATCGATATATTGTAAGAATCCTTCATTAACCTATCCCACATACCATCCTTACTTGTAAAAAGCTTCACAACCCATTTCACTAGTAAAGCATCACAAAAATCAGCAAATAAACAAATACCAAGTCCTTCAGATCTTTTCAACCTACACACCTCTTCTCAGGGAACAAGCTAAAAGAATCTTCCTTCATGATCTAGGCCCTTCCAAAAGAACCATTATCTCATGAGCTCCAACATGTGAATAACCTTCTTAGGAGGCATGAGCATAAACAGATAGAAAACAAGAACTACTAATAACACTGCTTTTAAAAGCACCATCCTCCCTCCTCTAAATGAGAGCTTCCCACTCCAGCCATTCAGTCTTTTTCCCATGCACTTTAAGAGAGAGTACCAATCACCAAAGGTAAGTCACTTCCCCTTCAACGGACGACCCAAGTGAGAGGTAGATGTGTAACCGAGGTATGAAGTTGTCACAATGAGACTGCCATCTCATCCACTCCCATATGGAAAGAACGAAAGCTGACTTCCCATTATTAATCGCTAGGCCTAAAATCTTACCGAAAATTCTAACCACTGATGTTATATTCTCATCCTCTCTGCTACCCCCTTCCATGAAGAAAATCATGTCATCAACATACTGAAGGATGGGTGTAAAAAGACAACTATCACCCCTCAGCCTGAAGCCAAAGACCAAGCCACCAGCACAAGCCTTGAAAGCCAAGGTTGCTAAAGTATCAACTGCAACATTAAAGAGGAGCAGGGCTAAAGCACACCCTTGCCATACACCACATTGCGATTGTGTCCACAAGCCATCAAATCTGCCAGAAAGTGGTGGTTATGATGCTCCTATTCATCCACTACACCCAAGCTATGCCAAGGTTGCTTTGTCCCCTTCAACACTGGCAACTACCGCTCTAACAGTTACTCAACATTGGGTTCCTAAGTGTCACCAAGAATCAAGGAATCATGGCAGGTGTTTTAGAAATCGAGTGATGAATTTAGTAGTGTAGGCACATCTGTTCCTATTCCTGCACCAAGAAACCTTAAGGGAAGAGATTCGAGTCGCTCTTTGGAGCACGTGGGACATAAGGCTTCCTTTTATGTTGGTAGGGAGGACAAAAATTTCATAGGGTGGTCCCATATCCAATTGTGGATCCGGATCTAGTACTACCGCTTGCCCCTTTTATTTTGATTCCTTCTCTCTCTCCCTTTGGGTCCAATTTGGATCCTAGTCCTCCCTTTGGCCCAAAAGGCTTTGTTGGCCCCTCTCCTTTTTTGATTGTGTAGGGACCTTAGATCGAATGTTAGATCTCCAGGTGTGAAGCAATTTGAGGAACTAACTCCCAATGGGATTGGTCTCGCCAACGAGGCTCCCCTTTGTGTAGAGAGGCATGGTGTCAAGCGGAGTGAAAGGTGAGGCGTGAGTGAGCTACACCTTTGTTGACCTCGAGTAGGGGTTCAACTAATCAAGCTATGATGGTTAACGTGGGTGTAATTGGGACCTTCACGATGAGGGATGCTCTTTTGGTGGTGCACCGATCTAAAATTGTGGAGGGGGACTTGTGCCCAACAAGGCACTGCTTGAAAATGAAGGGCTTCAAATTCAAATGAGTCTAGATCCAGTACACGTCAGTCGCCCTATTCTCCTTTATTCCTACTTTTGGTTGCTTCTACGAGTCTGTTGAATTTAGGGCCTCCCCTACACTCCTATTTTGCTACTCCTCTCGTTGATGTGCAAGAGCACCAATTAGAGAACCCTCTTGCAGGGAAGATGGGGATGGCTTTGGTGGCTTAACACGTGCAACAACGATTCCAAAGACGTCTAGCCAAACTAGTTCCTTGAATCTCTTACACCAAACCAATTATCAAAGGGTTAGGGGTAGAACAGAAGGATGTGATCCCTCAAGCTCCGAAACGTCCTTACACCACCAAACACAAAGGTTCTCCCTTTTGACATGCGTCACAGACTTATCGACAAGATGTACTTGCATAGAAGGTGGCAGAAGAGGGATCATAACTAGGTACTTGCTGTTGGGGGTCACTCTTGATCAATTTAAGGTGGAATATAGAGTTGCCCCGATTGTTGGGGTTCGCTGCTTTAAGGGGAATTCTTAATCCGATCAGTAGTAGTAAGCATCCTCACTTGGAATGTCAGTGGTCAACATAGCTCTTCTCGGAGATCTGCACAGCACAATTATCTTTTGGATTAGAAGGTGAACATTTCCCTTCTTTAGGAGACTAAGTTGGAACAAATGGAGGCTAATATAAGAAGGGATATCGATGGAAGTGCCTATAATGGCTTCTTAAAGGTTCAAGCTTGAGTACATTCTGGGGGCATCATGGTTATTTGGAACTCATCTACTTTTGAACTCTTGGACTCCATGGCAGGAAACTAAATGTTGACCGCTTGCTTTAAGAGACATGGAGATGGGTTGGTTCTTGCTATCTCTTTGATTTATGGTCCATGTGACAATGCTTCCAAAAGTAAGCTCTAGGGAGAGATTAGGCAGGAAATTGCCTTCATTGAAGGTTGCCCTTTGCTCATTGGTGGGGACTTCAACACCACTCTTTTGGTTGAGGATTGATCGGATGGGAGGAGAGATAAGTCATCCATGGCTTTTACAAACTTGGTGGCAAATCTAACCTCTATGATATCGCCATGGTAGGGGCTCACTTTACTTAGAGGAGTACTGCGAGTGTGCATTCAAAGATTGACAAGTTCCTGTGTTTAGTGGAGCTTGCTAAGCATTTTCATATTACTTTCATATCAGCTAAGCCCAGGACATTCTCCGACACACACCTTTACTCTAGGATTCGCATGAAGGGTTTCCTTCTCTTCATACTTCAAGCTGGATAAGTCGTAACTCTTGGAACAAGATTTCAGAAGTCTGGTTGAGGAGACTTAGACTGAGGTGCAGCTAAGCCACTCTACCAGCATTGCCCTTGCAACCAAGATACAACACCTACAATCCACATTGATGTTGTATAAGAAGGAAGTTAAGAAATGCAGGCAGCAAACAAAGGTGGTGGTTCTACACAAGGTTGATGCTATTAATAGGGAAGAAGACTCCAAAGCTTTGATGCTAGCTAAGGTGGAAGACAAACACTTGTAGTCATTGGTTCAGACAAGAGATAAAAAGAAAGAGATGAATTAGAGACAATGGTCGTGTTAGCCATAGCTCAAGGAAGGTGATGCTAACACTAGATTCTTCCACATGTCAACTAGTTATAGGCAGCAAAGCAATCTCCTAGCTAGTTTTGAGGGTAGGAGATGAGACACTGCCTGATAGGGAGTAAATTGCTTCAGCCTTGAGGCACTATTTTCATGACTTCACAAGGAGATAGTCGTCGAGCCGCTTAGGAGTAGTTCACTGCTAACTCACTTGTCTTTGGGTAGAAGATGCAATCATCCCCGGTTTGAGATATTTCTAAGGAGTTTCTCCCTATGATTCATGGCCTCGAGGCAAAGGGATCACCATCACCTGATGGTATCCAGATTTTCTTCTATAAGGAGTTTTGGGAGCTACTTAAGGCTAATTTAATGGTGGTCAAAAGGAACTTATTGAGGATAATAGGGCTTTTGAAAAGCTCAACCATTTATACTTCTTGCTCCCTAAAAAGTTGCCCAAGAGATTGTTGATGACTATAGACCTATCGCCCTATCCAACATTATGTACTTGATTGTGACAAAGGTGCTTGCAAATAGATAGATTTGGGGTAGAACCAAGATCAACAGTGTAGGTACCTAAATATCCTTTTTTAAGGCATTTAGGTGAGATTCTTTAGGATTTACTTGAAATCTAACACACAGATAGGTACTGAAAAATGTCGGGTTTACTAGCAGTCAAGTAAAGCAAGGATCCTATTATGCTTCTATATAATTTTTTATCTACACACTTACCTAACTCATCTTCTTTGAGTTGAGTAATAGTAGACATCCGTGCGTCTTTTCCTTTCGTTTTGTCCATTCCGAATTTCTTTAAAATTTCTTGTGTGAATTTCATTTGCGAGATGAAGATTCCATCTTCTAGTTATCAATCTGCAACCCTAGGAAGAACTTTAATTCTTCCATCAAGCTCATCTCGAATTGATCCTACATGACTTTCGCAAACTCTTGGCATAGAAGATCATTGTAGCACCAAATATTATGTCATCAACATAAATTTGGATTAAGATTAGTTAATTATCTTTTCTTTTAGTAAACAAAGTTGGATCAATTAGGCCAGTTTTGTAATCATTTTCTATTAAGTAGTTTCTTAGCTTTTCATACCAAGCTCGAGGAGATTGTTTAAGCCCATATAAAGCTTTATTAAGTTTGAAAACATGATCAGGGTTACTAGTAATTTCAAGGCTAGGAGGTTGTTTCACATAGACTTCTTTTAGAAACCCATTTAGAAATGTGTTTTTGACGTCCATTTGGAATAGTTTAAATCCCATATGAGCAGCAAAAGCTAGTAACATTCTAATGGATTCTAATCTAACTACGGGAGCATAAGTTTCGTCAAAGTCAATTCCTTCCTCTTAATTGTAGCTTTAAGCCACAAGTTTCGCCTTGTTTCTTACAACATTTCCTGATTCATCAAGCTTATTTCGAAAGACCCATTTTGTTCCAATGATAGATTAACACTGAGTAGTGCACAATCTCACTAACGGGCTAAATCCCTAGCCCAAACTCAACACCCCAGGTTCTAACTCTATAACCCGGTCTAACCTAACCAATCACCAGGGTCCAAAAACCCATTCATCAAGCTGCCCCAAATCCTCATGATGTGATTAGTATAACTCATCCTCTCACTCTCCTCAATGATCAGATTCTAGAAATCATCCCTCTCTACCAAAGGAGATTAAGATGCATCCTTTCCTTTGAATTCCAGCTTGATAGTCTCGCCTTGGCCAAGGAAGAGGTTAGCAAGTTTGTTGATCCTCGAGAAAGGCATGCCCGTTCTCGATGTATCAAGAACGTTGCTTACCTCAGTCAAAAGAGTCGGGCCTCTTAAGCTACCCAGGCCTATCCGTTGTGACCACGAAGCGCAAGCTTGGTTCGTGTCCAACAAAGACCAGTCCCAGATCAAACCAGATCATTGCAGGATTAACCAGAATTGTCGAGCCATACCAATGCTCCCACTAAGAGCATTTCCCCGTAGGAGCGCAATCTTCAGGTGTGCCCTCCTAATCCGTCGTCGAACAAGATCACAACCAATCCATCATGGTACCCAAGCGAATTCCGTACATACAATCGCCTAGTGAGTCTCTAGCAACAAGTACCAAGTACTCTACATCCAAACTGCACATACGGGCGCCTACAGAGTCTAAAGTCACGAGTACCTCCTCATTGAATCAGATTCGGGTACAACCAAGTACTAAACACCGATAACAGCCCAGGGCTTGTCACCAAACACGAGAACCTTCCAAGTTCCACAGCAGAAATCCTTTGGTAGCCTCTAGCTATCGCAACACCTTGGGTCGCCCTACCCGAGCAGCGAACCCATGATTCACCCAGTCCAAGGATACAACCTTACAAGCTCACCTATTCGACCTAATCATTTCTCAATCCTTTTCTTTTCCCCCTTGTCCGAACCAGATCAAACAACCCTAATTACCTACTGAATCGTCTAGGGTCTTTACCCAAGACCTTAGGATCCAAGTATTTCCTTTTATTAGACTCTAACCGAGTCATTTATGTCATCATGTAAGGTTCAAGTTGATACTTAGCCAATTCATATTACTTTTAATCTATTTAGAGAGCATCAAGCTCAATTAATGACACTTTAAACCCATCTAGGGTAAATTGCAATTTAACCATTTTCCTGCCTATTAGGGCACCTATCAAGCCCCCAATTAGATTATAACTAGGCTTAATCATTCCTTAGGACTCCTAGCATCAGAAACCCTAATTTCAGGCCAATTAGCAACCCCAACATACTACCTAATGTTAAGGGCCTATTACCTAACATTAGAAGGCCCTCCAGAGGCTACCTAACGTTAGGAGGCCACTCAGCAGCCACCTAACATTAGGTAACAATTACCTAACGTTAGGGCACGCTGTTGCAGCCAAACAAACCTACAAACAACACCTTTCATGGCTCAAAACACCCCAAAATCACAACCAAACCTCATGGAACATTAACCACCAATTCCCACACATACAAGGAGCAATTTGAACCAAACAAATCCACTACCAATCCTCTAGGTGACCCTTAACTAGAAAAATCCCAATACCACCAATATACCCCACCAAAAAGGGGGAAAACATCACATGTAACACCAAAACCCCTCATGCGCATACTGATTTCAAACCCAAATCCTTCCCATTGCAGTTCCTAATCGTAGGAAATCAAAACAGTATCCACAAGAGGAAGAAACCCTACCTGAAGATGGAGCTTCTTCTCCCTCTCCTTTTCACGCACAAGCAGCCACAACAACAGCCACAACAGCAGCTTCAACAACACAGCAGCACTAGCAGCAGCAACAGCTACTCCTCTCCTTTTCCACCCATAGGAGTAGCAGCAACAAAGGCTGGAGCAACAGCAGCAGCAGTCGACAATGGAGAGGGATGAAGGGGAACACCAGTGGGAGAAATGGCTTGAAAGGGAAGCAACAAATGGGATTTTGGTTATATTTTTAATTGCCTCTACTTATATATATGGGTTAGAACATTTGCATCCAAGGCCCCTCCATTACTTTGAGTTCCAAGAAAGGCCACTAAGTTAAATTCCCTTACAGATAGCCCCTTAACTTTTTATTACTTAACCTTTTGTTAATAACTTAAGGGATTTACTTAATTCTAAGGCTACCGTTACCAATTTAAAGTCCCCAATGCCCTTAATCCATCATTAAACAAGCATTTAGGATTTCAATTAACTAATTAAGCACAAGAAAGATCCAAGCCCTTACAATAGTTGTCAATGCAGGATTGGTTGCTTCCAGTGAAGTTGGATAAGAGGCTTTCTGGGAGGAAAGGGAGGCTTCTGTCACAGGGAGGACATCTGGTGCTTCTCAAGTTAGTGTTAACCGTTATGCCCATCTTCTACATGTCTGTCTTCACCTTGCCGAAGATCTTCAAAAAGATTGATGGGATAAGGAAGTGGTTTTTCTGGAAGAAAGCAGATCAAGTCGATAGGTTCCTTCATATGGTGGCGTGGAATGACATATGTAGGTCAGAGAGGGAGAGAGGAGTGGACTTGGTGTTCTTCAGTTTGATTGTTCTACTGCTGAAATAGGTGGTGAAGCTACTCTTCAAGTGTGATAATGTGTGGCACTCCCTTAACGAGCTCTCATGGATCTCTGCTTCATATAACCAGTTATAGAATCCCTGGTGCTTCAGTCTTCTCGTGTTCTCTACATCGTTTGCTCTTTTTTTCGATTAAAGTTGGGAGATGGATGTAGCTTCATATTTTGGGAAGCTAATTGGATTGATAATGCTACTTTTGCCCAACTACTTCCTAGGTTGCATGCATTGGCTAGAAATAAGGGTGAGCTAGTTTGGATGGTCTGGAATGAAGTGTCCGATGCATGGGCCTCACTGGTGGGGGGAGGTTTGTATGAGGTGTGTATTGCTGATTTCCAGAGCCTTCTTTCCTTGGTCAATGAAATGCAACCACTTTGACATGGCCTCAGACTCTTGTATCTAGGATTGAGGTCACTTCTTGGTAAAGAAGGCATATAAGGTCCTCTTACATAATGTGGATCAGAAAAACGCCAAGGTTGCCAAGGATTGTGTCTAGTTTTGGAAGTTCAGTATTCCACTCAAGGTGAAGATTTTCTTGTGGTAACTCCATAGGCGTCACCTTGTTACAATGATTATGAGGAGGTGGGCTCCAAAGGTAGGAGTCAACTATGTGTTGTGCAGCACTAACGAAGAGGATGATACCTACTTGTTTCTCACTTGCAGTTTCTCTTTGGCAGTTAAGCATTTCTCCATCCTGGGCATGAGGGTGAAATGAACCATTTTGGGCAGCTTTCTGTGCTAGCATCCTAACATATACGCTTTTGTGGATAAAGGCATGTGCAATCCTATGGTGTATCTAGCTTCAAAGAAATGGGGCAATCTTTCATAGAGAAAGGGTTTGGCAAGAGAATGTAGTAAAGGATGTGTTGAGAAAAATGGGAGACTTGTCTTATTCTATAACCCTAAGAGTTCTTACATAGAGAAACCCTGTTGGGCAAATAACAAGCATACCCTTACATAATAACAAAAATAACAAAAGCAATGAAACAAAACTAGAAAAAGACTCTCAACACTCCCCTCAATCTAGAGCATAAACATCGAACATGCTCAGCTTGGAACATTGGAACTCCAATCGCTTTCTTGGCTGGGCCAAATCCTTGCTACAAATATATAAAGTGGAAATCTTCAAAGTCATCACAGCATCTTGGACAAAATGGCCATCCACTTCTATATTTGATCCTCTCGTGAAAGGAAAGGTTGTTGGCAAGGAAGGTGGTCGTTTTGTTGTTACAGTACATGGGAATAGGCCTGGAAATATCAACACCACAGACATACAGGATTGACCTAATCCAGAAGAGTTCACAGGTGGTATGGGCCATAGCCCAATACTCTGGACTCGGGACTAGATTTGGAAACAACATTTTACTTATTGCTTCTTTAGCTGACTAAGTAGCCACCAACATAAGTGCAATATCCCATGGCAGACCACATGTCCTCATGATTCCCAGCATAATCTACATCAGAATAATCACAAACATCCAAATGACCATGTCTCTGGAAGAAAAGGCCCTTGCCAGGAGCACTCTTCAAATACCGCAGGACCTTGCATACTCCTGCCTAATGTGCCTGTCTGGGTTCCAGCATGTGTGAGTACGAGCGGAGCCTAAGAGATCAAGTATACACTAGAGTAGAGGTGAATAGTATAATATCTATTTAAAATATAACTTAAAAAATCATTCACCACAAATCAAAAAAGAATAAGCACAAACCAGAAAAATAACACCTAATTTTATAGTAGAAACCCTTCCGAGTGAAAACCACTACTTAAGCCTCCCAACTTAGGATTTTCTCGACTAGTCGACGCTAATCACATCCACTATCACGTATCACTTGAATGAGAGTGGCACAACCTCTTATAAATGTCTTCTCTTACACCTAACCAAGAGAAGAACAACGAAACTTCCAGTACAACTTGGATTTCCAGATTAAGAACAGGATAGAATAATATGACAATATTTCCGATGGAACCTCAATAATATTTAAAACAAACCGAGTTTTCTTGAATCGCAAGGGAGCATGCTTCGAATCACAGTAGTCGTAAGCACAGAGGTGCGAAAGCACTAGAGAGAGTAGGCATATTTTTCTCTTTGAAAGCTCTTGAGGTGTGTTTTTGAAGAGGGGGTCGAAGGTCCTATTTTTAAGTATGTTTTGCCATGTTTTGGAAATGCTAGAAACACACTTTTGATCAATCAAAATAAATATTTGGTCGATCAAAACTATATTTGGTCAATTAAAACAAAGTATTGAAATTGAAACATTTAAATAACACAGAAGCAAAAATATAAAAGACATAAGTATCACAAAACACTTGGGTTTAGGTGGAAACCTCACTCACAAGGAGCGGGGAGAAAACCACAGGAAAAGTGCCCTAAGGGCGTGTTTTCTCTATATTTCTTCTCAAAGAATAACTGAGGGAATACACGCCAATTTATAAGTCATCACACACACAAAGCGCCACAGTTTCCAATGCGGCACTAAACAACCACTCAATTCTCTCAACACTCACCCTCAAGCTGAGCATTCCACAAAGAGACCCACTCTACACAAGCGGGAATAAAGGCTGGAGCTGCTGAACAAATTGTGGTTGTCTCTGAAGATCTGGTGCTGATGGCTACCCATTCAGTATCTCTGAAATTGAGTCTTCCTCTGAAGACCTCGAAGGTGGATCTCTCTCCCTAGAGTCCACGAAACTAGATCTCCTACATAAAAACCTGAAATGAGTCCTTCCTCTGAGGACCTCGAAACTCTAGACCTCCCAGAATTGGGTTTCTCATGTGAAGTCCATGAACAAAAGGAACTCCCAAACGAGGGTGACTACAACAAGCTCCCACACTCCCCCTTTCTCCCATACAAGTATGGAAGAAGACAATAACAATGAAAAGAAAATAAAACCTGAAAAACTAAAGAAGACTTCTCCATCTCTTCTCTTAAACATAATCCTCATTTTTTTAAATGTTTTTTGTTCTTTTTTTTTGACATATTTTCTTCTTTCTGCTGCCGCCTCTTTCTTTTTACCTTCCTTTTCACTTTTCCTTTTTTTTCTCTTTCCTTACCTTTTTTTCCCATTTCTCTCTTTTTCCTTTTTTTTTTCACCCCTTTTTTTTCTTCATTTTTCTTTTAAAGCACCCTTAAGCACCCCTTAGGGTTCGGGGGCCAAATCAACGAGACACGACGACTCCTCCCACTGCCAATTCCTGCGACTGCTCCGCTCACCACCTCCGACCACTCCGCTCGCCACCTCCTGCCGCGGTCTCCGAGCATCGCGTGCTCCACGCATCACCTCGTCTCCATATCACGTGAGATCTCAGTGCAATTGACTCCGTCTTCATCTCCGTCGCCGCCGACGCTGTGTTGCGAGGTCGTGCTACCCACAGAGCTCCACCACCGAGCGTCTTCCGCCAGATGCTCCTCGACCATCAGCACCTCGTCGGAGAAGCACAACGTCACGACCTCTTCCTCGTCTTCGTGGTCTCATGCGCCGCCTCCATCAAGAGCAACGTCGTCGTTGACACTCAGGCGTGCAAAGGCCCCGCAACGCCACCTGATGCAGCCTTTGCATCACTGGTGCGTCACCATGATCCTCGCAAGTCCACTACCGATCTCCTTGCCGAGTTAACAACTCCGTAGGTGACATCGACTCCACCATCACCACCACACACGCCTGGGAGGATCTCATCTCCTCACGAAGGATGCAAGCCCTAGGATCAATGCTTCACAAGGGCGATGAACAGCAACGGAGCTCCGCCAACCCTCACACTTCGATCTCGGAGCTCTAGAGATCCCGCCTCCATCACTGTGTAGACCGTTGCCGTCGCAATGCTGCCACCGTCTGAGACCATACACCAGCTGCACCTTCTCTTATGCATGATTAAGGCCTCCAGATTGGAGTGGATGCCATGAACATGACAGATCCATCATAAGAACAAAAAAGATAAAACATGATAATCAAGATAACCCAAGAAATGAACAGCTCTGATACCAAGTTGAAATATTTAAATAACGCGGAAGCAAAAAATATCAAAGCACAAAGCATCGCAAAACATTTGGGTTTACGTGAAAACCTCACTCACGAGTGAGGAGAAAACCATAGGAGAAGCACCCTAAAGGCATGTTTTCTCTATATTTCTTCTCAAAGAATAACTAAGGGAGTACACACCTATTTATAAGCCATCACACACACACAAAGTACCACAGTCTCCAAATGTGGCACTAAACAACCACTCAATTCTCTCAACAATTGATCGATTCAAGGTTGCTCGATTAAAAGGGTATTGTGATAAACTCAAAGACCTCAAAAGAAATTCAACCATCGGAATACTTTTGATCGATTAAATCAAATGGAATGATCGATCAAAAAGAAATATGACCGTTAGAGGTATATGATCGATTAAGACAATAAGTTGGTCGATCAAGGTCCGGTTGATAAAAAAGAAATTTCGATTGGTCAACGGTAGAATTAACAAAGGTTTAAAAGAGAACGATTTTTGCGAAAAATGAAAACTTACATTTGTTTTTTTTATTGAGGTTCTGTATAAAATTCTAGACTCAATAAAATTAAAAAGTCTTCAAGTCCTCTTTGTCCTTGATGTCCTTGAAAAATGTTGATGAGGATACATCCATGCTATAATTTGACTTAACCTGCAATGGTTAGTCAACAATAAAAACATAATTTTGTTATATCAAAATAAGGGTATTAACATTCTCCCCCCTTTTGATGATAACAAAATTATAATTATAAATGAATTTTCCTCCCCCTTTGTTATTAACAAAAAGCTTTAACAAATAGATAGTGCTCCCCCATATTTAAATACTCATACAATTCATGACATGCTACTATGCAATAGAATTACAAGCTATGTTGATAAACTTATCTCATTTTCAATTACCGGAGAAGCAACAATATTTATAAAACAAAATATCTCAAATAAAGATACTTCAGTGCTCAAATAGAAGTACTGCAAAGCAAGATAGTTCATAATCCAAAGACAAAAATAAAATATAATGTTCTACAAGCCAACATAAGTAATAAAATGTAAAAGAAACTAAGGATGGTCTCAATATCCGATGGAAACTCCACATCAATATCAAAATCATCCAGAGAGAATAGAGGCATGCTGGTGCTAGGTCCTACAGTAAAGAAGCATCATCTATGTCCCAAACTGGAGAGATCTGAAGGTATGTAGATCCACGAGATGGCTGCTGCACTAAGGAACTAGTATGTTGTGCCTGTCTATAGGAGGATTGTGCTGAAGTACTCGGAGGAGCTGCTGCTGCTGAACGTTGGCCTCGAGGGGGTCTATGGTCACGGACAGTGAGCGAGTGGATCTACTCTCCAAGTTGATCCAAAAATTGACCCTGCCTACTTAGGCAGACAGAAACCTGAGTTCCTAATCAAGTTGGTCGATCAAAACACAGATTGGTCGATTATAAATAGGCAGTTGATCGATCAGAAGGGTCAATTGGTCAATCAAGTAATCATTTTTCGTCGATCGAAAATCAGACAAGAAGCAAGTCAAGTTGGCAGAGTTAAAAGAATGGTCGATCAGGTTTTTGGGTTGGTCGATCATAGGTTGGTCAATCAAAAATCAACAAGTGGTCGATCAAAATCAGTTTATAAGAGTTTTGAACACAATATTTTTGGTCAATCAACGACAACATTTTGATCGGTCCAAAACCGATAGAATCGAAAAAGATAAGATTCGAACAAATCAAACAGAAAGAACGGATGAAGAACGATGAAGAACAATAGTGCCGGAAAAATACAAATAACACAAGAAAAACACATCAAAACAAGATTAAAGTGACAAGATTGATAGAAAATAACTAAAGAAATGGAATATACCAAGGATCAACAAAGATCGATCCGATCAACAGCAAGGAGGGGCAAGGAGGTCGTATGGCTAGAGAGGTCGTCGAATGCTGAAGCGGTCACTGGAGGTGGCCAGACGGCCAGCGAAGAGGCGGCGGTGAGGTGATTTGTCGGAGAGGAAGGGACATTGATGGGTGGTTGACCAAGATTTGCTCGGAGATGGTAGCGGCGTTGGTTGGTGAAGTGGGGTTTGATGGTGGTGGAAAGGGGACCACTTGTGGAGTGAAGCCTTTGGTTGGTGTTTTGGGTGGTTTGGTTGATGAAGGGAGTTTTTGTAGTGGTAAAACATTGTTTTAATAAAGAATAGGTAAAGCAAATAAGTTAGTAGGTGATTAAAGATCAAAATCAAAGATTAATCACGATTAGTGATCAAATCAAGTGATTAGAATCACCAAACGAAATGTCGACGAGATCAAATCCGCCTAAATTTGGTCAATCAAAACATCGATTGGTCGACTAAATACAATTTTGGTTGATAAGAAAGAGAGATTGATCAAGGAAAATTGAATTTCCAGTGGAGGGAAGACTCCCGCCCAAAACTTGATCAATCAAAACCAACATTTGGTTGATCAAAAGTTGAAAATTTTGGAGGGAAATTTCCTACCCAAAGGATTCAAAGCTTAATCGATCAACGATTGATCGATCAACACAATTTGCTTAATCGACCAATGGCTATCAAGACAAAACAATAAACAATCAAAGTTCATCAAGTCTTATTAAGCCTAAGTCTCTTCTTATCAATATGAATCTTTTCCTAGAGGTTTTATTAAGATATCAGTTAATTGTTTCTCTGTTTGAATGAATTCTAAGACTATTTCCTTTTATAAGGAATAATCTTTAAGGAAGTGATGTCTGATGTCTATAGTGTTGAATAGAGTTTTTGGACAAGTTTATTGCACTAGTATTATCATAAAGAATCCTAGTGTTTTCAAAGTTTAGTCCAAAATCTCTAAGTGTTTGTTTCATCCACAAGATCTGTAAACATGCTAAAGTGGCAGTAATGTACTCAACTTCAGTTGTGGATAAGGAAACACTGTTTTGTTTCTTGCTGACCCAAGATATTAGGAATTTTCTGATAAATTGACACATTCCACTAGTACTCTTACAACCAGTCTGACTTCCTACATAATCAGCATCACAATAGGAGAGCAAGTCAACTGTGGCTGATTTAGGGTAGAACAAACCAAGATCAACAATGTTAAGTAGGTACCTAAGTATCATTTTTAATGCATTTAGGTGAGATTCTTTAGGATTTACTTGAAATCTAACACACAGACAAGTACTGAAAACTATGTCAGGTCTACTAGGAGTCAAGTAAAGCAAGGATCCTATCATGCTTCCATATAATTTTTTATCTACACACTTACCCGACTCATCTTCTGAGTTAAGTAGTGGTAGCTATTGGTGTGTCTTTTCATTTCGTTTCGTCCATTCTGAATCTTTTTAGAATTTCTTTTGTGTATTTTGTTTGCGAGATAAAGATTCCATCTTCTAGCTGATCAATCTGCAACCCTAGGAAGAACTTTAATTCTCCCATCAGGCTTATCTCGAATTGATCATACATGACTTTCGCAAACTCTGGGCATAGATGATCATTAGTAGCATCGAATATTATACCATCAACATAAATTTAAATTAAGATTAGTTAATTATCTTTTCTTTTAGTAAATAAAGCTGAATCAATTAGGCCAATTTTGAAATCATTTTCTATTAAGTAGTTTCTTAGCTTTTCATATCAAGCTCGAGGAGACTGTTTAAGTCCATATAAAGCTTTATTAAATTTGAAACAATGATCAGGGTTACTAATACTTTCAAAGCTAGGAGGTTGTTTCACATAGACTTCTTTTAGAAAACCATTTAGAAATGCACTTTTGACGTCCATTTAGAATAGCTTAAATCCTATATGTACAGCAAAAGCTAGTAACATTCTAATGGATTCTAGTCTAGCTACAGGAGCACAAGTTTCGTCAACGTCAATTCCTTCCTCCTGATTATAGCCTTAAGCTACAAGTTTAGCTTTGTTTCTTACAACCTTGATTCATCAAGCTTATTTCGAAAAACCCATTTTGTTCCAATGATAGATTAAGATTCTGGCTTAGAAACTAATTTCCAAAATCATTTCTTTCAAATTGATTCAACTCTTCTTGCATAGCTACAATCCAACAATCATCAATGAATGCTTCTTTCATGAATTTTGGTTCTAGTTGGAATACAAACATGCTAAGTGGAAGGTTATTAAAGGATGATCTGGTTTGAATTCCCTTTGAGACTTCACCAATCACTAAATCTTTATGATGGTCTTTGGTGTAGGTTAAATCTTTAGGAAGTTCACTAGAGATGGTGTCTTCAAGTATGTTTAAAGGATCATCTAGAGATTGATCATCTTTGGTTAATACATTATCTAACTAATCTGCCTCATCAAAAGACACATGCAGTCTCTTCAACTACCAATTTCTTCTTGTTAAAGACTCTGTAGGCTTTACTTCTAGAGGAATATCCTAGAAAGATTCCTTCCTCCCTTTTTGCATCAAACTTATCCAGGTTCTCCTTTCTATTCAGTGTGAAAACTTGCAAGCAAATACTTTAGAGTAAGAAATCTTAGAAGTCCTATCAAAGTAAAGTTCAAAAGGTGTTTTCTCAAGAATAGGTCTAATAGAGGCCCTATTTTGGATATAACATGTAGTGTTTACAGCCTCAGCCCAAAAATACTGAGATAACTTTGACTCGTACAACACAATGTGGGCACTCTCTTGTAGGGTTCTATTCTTTCTTTCTACAACACCATTTTGAGGAGCTGCTCTAAGAAAAGCAAATTCTTGTTTTATTCCAAAAGTAGAGCAGAAATCTAGGAATTCTTTATTTTCAAATTCTCCTCCATGATCACTCCTAATCCTAATGATGGGTAGGCCAGATTCGGTTTGAATTCTCTTGCCTAATTTTCTAAATTCTTCGAAAGCAGAATCTTTAGATCTTAAAAATAATTCCCAAGTAAATCTTGAAAAGCCATCAATCATCATAAGAAAATATTTAGACCCATTTAAACTTTCAAACTTGGTTGGTCCGAAAAGATCTAAGTGGATCAACTCAAGTGGGTTGGAAGTACTGACCATGTTTTTAAGTTTGAAAAAATGTCTTATGTACTTTTCCTAGTTCACAGGATAAACAGAGATTTTCCTTTCTGAAGGAAATCTTAGGCAACCTTCGTACTAAGCTGTGTTTCACAAGCTTGTTTATATTTTGCATGTGAACATGACCGAGTCAACGATGCCACAATATTGACACATCATTTGATGCAACCAAGTAATTAAGATCGTTGCATTTGTCAAAGTCAATAGTGTAGATGTCTTTTGATCTATCTCCGCTCAAAAGGATTTCCTTTGAATTTTTATCCCTACTTTTAAAACATTTTGAGGTGAAAGTGACTTTATAGCCTTTATCACATATCTGACTTACACTAAGCAAGTTATGTTCTAAGCCACTAACAAGATGAACATTATCAAAGGAAGTTTTAGAGTTACCAATTTGGCCAATACTAGTAATATGGACCTTGCAGTTGTTGCCAAAAGTGACTGAACTACCTTCCTTGCGGTTGAGGTTGAGGAACAGGTCTTCTTCTCCTGTCATGTGCTTCGAGCAACCATTGTCCATAACCCATCTTCCTTTTCCTTAGACCTGTCAATAATTTGTCTTTGAGGTCCAGTGTTTCTCCTTACAGCTACAAAGTGTCAATCTTTTTTATGATAGATCTAGTCTGAGTTCCTTATTAATCCTTGAGAGTTTCCTACAAAACAAGCTTGCAAATTTTTTTCTGGTACCTATTTTCATTTGGGTCCAGTTTTGTTAACAGGTGCTTGCTTAAGCATGAACCTATTCTTGGCCTTAGGACTAAAAGGAATTTGTGTCAGATTGTGAAGTTGATGCTTCATGATCATTATTAGGAATATATCCTAACCTAAATTTTGTAGTGGTTTAGGTTGGTGTGCCTAATAGCTTTTCTAGATTTACTCTTCCTTTGGTGAACTTAGCTAGGTCATGTATAAGAGCAATAGACTTTTGTTTTAATTTTCCTAATTCTATCTGGAGTGAGTCAATATGAGCCTTAAGAGAGGTGATCTCTTGAGACAATCATTGATTTAGAGATTCGACACTATTCCTTAAGTTAATTTCTTCATCTCGGTTTTTAGCTAATTTCTTATTAGTTACTTTAAATGCTTTAGCTAAATCATGTAGCTCATAAAATACTTCTAATGATTCATCAAAAGTAAAAGACGATACCTCATCTTCAATTGCCACAAGACCGCGGAGTGCTTCTTCGCTTGAAGTGTCTTCACTCTCTTCTTCTGAGCTTGTATCACTATCATCCCATGTCACTTGCAAAGCCTTCTTTATTGCTTCATGTTTGGGAAATCTTCGAGCCTTCTTTTTGTCATTCTCCTTAAGTTGAGGGCATTCCTTTCTCATGTGTCCTTTCTTCTTGTAGTTGTAGCAAATGAGCTGATTTTCTTGAGGCTCTTCCTTCAAACTATTTTTGTTCTTTAAGAACCTCTTGAATTTTCTAGAGAGAAGGGCAATATCCTCTTCATCTTCCATTTCTTATTCTTCAATATCTATCTGCTTTGAGAGTAAGATCTTTCTTTTTTTTCTTCCACCTTCATGCTCCTTCATGTGCTCAAGTTGAACTTCATAGGCCATTAGCCTACCTATGTCTAACTAAAGCACTAAGAGATCCTTTGATTCCTAAATCGTTGTTGTCTGTTTCCCAGCCACTTGTGAGGGATCTGAGTATCTTGCGAACAAATGCCTCATTCGTGACTGTCTGATCCAGGTTTCTCAGAGAATTGATGATATCAGTAAATCTTGTATACATCTGCTTGTTGGTCTCCCCCTTTTTCATTCGAAATAGCTCGTACTTCTGGGTAAGGAGATTGACTCGAGTTTCCTTCACTTTTGAACTCCCTTCGTAAATGACTTCAAGAATGTTCCAAATCTCGCATGCAGTTTTGCAAGCAGAGACTCTGTTGAATGCTTCCTTGGATAGACCACAGAAGATAGCATTCATGGCCTTGGCATTATGCGTGGCTATCTTCTTTTAGTCAGTAGTAATGGCTACTCCCTTTTTTGGTCTAATGTATTTAGATGCTATCACATCCCATACATACTTCGTAATTCAATGATTCCAGAAATATGTACATTCTGGTCTTCCAGTATCCATAATTGGTGCCATCGAATAGGGATGGTCTAGCCACAGATTGATCCTTAGCGTATACCTCAGAGGATTTTGACAACCTGGCTAGAGTAGAACTCAGCTCTAATACCAGATGTAAGTGTGAGCAGAGCCAAAGGGATCAAGTATACACCAAGGGATGTGAATAGTGTAATATCTATTTAAAATTGAACTTAAAAAATCATTCACCACATATCAAAAAAGGATAAGCACAAACCAGAAAAATAACACATAATTTTATAGTAAAAACCCTTCCGGCTGAAAACCACTACTTAAGCCTCCCAACTTAGGATTTTCTCGACTAGTCGACGTTAGTCAAATCCACTATCACATAGCACTTGAACGAAGGTGGCACAACCTCTTACAAACGTCTTCTCTTACACCTGACCAAGAGAAGAACGGGACTTCCAATACAACTTGGATTCCCAGATCAAGAACAATAGAATAGAATACTATAACAATATTTCCTACGGAACCTCAGCAATATTTCAAACAAACCGAGCTTTCTTGGATTGCAAGGGAGCATGCTTTGAATCACAGTGTTGTAGGTGCAGAGGCGCGAGACTAGAGAGAGTAGGCGTGTTTTTTATTTTAAAAGCTCTTGAGGTGTGTTTTTGAAGAGGTCAAAGGTCCTATTTGTAAGTGATTTTCGACCTGTTTTGGAAATGTTGGAAAGACAACTTTGATCAATCAAAATAAATGTTTAGTCAATCAAAACTATATTTGGTCAATTAAAATAAAGTATTGATCAATTCAAGGTTGGTCGATTAAAAGGGTATTTTGATTGACTCTAAGATTTCAAAAGAAATTAGAATACTTTTGATCGATTAAATCAAATGGATTGATCCATGAAAAAGAAATATGATCATTAGAGGTATATGACTGATTAAAATAGTAAGTTGGTCGATCAAGGTCTGGTCAATCAAAAAGAAATTTTGGTCAATCAACAATAAAACTGACAGGTTTAAAAGAGAACGATTTTTGCGAAAAATGAAAACTTACGTTTGTTTTCTTATTGAGATTTCGTACATAATTCTAGATTCAATAAAATTAAAAGGTGTTCAAGTCCTCTTTGTCCTTGATGTATTTGAAAAATGTTGATAAAGACGCATCCATGATATAGTTTGACTTAACTTGTAATAGTTAGTCCACAATAAAAATATAATTTTGTTATATCAAAACAAAGGTACTAACAGCATGAATTCACTCTCAGAGACTTCCTTGGAATAAAAGTGTCACGGAGTAGGAAGGGAGTTGTACTCTCCCAGAGGAAACATGCATTTGACCTGCTACAAGAGACTAGTATGCTGGGAGTAAAGCCAACTAATATTCTTATAGATTCCAAGGCATGTTTATATGATGAGGCAGAGGTAGTGGATAGTCACCAATATAGAGAAGTGGTGGACAAACTCTTGTACTTGACTATTACGAGACCAAATATTTTCTTTAATGTTGGGAAATTGAGTCAACTCATAGATAGGCCTACTAAGCAGCATTGGGATGTTGCAATGATGATGCTGACATACCAGAAGAGAGCACTAGAAAAAGGGGTTCTGTTCACTACGGGAACCTCTGTGAGTATTGTGGCCTATACAGATGCAGATTATGCAAGATGTATTACTAATAGGAAATCTACTACTAGCTTTTACACCTATGTAGCAAGAAGCTTGGTGACATGGATGACAAAGAAACAGGTCATTGTATCCAGGTCCAGCGTAGAGTATAAGTCTAGAGCTATGACACACACAGCCGCTGAGATGATGTGGGTGAAATCCCTTCTAGCAGATTTACATGTGTTTCTTAACACCCCTGTGAGATGAGATGTGATAACAAAGTTGCCACCTATAGTGCCAAGAACCCAATGTTTCATGAATGAACCAAGTACATGGAGGTAGATTGCCACTACACAGGTGACTTGATCCAGAGAGGTCTAATCCACACCATGCATGTCTCCTCTAGTGACCAGACAACAGATATCTTTACAAAGCCGTTACCCCGATCTTCCCTTAATGTTTATTGTTTCAAACTGAGCATGATCAGCATCTATACTCTAGCTTGAGGGGGAGTGCCAAAGGTCCTTCGGTCCTTTTATTACTTATTTTAGTTGGTTGTATTTCTTTGAGAAGTATTGTTATAATTTCCCACCTCCATATGTCAAGAGGTAGGGGTATGGAATGAGAATTGGATTTACTTGTTCTAACTACCATCATTGTTCTCATCTCTGAAATAAAGGATAATCAAGCAAATTACTTTGGGTGCATAATTTAAAAAATTAAAATGATTAAACATGGATTTAAGCAAATTACATTTTATTACAGGTTTTAACATCACTTCTAAATGCACATTAAAGCAAGCATAAAACAAACATGTTAGAGTTATTGGGTTTTTCATATGTAAGAGTGCGTGTGTTACTTTTTAGTAATGGCCTAGACTTATGATGTAATTTACCTAAAACCTCTTTCTAAAAATAAAGGCCTAGGGTTTCATTTATGTATAAGGCATTTCATTCTTCTCTTCCTCTAACATGGTATCAAAGCGATGTGGGTCCCAGACTCTTCAAGCTCCAGTATCTTTCTCCACCAAATATCAACCACGGGAGAGAGGTGTCACTCTCTCTTCTCTATGTGACATCATCTCCTCTTCCCTCTCTCTAATCAGCGCTGCCACCCCCTCCTAGTTTCCTAATCGACGTCACCACCCCCTTATGTCCCCTTGATCGGTGCCACCACCACCCAGCCAGAGCTTCTCCATGCCGCCAGCATCACTCAAGTGCTCCCTTGCGCCTAAGCGCCACTGCACAGGGGGTGCTAGTGGCCTAAGCGTTGCCCTGCAACAAGTCATTGCTACTATGGGGGCCTTTTCTCCACACTTGCTGGGTGTGATCATGATCTAGAGCACTCACGATGGTGGCTCTCCCTGATGTATCTAAGCTATGGTAGGATCTATCACATAGCCCTTAGAGCGAGTTCTACCACTCTGGTTCTTGGATTTGGGTGCCGAAAACCCAATTTCAGATCTGATAGTGCTTGATCTATCCTTGGATTTGGGTGCTGAAAACCTAGTTTCAAATCTAATAGTGCTTGATCTATCCTTTCTTGGGTCAAGACTATGGCTTCAAGTTCTGAGATCAAGCCAGTGGCTACCTCGGCTTCTCTGATGATCCAAAGGACCACTATCAAATTAAATGGGACTCAGAATTACCTCTTGTGGTCCCAGGCCTTTCTCATTTTTGTGGGTGGCCATAAGAGACTGGCTATTCTTACCAAGGATCGTCCAACAAAAGAAGAAAATGGCTTTGAAAAGTGGGAGCAAGATAATTACCTAGTGATGAACTTGGTAATGAACATTGTTGAACCCCAGATTGCGGCAAATCTTCTATATAGAAAGATAGCAAAGGATTTGTAGGAGAGTCTGGCTAGGAAGTTTTCCCAGAAATCTAACCATGCTAGGTTATCTGATATTTATCGTCGTATCTGGTCTTCTTCTTCCCAACAGAAGTGCACGTTGGTGGATTATTACTTTGAGATGGAAGAGCTCTTTGAGGAGCTCAATATCTTCCAACCTTTGTGCTGTGGACTCCGACAGGTCAGAGACAGACCTAGTAGTTCTATCGGTTCCTGGATGGTCTTAAATCCAGGTTCTCGTCTGCTAAAGAAAAATTACTTACTCTTGATGATATTCCTGATCTGGAGGCAGTGTATGCTCGTCTACTGAATATCTCCTCTAATGTTGTACATTCAACATTTACATCTCTTCAATCTCCACCACCGCCTACTGAGGCGCCTGCCTTTACTGTATCTGGAGAACGTGGTGCCCCAGGTTGAAGAAGCCATGGAGAAAGTTGTGGTAGAGGACAAGGTCATGTATACGACCCTTGTGTGCACTGCCAACACACAAATCATCCTTCTGACAGATACCGATCGAAGTTTCGTCACCCTCGGAACTGCTAAATTACTGCAACAGTGGTTCAAGGGGAGACTCCCTCTGGTGTTCCTCCTTTGTCTGAGCCGATTCTTGTCTTTGTACTTACGTCTGCCCCTATTGCTTTAGTATTCCTTTCACTTACAGCCAATGATTATTCCAGATTAATGATATTACTACGTCAACCTCTGCCGATAGATACTTCTGCTTCTATTGTAGCTACTAATAGTTTTGCGAACCTGGCAACTACTTCATTATCTTCCACCTGGGTGGTTGACTCTAGCGCTTGTAGTCATCTAACTGGTAAGGAGGATGCTATTGTGTCTACACACAAGACACCAGATGTCACATTTGTACAGTTGGCTAATGGGTCCTACTCTCCAGTTATTGGTATTGGTGAAGTTCATTTTTCTGACAGACGGCTTACCAATGTTTGCTGTACTCCAGAATTTCCTATGAGCTTGCTTTCAATATATTGTTTATGTAAAGAGCTTAAGTGTCAGGTAATATTTGATGAGCATTTTATATATTTTCAAGACACCAAGATGGTGACAATGATTGGTTGGGGGATTGAGCATTGTGAACTCTACTACATCGACACTCATCACCTGTTTGCTGGTGCTTTTTCTAATGTCTATGGATCCTATCCTATCACACTGTCATTTGGGTCATCTATCTATCTCCAGATTGAGAAAAATGTTTTCAAATTCTTCCATTTCAAATAATTTTGATTGTGAAGCCTATACCTTGGCAAGCATTGCTGAGTTTCTTTTCCATTTAGAAATGATAAAAGATGTGATTCTTCTTTCCATGCCATTCATTGTGATGTTTAGAGGCCATGCAGAGTTGTTTACCATGGTATACACCAGTATTTTGTGGTGTTTGTGAATGATTTTAGTTGCTTATCCCAAACATATCTTCTTCATGATAGATCTGAATTTTCTTCTTTTATTAAGAAATTTTTTAATGAGGTCAGAATTTCTATTTTATGTACATCAATTTTTCGCAATGACAATACCTTGGAATTTATGTAAAAAGATATTAGTGATTTTCTATCCTCCAATGGTACTCTACACCAAACATCATATGCCCATACTTCTCAACAAAATGGCATTGCTAAACACAAATTGCACCATCTCCTTGATGTTGTCAAAACCATGATGTTAGCCACAAAGGTTCCTAAATATTTTTGGGGGATGCTATCCTTACTTCCACTCACTTGATAAATAGACTACCTTCTCTTGTACTTGATGGAACCACTCCACTATCCCTACTACAACCTAATGTCATCACCTTTGCATTGCCACTACGAATTTTTGGATGCATATGTTTTGTTCATTTATTTGGTGCACCAGATAAGTTGTCCCCTCGGTCTGTTAAATGTGTTTTCCTGAGTTATTCTATAAACCAAAAGGGACGCAGGTGTTTTGATCTGATGGGGAGATGATACTATGTGTCTGCAGATGTGTCTTTCACTGAAAAAACTCCCTATTTCTCTACCAAGGGTGCTTCCCTTGAGTGGTTTTCACAGACATATCTTAATCCCCACCTTCACCGTCATAAGTCTTCTGTATTTGTCCCTTTGCCTACTATGCAGGTCAAGGAGCAGGTAGACATCTCTTAATCCCCACCTTCATCAGTACCAGGCAATCCTCAGAGCCAGATAGATGACAAGCCCATTGCTCATAGAAAGGTGGTGATATCTTGTACTTTACACCCTATGGCTAATTATGTCTACCAAGGTTTGATATATCACGATATATCAGCGATATATCGGTATCGACAGGGTTGGATGGTATCGATACCATCGAAGGTATTTTTTTCCTGAATATCGGCGATGTATCGCGGATATGGGGAGATATTGCCGATATATCAGGCGATATCCCTGAGATATCGGCAATATATCGCCGGGTTGGTTGTTGATGGCGGTAGCTTTTGGCGGAAAGGTTTGAAAATGGTTGGGCGGGAGGTTTGAAGAGCTGAAAATGGTGGGATGGCACTGGAATATGAAAGGAAGCTGGATGGCGCAGGGTTTGAATGCTGAAATGGCGGTGGAACCCGAATCTCACACACGCACACGCACGCACGCACCCACACACGCACACACGTAAGAAAACCATCGATATTGGCGATATGTCCCTGATATAACACATATACGTGTTTTTTAGGCATCCTTTCATGATATATTATTCATAAAAATGTTAACCTTCAAATTTTGTGATATTTTGTGATATTTTATGCCTTTCTGAGCGATTTCCCCAAAATTCACCAATATCAACGATATATCCTTTTTTGACTTGTCGATACGATATTAATATCGATATTTAAAACCTTGATGTCTACTAACCACCTCAATCCAACACTACAAAGTTTTTCTACAGCCCTTTCAGCTTTGGTGGTACCCAAACATCATACTAAGGCCATGTAGGATCCTGGTTGGCAATAGGCTATGCAGGTGAAAATGGATGCCCTACTCTCCCGTGGCACATGGGAATTGACTGTTCTTCCACCTAGGAAGAAGGTTGTGGACTGTATATGGGTCTTCACAATGAAATATCAACCTGACGGGTTAGTTGAGTGTCTTAAAGCTAGGTTGGTCGCCAAAGAGTATACTCAAACTTATAGGGTGGATTATTTTGACACTTTCTCCCCAGTTGCCAAATTAAACTCGATTCGGGTGATTTTATCTCTTGTTGTTAACTTAAGATGGCCATTATACCAGTTGGATGTCAAAAATGCTTTTCTACATGGAGATTTGTAAGAACAAGTATATACAGCTCAACCACCAGGCTTTGGGGTTGAAAAGGGAAGGTATGTAGGTTGAAGAATATATGGACTCAAGTAGAGTCCACGAGCATGGTTCAAGCGACTGAGTGCAGTTGCTTAGCATGTTGGTTTTTGCAGATCCACATCTAACCACTATTTTTATTCTAAGGACAAATTCTGGTATGGTAGTTCTTGCAATATATGTTAATGATATGATGCTTACAGGAGATGATACCAGAGACATTCATGAGACAAAGATATTTCTTCAAGACACTTTTGTTACTAAGGACCTTGGCAGGCTATGATATTTTTTGGGCATAGAATGTGCCTTGAATTCCAAAGGAACATCCTTATATGAGAGAAAGTATGTGCTTGAATTACTTGCAGAGATTAGGTTGTTAGGTGCTAAGCCATCTATGGTGCCTGCAGAACCACTTCAGCGGTTACGAGAAAAGGAAGACCCTCCTGTTGAGAAAAAAGGGAGATACAGGAGCATAGTTAGCAAACTCCTTTATGTCACTGTTACTCAGCCAGATATCACCTTTGCAGTTAATAGAGCAAGTCAACACACGAACAATCCCCAATATAGTCACTAGAATGCAGTGTGTCTTATTCTTCATTATCTAAAGGGGAGTCTAGGGAAAGGAATATTTATGAAAAACAATGGTCATCTCAATGTCCATGCATATTCTGATGCTGATTATGCAGGTAGTCTGAAGGACAAAAGGTCTATAACAAGATATGCTACGTTCTTGGGTGGCAGGCTGGCAACCTCGTCACATGGAAGAGCAAGAAATAGGTCGTAGTGTCAATCTAATGCAGAAGTTGAATGCAGGGCGAGGGCCCATACTAGTTGTGAAGTTATGTGGCTAATGAATTTCCCAAAAGATCTTAGGATTACTACTTCTACTCTAGTGTCGATGTTATGCTACAATCGCTCAACTACATTCATTGCCTCAAATCCAGTCTTTCATGAACGCACTAAGCATGTAGAGGTGAACTGCCATTCTGTACATGACATGGTCACTTCAAGACAAATCTACATGCCTATGACCGCATCCAAACAACAATTGGCTTACGTTTTCACCAAAGCTCTACCTAGAAAGCGACATGAGTTTATATTCCAAACTAGGCATGATAAATATATATGCTCTAGCTTGAAAGAAAGTGTTAAAGAGTTATTGGGTTTTCATATGTAAGGGTGCATGCGTTACTTTTTAGCATGGCCTGAATTTGTGATATAATTTACCCAAAACCTCTCTCTATAAATAGAGGCCTAGGATTTCATTTACAAATAAGACATTTCGTTCTTCTCTTCCTCCAACAAAACCATATAGGCAGTTTATCAATGAAGTGGGTTACAACATAAGAGCACTAAGTACAACCCCATACTTGCCAGCTTATACCAGGAAGAATATGAAAAACATCATGTCCCATTTTTGCAGATGAATTGTCCCAAGAAAGAAAACACATAAGAGATATGTTGACTTAGATAAGGAACTTTTATCCATTAAACTAGGCTTGACCTTTACTTGTAAGAACTTCATGGAATGGAGAAGATTGTTAGATGTTTAAAATGAATGACAGATTGACAAATAATTAAAGAAAAACATATATCAGAACTAAAAAGTGGCAATGTAGAATGACCTCTACTCTCATAATATGGAAGTTGCAATTGCAAGTCGTCTAAAGATGAAGGGGGTGTCATTGTCTCTTCTGCTGTCATTGGTATTCTCCTCATTTCTCGCTCCAATATGTCAATGCAAATTCGATCTCTGTTCGACTCCTCTCCTTGTTCAGTTCTTGTAGTATAATCCTTCATTCTTGTCAGCCTCCTACAAATACCCACCGCAGTACGACCATCATCTGCAATTGCTAATGCATAAGCACCTTTCCTGAGTAATGCGATAATCACAGCTGGATCTCTTCGCATTGCAGCCATGTGGAGGGGTGTGTAACCCCTTCTATTTTTGAAATTTACATTGGCCTCACCAAGTTCCAATACCTCAGCAACTACCTTAGAATCACAATAAGAGGCCGCATAATGCAAAGCATCTGCATCATCCAAGGTTATATCAGACTCGGTAAGGAGCATCTTCACCAGTTCCACATCATCAGAATCTAGTGCCCTATAGATTCTTTTTATTCCTTTGTCACGAATGGTGTCTTGAGGAGGGTCAATGGGTTGCTCACATTGAGACCCACTTCTTATAGATCCAATTTTTTCTGCAAGATCACTAGGAAGCTCTTTGTGAAGAGTCACATCATTGAGGTTAGAGAATGCTATTCTGTTCATACAATGCTCAGTTAGCTGAGCTTGTTTGGAGTGAGAAGCCACTAGAAGGATTGGAATCACATCTTCTGTAAATGCCTTCTCCACAAAGTTGAGAAGACGTCTCTAAACAAATCATGATACAAGTCAGACCATAAAGCCTGATTGAAGCTAATGAAAGTAAAAATCCAATAACAACAAGATTCAGCAAGAACAAAAACAAATGATCTTGTCACCTTAAAGCAATAAAAAAAAAAGGTATAAACCAATGGGAAATTAAAAATTGCAGTCTCCTCATGTACGCTATAAAAGCCTCTTATACGGTCATGCTGAAGACAATGTTATCTTATCATAGCATTTAAACCCAAATGCAGAATTTCATTGCCGGTACAACATAATATCTTCGTCCCGTACACATATCAACTGCAGTTTCAATCTGATTAGATGCAAGTCGTCTGTAAGTTTTGAAGAACGTTACAGAAATTAAAACAAGAGAAAACAAAAGGAAAGAAAGAAGGAAAAGGAAAGGAAAAGAAAAAAAAATGATGCTGCTTTAGGCATGGTGTTTGATGTACTTGATTTGGCTTCAAAATACTGCATCATAGATATCAACATTGTGTAATCTTGGCTCCCATTCAGGAATGGCTGATGCATGGATCAAAGCATTCACAGCAGTGTGGTCGTTGTGGCTTTAGTGAAACTGGTTGTCTTTCATGGAGAGCAGCCATGGGTAGAGTGTTGTGAGGGAAGTTTTTATACTTGCTGATTTTTGGATCCCCTACTTGTAATTCCTGTTGAGTAGTCATCCTTCTCTCTTTCAAAAAAAAAAACATTGTATCTAATTCATGCTGAAACTATGTGTGGAGAATCAAAAGATGCATTACTATCAAATGAAACCCTAACCCTCTTTTATACAAAAGAGAACTAAGCAATAATATCAAAGTATATAAACAATCATGGAACGCTTGAGTTTACGTGAAAACCCCACTCACAGAGAGGGGAGAAAACCACGAGAGAAGGCCCCGATAGGATACTGATTTGTATTTGTTCTTCTCAAAGAATAACTGAAGGAGTATACGCCTATTTATAGGCCATCACACACACACAAAGTCCATATTTTTCAATGTGGCACTAAACCAACACACAATCCTCTCAACACTCCCCCTCAAGCTGGAGTATGGAATGCTCAGCTTATAATACAAATCCACTCTACATAGCAGACCAAACAACACTCTGGACTGGTTTTTGCTTATAGGCAGAAACATAGGCTGGAGCAACAAGACGAACTGTATCTAGCTCCGAAAATTTGATGCTGATGTCTCTCCGTTCAGTATCCGTGAAATTAGGTCTTCCTCCAAAGACCTTGAAAGTGGATCTCCCTCTCTGGAGTCTACAAAAATGGATGTCTAGATCTCCCACATAGAAACCTGAAATAAATCATTCCTCTGAAGACCTCGAAACTCTGGACCTCCCAGAGTTGGGTTTCTCATATGAAGTCCATGAACAAAATGGACTCCCAAACAAAGGTAACTATAACAAGCTCCCACACTCTCTCTTTCTCCCATACTCGTATGAGAGAAGACAATAACAATGAGAAGAAAATAAAACCTGAAAAATTAGAGAAGACTTCTCCATCTCTTCTCTTAAACAAAAACCTCATTTTTTTTTCTTTTTTGATTTTTTTTTTCTTTTTTTTTCTCCATTTCTTCTCTTTCTACCCTTCTTTTGTTTTTCATTTTTCCTCCTTTTCTTTCGTACAACACATCCTTTTCTTTATATGTAAAAGTGAAATCACTGAGTTTTTACGAAATAACCTTCATCTCTAGGGTTCTCACGAACCCAATCCACGCTATCTCCTTCACCACCGCCAACATCACCAAGGCGCGATATCCCTACCAAGATCCACACCGGCTTCAACGCCGCAGATCTCTCATCTCCAAGATCACCAAGGACCACATCTGCGAGATCAATGCCGCAATCTCCGCCAAAGACCGCTCCTCGAGCACATCATCTCCTCTGTAATCTTCCTCTTCTTCTTCGGCTTCAACCTTCGGCGAAGATCGCTCTACACCCCAGCGATCATGGAGAAGTGCCAACACCACCGCTGAGCCCTTGTGGCTTCATCAACCGCTGCTTGAACCCAACAGTGCCACCACGCCCCGCCTAGGCTTTCCACGACACTGAAGCAACGTCGCCCGCGAAACTCCACCACGGAGCATCTTCTACTAGATTCTCCTCGACCTCGACTCCATCAACGTGCCGCCTGATCCTGCCATGGCGCCACGATCTCCTCCGATCTAGTCTGGGCAACGCCACCAACGTTGCGCCTTGCATCCCTCATGTCGAATAAGGTCGGGCCTCGCATAGCACCGAGATCAACTCCTTCAGCACGTGCCTCTCCATCACCACCCGAGCCACAGTCCCGCTCCTTTGCCTGCAGTGTGGATGACGGCTACCATATCTCCTCGATGTAGGGATCCAAGTGAATCCCAAAGGCACGCTGCACTACATGTCACAGACAAGGAGGCACCACATCGCACCCCCCCCCATCCAAGTCGTCGCCCTTTTTCCAGTAGGCAACGCGGCCTGCTGCCACCTCTTCTCTTCGTCTTCTCTTCAAACGAAAAAAAAAACTCCAAAGAAAGATAAACTTGATAATCTAAAAATAATTGAATGATAACCCAAGAAAGAACCGCTCTGATACCAAGTTGAAATATTTAAATAACGTGGAAGCAATAATATCAAAGCATATAAACAATCATGGAACGCTTGGGTTTATGTGGAAACCCACTCACGAAGAGTGGGGAGAAAATCACGAGAGAAGGCCCCGATAGGGCACTGATTTGTATTTCTTCTTCTCAAAGAATAACTGAGGGAGTACATGCCTATGTATACGCCATCACACACACACAAAGTTCACATTTTCCAATGTGGCACTAAACCAACGCACAATCCTCTCAACAAGGTACTTATCTTGCCCACCAAGACCGCATCCCGTATAAAATGCCAATCAACCTCAATATATTTTGTCCTCTCGTGGAAGATAGTATTGGAGGAAATATATGCTGCCGACTTATTATCACAATAGAGAGGAACCGGAATATCAACTAGCACCCCTAAATCTCGTAGGAAACCAGCCATCCACATGAACTCACATGCAGCCTGTGCCATGGACCTGCACCCTGCCTCAGCACTAGAGCGGGCAACAACACTCTGTTTCTTGCTCCTCCACAAAACCAAATTTCCTCCCAAATAGACAGCAAAACCTGACATAGACCGCCTATCCTCTACTGACCCTGCATAGTATGCATTAGAGTAAGCCACAAGATCAAGAGTGCTACTTACATTATACTACAAACCTCGCCCTGGGGTTCCCTTCAAGTATCTCAAGATAAGACACATCATGCCAATGGTTGTACCTGGGACTCTACATAAACTGACTAGCACGGCTAACTGCAAAGCTAATATCTAGTCGAATAATGGTCAGATATAACAAACGACCAACTGTACTGCGATACCTGGTAACATCCTCAAACAAAGGATCTGACTCATCAGAGTTAGGATCAGCTGATGCCTCAACTGATATCCCTGATGCTTTGGACCCAAGAAGTTCAACCTCCTCAAGAATCTGTAAGATATATTGCCTCTGTGATAAGGATAAGCCATCCTCCTGACAAACAGCCTCTATCATTAAGAAGTAGCGAAATCACCCAAGTCTTTGGTGACAAAAGTGGACTGGAGAAAGGCTTTCGTCTCTGTTATCCCATCAATATCATCACCTGTCAAGATCATATCATCAACATAGATTGCTAAAATAACAACTCTCCAAGTTCCACCATGCTCAGTCCTAATAAATATAGAATGGTCAATAGTAAATCTCTGAAACCTAATCTTAATCTCCAAATTGAGCCTCTCAAATCAAGCTCATGGGCTCTGCTTCAAATCATAGATGGCCTTCTGTAAGTAATAAACTCCCCTTAACTAACATAACCTTATGGCTATCTCATGTACACTTCCTCAACTAAATCACCATAAAAAAATGCATTCTTTATATCTAACTAATGCAGGGACCACCCCTTAACCACAACAAACAAAACAATCCTGATTAAGGTAATACAAGCAACAGGCGAAAAGGTCTCAAGGTAATCCACCTCATATATCTGGGTAAATCCCTTGGCAATAAGTCTTGCCTTATATCACTCCATTGTCTCATCAGATCTGTATTTGATGGTGTACACTCATCTACAACCAACAACTGTAGCACCCTTAGAACATGGAACAAGATCCCATATTTTCCTGATCTGTAGCACATGCATCTCCTCGTCCACAGCTGCTTTTCACCATAGATCAGGGAAAGCCTAAACAAAGTCTCTGTAAACAACTGTCATGGTAATGGCAGATGCAAACTACCTCCTGGAGATGAGATACAGTGGTATAACGAGAAATACATTGAAGCATGGTGTCAGGTTTCCTTTACACAACCTCCTCTCCATTTGAGTCACCCCTATGTGTGGGGGTAACAAGCCAAGCTGGCTCCTCATCCGTGATGTCATCTAGCTGTGATCTCCTCTGATATACATGTTGTCCTGTATAACAGCCTCTATGGATGAACCTTCCTCTGAAAAGTAAGGAGCCTTCTCAAAGAAGGTCACATCTACATTGACAATATATCTCCTGCGACCTAGATCATAGCACCTATACCCTTTCTGGGTCCTAGAATACCCAAGAAAGACACTTCATGGCACGAGAGGCAAACTTTTCATGTATACCATAATTCTAAACAAAGCAAACACACCAAAAACTCGTAGAGGCAGTGGCAAAACCCTATCACACTCAGCATATATAATCTAATAGGAAATCTGGCCACACTGAAAATGGTAATCTGTTAATGAAATAGGCTGCAAACAATATATCATCTCCCCAAAACTGTCTAGGGACCTTCATATGAGACATCAAGGTCCTAGCAATATCAAGCAAATGACGCAACTTGCGCTCTGCAACCCCATTCTGCTAGGAAGTATGAGCGCAAAATGTCTAGTGAATGATCCCCCTGAAACAAAACACTTCCTGCAAATCACTGCACATAAACTCTAATGCATTATTATTACGAAAGACGTGAACAATCGTACTGTACTGTGTCTGTACCTTAAACAGAAACTACTGAACAATGGTAAGAATCTCACTCCCAGCCTTCCTTAGAAATACCAGGTCAACCTGCTGCTGTCATCAATCATAACTGCAAAGTATCTGTGTCCACCAATAGTGGCCACCCTAAAAGGCCCCCAAACATCACAATGCACCAGAGAAAAAGGCACAGAACTAACATCAGCATCTTTCCCGAGGTAGCTGCTCCTGTGATGCTTCCCCAACTGACAATCTTCACAGTCCAAGGCCAAGGAATCAGGTAGTTGTGGGTATATCTAATGCATCTTCTTCATGGAAGGATGCCCAAGTCTGTAATGCCAAAGTAAAGGATCACGAGAAATAGACACCACCCCAGCAAACAAGGTAGGCGTGTCGAAATAATATAGGCCACCTCTTTCTATTCTGCTACCAATAATCTCCCCCTTGATTCGATCTTGGAAGTAACAATGCTTCTTATCAAATATAACACAACATCCAATATCTATGCAAATTTTATTGACTATCAGAAGATTCATGGAAAACTCAGAAGTATAATATACATGTTCTATCTCCAGGAAGAGTTGTTCCATTAGCCACCCGTACATCATGAATCCCACGTGGTGGCACAGGATTCTTCAGGCGATATCTCCACTAAGATGAATGAAGGCACCAGAGTCAATTACTCATGCACTTCCGGTCCTTTGTTTTCTCATCCCAACTTGAGTTGCACACGCTAACCCAATAAAATTTGAAGTTGATCTACTTCAATCAACTTTCTTCAACTCGGGCAAGAGAAGGCTCATCGCCATCAATGGGAGGCGTAATAGAAGGCTCATCACGCACAAAAGACCGCAAACAAGGCAATCACTGGCAGCAACAGCACTTGCTATCGGCAACCATGTGGACCTACCAACACCGCCACCGGTGGCAGACCACCCAGCAAGGACGCTGGCAGTACTGGTAGCCCACCGGGCAGCGTTGCCTACATCGATAGACTACCAGGCGGTGCAGCTAGCAGCTGCAAGCTATCATGCGGCGTTGCCACTGCTCTTCCCTTGATCGGCACACCTACCACCAATGGTGGTGGGATCAATGCAGATGTCCTCCATCAGATCACCTTCAAGTTGGTGATCTAAACATGTGGATTTTTGGGCGGGATATCGGGGCACCGGCCTAGGACCACTACTCTAACACCATATGGAGAATCAAAAGATGCATTACTATCAAATGAAACCCTAGCCTCTTTTATACAAAAAAGAACTAAGCCAATTACATAAGTACCCTCTCAAGATAAACAAAATATCAAACACCCCCTTATAACTCAACAGTATGATTACTATTAGAGACCCTTTAGTTCATTTATTATTTTGGGATTTGGGCATAGATGCCCCTTTTAAATTTGGCAAAGACGTATATACCCCACTATTTTCGTATATACATATATACCCCCACAAATATCCACTTGTTTGAATGTCTTTATGACCTTTGAAGATTAAAATATAAAGTAATTTTTATATCTATATCCTTTATGTTATTTCTTTCATACCAACAACCCCTCCACCACCTCTCCTCCCTATCTCCTCCTACAACCCACCAACACAAACCCCTTACACCTCCCTCCTCTCTTCTACCCCGACGCACCACCGCCTTCTTCGACACACCACTGCCACCACCCTCCTCCGACCCACCACCACCACCCTCTTCTTTCACACACCTCCTCCAACGACCCACCACCTCCACACCTGCTGCACCTTCTCCCTCCTCTCCTCTTCCCCGACGACCACCACCTTCTCCTCTGCCCACCACCACCACCCTTATTCTCCTCCTCCGACCCACCACCACCACCCTCGTTCTCCTCCTCCACTCACCTCCTCCCCCACCCACCTCCTATGACCCATCGCCACACCCCCTAAACCTCCCTCCTCTCCCCTACACCTCCTCCCCTCTAGCCCACCTAACCCCACCTCCAACGCCACTACCCTGCAACCCTAAACACCCCACCCCCCCTACCACCATCCCTACCCAACCCTAGGTACCAAATAATAAAAGAAAAAAATTAGGGGGTTTGGAAAAAAAATTCTCTAGTTTTTACTCTAAAATTTTCTCAAGGGTATGAAAATAAATTGAATTTTTCAAGGGCATACACATCATTACAAAGGGTAAATATGTATATACAGAAGTTGTATGGGTATATGTCTTTGCCAAATTTATCAAGGGCATATGTCAAGACCCCTATTATTTTCTATTATTTCTTTTTTAGTTTGAACTCTTCATGTAATTCTTCTTTCCCTCTCTGAGAGAGACTAGGGTTTCAATTTAAAGATATGAGGTTTTCATTGTCTCTCACATGGTCATTCTCTCTTACATGGTCATTCAAGAGACCAAGGAATTCTTACAAAAGGTCTTTGTTACAAAAGACCTATGGGTGTTGCAATATTTCTTAAGGATTAAGGCAATTAGAAACGAACGTAGCATAGCATTCTTATAACGAAAGTATGTCCTTGAGATACCAGAGGAGGTTGGACTACTTGGGACAAAGCCCTTGGTTACTTCAGTTAAGCAAAAGAAGCAATATAGCAAGACTAAGTATCTACTTTTTTAGGATGTCCACAGATACAGAACATTGTAAGCTAATTACCATACTTGATTATTAGTCGCCCAAATAATAACTTCATTGTCAACAAAGCGAGTCAGTATGCAAATAAGCCGTCCAACAATCATTAAAATGATGTTCAATGCCTAGAAAAGGGATATTTTTGAACGATCACCTAAATCTTTATTCATATTCCAATGCTAATTATGTAGGGTCTATTAAAGATAGAAGATCCACCACTGGATATGCCATATTTCTTGGAGGCAATCTTGCCTCGTAGCATAATATGCTAGCATACCATATGTGTGTTATTTCCTTTCTAGCTTTTTCCATGTGTGCTCCTTAGAGGCAAGGATGCATTTTTACTCTTTTGGTCTCTCTCTATATAAGAGAGACCTAGGGTTACAATAAATTTATCTCATTTCAACCAATTTGGTATCAAAGCACCAGTCCTAGATCGTGGTTCTAGGTATCCCACCCCTCACAACCTCCAAAACTCTAACCATCGAAACCCTAGGTCTCCTTTCTCCCTCGAGAGCAGCAGAAGCTCTCGATGGAGCTCCGGCGGTGCACTGCAACACATGCGGCGGTGTTGCGACGACGCTGGTGAGCCTGCAGCACCCACAGGCAGCGCTCAGCGCTCCACATGGCAGCGCTCCAGCACCTCTAAGACAGCGCAGCACCTCACGGCAACGCTCCAGCCGCTCGTACGGTGGTTGTGCGCGCCTAAGGCGGCACTCCAACACTCCTGAGTCGGCACAGGGCCCAACGGCAGCGCTCCAGTCGATCGGTCAATCGTCGTGTATGCCTGAGGAGGTGCTACAGCGATTTTGAAGGCGACGCAGCACCTCACCAGAGGTGCATCAGCGGTCGTGCGGCTGTTCAAAGCATCGCCTAGCAGCCTTGTGTGGCTAAGGCAGCACCGACGACCTCCAAAGCAGCAAATCAGTGTGTTGCTACACGTTTGAGGGAACTGTAGCCCCTTCCTATAGCTACTTTCTTCTCTTACAACAAGGAGAAAGAGACCTAGATCTCTTTGGGGCCTTCTCGGGTGATCTCCTTACACTCGAGTTAGGCCAACACTAGTCTAAAGAGATTTCTTGTGAAGATGCAGATCTGATTTTTGCATGATTCAGATCTAATTGATGATCTATTGGATATAAAAGTCTAATTGTAGCTCAAAGATTATAAGGATGGCTTCATATTATCAGTCCGAGGTGAATTCGAGCACTTCTTTGGATACCGAGGTACTGAAGAATATGTTTTTTGGTCCTATCGTCAAGTTGAAGGAGACCAATTACACACGGTGGTCTCAGACTTTCCACATGACCGTCAGGGGTCATGGGAAGAGCCACATCCTTACAGATTCGGAGCCCGAGAGCAAGACTGGCGCCAACGCCACCTAGGATAGAGACAATGCCATGGTCTCTGCGTGGCTTATATAGACAGTTATTCCCCGTATAGGGGATGGATCATGTATTACGACACTGGAAAGAAGATGTGGGAGCCCTTGCGCGAGACCTATTCTCATGCCAAGAACTCTGCACGAGTGTTTCAGGTCTTCTACGACCTTTTCTATTTGCGCCAAGAAGGACACACTCTGCCACAGTACTACTCCCTCTTGAAGGGAATGATGGAGAGACATCACTCTTATCTACCAGGGTGTGCCTGTGATTTTTGGAGGAATTTTTGGAGACAGTTGACCATATCTCTCTTCTTGGCAGGTCTTGGACCTGAGTATACAGCTACCAGAGATCAGATTCTCACAACTCCTGAGCTTCCTACCTTAAAGGAAGCTTACAGTAGACTCAACAGAGTTACAGTTCATACTCCGACTCCAGGCACAGGTACTCAGACATCCGCACTGGCAACGATCCCTGGACGTGGCAAGCGTACCGCTTCCCCTGCACGTGGTTGTGGACGTGGATGCTTGTCTGGTACATGTACCAAGATACCATGCACTTACTGCGGCAGACTTGGTCATCTAGAGGCTACATGCTGGCAGAAGCACAGTAGGCCACCCATGGCCAATCAGGCAGCTGAGGTTCTCGACGAAGTGCTTACTAGTCCTGATGTGAGCTTCTTGAGTACAAAATTGAGACCCTGAGACAGTAGATTGTGCAGTTGACACAGCCTTCATCCTCCTCTCAGATTCTGGACAATGCAGCCATAGCTTCCTCATCAGAGACACCTGCGACTGGTATGTCGTCACTTTTGTCTTCTAGTGAACGGTTGATTGATTCTGGTACATCTAAGCACCTATGTGGCAACCGTGGATCCTTCTCTCAGTTGACACCTGTTACACTTGCTAGGACGGTGCAGGTGGCTGATGGGAGGCACTCGCCACTTGTTGGCAAGGGAGATATGTCATTATCTCCTACTTTGAGACTTGCAGATATCTATTATGTGCCTGATTTTCCCTTAAGTTTATTGTCTGTTAGCAGCATTACTAGGGATCTGAACTGCCAAGCTATCTTTGATGCGTCTTCTTGTCTCTTGCAGGATAAATTCATTGGGAAGACGATTGGTGGAGGGCGTGAGGAACATGGGGTGTACCGTCTGAGCCGTACTGCTTTTGCTACCTTAACTACCCAGGACTTTGCTTCTACTGGATCTCCTCTCCAGTGGCACCACTACCTTGGCCATCCACCCATTCATCGCATCAGACGCGTTATATCACATATTCCCTCCACTACTGCTCTCACCTATGATGACTGTCAACTTAGCAAGCACCAGAGGGCTAGTTTTTCCAATTCAACGTTTGTTTTGTCTGTCGCCGTTTTTGATTTGATCTATATGGATGTGTAGGGTCCCAGTCGTACTCCTGATCGACTTAGGAAAAAGTATTATCTTGTTTTAGTTGATTTTTCACGTGTGACTTGGATGTTTCTCTTGAAAAATAAGTCTAATGTGGGACAAATTATTGAGAACTTTATCAAAGAAATAAAAACTCAACATTCTTGTTTGGTGAAGTGCTTTCGCTTGGATAATGCCTTGGAGTTTTGTACTTTACATTTGCGCAGTTTTTTTTCTAGTTGTGGCATTATCCATGAGGCATGTCCTCATACCTCTCAGTAAAATGGTGCTGTTGACAGGAAACATCGCCATATTCTTGATATTGCTCGCACTTTGTTGATTCACCATTCTGTCCCCTCTCTCTATTAGGGTGATGCTGTTTTGACTGCTTGTTTTGTTATTAACTGAATGCCTGATGTTGCATTGCATGAACGGATTCCTCTTCAGGTCATGTATCCTGATCATCCTTTGTTTCACGTCACCCCTCAGACTTTTGGTTGTGTTACCTTTGTCCATTTGTTAGAACCAAGTCAAGATAAACTAACACCGAGAGCAGTCAAGTCTGTTTTTCTTGAGTATACCCAAATACAAAAGGGGTATCGATGTTTTGATTTGCTTACTTCTCGGCACTATGTTTCAGCAAATGTTATCTTTCATAAGGTTGTACCTTTCTTTTCTGTGACGGCTGCTGAGATGCCTCCAGAGGGTGATATGGTGCCGATGCCATATTCTCTCATTCGCTTTGGAAGTTTTCCTAAGATTAACGTCCTTACCACACCACCACCACCTCCTACTACGCATCCTTTTTCATGCCTAACTAGGCCACTTTAGACTTATGTCCATCCTCATGCTATCTATCAGGGACCCCCATCCTCACCCTCACCATCAACTTCCCAGGTGAGTCCTTTAGACACTGACGTATGTTTGCTATGTGATGATCACAGGGGCATGACAGGTGATGTATCAGGTGATGATATTGACCTTCCAATAGCTATTCAGAAGTGGCCACGGACTTGCACTACTTATCCCACAGCGGGGGAGCTTGCTAATAATACTCTTGCTCCTGGATTTACTGGATTTACTCAAACGTTAGCTACAACATAGATTCCAGCTACACACCGTGAGGCCATGCTTGATCCACAATGGCGGGCAGCCATGGAGGATGAGATGATTGCTCTTCGAGGCCGTAGGACTTGGGAGCTTACTTCACTTCCTGATGGTGCTGCACTCGTTGACTGTCAATGGGTGTTTACTGTGAAGCTCAATCCTGATAGTGGTGTTGCTAGGTACGAAGCTCGCCTTGTGGCAAACGGGTTCACCCAAACCTATGGGGTGGGCTTCTTTGACCCCTTCTCTCCAATTGCCAAACTTCCCACAGTCCGAGTGTTGATTGCAGTGGCAGTTCAGTTAGATTGACCCTTGCACCAATTAGATGTAAAGATTGCCTTCCTTTGTGGTAATCTCAAAGAGGAAGTCTATATCTAGCAATGCCTAGATTTGAGAGATAGGGGGAGTGTGTATGTCGATTACGGAAGGCTATATATGACCTCAAACAGAGTCCCCAAGCTTTGTTTCAAAGATTGTTACAAGTTGTAGAGGCAGCTGGATTCAGGAGATCGATAGCTAATTTTCCACTCTTTGTCAGGAGGATTAGACAAGGTACTATGGTACTTCTGGTTTATGTAGATGATTTGATCATCACAGGGGACGATTTGGAGGGTATTGCTGAGGTTAAACACATCCTAACAGAACAGTTTGTCATGAAGGACTTGGGGACTTTACGATATTTCTTTGCTATTGAGGTGGCTCGCAGCAAGGAAGGTGTGGTCTTATCTCAACGAAAGGATGCTTTAGATATTTTGCAGGAGGTTGGTATGCTGAGGGCCAAAGAGGCCAATATTCCTATGGACCCCAAGATGCCACTCTATGATGAAGATGCACAGGTAGTGGACAACAGAAGGTACAGACAGCCTGTTGGCAAGCTGTTATATCTTACTATCACGAGATCGGATATCTCCTTTGCAGTCAGGAGACTGACTCAGTTCATGGCCAAGCCAACATAGCAGCATTAGGATGCAGCATTAATGGTACTTAGATATGTCAAGAGAGCTCCTATGAAAGGTCTTTTCTTCTCAAAGGGGTCCTCTATGACGTTGGTTAGCTACTCGAATGTAGACTATGCCAGATGCCATGTGGATCGTAAATCCACTACTAGGTTCTGCACCTTCTTAACAGGAAATTTGATCACCTGGAGGAGCAAGAAGTAAGGCACAGTTGCAAGATCTAGTGCCGAGTCTAAATATAGAGCTATGGCTCAGACAACTGCAGAGGTGATGTGGATCATATCCTTGCTTATTGACCTACAGGTGCAGTTTTCTAATCCTATGGAGATGCGATGTGATAATAGAGCAGCCACCTTCATTGCTAATAACCCAGCATTTCACGAGAGAACAAAGCATGTTGATGTTGACTGTCACTATACCAGGGACATTATGCAGAAGGGATTGCTATATACCACTTCTGTTGCATCTAAAGAGCAAACTGCAGATATTTTCACCAAGCCCTTGACCAGATCTTCATTTGATTCATGTATTTTCAAGCTGAGCATGATAGATATATATGCTCCAGCTTAAGGGAAAGTGTAAGCATATCATATGTGTGTTATTTCCTTTCTAGCTTTTTCCATGTGTACTTCTAAGGGGCAAGAATGTATTTTTACTCTTTTGGTCTCTCTATATATAAGAGAGACCTACGGTTACAATAAACTTATCTCATTTCAACCAATTCAATAAGAAGCAGTAGCTATGGCCCACTCCAATGTTGAGGCCAAATATAGGACAATGCCTCATACCACATGTGACGTTATGTGGGTCACCTCTTTCCTTACAAACATTGGAATATAAGTAAAGAGTCCAATTCCAATGTTCTATAACAACAATTCAGCTATGTACATTGCCTCCAATCCTGTCTTCCATGAGAAGACAAAACATATTAAAGTAGACTGCCATTTCATTCGGAATGTCGTGATGAAAGGGATAATTGCCACTCATCATGTGTTCTTAGAGCTTCAACTTGCAAGCATTCTCAGAAAGGCATTGACAAAGAAGAGACATATATTTTTATATAATAAGTTGAGCTTTGAGGGTATCTACGCTCTAACTTAAGGTGTTTCAACTCCTTTAGTTCTCTATTTATTCTTTTTGTTATTTCTTATTTTAGTTTAAACTCTTAGTGTGACTCTTCCTTCCCTCCACTCTATGTAAAAAAGGTAAGGTTTTCCATTTGAAGATGAGGTTTCCATTCTTTCCCACAACTATTATATAGTTAAGGGTTCACAGAGGTACCAATTATATCTTCTTATATTTTCCCAATCGATTATTAAAGATTGATGCAACTAAATTGGATGAAAAGAGTTGAATTCATTAAAAATCCTAAATCCTCTTTATACATAGAGAGATCGTGGAGTCAAAAGTACATAAATATCCCTTAGGGATAAAGACTATCATGGCCCTTACAATAAGAGGAAAAATAAAAAGTTAATATGTACTAACACTCCCTCTCAAGATGAAACATAGATATCTATCATACTCAGCTTGGACATGCAATAATCAAACGAAGATCTGGCTAAGGGCTTGGTGAAAATATCTACAATTTGCTCCTCAGATGCAACCGAAGTGGTATATAGCAGCCCCTTCTGAATAATATCCCTGGTATAGTGACAATCAACCTCAACATGCTTCGTCCTCTCGTGAGATATTGGGTTGTTAGCATTGAAAGTGGCTACTCTATTATTACATCGCATCTCCATGGGGCTAAAAACTGCACCTATAGATCAACAAGCAAGGATCTGATCACATCATCTCAGTAGTCGTCTGAGCCATAGCTTTGTACTCAGACTCGGCACTAGATCTCGCAACTGTGCCATGTTTCTTGCCCCACCATGTGATCAAATTCATTGCTAAGAAGGTGTAGAACCAAGTAGTGGATTTACGATCCACATGACATCCAGCATAGTCTGTATCAGAGTAGCCAACCAACGTCATAGAAGACCCCTTGGACAAGAAAAGACCCTTCCCAGGAGCCTTCTTGACATATCTAAGTACCATCAATGCCGCATCCCAATGCTAACGTGTTGACTTGGTCATGAACTGACTCAGCCCCCCAACTACAAAGGAGATATCTGGCCTCGTGATGGAGAGATACAACAGCTTACGCACAAGTTGTGCGCACAAGTTGTCTGTACTGTTTACTATCCACCACCTGTGCATCTTCATCATAGAGTAGCATCTTGGGGTCCCAATGCTAACGTGTTGACTTGGTCATGAACTAACTCAGCCCCCCAACTACAAAGGAGATATCTGGCCTCGTGATGGAGAGATACAACAGCTTACGCACAAGTTGTGCGCACAAGTTGTGCGCACAAGTTGTCTGTACTGTTTACTGTCCACCACCTGTGCATCTTCATCATAGAGTAGCATCTTGGGGTCCATAGGAATATTGGCCTCCTTGGCCCTAAGCATACCAACCTCCTACAGGATATCTAAAGTATACTTCTTCTGAGACAAGACCACACCCTTCTTGCTAAGAGCAACCTTAATACCAAGAAAATACCATAGAGCCCCCAAGTTCTTCATGACAAACTGCTCTACAAGGATGCGCTTGACCTCAGCAATGCCCTACTCATCATCCCCTGTGATAATCAAATCATCAACATAAACAAGTACCATAGTACATCGCTTAGTCTTCCTGACAAAGAGTGAAAAATCAACTGTCGATCTCCTGAATCCAATTGCCTCAACAACCTGTGACAACCTCTGAAACCAGGCTCTGGGACTATTTGAGACCATATATAGCCTTCCGTAATCGTCATACACTCCCCCTGACTCTCAAAGCCAGGTGGCTACTGCATATAAACTTCTTCTTTGAGATCACCATAAAGGAAGGTATTCTTCACATCTAGTTGATGCAAGGGCCAATCTAACTGAACTTCCACTGCAACCAATACCCGGACCGTGGGAAGCCTGACAACTGGTGAGAAAGTGTCAAAAAAGTCCACCCTATAGATCTGGGTGAACCCCTTTGCCACGAGGCAGGCTTTGTACCTAGCAACACCACCATCAGATTAAACTTCACAGTAAATACCCACCAGCAGCCAACAAGTGCAGCACCATCAAGAAGTGGAGCTAGCTCTCAAGTCCCACGGCCTCAAAGAGCGACCATCTCACCCTCCATGGCTGCCCGCCATTTTGAATCAAGAATGGCCACACGGTGAGTAGTTGAAATCTGCATAGTAGCTAACGCCTGAGTGAATCCAGCAAATCCAAGAGCTAGACTATCAGTAGCAAGTGCCCTGTCCTGGGATAAGTGGTGCAAGTCCGTGGTCGCTTCCGAATAGCCATCGAAAGATCAAGATCATCGCCTGGCACATCACATGTCCTGTCCCTTTGACCATTACATGACAAACATACGTCAGTGTCTAAAGAACTCACCTGAGAAGTCGATGGTGAAGGCAAGAGTAGGGGTCCTTGATAGGTACTATGAGGGCGAACATATGTCTGGAGTGGCCCTGTCAAGCGTAGAAAGGGATGCATAGCAAGAGGTAGTAGTGGTGTAGTAGGGCCAGGAATCTCAGGAAAGTTCCCAAAGCGAATGGGAGTATATGGCATAGGTGCCATATCACCCTCAGGAGGCATTTCAGCAGCTGTCACAGAAAAGAAAGGTGTAACCTCACGAAAGATAACATCTGCAGAAACATAGTACTGAGAAGTAAGCGGATCAAAACAGCGATACCCTTTTTGTATCCGAGTATACCCAAGAAAGACGCACTTAACTACTCTCGGTACAAATTTATCACGACCTGATCCCAACAAATAGTCAAAGGCAACACAACCAAAAATCCAAGGGGTGACGTGAAACAAGGGGCGATTAGGATACATGACCTGAAGAGGAATCTATTCATATAACGCAACATTGGGCATCCGATTAATCAGAAAACATGCGGTCAAAACAGCATCACCCCAGTAAAGAGATGGAACCGAATGATGAATCAATAAAGTGTAGGCAACAATAAGAATATGACGATGTTTCCTCTGAGCAACACCATTTTGCTGAAAGGTATGAGGACATGTTGTCTCATGAATAATGCCACAACTAGAAAAGAAATTACGCAAATGCATAGTACAAAACTCCAAGGTATTATCAAAACGAAAGCATTTCACCAAACACGAATGCTAAGTTTGTGTTTCCTTGACAAAGTTTTCAATAATTTGTCCCACATCAGACTTATTTTTCAAAAGAAACATTCAAGAAACACGAGAAAAGTCATCAACTAAAACAAGACAATATTTGTTCCCAAATCGATTAGGAGTACGACTAGGAACCCACACTTCCATATGAATTAGATCAAATGCAGCAACAGATGAAACAGAGGAAGAACTGGAGAAACTAGCCCTGTGGTGCTTGCCAAGCTGACAAGCATCACAAGTAAGAATAGTAGTGAAGGGGATGTGCAATAGAACATATCTGAGGCAATGAATGGGTAGATGGCCAAGACGGTGGTGCCAGTAGAGAGGAGATCCAGCAGAAGCAAGGCCCTGAGTAGTTAAGGCAGCAAAAGTAGTACGGCTCAGACGGTACACCCCATGTTCCTCACACCCACCACCAATCATCTTCCAAGTGAATTTGTCCTACAAGACACAAGAGGACGCTTCAAAAATAGCTCGGCAGTTCAAATCTCTAGTGATACTGCTAACAGACAATAAACTCAAAGGAAAATTAGGCACATAATAAACATTTGCTAGCCTAAAAGGTAAAGATAAAGGCATATCTCCCTTGCCAACAAGTGGTGAGTGTCTCCCATCAGCCACATGCATTGTCCTGGCAGGTGTAACAATTGCTAACTGAGAGAAAGAACCTCTATCGCCACATAAGTGCTTGAATGCACCAGAATCAATCAGCCACATACCAGAAAACAAAAGGGATGACATACCAGTCGCAAGTGTCTCTGAAGAGGTAGCCATAGCTACAGTGTTAGGAGTCTGAGAGAAAGAAGCCCGAGTCAACTGAGCAATCTGTTGCCGCAAAGTTTCAATCTCAGAACTCAAGAAACTAATATCAGAGGTAGGGAGAGCTGAATCTGAGATCTCAGCTGCCTAATTGCCACAGGTGGTCTACCATGTTTCTGCCAACATGTAGCCTCAGAGTGACCAAGTTTGCCACAGTAAGTACACGAGGTCCTAGTGCGTGTACCAGAAGAACGCCCACGTCCATGACCACGTGCAAGATAAGCGGTACCCCTGCCACGTCCAGGAATCGCAGGCAGCGCAGACGACTGAGCAGTAAAGTCACAAGCAAGAGTGTGCACTGCAACTCTGTTGAGTCTACTATATGCTTCCTCCAGGGTAGGAAGCTCAGGAGCAGTGAGAATCTGATCTCTAGCTGCAACATATTTAGGTCCAAGGCCAACCAGGAAAAGAGAGGCAGCTAACTGTCTCCTGAAACTCCTGCAGGACTCACAGGCACACCCTGGCAGGTAGGAGTAGTGCCTCTCCAACATTCCCTTCATAAGGGAGTAATACTGTGACAGCGTGCATCCCTCCTGACGCAGATAGAAAAGGTCGTAAAAGACCTAGAAAACTCGTGCGGAGTTCTTGACGTGTGCATAGGTATCACGCAAAGACTCCCACATCTCCTTTGCTGTAGTATAATACATGATCTCATCTCCTATTTGGGGAATAACTGTCAACACAGTCATGCACAAATCATGGCATTATCACTATCCCAGTAGACATTTGTGCCAGTCTTCTTCTCAGACTCAAGATCTATAAGTATATGGCTCTTTTTATGACCCTTGACGGTCATAAGTAAGATCTAGGACCACCGCAGGTAGTTGGTCTCATCCAACTTAACAACAAGGCCAAAGAACGGGTTTTTGAGTACCCCAGTGTCCAAAATAGAGCCCGAAGACACCTCGGACTAATCATCTGAAGCCATCTTCGCAATCCAAAAGCCTCGATCAAGCGTCTAAGACCAAGAAACCATCAAATAATCTAAAAACCAACAAATTCAGATCTGCATAGTTGATAAGAGGCTTCCTTAGACAGATGTTGGCCTCCCCTTGGTGCAAGGAGAACACCCAAGCAAGCCCCAAAGAGATCTAGCCTCCTCGCAACAAGAACAGGGGCTGCAGTTCCTAGATCAGGGCAAGGTGCCCCTCACGATCGCTACACAGAGATCAAAAGCCCCATGCGCCGCTTCAGCAGGTGGTTGCACCACCGATCGCCGCCGGTTATAGCCATAGATGGCCGCCGCGGCGCTAAAGAGGTCACCGCCGCCAGTCTGAAGCTTGTCGCCGACGCTAACACCTGCTGCAGAGTGCCCCCGAGGGTCCTTGGATCGGCAGGGCGTCCGCCAGTTGCTATAGCAGGTCGCAATGCAACCGCAGCGTCGCTACTAGGTCTCCCGACCCTTGCCTGAGCGCCGCTGCATTGGTTCAGCAACCCCCGCGCTGTCGCAGCCCTATTGTCAGGGCTGAAGCGTGCCTCCAGAGCGCCTCCGGGGGCCGCTGGGGCTACTGTGTGCAGCTAGAGGGCCGCTGCCACTGCCGAGGAAGGAAGAGAAGAGATCGGCATTCGGTGTTAGGGTTTAGGAGGCCTTGAGGGGTGGGATACCTAGAGCCAGGGTCTAGGACCGATGCTCTGATACCAAATTGGATGAAAAGAGTTGATTTCATTAGAAACCCTAAACCCTCTCTATATAGAGACCGTAGAGTCAAAAGTACATAAATATCCCTGAGAGACAAAGACTATCATAGTCCTTACAATAAGAGGAAAAATAAAAAGCCAATATGTACTAACAAACTAAAACAAAGAAAACTAAATTCACAAACGATTATGAATATAGTGTTGAAATTATGTGTCCTTGGCAAGCCAACCTAAGTGGAATTACTTGTTGGTAATTCAGAACTGAATGTCAAATCACATGAACACACTAATGTGATTAGTTGGATCCCTCAATAGAATTGAGAAACTATACTATAGCTATGTTGGATATAAACGAGGATAGGTATCGAAAATCCAAATGGTTTGAATCAAAGATTTCGATAAGTCATCAAAAATCATCATATCCAAACTTGTCTCTAGTCTGAGAAGAGATGGCAATCTTCTCAAGAGATTATTGCTTGACTGATGCCATTAATGCACATCCTCTACATAAGAATGTTGATGCAAGACTATCACATGCATTGAGTCAAGGAGTTGACTCAACAAAATGGAAATGCAGCAATCCTTCACTTATTACTGTCACGAAGGTCTATCTTTAACCTGAGATAGATATGTCTCTGTATTTAAATGAACACATTTAGCGGACCGATGGTCAATACACCTACCTTGGTGTTGACATTCAAAAGCTAGTGTATATATGAGGGCATAGGGGACACAATCTCTCAAAGGGATTACACAAATCCACTATTACAACTATACATAGTGAATCGAAAAACACAGGCTCACTCCGCATATATTAGGATATACAAAATTCCACACATGGTCGTATGGGCCCTGAATAGGCCCATACATAAAAATAAGACAATCCCTTTGGAAAAGAGTCCGTCTTTTTTCTCATCCCAACGATAAAAGAAAAACATGAATTATGTAACTTCGAGTAGAAAGGACAATGGATTTGAAGATTACTCCTCGGGGTTACATAAGTCTCTCAATGTGAAGAATTCATGAGTATTTGAAATACATAAGGTGGCATAGTGCTGTAAATCCTGAATCCTAAACACTTCATTATTGACGTGATGAAATCAATAGTAATTTTCGTGGGTTCCTAATTGTTGAGCTGTATTAAGGGCATATTTGTATTTGTTTATTTCTATGTAGGTGTGTTATGTTATTTTTCCTTGTACCTCTCTGTATAAAGGTACTAGGACTCTTAGAATATAATAGAATCATTTTGTTTCTCCTAACATAGTATCAAAGCAGCTGTCCTACACCGATGGTCTGGTGTCCCACCAACCCTAACCCTCCTACCCATCCACAAAAACCCTAAATCTCTCTACCCCTATATTACCGCCCTCTTCCGGTGCTCCACCCTCAATGCTACCACTGACGATCTTCTTCTCCCTCCCAGTGTCGCCATAGGTGCCTCTCCACCCTCAACGCCACCCACAGCGGCTCCTCTCCTCCCAGTGTCACCTTCAACGCTCCTCTCTTCCAGCAACACCGTCAGGGCCTGAGGGACCTCTGTGCCACCAATTGAGGTGCCTCCTAGGCTTGCTACTGCTGCTAGGGGCCTCTATTAGCCTCCAGCAGCATTGCTGCTGCTTCTACAGGGACTGCAGCCACCTACCCCAATGCCCTAGCACCTTTCCTAGACGTAAAAGGTCTTGGTTCTAACCAGTGGGGGTGTAAGCCACCCTCCTTCCTCCTTCACCTACAATCATCTAGGAGGAAGAGGTTGCCCTATTTAGGTCATTCTCATGCTCCAATAGGTACAACTACGCCATACATGGTCTGAAATTTTTTTTTCGGACTTCTTTGGTGCTTCGATAGGGAGCACATGATTTGATTCTTGAGTTTTCATAACATCAGGAGTGTGATTCGACGAACCGGGTTCTTATGGCAGAGACAAAGAACACTGTTAGCAACTTGATGGGGAAATCATCCACCATGAGCGCATCCCCACACATCCAAGGGACGTCTATCAAGTTGGACGGATCCAACTTCCTACTATGGTCTACATCATTCTCTCGGTTCATTGGATCTCACAGGAAAAAATATATCTTAACGCAAGATAAGTCTGCTATGAAGACTACAGATTGAGAGGCAAACAATGATTCGGTTGCAACAAGTCTTTTAAATAGCATGACCCAGACAATTACCAAGCAGGTCATGGCATATGCTTCTACCAAGAAGATGTGGAAAGTGTTGCATAAAATACATTCCTACAAAAGCAATATCACACAGTTATATCATGTTATAGAGGACATACACACGCTCAGTAAGAGCTCAATGCCACTAGCATAATATTGTGGCACGATGAAAAATTTATGGGATGAACAAGATGTATATCAACCCATATCTACTGATGCAGCTGTTATAGCAAAGCAGCGAGAGGTCATTCGTTCTATTTAGGTTTTGTCTGGACTTGGTTCTAAGTACAAGGCAGTCAAGGATTAGTTCATGGCCATGGATGAGATCCCCACTCTTGCTCAAATCTATGCTCGCTTGTCCAAACTAGAGACCTCTAACCCTGTTCTAATGTCAGATTCCTCTGCCAAAGCTTCTTTGGGTCGTGGTCGAGGGAACCCTGGAGGCAGAGGTGGTTGCGGTCGTGGTGGTGCACGTGGCAGTCGTGGTCATGGACGAACTTCCCTCTTTTATGAATATTGTCACAAGAATGGCCATACAGTGGATCATTGTTAAGTGAAGCATGGATCTCCTTAGGGGATAGATCAATGTGCGCATCAAGTCTCCACAAAGGATTCCACTCAGGTACATAAAGATGATGTTTAGATTTCTATATCAATGGTAGAGTACGAGCAATTTATTACATCCTAGACCTCCACCTCAGCCAAAGCAGGTACATCAGCCATGTCTGTTAAATCCCAATCTCCAACCTGGATTGTTGATTCAGGTGCTTCTTCACATACTACTAGTGATACTACCTTGTTTTCTTTTCTTCGAGATCTTACTACCTCCTTCCAAGTTAAGGTAGTAGATGATGGTTTACCGCTAATTACATGAGTTGGGAATTTTTCCCTATCTTCTACTATGCCTTTGTCTAATATTATGCATGCGTCAAAATTTGCACTTAATTTAATGTTTATAAGTCATATTACTAAAGATCTTTAGTGTAGAGTTGTTTTTCATGACCAATACTTTTTGTAGGACCTCCGGGCGATGAGGCGGATTAGTGGACTTGAGCAGAATGGCCTTTACTACCTCCGCATTCCACCACTTTCTAATGTTGATGCTATTTATGCCACTACTACTCTTCAGTGGCATCTTCGTCTTGGCCACCTTAGTCGGCCAATGCTACGTCATCAATTTCTAGAGTTATCCTTTCTAGAGTCTATTTGCTATGAAGCATGCCAACTAGACAAACACCATAAGTCGTCTTTTCCTTCACAGAATAAACGCACCGAGTCTGTTCTAAAGTTGATTCATGCTAGTGTTTGGGTCTCGTGTAGGGTCCATAGTCTCAGAGGTTTCCGATACTTTCTTTTACTTGTGGATGATTATACCAGGATGTCTTGGGTTTTTATGATAAAAGAAAAGTCCAAAGTTCATTTTCTTATTCAGAATTTTATTCAAGAAATAAAGCCTCAGTTTTCCACTACTACAAAAATTTTCAGGAGTGAATGATTTGAAATTGGTAAATGCCAGGCTTACTTAGTTTTTTCAATCACTTGAGATTATTCATCAAACGTCTTACGTTCACACCTTCCAACAAAATGTGGTGGTTGAACGTTAAGCTATCATTTGTTGATGTTGCTCGTACCATCATGTTTCAAATGCATGTCCCCTCATCGTTTTAGATTGATGCAATTTTAACTACTACTTTTTTGGTGAATAGAGCATCCTCATATGTTTTGGGTGGTAAAACCCCGCACTCTATTTTATTTCCTAGCAAAGACCTCTTTTCTATCACTCCTGTTATGTTTGGATGCGTGTGTTTTGTTCATCTATTTAAGGTGGACAAAATCTCCCCTCAATCAGTCAAGTGTATTTTTCTAAACTATTCCAAGATACAGAAAGGGTACAAGTGCTATGACCCCATCGCACGACGGTTTTATGTTTCGGTGAACGTTACTTTCTTTAAAGAGATTCCTTGCTACCCTAAAATGGGGGAGCCTTCCATTCAAGTCATACCTCAGAAACTACCTCTTCTTGTGCCTTCTAAGCTCCATAGCCCTCCAAGCACCCCATACAAAAGGCAGACCTACATAATCCTAGTGTTTTTCTAAGACAGCCCGATGTTATAGACACCTTTCCTAAACATTTTCAGAGCAGATTAGTGTTTTAAATGCCTACGACATGCTTGCAAAATGATCTTTTTCTGATGTGAGGCTATATCAGCATACATGTAATGTCAAAATACAAAAGTATCATCGATATTTTGCCAAATATCAAAATAATTTGTTGATGATATTGGCGAAATAGACAGTACTATGTACAATCATTAGGCTATTATCATATTTTAAGTTTGACATAAATGACTTAGTTATCCATTTCTGCCCAATGATAAGAACTCTTGAAAATATTCTCTCCCTAATTGTTAGATCTTTAAGGTAATTTAACTTCTTTAAAGTTAAATAGTATTTATTTCTTATTCTCTAAACTACATTTAAGCTATAATCATTAGATTTAGATCATACTGTCGCTTAGAACCATGAGTTTATGGTAAATTAACTAGTTCTACGATTGTTTAATCCACATATTTTATATAGGTAGATTGTTAAATCATAGGATTCAATGTTTAACTATTTTTTTATAAGATAAATGTTCAAGTGTTTATTAAGTTTCTAACATCATTATATAAAATCAATACAATCCTAATCATTTTAATTTCAATGATCAAGATGCCATTGGCATGCCAACGAAATAAGGGGTTTTGAGCGAAGGACCATATTGACACGGAAGGGGCATCTAAATATAAGGGTGTTGGCAATATGGTAACAATTTCAACCATGTTGACCATTTCAATGGTATGTTGGTCAACACGACCGTTTTGGGGCATGCTACTACCTACTAGTTGTTACTCTACTCCTACATATAAGTGTAGTTGTTGCCTGCTACTGCGGTGGCCAGAGTGACGAGTTCAGTTAGTTCGATGGTGGTGGTACTAATGACTCACACCTTGCAAGGAAAAGGGAGGAGAGGTGATGAGTCTTTTTTTGGTCACACAGAGGAGAGGGGAGAAGGTTCAAGGTGGAGAGTCTGTTGGTAGTAAAGGGGTAGGTTACAGTAGGGAAGAATATGAGGTAAGGCAAGAAGATAGGGAAAAAGATGAGATGCAATTTTTGTTAGCATGCCTCTAAAAAGAAATATTTTCATGGCATTGATATCCTCAAAATCTGTCATCGAAATACAAGTGTTTCCATGGTATGCCCTTGACGTGCCTTCGAAATGTGCACTTAGAAATTTACTGAAATGACGTCGAAATCGACATTTAGAACCTTGGTGCAGGCCTGGATATTCTTCAGGTTGATGAGCCTTTGTCTACCATTACTGCTTGGTCCAAACCAACCATCAATGATTCGTCTGAGGATCAGGTACTTTCTACCCCTGATGATACAGACTTGAACCTTCCCATAGCACAACAAAAGGCTCAAGCAAGATCCACTCGAACACCACAGTGGAACTGCGTTGAATCAAGAGTAGACAATAAACGTCTTTATTATGGACGTTTCATTCTGTCCCCACTTAGGAAGGGTCAAGCCGATACCATAGGTATTGCTCTTGTACCAAATATTTTGTTTCACAATTTATATCCTGACGACAACTTTCTTTAGCTATTGACAGTCATCAGGTATCACGGGATTACTAAGATGCATTCCAAGATCCATCTTGGACACTTGCTATGGAAGAAGAGATGGTGGCCTTGTAATCGTATGGAACGTGAGACCTTGTTGACCTACCCCTAAGAGCTATAATTGTGAGGTGTAGGTGGGTGTTCATCCTTAAATGTCATCCTAATGGTATTGTGAAACATTGCAAAGCCCACCTTATCTCCAAAGGCGATAGATGTTTAGGGTTGGTTACTTTGAGACGGTTAGGAATAAAGAGCCATGTGGCAGCCAGATAGGCTATGTGGCAGCCAGATAGGCCACGTGGCAGCAGCAGTGGGACCCTCAGGGCCGGCGATAAAAGAGGACCAAGGGTCCTAATTTTGGTTTCTTAGGTTCCAAGTTTTGATATTTTTGTTAAGTGATTTTTAGGAAAGTTATTTTAGAAATTAGTTGTGGGGATTTATTCATTCTTGTTTTAGAATATTTGATTTGATTGAGTTGTTTCCAAGTTTGGAGGACATGTTCTCTCTTCTATAAAAAAGAGCCTTCCTCTTGTATTTATCTCTTGAGTTGCAATAATATTTCCAACGCCAAGACACTCCTCTCCACTCTCTTCTTCTCTACATAGCATCCGGCCACCACCATCATCACCGACCACCTCCATCGGCCACCACAAGCAAAATTAGCTGCTGCTCCTAATTTCCACGTAGGCAATCCCCTTATGGACTGTTTTCCCATGCCCAAGGGAGCCTCCACGCTCCACACACGCGATTCTTGACAGAGACATTTTCCCTAGGGGCGCAGCTTAATTCAATCATAATCCTCCTTTCTGTAGCTGTCAACAAGAGGTGGACTGTCCACCAATTAAATATCAAGAATGCATTTCTCTATGAAGATCTGGATGAAAAACTCTACATGCATGCAGTAACCTCTAGGTTTCATACGTTAAGGGGAGTATCAGAAAGTATAAGGAAGGTCATTTATAGCCTAAAGCATAGTACAAGGGCGTGGTTTGAAAGATTTAGTAAAGTTGTATAAGAACATGGCTTTGCTAGATCTTCTGCAGATCACTCAATGTTCACGTTGCATAAGGAGACAAGTTATGTCATCTTCATTGTTTATGTTGACGATATTCTTTTGACTAGCAGCAACAGGAGAGACAAAAGATACTAAGGTGTTGCTACATTCACAATTTGTTACTAAGGATATGGTCTCCATCAACATCAATTATTTCCTTGGTATTAAGGTACAACGGATAGGAGGACTTGTGTTATCACAGCGCAAGTATGTTCTTGACATGTAGAAGGAGACTGGTATGCTGGGGTACAAACCGGCATGTGTGCCTATGGATGCCTCTTTACCTCACAGATGTTGAGAGCCACCTATTGCAGGATGTGATGACATAAAGTTATTGTATCTGACAGTTTGTAGGCCTGATATTGCATTTGCAATTGGGAAACTGACCTAGTTCATGCAGGCACCCAAGGAGATCTATTGGGATGAAGTGTGTCAGATGCTGAAATACTTGAAATGTGCCCCTGTGAAGGGGCTTCATTTTCAGAACCATGGTCATGTTGATGTATGTGGATATTCCGATGCTGATTATGCTAGGGCACATAAGGATAGGAGGTCCACTATTGGATACTGCACCTATGTGGGAGGCAATCTAATTACCTGGAGGAGTAAAAAGTAGGCTGCAGTCTCAAGGTTGAGTGCTAAATGCAAGTATAGAGCCATGGCATAGACTACATGCGAATTGCTATGGATCTGATCCATTTTGCAAGATTTTGGTATCCATGTTTCAAGGCCTATTCCTATATACTGTAACAATAAGGATGCTACTTTTATTGCCAATAATCTTGTATTCCATGAGCAGATAAAGCACATTGAAGCGAATTGTCACTACATTAGAGAGGCTATTGCAAATAAGATCTAACACCCTACATTTGCACTAAAGATCATATTGCTGGCATCTTTACAAAAGCACTCTCCAAAAAGTGACTTGAGATTCTATGTTCCAAGCTGAGCATGCATGATGATTATGCTCCAACTTAAGGGGGAGCGTTAAGTTGTATTAGAAGCATATTTGTATTTGTTTATTTCTATGTGTGTGTGTTATGCTATTTTTCTCTTATACCACTCTATATAAAACTACTAGGGCTTTAAAAAAAAGAATAGAATCATGTTGTTTCTCCTAACACTAATGGTAAAGAAATCAAATACTATTTAAGGAATTAAATAATACTTGATTTGGCATTTAATTAGACCAAATATATTTAGTCATGATCCAAAAGGGTTTGGATGCAAATTAAATGCATTTTTGGATACTAATCCTCTTAGTCTTATTCTATTTTGGTCGTGGTCTATTTTTGGTGTCTTATATATTTTCCTTATTATGTAAGGGTCCCTCGTATAATTTGCTTTTGGAGTCTCTCTATATAAAAGATTCCTAGGGTTATAAAATAATTTAATTGCACATTTTCTCCTAACATAGTATCAAAACAATGATCCTAGACCGAGGCTCTGATATCCCACCAACCCTAGCCTCTAAGACCACCGAAACCCCTCTCTCTCCAGCGTCATCGATCACCCTCTTCCATGAGCGTTGTCGCTTGCAGGCGGTGCCAACAACTCAAACCGACGCCGCCAATCTTCCTCTGCCGATCTTCTCCACTTGCATTGCCGCCTGCAGCCTCTGACAAGCGCTACAACAAGCAGGATTGGCATCACTAGTGTATTCTAGACTCTCTAACCCACCATCAGCACTTTTGTGATGGCTAAGCAGTGAGAAGCCATCAATCTGTGCAGTTGTTAGCAGGATTGGGTCCTCAGTTCAAGGCAATAAAGGACATTGGAGGAGATTTCCACACCAGCCCAGATTTAAAATCATCTTTCACACCTAGAGATATCTAATGTTCTCCCATCTTCTGACTCCTCTGCCCTAGCATCCTTTAGCCGTGGTCAAAGAACTCCTACAAGGAGAGGTTGCGCTACTAGAGAAGGTGATGGTTGCTGTGGTCGTGGTCGCACCCCACTTTTTTGTGACCACTACCATAAGACGAACAATACTATTGATCATTGTTGGATCAAGCATGGTTTCCCTCATGGGCCTCGCGCACATTAGGTATCTATCACAAGAGAGGAGAGTCAACATCAGGAGGACCCTACCAATTCCCAAATTCTTATCCGTAGAGAGGAGTATGACCAACTCAAGACTTCCCAGTCTATGGCTATAGCTAGAGCCTCTGTAGCTCATCTTATGGGTATTGCCGCTATATCTGCCAATACTTATGCCGCAACATGGATTACAGATTCAGGCGCTTCTTCCCACATCATAGACGATGCTATACTATTTTCTTCTTTGTGATCTCTTACCACACCTTCTCATGTTAGGGTGGTTGATGATGCCTTATCCCCTGTGATTGGCCTTGAAGATATTTCTTTGTCTAGTTCTTTACCTCTCATGCAGCTAAGTTTACACGAAATTTAATGTCTATTAGTCAGATTACCAAGGCATTATATTGTCAGGCAATTTTTCATGATGAGTTCTTCCTGCAAGATCTCTAGACGATTGAGAACTTGAGCAAGATGGCATGTACTATCTCAACCTCTCACCCACACACCTTTCCCCTACTGCCACCTGAGCCACTGCCACCTTACATTGGTATCTTCGCTTGGGTCATCCCAATATGCACGCTTTGCATCATCAGTTCCCAGAGTTACATTTTCCAAAGTCATTTCAATGTAAGGCCTACCAATTGGGCAAGCATCACAGGTCTACTTTTTCTAGTCAAAATAAGAAAATCGACTCGTCTTTTGCTCTTATTCATGTTGATTTATGGAGACCATGTCGAGTTCGTAATGTTCAAGGTTTTCAATATTTTCTTGTTTTGGTAGATGATTATACCTATGTTATGGGTTTATATGATGAAAAAAAGTAAGAAACCTCTTGTACTCATTAAAAAAAATTTTAATGAAATAAGGATTCAATTTTCCACTATTGTTCCCATTTTTTGGAGTAACAATGGCGTTGGGTTTGTAAATGTCACTTTATCTTAGTTTTTTGTCTGTTTAGGGGTTCATCAGACCTACGTTCATACCTCCCAACAAAATGGGGTGACTAAACGTAAATTGCAGCATTTACTTGATGTGGCACGGATGTTAATGTTTCAGATGCATATGTCTTCTCAGTTTTGGGCTAATGTTGTTCTAGCGATTGCCTTTCTTATTACTAGAGTATCTTCCTCCATCCTAGAAAGCAAGATGCTGTTTACCCCTACCATCTTCCTTATTTGTTATTTCCTTTCTATTGTTTCCCCTTATAGCAATTGTCTTTATAGCATTTGCCTTGTCTGCTTCCCCTTGTCTTGTGAATCACTCCTCTCCCCTCTATAACTTGCGCATTCTTTCTAGCTTGGCCTTAGAGCACGATCGATGATTTAAATGTTGTCGACATGCTGCCAAAATGACAATTTTTTAAGATAACCCAAGTCAACATGTTCAAGTTGTTGAAACTCAAGTGTTTCACTAGCATACTGGGGAAATTGTCAACATACTGCTGATAAGGTCGGCATGTTGCTGCTCTTGCTGTTGTTGCAGTCTGCTACTACTACTGTTGCACAAGTTATGTATCGACATATTGCATGTGAAATAAAAGATAGGATTAATAGCTTAAATGGAAATATTTATCCATTGAAATAATTATCTTTAAAATTTTAATCATGTTGACTACTTCTGCAATTTTTGTCAGCATGCATCGGCATTCCAATGAAATGCGCACCTAGAAATTTATCGAAATGAAGTCGAAATCGGTGTTTAGAATCTTAAGCCAAATTTGAGTACCCTCCTTGATTCCCATACATTTTTTTCTTTCTCCACCAAAACCTTAAGAAGGGAAGGAGGCTCTCCTTACATCGCAACAGCCGTTGCCAGACTTAAGCTCGATTGGTGGAACCTCCTTCGCCTTAGTGCAAGATCTCCTCCAAGGGCAAATCTTCTCATTGTTGGGTGCCAGAGCACCGCCAGCACCTCCAGCAACCCGCCGACGCACCGCTAGCGCTACAAACCATCTCCTGAGCGCCACCAAAGTGCTACCAGTGCCTCTTGTGGTGCTTCTAATCACCATCTGAGTGTTGCGGCCTCCCTATTTGGGCACTACAGGTCTCTCTTCTCCTCCACCCAACCCTATTGCCATCTCCCTTCCTTGCTGCCGACTGTGGGAGGGTCCTCTCCTCACACTAATAGTATGATTTTGTGCATTTGGGCACCAAAAATTTCTTCCTCTTCTATCAATTTCATCTTAGATTAGCTCTATCTAACATCTTGGAGTTTTCAAGTTCTTCCAAGGTGACATCAAAGCCTATGACTACAATAAGGGTATGTGAGAACCCTATTTTTAGTCCCATGATGGAGTTAGATGGAATCAAGTAGACCCAATGATTATAGATGAGTTTGATGATCAAGAAAAGTCATGACAAAGAACTTTCTCTTCAAACAGAGCCATGAGAGACAATGACAATTTCCAGGAGAAAGTACGAGATGCTGCTCCAGAGTCTCCGCCAACATGATAGATCTCAAAGAAGTATTGCATGTCAGTCTCAGCCGATTGGCTTGTAGACTCTAGGGCATCTAGATACATTTGCAGTGATGCAGGACAATTTTCTACACTTAGACCAGTTGCACTTCAAAGGACAGTATAGGTAGCAAATGAACATTCCCTGATTGCTAATTAGGGGGAGATTCATGTGACTACTCACATCAAGTAAAATTATGTACATCCCATACCTGATTTTCCCTTGAGTCTATTTTTTTCAATAGGATAACAAGGGAGTTTAATGCAGGGCGGTGTTTGATGCAATATCACTTACATTTGAAGATGTCTTGACAAAACCAACTATTCGATGTGGTCGAGGAGAAGGCAGTGTCTATCACCTTCTTTAGTCCCCTTAGTAGGTCATGCCATCTTACTTTAGGGAGTACATTAGGTGACTTGTGGCATCTTTAATTTGATCATCTCTCATCAGCCAAACTTCGGTGGGTACCACCATAGATTTCTCCAACAGTTACGTTTCAGTGCAAGGCATGCCAACTCGGAAGACGTCATAGGAGTACTTTTCCACGAAGCCAACATCAAAACTCTTATCGCTCTATTCCAATTGCTTCATATAGATATCTGGGGGCCAAGCCAAACCATGAACAGAATGAGTCACAGGTTTTACTTAGTAGTTGTTGATGATTTCTCTTGCCTCAAATTGGTTTTTATGTTAAAGAACAAATGAACCCTAATCAAATTGAGGCTAAGGTGAAAATTATTTGTTCAAACAATGCTATAGTGTTCTGCACTAGCACATTGTGGGCCTTCAATAGAGAATGTGGGATAATCCATCAGACAATATGTTCTCACACATCATAGTAGAATGGTGTAGTGGAGAGAAAACATCAACACATCCTAGATGTTGTCAGGACGTTGTTGATACATAACAATTGGATGAAATGATTCATTCCTTATTGAAATCCTATGGCTCTCTTATATAAAGAGATCAAAAAGGGTGAAAGTACATAGATACCCCTAAGAGGCAAACCCTACAATTGTACAATAGAGAAATAGAATAAAAACATACGTTGACACTCCCCCACGAGTTGAAGTATAGATATCTATCATGTTCAACTTGGGTACACATGAATCAAATAGAGATCTGACTATGGGCTTGGTGAAAATATCTACAATCTACTCCTCAGATGTGACTGGTGTGGTATAAAGCAACCCCTTCTGAATGATGTCCCTAGTATACTAGCAATCAACCTCAACATGTTTTGTCCTCTTGTGAAATGATAGTTCGTTAGCAATGAAGGTGGGTGCCCTATTATCACATCTCATCTCCATTGGGCTAGAAAACTGTATCTGCAAGTCAATAAGCAGGGACATAATCCACATCATCTCTGCAGTCGTCTGAGCCATGGCTCTGTACTCAAACTCGACACTGGACCTCGTAACTATGCCCTGTTTCTTGCTCCTCCAAGTGATCAAACTCCCTACAAAAAAAGTGCAGAATCCGGTAGTGTATTTGCGGTCCACACGACATCCGGCGTAATCCACATCAGAGTAGCCAACCAAGGTCATAGAAGACCCTTTGGAGAAGAGAAGACGCCTCCCAGGAGCCTTCTTGATGTATCTGAGTACCAACAATGCTGCGTCCCAATGCTGACGTGTGGCCTTGGCCATGAATTGACTCAGTCTCCCCACCGCAAAGGAGATATTCGGTGTCGTGATAGTGAGGTATAGCAGCTTGCCCACAAGCTGCCTGTACTGCCTATTGTCCACCAACTGTGCATCCTCAGCATAAAGTGACATCTTAGGGTCCATAGGAATATTGGCCTCCTTGGCCCCAAGCATACCAACCTCCTGCAAGATATCTAATGCACACTCCCTTTAGGACAAGACCACGCCCTTTTTGCTGTGAGCAACCTCTATACCAAGGAAGTATTGTAGAGCTCCCAAGTCCTTCATGATAAACTGCTCTGCTAAAATACGCTTAATCTCAACAACATCCTCCTCATCATTACCTGTGATAATCAAATCATCAACATAAACAAGAAATACCATAGTACCCCGTCCAGTCCTCTTGACAAAAAGAGAAAAGTTCGTCAACAGGCAGATCAGTGGAGTCAACATGTACCTATACAAGAGAGTCTAGTAGCGTAGAGGAAGATGTAGTACCTATCTCAGGTGGTGACCGTGGTCTAACAACCTGTAATGTAGACGAAGATGGCCTCTGCATAGTCAAGTGAGGTCTATTGTACCTGCGCATCGAGCCATGTAGCTTCTCAAAATCATCCACAGACTCCCTGGAATCTGAAGTGGGAGGCGGAGGATTCAAAATAGGAATATCCTCAAACTGGACAAGGGGAAAGGGCATCGGTGCAGGTGTATCTGAAGTAGACATCCGGTAGCCCCTCATAGAAAAATAAAGCACCTCCTCATGAAACGTGACATCCATGCTAACATAGTGTCGCCTACTAATGAAATCATAACATTTGTAGCCCTTCTGGGTGGCACTGTAACCCAAAAATACACACTTTACCACACGAGGTACAAGCTTGTCGTTGCCAAGATCAAAAATGTAAACAAATGAAACACAGCTCAAAACCTGAGAAGGCACAACAAACAAATCTCTATCTGGATACAGTATTTGATACGGAATCTGCTCATGAAGGACCGCACTAGGCATCCTGTTGATCAGGTAGCAAGCAGTCAAAACGGTGTCTCCCTAGTAGGAAGATGGAACATTGTGATTTATCAACAATGTTCGAGCCACATCTAAGAGATATCTGTGTTTCCTTTTTGTAACGCCATTTTGCTAGGACGTATGGGGGCAGGTCTGATGTATGATGCCTAGAGAGCTATAGAACTGGGCCAATCTCCTAGTGCAAAACTCAAGTACATTGTCAGTTCCAACAATCCTTACAATAGTAGAAAATTGAGTCTTGATCTGATTAATTAACATCTCAATCGTGTTTCCTGCATCTGACTTGCTACAAAGCAAAAAGGTCCATGATGGTCTGGAGAAATCATCAACAACCACCAAGTAGAAGTGGAATCCCTACCTATCTGAAGTACGACTCGGGCCCCATATGTCCATGTGGAGTAAGTCAAAACATACAGATGATGCAACCATAGTGCTAGGAGAATAACTGGAACAGTGATGCTTGCCTAGTTGGCAAGCGTCACAAAGAAGATCAGTAGCACATGATAAATGAGAAATAACCCATCTCAGTCAATCTAGAGAGTGATGTCCCAGCTGACGATGCCACTGAAGTGTTGTCCCTGCCTTGTATGCCACATCTACCTGTCCAACAACTGCCAATGGAGATTGAGCTAAGCGGTATATACCTTCCTCATGTCCACCACCAATAGTTTTCCCTGTGAATTTGTTCTGGAAAACACACCCCACATCATCAAAGATTACTCTACAGTTGAGCTCTTTGGCAATCCTACTAACTGACAACAAACTGATCGGAAAATCAAGAACAAATAGAACATTAAGCAGTCTCAACATAGGAGATATAGTAACCTCCCCCTCGCCCTGGACCTGAGAAAGATGTCCATCCACTTGAATTGTCCTGCCAGGAGGAACATCACGCACCATGCAGAAGTACTTCCGGCCTCCACTAAGATGCCTGGATGCCTCAGAATCAATTAACCATCCATCACCTGCAGAAGAAGCAATGGCTGCTATATCTAAAGTAGTAGACACAACAGCCTCATCCTCTTTCCTAACAATCCCCTTGGCCCGCTCTGTAGCTTCAGTCATAGTCAGAACATGACCCATCTTGCCATAGAACATACCTGTGGCACACTGTCTACTACCCTGTCAACGGCGGTGCCCCTTAACTCAAGTAGAAGGGCCTCCTCGTCTATTCAGATGGCATCGTCTGACACGATGGTCTCTGACTTATCCTGCTTCCATAGCAGCCTCCATCATGAACTCAACAATTCCCAGTGAGTTCATCATGTCCAAAGGGAGCTAAACAACTCATCAATCAATGAAATGAACTGATCCAAAGGCATCCATCAATCACACAGAAGAAATCCATATTCACGTAAAGGAAACACTCGCAAATCTAGAAGAAATCCAATTCAGATCTACATCTTCATTGAAAGACCCCAATCCTGGCCTCACTCGGGTGCAGGGAAGAACGCCCAAGATGGCCTCAAGGAGATCTAGGTGTCTCTTTCCCTGCGAAAATCAATCAAACCTAATGCAAATCAAGAGCAGCACCACCCGGCAACAGCCACGATCACCATGCAAACACGATCACGGCTGCTGGAGCTTCGTCCAACCAGATCGCCACCACCAAAGGCTTCATCCGACCAAATCGTGGCCTCTCGGAGCATCGCACGATCCGATCACGACCTCTCAGAGCGTCACACGATCAGATCGCAACCTTTGGAGCCTCGCCGATGCCAATCGTGGTTGTGGAGCACCGCCTCGAGCACTGCTGCACGAGACCTGACGTTGCTGAGCGTCGTCGCACATGCTGGTGGCACTGGTGCACGTGTGCACTGCCGCAAATGGTCATTGGGAAAGAGGAGTAAAGGGGGTGGGGTGTAGGGTTTGGAAGCCTTAGGGGTGGAATATCGACAGCCACGGTTCAGGACAGATCTCTAATACCAAATTAGATGAAACGATTTATTCCATATTGAAACCCTAGGACTCTCTTATATAGAAAGAGACCATGTTGAGTTACGTGTTATTGTGAGGGACTATTTGTTACTTGTTTTTTCTTGTTGGACCAATGGTGTTATTTTTCTCTTGTCTCTCTCTATATGAACATAGGGACTACCTAATAATAAAGACTTCTTTTCACTTCAACTTGGTATCAGAGCACTAGGTTAAGGATACCACCAAATAAACCCTAACCCTACTTTCAAGCCACACCACCGCCGGACACCACCGCCGCCACCGGCAACAGCACCAATGCTCCACCGCCGTCGCAGCAGCAGCAACATCACCCATCGTCGCCGCAACTGCAGCCCATCGCTGCAGCACCTCCTTGCACTGTTGTAGCTGCTGCCGATGCGATGCAGCAACATCGCCTAAGGCTACTGTAGCCACTGCCGCTGCTCTGCAGCCATCGCTGAGGGTTGAGCAGCCTCCTGCAGCGTCGCCTCGCGCTACTGAGCTCCAGTAGACCGCCGCTACAGCCCTGTAGGCCATCGGCGCAGCTCCAGAGCAACACACCACCGTCGCCTTCTCTTCCAAACACCACCTAGGTCACCGGAGAGCAGGCTATTAGCTACCAGCACGTTGTAGGGAGGTTCTTGAGTGTTGTGGAGATGGAGATTTTAAGCAAGAACCTTCTTATGATTGGTATGACTTCTTTGGTCTCTTGATCTAATTTGGGGTGTGTATTCCCCGTTTGTTCACATGAGTTGAATTCAACTCAAGTATTTCAGATCCACTATAATTTATGCCATCTCAAGCAGGAGGAGATGAGTCTGTCTCAGTATTACTCCACTATGAAAGGGTTATTGGAGAAATATAATGCATGTAAACCGATGTGCACTTCTACATGCAGGGATCACAGGAAGGAGTTTGCAGCCCACATGTTCCTTGCAGGGTTGAGTGATCACTATGCAACAGCTCGTTCACAGATTCTGACTCTCTCTGAGCTTCCTTCTATTGAGGAAATTTACAAGAGGCTGAGTAGAATGCAAATTCAACCTACTCGTGATGCAGTTGTTACCACTACATCTTCAACTCATGCTGCTATTAGCACTCGTGCAACTAGTGGAGGCTTCTTTTGTGGCAAAGGGAGAGGCCGAACTGATGGTGGTCATGGCAAGCCTGCATGTTCTTACTATGGCAGGCTTGGCCATGTCGAGGCTAAATGTTAGAATAAGTTGGGTCGTCCTACTATAGCCAACCAGGCTTCTGTTATAGCTTCTCCAAGTGTGCATACTGCGGCAATATCTCTTGCAAAAGCAGACTATGATGCCGTTGTGCAGCAGTTAACATAGTTGACCCATGAGCAGCCTCAATCCTCCAGCACTGCAGCCTATGCATTTGCATCAGGTACGAAAGGATCATGGTCAATTGATTCAAGTGCATTTAATCATTTGACAGGAAATCCCAGTGCTTTAGGGGATTACAAAAGGCACCACAGGAACATTCTGTGCAGCTAGCAGATGGTAGACATGCCCCCATCCATGGTAAGGGAGGGGTATTTGTTACACCCTCCATGTATCTTGATGATGTATATTATGTGCCGGACATGACAATGCAACTGCTATCTGTTAGTTCTATTACTAAGCAGTTTACAAAAGGCACCACAGGAACATTCTGTGCAGCTAGCAGATGGTAGACATGCCCCCATCCATGGTAAGGGAGGGGTATTTGTTACACCCTCCATGTATCTTGATGATGTATATTATGTGCCGGACATGACAATGCAACTGCTATCTGTTAGTTCTATTACTAAGCAGTTGAATTGTCGTGCTATTTTTTATGCTATTGGATGCACTTTTCAAGATCGCATGATGGGGAGGACGATTGGTGGTGGCCACGAGGAGGAGGTGTATATCGGCTAGTTCAGAGTCCATTTACTATAGGCTATCAGACGAGTACTGCGGGAAGTGCCTTGCAGTGGCACAGAAGACTAGGTCATCCTTCCCTGGACAAGAGCTACGCCGTGTCATACCTCACTTATCTCCTGCCATGAAGATTCAGTGTAATGCATGTCAGCTGGGAAAGCATCACTGTGCCAACTTACCAGCATCTATCCAGTCTATCAGTTCTACTTACTTTGATTTGTTGCATTGTGATGTTTGGGGTCCCAGCAGTGTGGCAAACCGCCAGAATTTTAAATGTTATCTGTTATTTGTGGATGATTTTTCACGCTTATCATAGACCTTTTTGATGAAGGATAAATCGGAAGGTGGCTCAGGCGATGATGCTTTATTAGTATATGTTGATGACCTTATCCTTACAGGCGATGATGCAGATGATATTACTAAAGTGAAGGAGTATTTGGCTCACCAGTTTGTCATGAAAGATCTTAGGAAGCTGAGATATTTTCTGGGTATTTAGATCGCCACGAGCAAGCAAGGCATAGTAATGTCTCAGAGGAAGTATGCACTTAATATTCTTCAGGAAACAGGCATGCTAGGATCCAAAGAAGCCAACATACCTATGGATCCTAAAGCTCACTTATTTAAGGATATAGTGAAGATAAATGACAAGAAGGTCTATCAGCAGCTGGTTGGGAAGTTATTTTATCTAACCATCACCAGGCCAGACATCAGCCATGCAGTAGGTAAGCTAAGTCAATTCTTAGACAAGCCCACTAATATTCACTAGCAGATGGTTATGCAAGTGTTGAGGTACATTAAGGGATGTCCAAACAGAGGCATTTTATTCCAGAAGAAGGGTCGTATGTCTGTATTGGTTTACTCTGATGTAGATTATGCAGGAGACGTAGCAGATAGGCAATCTACTACTAGTTTTTGCACATTTGTGATTGGAAATTTGGTGACCTGGAGGAGCAAGAAATAGAGTGTTGTTTCGCGCTCTAGTGCTGAGTTCGAGAACAAGGCTATGGCTCATACTGCAGCTGAGATGATATGGATCAAATCTCTGCTAAGAGATCTTCATGTTGAAATCCAGGAGCCTATGGAGATGCATTGTGATAACCGGGCTGCAACATATATTACTAATAATCCCATGTTTCATGAGAAGACGAAACATATGGAAGTTGACTATCATTATACCAGGAGCCTGATTCAGCAGGATTTACTTCGTACTACGTGTCTTGCCTCTACTAACCAGACTGCTAATGTTTTTACCAAGCCGCTACCTCACCTCCAGTTTGAAAAGTATAGAAATAAGTTGAGCATGATCGATATATATGCTCCAGCTTGAGGGGGAGTGTTGAGTTACGTGTTATTGTGATAGGCTATTTGTTACTTGTTTTTTCTTGTTGGACCTACGGTGTTATTTTTCCCTTGTCTCTCTCTATATAAAGAAACATAGGGACTGCTTAATAATAATAAGACTTCTTTTCACTTCAACTAACCAAAAATGGTGAAAGTACATAGATGCCCCTAAAGAGCAAACCCTACAAAAATACAATAGAGAAATAGAATAAAAACATATGCTAACAGTAATAGTGTACCAGACAGCTACTAGGGTGATGCAACACTATCGACATGTTAACTAATTAACAGGATGCCCTCTATAGTTCTTGATGAGCAAGTTCCCTAGTCTATCCTTTCCCCTGATAGCGAGCTTTTTAGGGTAGCACCCAAGATCTTTGGTTGTATTGCATTTGTACACCTTCATGGTTTCAACAGGGATAAGCTAGCTTCATGTGCAATCAAGTGCGTCTTTCTTGGATATTAAAAGACACAAAAGGGATATGGGTGTTATGACCTAGTTGGGAAGCAACATTATGTTAGTGTTGATGTTACATTTCACGAGTTTGTCCCAGAACTTTTCTACAGCTAGGAGGCATCTTTCCTTCGGAGCTATGAGGTTACAGAGGCACCTTTGCCTATACCTCCTACTCCATTGGAGGCCATTCCAATCACAGAGCTCATGCCTCCTAGTGAGCTAGAGAGGTTTTGAAACCCCCTAATCATGTACAAGCTTTTGGTTACTTATAGGCAGCACCTCTCTTCCTCTACATTGTCCCCCCTCCAAGTCCCAGTTTAGGATGTACATGAGGTATCTCCCAACACTTCAAAGCAATTAGAAGATACATAGCCTTTGGATACGGCATCCAATCTGGATATAATGCTAGATGATATTAACCTTCCAATTGTCATTCGAAAGGCACCACGTAGCTATAGTCCACCTAGACACATCTCTGGTGCTCTCTTTATAGATTTTCTAGGGAGTACATTTACCAAGTTTTGCAATACCTTGTCCACTACACAGATCCCTCCATCTTACCAACAACCCATGCTAATAGTTGTACATTGTAAATGGGCGTTTACCGTCAAGTACAACCCAGACAGGTATATTGCTAAGCACAAGGCTTGTCTTGTGAAAAAGGGGTTCACACAGACTTGTGACGTGGACTTCTTTGACATTGTCTCCCATGTTACACATTTTCCCACTATTCAGATTTTGATATCAGTTACAGTACAAAGGGACTAGCCTCTACATCAATTTGATGTCAAGCATGCTTTCTTGAATGGTGACTTGCAGGAAGAGGCTTATATACAAGATTCAAGGGGAGTGTCCCAGAGTTTGTAGAGTGTGGAAGGTAATTTATGGCCTAAAGCAAAGCTCCAAGACATGGTTTCAAATGTTGTTTAAGGTGGTAAAGGCCATTGGCTTCAAGAGGTCCTTGTTAGATCACTTCCTATCTATCATGAAGACAAGGGGAGTGGTTGCGCTTTTAGTTTATGTTGATAACTTGATTATTATCGAGGATGACAATGTCAATATCGCAAAGATCAAGAAGTGCCTAGCAAGAAGTTTTGTTATGAAGGATCTTGACCACTGAGGTATTTTCTTAGGATAAGGATAGCTCGCAGCAGGAAGGGTATAATACTCTCTCAAAGGAAGTACGCTCTTGGTTTGTTATAAGAGACTAGTATGATGGGAGTAAAGCTAGCCAATATTCCCATGGATCCCAAGACTCATTTGTATGATAGGGTACAAACATTTCTATAACCCCTTAGCTAATCTTTTACTTATTTTGATTAGAAGCTTGTCATGTTGAAGACTTCTCTACTTATCAATTGCATATTCTAGCTTTAATTTCCTATTATCTCTTTTCATACCTGCATTACTATATTTGTACGTATATCTTTCCTGCCCTAATTTGTGATATTGATTAAAGTATCCCTCATTATTTTTGATGACATTCAAAAAGGAGGACAACAGGTTAGGATGTATTAAACAAAAAAATCGATGCAAAGTCTCGTATTTCTTGCACTCATTCTTGTTGAAAATGTTTTATGCACAAAAAATCCCTACTCACCTCAAACATCAATTACCTTAGTAAGGGGGAGATTAACATCTTAGGACTATTTTGAAAATTATCAGAAAAAGAAAGATTGTCAGTGCAACCTCTCATTATATATATTTTGATGATTTTCCAAAATACCTTAATAAAAGATAAAGATATTAAATCCAATTATTATGTGTGCTATGTTAGTTTGATCAGCCTTCCAGAAACATAAATCAACTTCAAAGACACATTAAGGAGGCAAGAAGCTCTCACTACAAGTCGCCTAGGTCCTAGGTCACTTTGTGTAAATTCAAAAAGAGTTGTAATTTTATTTTTGTTAAGTCTACATCTGTTGTAAAAAGAGCCCCCATAAGTCCCCTAAACGACCTAAGTAGTTCACACATAACCTCTTTAACATTTAGGCAAATCCAATAGACCTCATCCTAAACTTAGATCCAAAATAAACCTCCTAATTAGACATCCAGACCTACTTGTCGTCTAATGTCTCATTTTAAGACATTAAGTAATTAGATGTCTTACTTCAAAATAATTTCTCCTCAAACCTTGATATTTGCACATCAGTTGTCCAATCCTTTATTCAAACATCTACACCTACCTACCTTTAGATGTCTGAAGAGAATCAAACATCAAATGGTGGAACGTTAAGTTTAAACTAACCCTAAATCTAGACTTATCAGACCTAATCCCACTTCTTGACTTTTGATAAATTTATTTCACATTAGAAAATATTGCCCTCAGACGTCTAGGGTACTCTCCAAATGTCCATACCTATCTCTGGACATCCAAACACCTCCTCAGACGTCCAATAAGGAGACGTTAAGCCTAATCTACCATAAATTGTGATTTCTCAGAGATAATCATCCTTTCCAACTGTTGGAGTCTGTGTAGTTGGTTAGTCCTACAGCATCTATTGTGGGATTATGGAGTGTGTGGTGGCCTCTAAATAAACATGTACCCCTCTGCTTATTCTTTGAGAAGAGTTTACAAAAACTCACCCTATCGGAGCCTTCTCGAGTGGTTTTCTCCCCACTCCTCATAAGTGGGGTTTTCACTAAACCCAAGTGTTATTCTTGTTTACTCCTTGATATTTTGTTAATTTGCTTCCGCTTTTCATATTTTTCAACTTAATATCAGAACAAGTAAGTTGGTTCTTGGGTTATCATTTTCATTCTTAAGATTATCACATTTATCTTGTTCTTGGAAGTTCTATTTTGCTCCATGATTGTCTGAAGAGGAGCATATGAGAGTCGAATAAGTGTCGTCGGCTTGTTGGGTTCTATGAACCGTAACACACAAGGAGACGCAAAGTTGATGCTTCATTGCACCAAATTGAGGAGCACAAGAGGGCAAAGCAAAGCTTGGAAGGCATTCAAAGAGGTCGAACATGGCCCTACGATAAGATGGAGAGCTTCTCCATCTTCCCTGATCACTAGAGGTGACGTGTGAGGCCGCAACAACATAGCAAGAGGTGGCGCGAAGGGGCAACTAAGGGCACCTATGGCACTTCTGCTCCTGTCACGAGGCGGTGAGGTGGTGAGGCATGCACGGGGGCGCAAGTCAAAGCAGTGGCAGCACTCACTCAGAGGAGCGCGAGATCTATGAAAGCGACGCAAATGACCTTCTCGAGGAAAGGCAACAACAGCATAGATTGTTTGATTCTTCGAACCCTAATAAGAGATAGAGGCGGTGTGGATCTCGCATCAAGAGGACATAAGGAGCAGATGAGCCCAATGGAGGCACTACAACATTGATCTCGTGAGAGGCGACGTGGATTGATCCAAGATTGTATGAAATTGCGTCGAGCATCATGGTATCGATTACGCGTGATCTTGCACAAGATTAGCGAAAGCAAGATTAGCAACCAGCACGGTGAGAGGCTGCGAGATCTTCATACGGGCGATAATGGAGTAGCAAAAGAAGTCGAGGAAAATGGAGAAATTCCCTCTTCTTAATATTGCAAGGAAGGGGGCAAGGAAAAAGAAAAGAGAGCAGCACCAAAAAAATCGGAAAAAAAGGAGAAAACGAAAAGGGATAGGAAAGATAAAAAAACAAAAAAAAGAAAGGAAAATGTGATGAAGAGAAGAGGTGAAGCTTTTCTATATTTTGTTTGTTATTTCTTCTCTACAATGGTTTCTTCTCCCATAGAGTACGAGAAAAAGGGGGAGTGTGGACCCTATTAGGTCATCCCCATTTAGGAGTCCCTTTATTCAAGGATACCACATGAAAAATCACAGCTCTGGGAGGTCCAAAGTTTCAAGGTCTCTAGAGGATAAAGATCCAATTTTGAGGCCCTCAGAGGAAGAACCCATGTCAGGTTTCTATATGAGATATCCAGTTTTGTAGACTCCAAAGGGGAGATCCAACTTCAAGGTCTTCAGAGAAAGGCCATATGACAAGGATGCGAAATGGGGAGCCACCAACACCAATTGACATCTCCGAAGGAGAGGCCCTTGTTAGAGTTAGCTACAACAGTTCATCCAATAGCTCCAGCCCTGTCATCATTAGCTCACCCACCTACAAGGAAGAACTAGATTGAGAGTTATATTCTATTGTATAGAGTGGGATTTCTGTGTTGTACAAGCTGAGCATTGCATGCTCCAACTTGAGTGGGAGTGTTGGAGTATGTGTAGTTGGCTTAGTCCCACATCGTCATTGTAGGATTATAGAGTGTGTGGTAGCTTATAAATAGGCATGTACCCCTCTATTTATTCTTTGAGAAGAGTAATACAAAAATCACCCTATCGAGGCCTTCTCCCATGGTTTTCTCCTCGCTCCTCGTAAATGGGGTTTCCAAGTAAACCCAAGTGTTATTCTTGTTTATGCTTTTGATATTTTGTTTATTTTCTTCTGCTTATCATATTTTTCAACTCCTACTTTTCGGAAATCACTTCTCGAGACAATTGTGGTCATCAGACATCCAACAGTCATCCCAGACGTCCTATAGACAACTGATGTTTAGGTACAAGTACCCAGCAAAAGATCCAACACATCAAGAAGGGTTTCAGGAACTTTTCCTCTCATTTTTATACGTCTAACCTTAAACAAGACATATGATACACTTCCTTCCAGACATCAGACCTTTAAGTACAAGTACCCTGCACAAGGTCCAAGCTAAGTCAGAAACCACACCTTCCAAAATTAGACATCCAAATTCTTAGTCAAGCATCTTATCTATGTATATTAGACATCTGATTATGCTATCAGAATTAATGATTGCCCTGTACTCAATAGGATTTCAATCAAATCTTCTTAGATTTGATTCCAACGACTAGGAAACATCTCACAAGCCTTCTTGAAATTCCTTTGTGCTCTATAAATATAAATGAGCACCCCTTGGCCAAACACATACCATTGAAGATCAAAAACACATTCTCTACACAAAATTACTCCAAGTAAATATTACCCAAAGCTCCGCCCTACTCTACTCTCTTTAGGTGCTCCTCCCTGCCAAGGTTTTAAAAAACATGAGGCGGTCTGAGGCAGTTTGCCTTCATCGAGATGAGGCGTAAGGCTCGAGGCGGTCGAGGCATAAGCCTCAGGATTTACATAAAAAACATAGAAAATTCATATGATATATACTTGTTAAGCATATATACATACATATACATACCTCTATATATACTATACATACATATATAATAGTATATATTATATACATACTTCTATGAATACATACATATATAAGAGTATATATTATATACATCTATATGTACTATTATATATAACAGAATCTATTATATACATATTTCTATATATAGATACATATATAACACTATATATTATATACATACTTCTATATATACTATTATATATATCAGTACATTTAGTACATAAATAATGCTTATTCGAGCTCAAGACTTTGCCAAAGCTCGAGCTCAAGATTGTACATTACTTTTGAAGTTGAGACTCAAGATCGACTTCGCCGAAGCTCGAACTGCTCCGCCAAAGGTCAACCTAGGGTTTCAGGTAAAGCTTGGTGGCGACCGAGCTGCTCCATCATGGAGCTCGCGTTGCTGCTGGCGATGGTGCTGGAGCTCGCGTTGCTACTAGCGATGGCGTTGGAGCTCATGCTGCTGATGGAGCTTGCCTTATGCTGGCGATGGCGCAAGAGCCTACGCTGGAGCTCGCGCTACTGATGGCGATGGTGCTGGAGCTCCCAACCGAGGCAGCGCCTCATCGCCTTGGCAGTGCCTCGAAGAGTTGAGGCGTACGCCTCACAGAACAAACCTGAGGCTATAGCCTCGAGGCAAAATTAGGCCGCCTCGTATCGAGGCGTACACCTCACGCGCTTCGAGGCATAATTTTTAAAACAATGCTCCTTATTGCTCTAATCCTTTGCTCAACATTCAGGGAGTTTTACTTTACCTATAGTAGCTTGCTTAAATTCTATCTTTTTAGGAACTCAATAGGCTCTGCTTATTTTTCATTTTGTTAGTAGGTAATTGTATTAGGGTGTCCAACCTATCGGATCCCTTTCTCGTACTAGTGGAAGGGTAAAACCTCCATTAGGGATCAAAAGTGGGATTGTACTTGAGTGACACTACCCTCGTTAAAAGTAGTGTGGATAGTGTTTAGTTGATCACTTGGCGATCAATAAATCCTAAGTTGGGCTAACTTAGGTGGTGGTTTCTACCCAGTTGGGGTTTCCACCTAAAAATCCTTATGTCCATTGTGTGATTGTTCTTACAAAATTTTTATTGACTTTATATTTACTGCAATTACACTATTTACCCCCTATTGTACTTTCGGATCCCACATGTGGCAAGTTATTTTTAGTAAAGATTTGATTAGCTCTTAGAGCCCAAATCAAGAGTGGAGACAATTTAGAATTAGTTGGCGATTTGATTGAGTTTGTTTTAGGAAAGAGGATTAGAATTACTAGAATACAAATCCTATGTCTGTTGGGATTCTAATTAAGATTGGATCTCTTTAAATAGAGACCAAATCCACTTGTTTTTCCTCGAGGTGATTGAATAAAGTTCTCTATCTCTACAACTTCTCTCTTCCCTACGCCAACTCCTCTCCATGCCACCATCAACTCCATGCCAACTACCTTCCCTCTACCACGCATGGATCTCCTCTCCTCTCAAGCATGCACCTATTGCACATAGGATATTCCAAGGGTCCAAAATTCTTCACATGGTACTAGAGCAAGCACTCCTACGACCCTAAGATTGAGAGGTACCACGCGTGGACTTCTTGTTGGTGTGAAACACGTAAAGCAAGAAGTCAAGCATAAAGCTAGCTTCTCAAGTTGAAGAGGACGTGAACCTCTCATATACATGGGAACAATCGAGGTGGCTCGACTCCAGGATCTTGACGGAAAGGCACTTAGAACCTCTCTAATTGACCCGAGAACGATCGAGGTGCATCAACTCCAAGCAAAAGAACTTAATCCATGGTAAATACTGAAACTCCAATCACCGCAGAGGCCAAAGTCCATGTTCAAGGCACTACCATCAAGTTGATGGGGGCCTCAAACTAGAGGATTTTCGCTAGAAGTCAAGATAAATTTCATGTGCTCATAGAAAAAACACCAAAAGCGTGTAAAGGAGCTAAGGCTAAGAAGAAAGAAAGTTATCTCCTGATGAACACTGATCAAGGAACTATTCTCCATCGATGGAGCCTTGTCACCCGATTTTTGTTCTTCTTCATGAGAAGAGGTTTTTCCTGAGGGAAACAAGGTTCCCATTAACATGTGTTCAAGGATCGACTACGGCTACTTCCTTGACCACTGCTTCACAAGTTTTGTCTCTAACAAATCTCTCCTCCTCTCTAGAAGTCCAACTTGGAGGGGAGTATAAGAATTCAAAATAAATGACACATGCCAGTGCCTCGTATCAGTTAGTGATGTGCCCACTAGGCATAAATGTGTATGCGTGCGCATGTGTTTGGCTTGTAAGCCAAGTTTGGTTAATGCCACGTGTAACAAGTTATTTTTAGTAGAGATTTAATTAGTTGTTAGAGTTCAAATGAGGAGTGGAGTCAATTTAGGATTAGTTAGTGATTTGATTGCGTTTGTTTTAAGAAAGAGGATTGGGATTACTGGAATCCAAATCCAAAGCTTGTTGGAATTGTAATTAGGATTGGATCTCTTTAAATAAAGACCAAATCCTCTTGTTTTTCCTTGAGTTGATTGCATAAAGTTCTCTATCCTTACAACTTCTCTCTTCTCCACGCTAACTCCTCTCCATGCCACCATCAACTCCACGCCAACCACCTTCCCTCTTCCACACGTGGATATCCTCTCCTCTAAAGCATACACCTATTGCACAAAGGATAATCCAAGGGCCCAAAATTTTTCACAATATATTATATGTTGCACTTGAATTTCGGTATATAACATTCCCTTATTGCATGACCTTCTAACTTTCTACATTAGTAGGCATTTAAACCTTGTTCTTGAATGTGGTAGACTACATGTTGCATGTGAATATTTGAAATATAGCATTCTTATTCTTACATAAACACATTTAAACTTACGATTTTCTTGAAATTCTAGTCATTTTGACTACTTTTGCAATTTTTTATGGCATGCATCAATATGCCTCCGACATGCTCTCGACGTGTCTTCGAAATGAATTATTTTCGAAGCATCGAAATTGTCAAAATCTGACATTTAAGTATAGGCATTTCCACGACGTACCTCCGAAATGCACACTTACAAATTTATCGAAACAACGTTAAAATCGACATTTAAAACCTTACTCATGAGTAAAGGATGGGTTGCATTCTTCCATGTCAAGGATTAGCCAACAACATTAACATTCTCTATGCAATTGTGACCCATTATACACCCTTTAAATTAAGATGTTCCTATAAAGAGAATATAATAGAGTTCCCGTCTAAAACCTCAATTTTTTATCTCCGTAAAGATTGGTAGATTACAACACATGGAAATTAGATATTACTAAAAATGTAGCTATCGAAGCCCTCTGTATAAAAAAATTAACAGACATGCATTGAGTAAAAAAAAAAAAAGGTCCCAACGAAAATATCGCTTGATTTTCGTGTAGCAATAAATCGAGGTGAATTTATAAGAAAGGGTCCCATATCTAAAAGTTAAAAGATGAATACATGGGTACAGGAATCTAAACCTGAAGGAGGGATACAAGCTCTGAAATCTGGAATATGTAAGATGCATACATCAACTCCACAGCCAACGCTATGGCTGGCCGGCAAGCATCATGCGCGCAGTCCTTGTCGACACAAGTAGCGACGGCTGGATCAGGCGCCTTCGGTTTCCCCGTATAGATGTACCAGAGGAAATCCTTGAAGGCCTCAAGCCCAATATGTCCAAATGGAACAAGATCACCCATCAAGTACCTCGGCTTCTCCTCGACCACGCCTTCCGTGCTGCCATTCTTCCTCCTCGTAAAGAGCTCATAGAAGAAGGGGCTCCTGACCGCCAATATGCACCGGTGAACTCCCACAGTCGACCCCTCCACCTCAATCTCCGCATCCGTGCAGTCGAAGCTGTCATCCGAAAGCAGCAACCTCTCCAAGTTGCAACTCAGCCTCTTCAGGCTAATGAAATCGAGATTGCCAAGAGGCTCGGCAGCACTGCCATTCCCCACACTGCCACAGCTGAGATTGGGAGATGTGTACTTGTTGCTGGAGGAGCCATTAGAGACATATGAGGGTGATGTGTAGCTCAAAGAAGAGGAGAATTCTTGCAGGTTGTTGGCCATCCTCTAGGTAACAAACTGGGAGAAACCCTAAAAGGATATGTATGTATGTATATGTTCACTGCAAGTTCATCATCACGATTGACGTTTTTGATCAGGAAAAGCCACAAAAATAGAGCTATACATGTGCATGGAGGAGGCTTCAAAACCTTCCCCTCTAAAGGCCCCAAAATAAATCAGGAGAAACGAGCTAACTTGTGAAGGAATTGGAGGTCCAGGTGGGAGCAATTGGACGGCCAAAGACTTTTGGGCGAGAAAAGATTTTGGGAACAATTGCAAGCGACGGAAGATAAATGCATCCAAGGGAAATGAAATCGAATCTCCCTCTCCGAGGTGGGAGCCGGAAGAGGACAAGAGTTGGCGTCACGAGGGACGTTGAACGGGAAGCGTGGACCGACGCGGATAACGATAAAGAATTGCATCTACGGACACAGGAGAGCATGGGGAGGAAGAAGAGTTTCAACTTTGGTCTCCGGCGCAAAGTTGAATTTTAGAAATTTGATTTTATCTTAAATAACGATTTTTTTTTCCATAATAACCAATGATTTACGTTTATTATAAATTAATTTTTAATCCATATATTATTGTCAGAGTTCCTATCCTCCACATGGAAAAAGATGAGGATACGACTTGTCAGATACTCAAGTAAAGTAAAGAAAAACAAAATACAAGTTCCCCTATGTAGCCCAAATGTACAAAGGATTTCTAGTTTCTATTGGTTTAAGATTATTTCACTTTAAGGTGTGTAGTTCAAAGTCTAAACAACAAGAAGGATGAGTCCTCAAATGGATGATGAAGTGCACGCTTGCAGAGCTTGAAGAGCACACTTGAGTCTTTGTGTTTGTAAGAGTGACTTTGAGCTCTAATAGTTGTGTAAAAGTTCACGAGAGCTAAAAGGTATTTATAAAACTCATAGGATGGCTTAAGAAGGCCTTGAAGTGTTTTATTAGCCGTTGGAAGAGATTTGGCTAAGAGTGTCTTGAGTTTAAAAAAGATTGCCAAAAGCTTTGCAGTAGTCAACACAACATCTGATGTCTGAAAAGTTGTCAGACATCTAATGAAGGTTAAATCAGACATCTAAGGTGATTCATGTGTCATTTAATTTGAGCCACAGATAAAGGCTAAAAAAAATAGAATACCAACAGTCTAATTTGCTAATTACATGAAGAATTTGGAAATATAAGTCACCTGATAATATGGTCGATCATCTGATTTGAAAGGACAAAAGTTATTATTTTTATTGGATTTGAGTTGAGTGGGATTTTTGGTCTATAGGCTCTACAAGGTCGTCCAATTAAAAAGTTAAACATTTAATTAGATGTTTGATGATGTTTGATAAAATAATCAAATTAAAAATCCGATGTTTTGACATAAAACCTAAGATTTAAGGTTCCAAAGCATAATGGTTAGCTTTAACGTTTAAGTATAGGAAGTCTGATGGGAGTGTTATATGTATGATGGGGTGTTTGGACATTTGAAAGAGTTGTTAGTTGTCTGATTTGGTAATCTTTTAATTTCTAACCGTTCAATACGAATTCCTATGCTAATCTATCTTGAGATTCTAGAATCTAAGTCCATTTAAAGGATCCATGGGCTCTTTCACAAGTACTTCTAAGGAAATAAAAATAAATAACAATAAAAAAGTTATAGCAAAGATTACAAAGAGATAAAGATCTTCATCCTTCTTCTTGCCAAAGCCTTAACCTAAAGCTCTTGCTGAAAAATAACCTTGGTTCCTGTAAATTTAAACTTGGCACATATATGGAACAAAGATATATTCGCATTTTAGAAAGCTGGTATTGATATCTCCCCATATTTTATGATTTACAAAACTTTAACAACTAGAATGCTTCCCCTTAATCCAATCTCCCATTTTCATGAGAAACCAATAGTTTTGCAAAAGTAAAGGGTTTTAGTCAAATCAAATTTTGTCATAAAATCACATTACAAGTTGATTCACATCCCTTTTGTAATTCATCAAAAAAAAAAAAAATCATTGAAGAGATGAATGAGAATCAAATTAAGAAGTTGATAGGATTGCATACCATAAGAGTTCTAAATACATCAATAAGACTATCACGAGGCTCTAACTACTAGCACGCCAATAAGAACCAGAAAGAGCAACTAGAACAAGGTAGTACCCCAGCAACTACCAAGTTTCCAACAATAAAAAAGTATGCAACTATAATCCCTTAATACAAATCAAAACAAAAAAAAAGGAAAGAGAAAAACATCAAGACAACAATAGCAAGATAGTTGTAGCAGCAACTTCAAGATGTCTCCTAATGCCTTCCCCTCCTTTGCTCTTGTTCCTACTCAAGGGAGAAAACTCGGCGATCATGGTAGCTGACGTCATCACAAATGTGAAGGTTGATGTTGATCTCCTTCGAACGATTGAGTAGAAACACTATTCCTTCTACCAACGAAGGTCTAGGCATTTTCCATCCCTTTGCCAATTAGTAAAAAATAGGAGCGGTGTTGAAGCAAGGCTAGAGGAGGATCTTGAGCAGGTTGGTTGGGCATTGCTTCATCCTGAGCTTGATCTTGATCTTCTTGACGAAGCACATTCATTTTGGAGAGGGTAGCACAACAATAGGGCTCACAAGTCATGATGATGGTTTGGTTCCCTAAATTCACTTTGATGTGTTTGAAAATGCGACTAATAAGAACTCCAAAGGAAAGAGCAATACCATGATCTTCATTCATCACAGAAATGTTGAGATAACAATAATCCCAACATAGTGAGATAGTCAAAAGCTATAGATTAGTTCAATAGATCTTATCCAAAGATATGAGCAAGAACACGAGAAAGAGGCTTCAATTTGTTGCTTTGAATAGTAGTTAGGCCATATCTATAGTGTTCAACGAGAAAGATTTCTTTATGGACTTCCTCTGTAGTGAAGCATTCATGAAGTTCTTTAAGGTAATCACCATCATTAGGGAGTCCAGGAATGGATGAGAGAAGTTCATTTGTGACTTTGATTTTTACTCCAAGGACGGTGATTTAGAGTTCAATAGTGTCATCACCACTCGTTTCGAGAATGTTCGCATAGACTAGGCAAACCAAATCTAAGTATATCCCAACACAACCAACTATGACTTGAAAAGATCGGTCAAAGAATTTGACCTAGTAAAGGTGTAACGAATGTGTGCCCCAGACGTCTTTTAAGACGTCTAGGAGGTGGCTCAGACGTCGGACAAGACGTCTGGGATCACAACCAGACGTCTGATAAGACGTCTGGGATCGTTTCCAGACGTCTGACAATCCGTTATTTTCGACACACGCGAGTCGCCTGCGCGCCTGAGCGCGCAGACCGCATATTCCCTCTTTTCTCTGCGGCTGCAGGCGGCCTGCCGCCTTCTCTCTCTCCTCTCCGCACGGCGTTAAAAGGGGCGCGCCTCCCCTCCCGTCTCCACCGTCTCCTCCTTCTTCTCCTTCCTGTGCGCGAGAGCGAGTGGACGCGAGGGCGGCAGCGGCGGCCGCAGTGAGCGCGGAGGTGCGGCGTGCGAGGGCGGAGCTCTGCCGTGAGGGCGAGCTCGCCGGAGAGGCTTGGCCGGCTGGCGGAGGGCGCAGGGGGCGCGGAGCGACGCGGAGAGGGACCTGCTGCGGGCTGAGCAGCAGACGCGCGAGGTGCGACGCGGGCGGCGTCGCGAGCGGAGGCCGAGCAGGGTCCTGATTCTGGAAAAATTTCCAGAATCAGACGTCTGGATTGATAGCCAGACGGCAAGGTCGACGTCTGTAAGATCATACAGACGTCTGAAAGGTGAGTTTCCGCCTTCTTCTTCCTTCTTGTCGACTGACCGTACTGAGGGAGGGGGTTGGCTGTGCGCAGGTTCGCTGATGCGCCATCCTTTGCGAATCAGACGTCTGGAAGTTGTACCAGACGGCGGGAGTGACCTCCAGACGTCCTGAGGGACCATCGGACGTCTGGGATCTAGGGCAGACGTCCCCGCAGACTTCTGGACGTCTGGGAAACCACGCTGAACAGGTAATTCTCTGATCCACTTTTTAAGACGTCTGGAAGGAGTTCCAGACGTCTGATTTTGCACAGTATCGTCTTTTTCGACCCGTTTAGGGCCCGTTCGGGCTCCGTTTTCCGCGATTCGAGTTGCGTTCCTTTCAGAAGTAATTCCTCTACCCGTCTACAGTAGCTATACACTATTTTGAGACACTCCTTGTGTTTGATCCTTGTGATAGGACCTCGTTCGGTTGCAGTCTTGAGAGTCGCGGAGGCACGCGGGATTCCCGATCACGCCCCCATTACTCCCGTTGTACCTGGTAGAGTGGCTTTAAGTATTAATAAAATTTGTTAAAGTATGGATCCATAACTAGAACCTAGGACATTGCATGAATCCTAGGAATGAGAAATATATGGAATGATAGTTCCTAGGTGTTGCATGAATCCTAGGGCTGGAAAACTAGTTGTATGCTAGATCCTAGGATGTGGCATGAATCTTAGGATGGAAAAACTAGTGGAATGTATAATACTGCAGTCTTGAAAAAATGGAAAGGAATATAAAGCTGCCTGTAATTTGAATTAACAGCTGCCTGTTATGAATAAAGAAACATGTTTGAGATCATGGATTTTGAGAACGTGAATCTGGAAAGTGAAACATATGATGTTCTGAGATGTTCTGGAACCCTACGGGGAAGTAGGAGTAGAACTCCTGGAAAGCAAAAGGAATAGAATTGGGGAAGTGAGCTGGCCCTTGAGTACGGAGTACCAAGGAGAGCGACTGTCCCCCTGTTTAGTGCAGAGCTGAGCTAGCCACCCCAGGGACCCGGGGGTTAGGACTGGCCACTCTGTACCGACTTGTTGGCCCTCGTGTACGTAGTACCGAGGAGAGCTAGTAGTGTTAGGAGAGTACTAGCTACCCCACGGGCCCCGGGGTTCTGCTAGCCTCCTTCACCGACTTGTTAGGCCCACTAGGGCAAACCAGGGTAGTCAGGCGAGGGTGCGCGGACTGTGGAGGGGCAAGGCCCCGATTTGGTTACTGTGGAGGGGTTGGACCCCTGTTACTGAGAGGGCTCTGCCCTGGTTCCGTGCTGTGCTTTGGGCGCACCCGTTAACGGAAACGACTGACCGCGTGCCAGTGCGGGCTAGCTACCTGTGCGTGTATCGCGCGTGCCGTAGTCACCGTTACGTCTGTCAGTGACCTTGGGGTGGTTGACTGAGGGTAGGATCACCACGGGGGACTCTCCCGGCCAGGAGAGCACCACGTGCTACTTCTACTTTTGGAAAAGACTGCAATCAAGATCATTCCCACGAGGACATTCGAGATCAAGTAAAGGACCTGAGAAATAAATGAAATAGTGAGAAAAATTGAAAGATGTGAATAAAGGAAGTAATAGAACATAACAGCTACTGTACACTCTACTGTTGCCTTTAGTTAGTTTGCCACTCTACTCAGCGTTTTGCTGACGTGTTACACTCGTTACCTTTTTCAGGACCAGGTGTTGAGCAGCCAGGGTCGGCGGCTGCAGAGGACGCTGGGCCAAGTAGGGTCAGTAGAGTTACCACAGCCTTTTGTACCCCTTTTGTTTCTGTTCTAGTGAGTAGTTTTTGTTTCCGCTGTACCTTCTTTACCTGCAGTTCTTGTTATATGATAAATGCTGTTTTACTGTTGTGGTGGTACCTACTGTAGTAGTTTCTTTCCTTACTGCTGTACTTTCTTACTGTTAGTTATATTCATGCTGAATGTGGTTTATTTTACTGTCTTTTGGTTACTTTCTCGTTGGACGACTAGGTCTTGGGATTAGTCGAGTCGGTCCGGTTCTCATGTCTCGTAGGGACTCGGGAACCGGGTCGTTACAAGATGGTATCAGAGCAAGGTCGTCCCGAGAAGTGAATCAACTGACTGGAAAATAACCAATTCACATGTTATAACTAGAGTAGCCACCACAACATACCTCTTGACATGAGCTCTTAGAAGTTTCATTAGGTACCGTCTGTTTTGACGCTTTTCATTTTGTTTCGCGTCTCCATTGTAGGAGATGCCGCGTCGTGGAGCTAGGAGGGTGGGCCGCAGGCGCGGCCGAGGTCAGGGCCCGGGGGACAGATGTGTCGGGCTTGGAATACATACTACCCCTCCTCTTCTCCTGAGTATACCGTCTCGGGACCTCGTCCAACTGATTCGAGAGGTGGTTCGAGAAGAATTTCAGCTTCCACCCACGTCGCCACCCCCTCCCCCTTCCGAGCGTACGACAGGGGAGTTAGTGGTGGAACAAGATTTCCGCCGCCACACCAGGCGTGTTAGGAGAACTCAACGGAGACACGTGGCGTCCGCAGGAGAGCCATCACATTGTGCAGGGCCATCAGTGGCCTTTGGGGGCCCTCGACAGGGGCCAGTCGCCAGCACCGGACCCCCGCCTAGCCGACAGCAGGGACTCACTAAGGGCGGGAGTCGGGTTCCCCTCTGCTACCAGTGTGGCCAGCCGGGCCACGTCAGGAGGGACTGCCCGTCTAGGGCAGGAGGTCAGCAGATACTTCCCGCGCAGAGCACTGGAGGGCGCGCAGGAGGCCGCGGTTCCCAGGCGCGAGGAGGAGGACAGCAGTCGCGAGGAGGGTACCGGCCAGCACCTACCCGTCCGACGCAGAGTGTGGCTGCTTCGTCCGCACCTGGGGCTGAGGGGCGTATCAACGCCCTAACACACAGGGACGCCAGAGCATCAGGATCCGTGGTAGCAGGTATGGTTTCAGTTTCTGGCAGACTCGTTTACACGCTTTTCGATTCCGGCGCTACGCACTCGTTTGTCGCAGCCAGTTTCGCAGTTAGTTTGGACTAGGATTATACACTGTTAGAGAATCCGTTCGTAATCAGAGGTCCGAGTGGTTAGCTGTTTGTAGCTGAGGAGGTGTACACGGGTTGCGAGGTCAGCATCGGGGGACATAGCCTGCCAGCTGACCTGATTATGATACAGATGGAGGACTTTGGAGTGATTCTGGGGATGGATTGGTTGTCCGCTTACCACGCCTTGGTAGACTGTTTTGAGAGGAAGATTGTCTTCTCCATTCCGGAGTTGCCTTCTTTCGAGTTTCACGGGCAGCCAGTGGACGGAGGTTTCAGGTGCATTTCGGCACTTCGGGCGGCGAGACTTTTGAGCCAGGGGTGTGAGGGCTTCCTAGCTTGTGTGGTGGCAGAGCACAACCCCGTGGCAGACTACCAGAGCATCCCGGTGGTCAGAGAGTACCCCGACGTGTTTCCAGACGAGTTACCAGGACTACCGCCCGAGCGTGAGATCGAGTTTGAGATCTCACTAGTACCAGGGACCAGCCCCATCTCCACCGCGCCATACAGAATGGCACCGCTTGAGCTGCGAGAGCTCAAGTCCCAGTTGCAGGACCTTTTGGAGAAAGGTTTCGTGAGGCCCAGTGCGTCTCCCTGGGGAGCCCCAGTACTGTTTGTGAAGAAGAAGGATGGGACCCTACGCCTTTGTGTGGACTACCGACAGCTGAATAGGGTCACCATCAAGAACAGATATCCGCTGCCGAGGATTGACGATTTGTTTGACCAGTTGCGGGGTGCCACGGTGTTTTCCAAGATCGACTTGAGGTCTGGATACCACCAGTTGAGGATCAGGGAGACCGACGTCTCCAAGACAGCTTTCCGCACCCGGTACGGACACTACGAGTTTTTGGTCATGCCGTTTGGGCTGACCAATGCCCCCGCTGTTTTCATGGACCTGATGAACCGGGTGTTTAGACCGTACTTGGACCAGTTTGTGGTGGTTTTCATAGATGATGTACTCATCTATTCTAGAGATCGGACGCAGCACGGACATCACTTGCGGATGGTTCTGGACACTCTGAGACGACGCAGGCTGTACGCCAAATACAGCAAGTGCGAGTTCTGGTTGAGGGAGGTGACCTTTTTGGGTCATGAGATCTCTGGAGACGGCCTGGCGGTGGACCCCGCCAAGGTCGAGGCAGTGCTCAGGTGGGAGAGACCGCGTTCAGTCACTGAGATTCGCAGTTTCCTGGGACTGGCAGGTTACTACAGACGGTTCATCAGAGGATTTTCACAGATTGCACGTCCTATGACACAGTTGACCCGGAAGGATGTGCCTTTCGCTTGGACAGACGCCTGTGAGGCGTGTTTTCTGGAGCTGAAGGAGAGGTTGACCTCGGCTCCCGTGCTCACCATCCCTGACAGTAGTGGCGGGTTCGTTGTGTACATGGACGCTTCCTTGCAGGGGTTAGGAGGTGTGCTCATGCAGAGGGGTCACGTGGTCGCTTACGCTTCGCGGCAACTGAAGCCCCATGAGCATACCTACCCTACCCACGATCTAGAGTTGGCAGCTGTTGTCTTCGCGCTGAAGACATGGAGGCACTACTTGTACGGTGAGACCTTCGAGATTTTTACAGATCACAAGAGCCTCAGATATCTTTTTGACCAGAAGGAGCTCAACATGAGACAGAGACGTTGGTTGGAGCTCCTGAAGGACTACGACTGCAGCATCTCCTACCACCCGGGAAAGGCCAATGTGGTGGCTGACGCCTTGAGCCGTAAGACGCCCGCACGCTTGGCCAGTCTACAGTTACAGAGTTGGAGCCTTTTGGAGGAGGTGGGCAGTTGGCGACCTCTAGAGTTACGAGGGTACTGTGGGGCAGTGACGGTGACACGGCAGACCAGGCCAGAGTTGATAGACCGCATCATCACGGGACAGATGGCCGATCCGTACTTGCAGTCTTTGCGCGACAGAGTACTATCAGGGGACCCAGGGGACTTCTCTTTCACAGACCAGGTGTTACGCTTGAGGGGACGGTTGTGCGTCCCCAGAGACGAGGAGCTGTTGAGAGAGCTCCTGACTGAGGCACACGGTTCCAGATTCACCATACATCCCGGAAACACGAAAATGTACCATGACTTGAGACGCGAGTTCTGGTGGAGAGGGATGAAGCGGGATGTGGGTGAGTTCGTGCAGCAGTGCTTAGTGTGCCAGCAGGTGAAAGCCGAGCATCAGAGGCCTGCAGGGCCGCTTCAGCCGCTTCCAGTGCCAGAGTGGCAGTGGGAGAGCATCACCATGGACTTGGTGGTGGGCTTACCTGTTACCCAGCGAGGACACGACGCAGTCTGGGTAATAGTGGATAGATTGACGAAGACGGCACGATTCTTGCCGATCCGAGTCACTTTGGGACCAGCACAGTTGGCAGAGAGGTATATCCGTGATGTGGTGCGACTACACGGAGTTCCGCGGGAGATCGTATCCGACCGGGATACCCGCTTTACGTCCCAGTTTTGGGCTGAGTTTCAGCAGGCTTTGGGGACGAGGTTGAGGTTTAGCACGGCTTACCACCCCCAGACGGACGGACAGTCGGAACGCACGATACAGACACTTGAGGACCTTTTGCGTGCCTGTGTACTAGACTGGAGGGGCTCTTGGGAGGAGCACCTGCCCCTGGCGGAGTTTGCATACAACAACAGTTATCACTCGAGCATCGGCATGGCTCCCTACGAGGCTCTGTACGGACGGGAATGCACGGCACCCTTGAGTTGGGTTGAGGTGGGGACCAAGTGGGAGGTTGGCCCCAGGTTGATCCGGCAGAGTCAGGAGGTAGTTGAGCAGATCCACAGACGACTCCGCACTGTCAGGAGCAGACAAAAGAGCTACGCAGATCGCAGACGCAGAGAGGTGTTGTTCGAGGTTGGGGACCACGTCTTCCTTCGTGTTTCGCCCATGAAGGGCTTACAGCGGTTTGGGGTGAGAGGGAAGCTCGCGCCGAGGTTCGTGGGGCCCTTTGAGGTCCTGGAGCGGGTTGGACCCGTTGCTTACAGACTTGCCCTTCCCCCGCAGCTTTCTGGTGTGCACGACGTGTTCCACGTGCCCAACCTCAGGAAGTACGTAGTCGATCCCAGCCACGTACTGAGTCACGAGAGCGTCGAGGTGAGCGACGACCTGACCTACCCCGAGCGGCCAGTGCAGATCCTAGATCGAGCCGTCCGCAGGTTGAGACGAAAGCAAGTACCCCTGGTAAAGGTTTTGTGGAGGAGCCAGCGGTAAGAGGAGGCTACCTGGGAGCCTGAGGCGGCAATGCGGAGCGGTACCCAGAGCTTTTCGCGGGTACGACTTTTCGGACCGGCTTCGGTCCTCTTTGAGTTTGTTATGGTTATTTGGACATCTTTTTTCACGCACCCTAGTTGGCGCAAGTTTCGGGGACGAAACTTCCTTTGAGTTTGTTATATTGTAACGAATGTGTGCCCCAGACGTCTTTTAAGACGTCTGGGAGGTGGCTCAGACGTCGGACAAGACGTCTGGGATCACAACCAGACGTCTGGGATCGTTTCCAGACGTCTGGAAATCCGTTATTTTCGACACACGCGAGTCGCCTGCGCGCCTGAGCGCGCAGACCGCATATTCCCTCTTTTCTCTGCGGCTGCAGGCGGCCTGCCGCCTTCTCTCTCTCCTCTCCGCGCGGCGTTAAAAGGGGCGCGCCTCCCCTCCCGTCTCCACCGTCTCCTCCTTCTTCTCCTTCCTGTGCGCGAGAGCGAGCGGACGCGAGGGCGGCAGCGGCGGCCGCAGTGAGCGCGGAGGTGCGGCGTGCGAGGGCGGAGCTCTGCCGTGAGGGCGAGCTCGCCGGAGCGGCTTGGCCGGCTGGCGGAGGGCGCAGGGGGCGCGGAGCGACGCGGAGAGGGACCTGCTGCGGGCTAAGCAGCAGACGCGCGAGGTGCGACGCGGGCGGCGTCGCGAGCGGAGGCCGAGCAGGGTCCTGATTCTGGAAAAATTTCCAGAATCAGACGTCTGGATTGATAGCCAGACGGCAAGGTCGACGTCTGTAAGATCATACAGACGTCTGAAAGGTGAGTTTCCGCCTTCTTCTTCCTTCTTGTCGACTGACCGTACTGAGGGAGGGGGTTGGCTGTGCGCAGGTTCGCTGATGCGCCATCCTTTGCGAATCAGACGTCTGGAAGTTGTACCAGACGGCGGGAGTGACCTCCAGACGTCCTGAGGGACCATCGGACGTCTGGGATCTAGGGCAGACGTCCCCGCAGACTTCTGGACGTCTGGGAAACCACGCTGAACAGGTAATTCTCTGATCCACTTTTTAAGACGTCTGGAAGGAGTTCCAGACGTCTGATTTTGCACAGTATCGTCTTTTTCGACCCGTTTAGGGCCCGTTCGGGCTCCGTTTTCCGCGATTCGAGTTGCGTTCCTTTCAGAAGTAATTCCTCTACCCGTCTACAGTAGCTATACACTATTTTGAGACACTCCTTGTGTTTGATCCTTGTGATAGGACCTCGTTCGGTTGCAGTCTTGAGAGTCGCGGAGGCACGCGGGATTCCCGATCACGCCCCCATTACTCCCGTTGTACCTGGTAGAGTGGCTTTAAGTATTAATAAAATTTGTTAAAGTATGGATCCATAACTAGAACCTAGGACATTGCATGAATCCTAGGAATGAGAAATATATGGAATGATAGTTCCTAGGTGTTGCATGAATCCTAGGGCTGGAAAACTAGTTGTATGCTAGATCCTAGGATGTGGCATGAATCTTAGGATGGAAAAACTAGTGGAATGTATAATACTGCAGTCTTGAAAAAATGGAAAGGAATATAAAGCTGCCTGTAATTTGAATTAACAGCTGCCTGTTATGAATAAAGAAACATGTTTGAGATCATGGATTTTGAGAACGTGAATCTGGAAAGTGAAACATATGATGTTCTGAGATGTTCTGGAACCCTACGGGGAAGTAGGAGTAGAACTCCTGGAAAGCAAAAGGAATAGAATTGGGGAAGTGAGCTGGCCCTTGAGTACGGAGTACCAAGGAGAGCGACTGTCCCCCTGTTTAGTGCAGAGCTGAGCTAGCCACCCCAGGGACCCGGGGGTTAGGACTGGCCACTCTGTACCGACTTGTTGGCCCTCGTGTACGTAGTACCGAGGAGAGCTAGTAGTGTTAGGAGAGTACTAGCTACCCCACGGGCCCCGGGGTTCTGCTAGCCTCCTTCACCGACTTGTTAGGCCCACTAGGGCAAACCAGGGTAGTCAGGCGAGGGTGCGCGGACTGTGGAGGGGCAAGGCCCCGGTTTGGTTACTGTGGAGGGGTTGGACCCCTGTTACTGAGAGGGCTCTGCCCTGGTTCCGTGCTGTGCTTTGGGCGCACCCGTTAACGGAAACGACTGACCGCGTGCCAGTGCGGGCTAGCTACCTGTGCGTTTATCGCGCGTGCCGTAGTCACCGTTACGTCTGTCAGTGACCTTGGGGTGGTTGACTGAGGGTAGGATCACCACGGGGGACTCTCCCGGCCAGGAGAGCACCACGTGCTACTTCTACTTTTGGAAAAGACTGCAATCAAGATCGTTCCCACGAGGACGTTCGAGATCAAGTAAAGGACCTGAGAAATAAATGAAATAGTGAGAAAAATTGAAAGATGTGAATAAAGGAAGTAATAGAACATAACAGCTACTGTACACTCTACTGTTGCCTTTAGTTAGTTTGCCACTCTACTCAGCGTTTTGCTGACGTGTTACACTCGTTACCTTTTCCAGGACCAGGTGTTGAGCAGCCAGGGTCGGCGGCTGCAGAGGACGCTGGGCCGAGTAGGGTCCAGTAGAGTTACCACAGCCTTTTGTACCCCTTTTGTTTCTGTTCTAGTGAGTAGTTTTTGTTTCCGCTGTACCTTCTTTACCTGCAGTTCTTGTTATATGATAAATGTTGTTTTACTGTTGTGGTGGTACCTACTGTAGTGGTTTCTTTCCTTACTGCTGTACTTTCTTACTGTTAGTTATATTCATGCTGAATGTGGTTTATTTTACTGTCTTTTGGTTACTTCCTCGTTAGACGACTAGGTCTTGGGATTAGTCGATTCGGTCCGGTTCTCGTGTCTCGTAGGGACTCGGGAACCGGGTCGTTACAAAAGGTCTTCTAGGTGAGCTTTGAAGTTAAGGAACTCAAAGTCAGGCCACACAATAGGTCAGAAATTTTTTACCATTAAAGAAGAGTATTTTTGGAATTTCACTTGTGCCCCTTCGCTAATAAATTGACTAGCAAGAATAGGGGAAAAGGAAGATGACTCAGACTTCTTCCCTTTCTTAGGCACCATTGTAAGTTATCAAACATCTGGTGACAGTATCAAACGTTGCCTAGGGAGAACATGACTTCTCCCAAAAAGTTTAGGCATCTGCTGGGTGCACAAAGGCTTGAGCAAACTATCGGCTAACATGAGCAATTGTCGGCTAGGAGAAAAGGTTAGATGGAAAAAACGGATCAAGTTGTCAGAAAACAAAGAAGAATATGAAATAAATTTAGAACAACAAGGGCTTTCTAAGGTTTTGAGACTCAAATTGCTACAAGAAAGAATAAAATACAACTACTGATCATGATTTGAACTTTTACGAGGATTTGACAAGAAGGATATAGGAATTTTTATCTAGAATGATGGTGGGTCTCCCCCTCACAATCAGTCATCTGCTAAGAAGAGAGGTAGGAGCATGGGTTTGTTTTGGCAAAGGAGATGCGGGTATTTATCAAGGGTTAAAAGACACTTCAAATATTTTATTCTACCAAAATAGCAAGAGAGCCCCTAAAAACAAACAAATTCCAACCAAACCCAACAAACTAAGAAGAGAGGTAGGAGCATGGGTTTGTTTTGGCAAAGGAGATGCGGGTACTTATTAAGGGTTAAAAGACACTTCAAATATTTTATTCTACCAAAATAGTAAGAGAGCCCCTAAAAACAAACAAATTCCAACCAAACCCAACAAACCAAGCTAGGCACTTGATACAAGTGTCCAACGGATGTCTGACATTTTTGTTAGGCATCCAACTCATGCAACTAAGAAAAAATAAAAGATCCCATTTGACTCTTTAGTCAATCTTCCAACTAAAGCAACAAACAAAAAGCCAAATGTGCTTGGGGGTCGTCTGACTCTGTAGTCAGATGTCCTATTTCTTCAAATAAGTCGTATGATGATATATTGATCACATGTTTGATTATTGAAGAAATGAACTTTTTCAAGTTCTAAAGGAAATGAAGGCACCTGACTTGAATAAATCAACTTGCCCTTAATGCTTAAGCATAAACATAAAAAAAATTAAATCACTAGTCATTCAAATGTCGGAGGGCTTATGCATCCTAATTTTCTACAAATGAAGCTAAGATGATCATAATTCAAAGATTTAGTAAAAATATCAACAAGCTGAAACTTGGTAGAAATAAACTCAAGTTCGATCTCCCCATTCAATACATTATCCCTTGGAAAATGTTATCAAACATCAATATGCTTTGTGCAAGAATGATGTACAGGGCTCTTAGAGAGGTTAATATCACTAGCATTATCGTAAAATATTTTTATCTTACTAAATGACAAATTGAAATCCATTAAAGTATTTTTCATCCAAAGCACACGGGAACAAGCTAATGCGCCAGCTATGTACTTAGCCTCCAATATAGTTAAAGCTACACTAGTTTGTTTTTTAGAGAACCAAGAGACTAGGGAATTGCCTAAGAATTGGCACTTTCCACTACTCTTCCTATAGGTGAACTACCAGCATAGTCGACACTACTATAAGGTATCAAATCAAAAGAGCAACTCCTAGGATAGAATAAACCATAATCATGAGTGGCAACATGATATTTAAAGATCCTTCTTATAGCATTTAGATGAAATTTAGCACGCAAGCAGGTACTAAGTGATATATCAAGCCTAGATGCAGTTCAATAAAGTAGAGATCCGATCATTCCTTGATACAGTTTTTCATCTACTATCATGCCTTGTTCATCAGCATCTAAGGAGGTTGTACAACTCAGTGGTGTGTTTTTTCATTTGCCTTTGTCCATTCGAAAGCACTTGAGCATCTCCTTGGTACATTTGGCTTGGTTTTGAAAGATGCCATTCTTGTCTTGAGTGATTTGAAGTCCCAAGAACTTAATTATCCCATGAGACTCATCTTGAATTTTGCTTGCATACCCCTAGAAAATTCTTTGTATAGATCCTCATCAGTAACATTGAAAATTACGTCATCTACAAAAATTCATACTAATAGAATATCATCACCATTTTTCTTAATAAAAAGAGTTGAATCTACTCCAACTTGAAAATTTGAACTAAGTAAATAATTTCTTAGTCTTTGGTACCATGCTCTAGGTGCTTATTTAAGACCATAGAGTTATTTGTTAAACTTGTAGACATATTCTGGATGGTCATGAGACACGAAGCTGGGAGGTTGCTGGACATAAACTTCTTCCTTAATGAAGCCGTTAAGAAAGGCACTTCTAACATCTATTTGGATTAGTTTAAATCTGAATGAAGGTGACGAAGGCAAGAAGCATGCAAATTGACTCTAACATCACAATTGATGCATAGGTTTTGTAAAATTAATTCCCTCTTCTTGATTGTACCCTTGCGCTGCGAAGCAAAGCCTTATTGCACACAACTATACCATATTCATCTAACTTATTCCTAAAGACCTATTTTGTTCCAATAATGCAATGCCCTTCGAACTTGGGGACTATGTCCCAAACATGTTACTTTGGAATAGAGTTACCTCATCTTGTATAGCCACGAGCCAAGATTCATCAACATGAGCTTTCTAGATGCAACTCAATTCAACTTGCAAAACAAAAGCCAAAAAACCAAAAGAGCAATTAACTCTAAATCGAATTTTCACACCATGGAAAACTCCCGATGATTTGACTTTTGGGATGATATCTATTAAAAATCCATCCTTTATAAGATTATGAACATTAGAGTCCTTGATGTTAGACACATCAATGAGTGGCCCTTCGTTATCACCATCATCAAAAACTTGATCTTTCGATGTAAGGGTGAAGGATTCATCAAAGGAAACATGAAGAGTTTCTTCTACCATTAATGTGACCTTTTTGAAAACCTAATACGCCTTACCACACAAAGAATAATCAATGAAGAAAGTTTCTTTGCCTTTGGCATCAAATTTATCAAAATTAAAGAGATTATTCAATACAAAACAGCAAGAACCAAACACACAAAAATAAGTAATTTTGGGTATTTTTCCATAAAAGAGTTGAAAACACGTCTTCTTTGAAAAGGGACAAATCAAGACACGATTTAACACATAACAAGCCGTGCTAACTGCCTCAGCCCAAAATTAGGAAAAGATAACTCGTGAAAAATTCCACAAGCCTCACATAACTCACAAAAGGAAGCATTTTCAAACTCACCACCATGATCACTACGAATCCGAGTAATCATGTAGCCTTTCTCAGTTTAAATCCCCATACAAAAAGATTAAAAAAAAAACTCAAAAGCTTGGTCTTTGGATCACAAAAAGAACACCCATAAAATATGGCATAATCGTCTATAACCATTTAGACTCTCATATTTACTTAGTCCAAACAAGTCCAAATAAAGTAATTCTGGAGGTCCTGTTATAGATATGACATTCTTGCTTTTAAAGCTAGCTTTTGTATTTTTACCTAATTCACAAGATTCACAGGTAACTTTGTTAAAAGATTTCTTTTTAGGCAAACCACTAACCAACTCATGTTTAACTAATTTTTCCATTAGTCTCATGTGCACGTGCACAAGTCATTTATGCCAAATATCTATTTTTTCATTAGCAATCAAGCAATCATAAGTTCCATCCTTATCAAAGTCAATTATGAAAACATCTTTATGTCTAACTTCCCTAAGAAAGGCTTCAGTTGTTAAGGCACACAAAAATTCAAAGAATTTAGATGGAAAATTACTTTGTCTCCTTTGTCATAAATTTGACTAACACTCAACAAGCTCTGGTTTAAACATTTAACTAAAGAAATATTTGAAGTAGGAGATTGCGGGCTACTAATTTTACCAAGGCCAATTATATGGCTGTATGGGTTGTTGCCAAAGGTGACTATAGCCCCATCCATAGCCTCTAATTCGAAAAATGGGTGCTTGTCTCTATTCATATGCTTTGAACATCCAAAATCTATAATCCATCAGTCTCCTCACCGTCTTAGCTCTTACAAAAGATCTTTTTGAGTTTCTTGCCTTTGTCTTTTCTTTAACTACCTGAACTCACCCATCTTAAATGATGTAAATCCAATTCTTCAAGTCCACGTTTCCATTGTATCCAACAAAACACGATTAAAGGTCCTTTTTCGATATCCAATGAGTTTGGATCCAATCTTTTGAGTGTGACCCATTTTAGGAGGTTCTTTCTTTTCAACCTTTTTGCTAGAAGTAGTTAGACTGGCTTCATTATTGCCTAATCCAAATTCGCTAGAGGAAGCCATTCGATAGGTAATTAGTTTGTCCAAATTTTCTTTTACTTTAGTAAATCTGGCCAAACACTTCAAGGAGTTGATTTGACTTATCGTTGAGGAAGGCTATTTCATTTTCTATTTGCTTGATTTTGCTTTTAAAGAAACTTAATGCCATATTGCAATAATCCATTTTCTTCTAGAAGATCAACTTTGAACAAAAGATTCTTTTTTCATGCTCTTAGGGCTTTATTTTCATTCTTGACTACTCTATATTTCTTAAAAAAGGATTCAAAGGCTTCTTGTAATTCTTCTAGTGCCATGAGACCAAGGCAACCAGTCTCCTCAGAAGATCCTTCAGGCCAACTTCGTTGATTTGAATTTGTTTGGCTTTGAGCTAGTTTTCTTATCCATATTCTTTTTCTTCTTGTCTTCATCCTTCTTTACAAGTGGGTAGCCCTTTCGCATATGTCTTTTCTTCTTGAAATTATAGCACACCACACGTTTGTCCTCTTTCTTCTTTGGCTTCTCGTCCTTCCTATTTCTCATAAACTTTTGAAAATATTTAGCAAATAAAATTAAGTTTTCGTCATCAGAGCATATCTCAGAGTCAATTTAAACTTTGAAGGAAAGCGATTTCTTCTTTGGCACAATTGATCCCTCCTTGATCATCCATTGCTCCATTTTGTTCTCTTAGGTGGTGAGGTTCCCAAGTAGATCATCCATGTCCAATGCTTTAATTTGTTGAGCTTCCTCTATTGCGGTGATTTTTTTCTCCCACTCCGATCCAAGTGATCAAAGGAGCTTTGCTTGGAGGTCTCCCTTAACAAACGTCTTCCAAAGGGACTTGAGTTTGTTCACTTTAAGAGTGAACCTTGTATACATGTCCTTGAGATTTTTGTCCTCCTTCACAGTAAAGGCTTCGACTTACTGCATTAAGAGATTTATTTTTGAAGTTTTTACCATGTTAGTACCTTTGTGTGACTTGAAGGGTTCCCTAAATCTAAAAATCGATCTTGTATTGCAAAACATGATTGAACTCGTCTGGGTTAAGGGTCCAATACAATGTGTTGATTGCTTTTTCATCTAAAATCAACTCCCAAGTTTGTTTGTTTGTACATCTTGTAGCGGATCTTTTAGGTAGCTTGAATAGGAACTCACATTTTTCCAAAATTGTGAAGTTGTCGACCCACAACCACAAAGTCATTCTAAGTTTCCAATAACTGTAATTTGTATCACGAGGTAGGTGGCCTCATAGTCGATTGCCCCTTGCTGCATTCGATGGCGATGACTTGTCCCTCCATTGATGCATCGCACATGATCTCAAAGGGTTGAGACCAATAAGGGGACTGCAGGATAGGTGCTTAGGTAACTCGATCACGTAGGATCTCAAATGCCTGAGTGCACTCCTCGGTAATTTCAAAATGAGCATCCATAGAGAGAAGATTAGTCAGGGGATGCATGATTTTCAAGAAATTGGGAATGAATTGACGGTAAAAATTGACGTGCCCTAGAAATGAACGGATGTCCTTGACTGACCTAGGCATAGGGAGTTTGGAAATCAGATTCACCTTGGCTCGATCAACTTGGATGCCTTTTTCAGACACGAGATGTCCCAGGACAATTCCCTCAGGTACCATGAAGTGGCTCTTTTCCCAGGAAAGAACCAAATTCACGTCAATGCATCGCCTGAGGATTTGGACCAAGTGCAGGAGGCAATTATCAAAAGATTTTCCAAATACCGAGAAGTCATCCATGAAGACCTCAAGGTGTTCACCTACCATATCTGAGAATATGGCAAGCATGCACCGCTGAAAAGTGGCAGGTGCATTGTAGAGACCGAACAGCATCCTTCGAAATGCATATGTCCCAAAGGGACAGGTGCAGGTAGTCTTCTTTTGGTCCTTAGGATGGATTGCAACCTTGTTATAACCGAAGTACCCATCCAAAAAGCAAAAGAATCGATTTTCCGCTAGTTTCTTGAGTATCTGATCAATGAACAGTAGTGGGAAATGATCCTTCTTCGTGGAGGAATTGAGTCCTCTGTAATAAATTCAGGCTCTCCACAAATTCGCTATATGGGTCGGCATGGTTTCTCCGATTTCAGTCGTGATCACGGTGAATCCTCCCTTTTAGGCACAACTTGGATTGGACTCACCCACCGACTGTCGGAGATCGAGTAGATTATCCCTACATCTAACCACTTGATGATCTCCTTTTTCAGGACATCCCGCAGATTTGGAATTATGCGTCTCTGCATTTCACGAGATGGTCGTGAGCCCTCTTCTGTATAGATGTGATGTGTGTAATATGAGGAACTGATGCTAGTCAGATCATCGAGAGTCCATCCAATGGCTCTCCGATGCTGCTGAAGGACAGTAATTAAGTGTGTTTCCTGATCAGAGGTGAGTCAGGAGTTGATAATCACAGGAAACATCTGATTGGAACCTAAAAAGACATATTTCAGATGATCAGGAAGAGGCTTTAATTTCATAATTGGGTTGTCAGCAGCAGCAGGTGGTCCAGGGTGGGTGTCGGGGGCAAAGGAAGGAGTTATGGGTGTGTCTAGGTTAGGTTCAGGCTCCTCTAATTACGAGTTTTGATCCTCTTGTGGTTGATAAAAAAATAATCGGGCTTTCATCAATACATTGGTTGTCAACCACGGCCTCGATATCGCAAATTTGCTCAATAACTCCACAATTAATTCCTTGTTGGGCCTTAAAGATGTCGATCTTTAGTATCTTACTCCCAAATTTTAACTCAATTTGGCCCTCCTCACAATTAATATTGGCCTTAGCTGTGGTAAGAAAAGGTCTTCCTAATATGATCGGTGTATTCTTCAAGTTCTCAGGAGTATCCATGTCTAAGACGATGAAATCCATGGGAAAGTAAAAATTGTGTACCCTAACTATGACATTCTCGAGTACTTCTTTTGGTGACTTAATAGATCGATCAGCTAACTGCAAAGTCATCTCTGTCAGTTTAAGATCAGACTCCTCAAAGTGGTCTAGTAGGGATATGGGTATCAAATTGATGGAAGCTCCTAGGTCCAAATGGGCTTTGTCAAATTCTAAATCACCGATCTTGCATGAAATTAGAGGGGTACAAGGGTTCTTTGTCTTAGGCGGAAGTTTGCTCAAGATGATGGAGCTGGCTTGCTCCAACAATACAATCGAGTTCATGCCTTTGGTTCGCGGCTTACGCTTGGGTATACACATGTCTTTCAAGAATCGTGCGTAAGCCGGTACGTGGCGTATAGCATCCATCACGGGGATGTTTATTTGGACCTGCTCAAAGAACTTGACCAGGTCCTCCTCAAGTGCCATGGGTTGGGGTTTCCTTTTTCCTTTGGTCAAGGCCTCCAGAAATGGAACCTTTGTGGGTTCCTCTAGAATGGGTCCAGGTTCTTGATCTGGGATAGAGGTATCCTGGATGACTATCCTAGGGTTTGGGTTTGCATTACCAGGATGGGAGTGGCTTGGATAAGGTGGGTCTTGTGTTGCTTTGCCACTACAGGTGGTAACTGAACTTAGTCCTGCCTGGTTCTGGGTTGGAGTGGACAAAAGAGGTGGTTGCTGCTGATAAACCGCATATGATGTCGAAGCCTCCATCCCGTTGGGTGATGGAGTAGAAGGAGCCTGATAGACATAGTGAGCGTGGCCCTGAGTCGAGTTCATAACGTTTCTCTGTCTTGGCACGTTATTTGGGTTAAGCAGAGGTTGCAAAAGAAGTGCACCAGGTTGGCGGGGATTTGCCATCTGGGCGAGTTGATTGCGAACCTCTGTGACCTCGTCTTTGTGCTATTTTTGCATAACTGCATTCGTTTTCTGAATGTCAGCTAGAGTTTGAAGGCTAAGAGTCATCTGATCTTCATGAGTTGGCCCGGATTGATAAGTTGGGTTGGGCTGAGGCTAAAGTGGCCGATATGGACGAGAAGCTTGTGGTCGGGGTTGATATTGAGGTCTCTGATTTTGATTCTTCCCTGACGACATGAAATTAGGATGATTACGCCATCCAAGGTTGTAGGTGTTTGAGAATGGATCATTCTGGATGTCATTGAGGTCCTCGCAAGTCTGAGGAGCCTCAGAAAATTCAGAATACGAGGGTTTAGAGTTCCCTCAACTAGAATAGGCGGGTCCAAAGTTTCCTTCGAACCCAGAATCAGATGGGGGTGGATACGGATCCATCCCTTGAGAAGATCGATGGTAAATGTTATGCATAGCCTCCCTTCCATAGGATGGTTGCGTGAACGGGTTTTGCGCAGAGGTGGCTCGCTGTAAGTGTTGAGTCAGCTCATCCACCTTCTTCCCAATAGTAGAGACCTTGTCCAAGCGACTAGCAATCAGTTCCAAGTCGACAGAAAAGGATAGGCCCTGCGTCTCATGTGCTCCCCTTGGATTCGTCAATGCACGGGCATTCGTCTGGTCGAACATGCCCATGGATTCATTATTGATGGAGTTCTCACACATGTTCTCGAGAATCTCTCACACAGTGTCTTCATGTTGACCCATGACATTTCCTCTACCGGTCTCATTGACGATCATATTAGGAACTTGTTCCCATTTAGGAACTCCATCGTGGGGGCACTTTCACATAAGATCCAGAAAACGATCCCATTCTTCGTGAAGTGGTTCTTCTGCTTACTACGTGAAATGAGTGACCTGGTGCCGTAGAGCATTTGTCCGACCAACAGGGAAGAACTTTTTCAGAAACTTGGATTGTAGTTCCGCCAATGTGTTGATTGGAAACGTTAGGGTTTGGTACCAGTGAGCAACCTTGTGTATGAGAGAGAAGGAGAACATTTTCATGAGTAAGACATCCTGATTTTGAGCTTTTGCCCCGAAGGTCTGCGCCAAATGCTTGAGTTGCTTGATTTGCTGGAAAGGATCCTCGAAATTACACCCATGAAATTTGGGAATAGCATGAATCATGTTGGGCTTGAGTTTAGTATCAGGACCTCCAGCTGGGATTTGGACTTGAGGTTTGATCGCCACCGCAGCAGGATTGTAATGATCTCACAACATAAGACGCTGCGGTGGATTTACAAAGGCTTGGAATAGATTGTTGAGGAGCTGAAGCTAATTCTCAAGATTGTTTTCTTTTGCTAGTTGCTCTATGATGATGGATGAAAGAGAGCTAGGTTCAGATGAATCAGAAGCGATATTGATCTAGTTGGGTTGTTGCACAAACAAGGAGGTCGAGGCTTGGCCTCAACGGGAATGAATAGCTAATGGAGGCCTCAAGGGTGGTCTTAGAGACCTCCTCCCAAACATGCAGCGATGGAATAGATGAGGGATAGTAGGTGATGGACCCAATCATGACACCCAAAAAATTTTGGATGACTATAGAGTTTCGGGGCGGATGATACCTTTAAGTCAGAAAGCCATCCACCTGAGAATTACCTAGCCAACCAGAGAGGGAGAGTCCCGTGAAGACTCCTACACAGTAGAGTGCCCCCACATGTTACAGGGTTTCCCCCACCCGACCTCTCTTGTCACTGAGGATCCAGGTAGACCAGAATGGGGACTTGACTACTTAAGTCTACCAGTTTTAAGTTAAGAGCAAGGGTGCTTATGATTCACTTGAACTTTAAGATGTTTTTGTGCAAGGTGACCTAATTTGAATATTGGTTAACCCAATAAGGTGAGTCAACTTCACCTGTTTTGTCCTTTAAGAAATTTAGGTCCCTCTTTTAGTGTTTAAATGAGATTAAGAGCCTATTTTTAGGATTTGCTTAAATAGATCAATTCAACCAAGGCTTAGGCACACACTGTTTGGGAAGGATAATTCTTGATTAAGCAAGTGTGTCTCTAAAATCCTAAACTGGAAACCCTAATTGGCTCTTGATTGGTCCAATTCAATTCGTCAAAATATGGTACCTAAGGCTCAAGCAAGAAGGTGATAGCTCTAGATACCTTAAACCCTAAGTAGGTGCACAAATCAGGGTTGGGTGTTTTCTAGAAATGAACCAAATCAAGCAACTTGTTTGTGATTGAATCTAAAAACAGAATGCAAGTTGGACCTAATTGATTTCTTCTTTTAGCTTTTCAGAATCGGGGGCTTAGGAGAAATTGGATTTGTCTTTTACCTGCACCTGGAGTGGCTGATGTGCGGCTGATTTTCCTTCAATGAATCCCTGAAATAGATCATAGTCAAAAGAGGTAGAGCAAGTTAGTACCAAATCAGATATTGCAATCAAGAGATCAAAGTTGCGCGTTGCTCCCCTGCAACGGTGTCAAAACGTTAGTCGCTCTGAATCAGATTTTGAAATCAATGCGTTGCAGTATAGATTGAATTAGCGAGAAAATCAAATAATATTTATACTCGAATAGAAGTTCGAGGTCGAACACAGGGAGCAATTGGCAAAATAGTTCTCAAGATTGCAATTTAAGCACAATATAAGCAATGTATAATAGAACTCCAAACATGAATGATATATAAATGAAAGCAAATGTCAATAATGCAAAAAGAATGGGATAAAATGGTGATTTGAATCGCCAATTACCCCTAACAATGATATCAAATATCTCAACAGTAGTAAAAATCAATTTAATCCCACGTAGGATAAGTGCACAGTGCACTCCCTTCAAAGATCAATCGATGGAACTCTCAGGGCACCCTTCCTCCTTCCCTTTCTCTCTTCTTCTGCCTCCTTAAGCTCCAGAGAAGGCACGACACAGGGCTCAGGAACGCCAGTAGAGGCAAAGGCGTCCCTCAGAGATCACAAGTGTTGAGAGGAGGGCGGCAAAGCAAACCCCCCCTCCCCTCCCTCTTTCTCTTCTTCCTCTCTCAGAACCAGGCAACACAAGAACAGACTCAGCTATCCGGGTAAACGGACTGAGGCCCAGACCCACGGGGTGTGAGCGCGGGTGAGGACGTGCATGGGGCACGTGCGTGTGGGGACCTCATCCCCTGTGCGTGTTGAGGCGATAAGCCACCAGCATAAAAATAATTTAAATCCTGTGGGGGCTTCGTTCGTTTTCGACGTGGGATTAAGTTGCCCCATGTTCTTCGTGCAGCCTGCAGTGGACCTCCCTCGCCAAATTAGAGTAGCTGCTAGGCTCGAGGTCTCCAATCATGGACCTGGGCGTCTAGAGCACGTAGTTTCGCACCACTTGGAGATGATGCCTGGGGCGCCTGACCCAAGAACACCTTCGTTAATGGCGGTGGCACAGGCAATACCTGAAAACACGAACAAGGTCCCTCTGCCGCATCAAACACGCTCAGTAGGATCGTTGAACCATGGCGAGTGCAACGATGGCCATGGTTTGGTGTGTACGCGTGTGTGGAGGGCTGACAGTGATGCGAATGAGGGTGGAGGGTGGGTGTGTTCGACGGGGAGGTAGAGAGTGCTAAACCCTAAATTTCTTTAGGGCTTTTGGAGGGTGAGTCATGGTGGATCTTTTAGAGTTGGTGGCGAAGTGGATGGAGTTGTGGAGCAGTGGAGATGCTTCGCCAGAGATGTGGCTGGACCGGAGGACGACGATGGGATCAGAGGCGAAGCGGCGATTGAAATGAGGTTTGAAAGGTGTAGAAACGATTGCGAAAGAGGGAGAGAGGGTTTTGGGAACTTAGGGAGATGTTGAGAGGTGGAAACGACCGATTGTGGTAGACCAGCGCCGGAGAAGGAGGAGAAGACGGAGAGACGACAACAATGAAGTAGGCGGAGATACGCCCTCCCTTTGGCTGGGGAGGGTCGCGACGAAGAGAGGAGTCGAGAGAGCCGACCAATTTGGTCTTTGGATGGCCGGAGGAGGAGGATCGAAGAGGGTCGCCGGAGCAAGGGTTTTGGTTGCCGGAGGAGGAGAATTAGAGGTGGTTGACTCACCAAACTTTGCTAAGAGGACATGCAAGGCCACGGAGGCCCTTTTATAAGGCTCTAGATGGAGTTCCAAGCTTGGAAACAAGTTTAGAAACTCCGAGCTCCTTACTGGCGTAGGATACCCATTCAATCAAAACGTTCGCATGGGGATTCTAGAGAGATTTAGGATCCCTGGATGGGCTCTTTTGGAAGGCAATTATTTGACGAGTTTCCCGTTCAATTTTAAGAGCGATTCGTCAAGAAATCACAAAGATCTTGCCAGCTTAAGGTCTCCGGAGTTTGTAGGATCAGGATTTCTTGGAGGTAGGGACCTGTTTGTGAAAATGATGACCAAGATAGGGACCTAAATGCAAATTATTCAAAAGTTAGTGGCATATGTGAGAGATAAAAGAGTCAGACAGGACCAAATTGCAAACTAGGTTAAGACAATCTCAGATTGGGCCCAAATTTTGCTACAAACCTAATTTGGACCTAAGGAATCCAATGATGAAGTTGGATTTTGGTTTTAACCTAGTTTGACTGGGTAATTTATGTAAATCTATCGATGGTTCTATTTTGGGTCAAAACGGGTTCTGATGGTCAAATTAAAGGTATCAAACCCTAAATAATATTTTTCTATTAATTTTAGAGGGTTTAGGTGAATTTTATCCTGACCAAAACCCCAGTTAGTTAAGTGTTTTTATTTTTAGGGTTTCGAAAGTCATTTAATTCACAAAACATGCGAAAACCATTTTCTGTCTGTATTAACCCACTTGTTAGACTCTTAAGACCATTTGACCCTTAATTAACCCTTGAGAAAACCCGTGATTGTTTTGCATTCAAGATATGATGGAAAAATTATAATTTTAACCCTAGTTTCTTGTATTTCTATCTAAAAGGATTTGCAATGAATTATGGCCTTCTGATGGTTATGTAGCAGCATTTAATAACTTAATCAGATCAAATTCAGCTAGTTATGGCTTATGATGGTGTTCCCATTAGAGCTCTGGATGGCAGTGTGACCTATCACGCCACACACCCACGGTGGTGGAGGCTTGTCGTCACAATCGAGGCCGGTGGTGGCGGAATGGGAATGAGCTTGATGCTCTACACAGCGATGGTGAGGGGTGGTGGCCTTCTCCTCTTGGTGGCAAAAGCTTCATCTTATAATCTCCAAGAAGGTGATGGGACGAGGAAGGAGATGGTGCGTCTAAGATCCTCTCCTTACGGCCATCAATAGTTGTCTTCAGTGGTGGATCTCGGTTCCCTGCAGCCGTTACGGAGAAGAGAAAAAATATAAGTGAAAAAAAAATGATGGGTTATTTATGCGTAATACCCCATATAAGTTTTAAATTCTATTTAATCATGAAATATGTATAATGCATGTGTGCAAATGAAGTAACCTACTTATGCTCCAATGCATGTTATCCTAAATAAATTCTAAATGGCATTGACGTATGCCTATAATGCATGAAATGCATAAAACACGTAATTCTATGTTACTTGATTTTCATTCTAATGTATGCTATGCACATAAGTGTGTTAACTTAATGCCTAGGCATTATACTACCTAAATAGCCCACAAATACAGGCTCATCAGTGGTGTACCTTAATTACAAAACCCCCTTTCAGTCCCAACCAATGAGTTGCTCTTCTCCACGCAAGAAGAGACAAGGATCTGACAAACTAGATACCCAAGTACAACAAAGAAAAACAAAACAACATGTTCCTCTATAGAGCCCAAAGGTAGAGAGGATTTATAACTTCTATAGGTTTAAGATTACTTCCCTTTGGGGTGTACAAATCAAAGTTTAAACAACAGGAAGGATGAGCCCTTAGATGGATGATGAGGTGCATAAGAGAGCTTGGAGAGCATACTTGAGCCTTTATGTTTGTAAGAGCGATTTTGAGCTCTAATAGTTATGTATAAGTTCAAGAGAGTTGTGGGGTATTTATAGAACTCATAGGATGGCTCAGGAGGGTTTTGAATTGATTTATTAGCCCTTGAAGAGATTTGGCTGAGAGTGTCTCAAATTTAGAAAATCTTGTGAAAGAATTCGCGGAAGTCAACATAACATCAGATGTCTAATGACCTCGAATGCCTTTTCCACTTTAAGGACCCAGTCCTTTGCTACTGAGGGGTCCCCATCTCCACTGAACTCCAGAACCTTTGTCTTCCTGAAGGTGGTGAACATGGCTGGATGGTCATGGATCGAGTCCACTTGTGGTGGTACTAGGGGTGGCACGGAAGGAGAAACCTCGGAAGGAGTTGGGGTAAGGGTTGGCCCTATCTGCGAGGGCATAACAAGCAAGCCCTGCTCAATGCTCCTCTCGCCTATGCTACTTTCTGTAGGGTGTAGGGGCAAAAGCATTTGCTAGATCTCCTATAGGATCTTAAGGATGGCTTGCATGAGCTGGGCCTGATCAACTATAGGAGGGGGGTCCTAGGTCTACCATTGACACTTGGGTGGCATCTCCTATACACCCACAAATCAACAAATTAAATTGGTTGTTGGCGATCAAAGGTTGTTCTTTCATGCTCTGTTTCTAGATTGCCCTATTATTACTCTGTGAGGTTTTCATATAAGCGTACACATAATGGGGCAACATTGCTCTCATACCATCTTTGCTGTAACGACTCAACGAGGAGGGCCAAGAAGGAAATTCCAAACTAACTTGGATAGTCACGACATGGGGCAGGATTTGACGAGGTAGGCCAGGTGGCCAACCTGGTATTCCACGTCGTCTACTCAAGTCATGATGCGACAAGCAACCGCCTATAGGAGGGAGTCTGTACCCTAGAACAATTCCAAGAAGCACAGACTTTAATCATCCCCGCTCGCTAATCCATTGTCATAGCATTTATTTCCACACCACGTACTAGCACCAACGATACACAAGGCACTGCATCTCTTGACTAAGGTGTCAAGGAGGCATGCAACTCCCCAACTTAGTATGCTTTACTTAATTTCCCCAAGCACTTCCCTTTATTTTCTCACATTCATTTCTTTTCTAATGCTAAAATAATGTTGCAACAATTCACAATAAATATTTTGCTTTCCAAGCATTTCCTGTAAATTACAATTGATATAGTTTATCGATTTCTCAAATCAAAAGTAGGCAACTCATTTTCATGCATCTTGCCAATTCATAAGCCGGTAAATTCATTTTCAAACTATTGGTTTAGCAGGAAGAAACATATTTACTTTCTCAGTCCAATGGCAATATAATCAATTAATTACAATTTCCACAGTTGATATAAGAGTTCTTTTAACTAACCAGGTAGCTATCAATTTATTAGTTAAGTTTCATGGGGTTTTATCCAGATAATAGGGTGTATGGGTTGACTTCCAAACTAGAAAGAGGTGACAAAAATTAAGCAGTATAACTTACAAATCAATGGGGAGGACAATTTACTTGAAAAAGTGCACGCATGAGGCCCACTCAATCTATGGTCGACCCTCGGTCTACGTCCCTGAGAATACAAATGTAGAAAAGTTACGAGAAGCAGCTAGAAGAATGCTGTGACAAGAAAGAAAATAGAAACCCACATACCACATAGGCTACAAAAGGCAGGCTTGAGAGTGTGCCCTGATGGTTCTAAAGTGCCCTAAGCTCCATCACCTGCACGATATGACACATGTGACATCAATACTAAACTTGTAACATACACACGTGCCCATATGACTAACACACTCGCCCTCGAGAAATTTGCATGCCCACATCACCCACGCACAGTTCTAAGCACACTCTACTCACACACCTTATAATGCACCACAAACCTGTATATACATACCAATATATATGCTTACATAAACATACACAAGCGTACACCCACACTTTCATCCCCCCCTACACCTTTTTTCCACTCTTTCGTTTCCTTTCCCAATTTTTGTACACACCCACTTCCACAAAAAGAAAAAAAAATCAACACGATCATTTCACTTCCCTCTTACCTTCCCCCTTTTCCCTCTCTCCCTTTTTTGCTCCTGACATGCATTGTCTTCTTGGAGGAGAATCCCCAAGAAAGGAGAGACGAATCCCCCCTCGACGGTCGCTTGGAGGACGACTTGCTCTGACATCGCCTGGATGACAGTGGTAAATAGCGGCACAAAGAAGAACAACGTCGAAGGGAGGAGAACGGGGTAGGACGGCGTCGCGGCGAGCATATACTAGCCGAAGTGGTGAGAGGACAGTCACGAGATGCTCCACGAAAGGGGATGAGAGGCTAGAAGATAATTTGATTTTCTACTATAGAGGAGCATCCCAGGCATGGGACAAGCTCTTTCTAGAGCCTTGGAGGTGGTGAGGGAGAGAAAGTAAGAGATGAAGAAGAATGGGAGAGGTAGGGTTCTTTTTATAGTGGAGGAAAGGATCCATTTCGTTCGTAGGACATCTAGTGACAACCATAAATGTTGCTGAAGATCCGCCACAAGCGTCGCAAATGCTACAGCTTAAGTGCCCCACATGCGGTGCTCACACACGCGCTCTGCATGCCCATGTCGCGCGTGCCCACTGCTGCGCACCCACTGCTGCACACACCCGAGCATTGCGTGCATGCAGTGGTGCGTGTGTGCCCATGGGCGGCCTGTATAGCACCACGTGGTGCGATCTGAGCCGTCTATCTTCTTTCCTTTGTAGGGGTTGCTATAAAAGTTGGATTGAGTCGATTTTCACGTCGTTGGGCTGCAATCGTACGCTCTAATCCATCTGTGTGGCCAAATTTGTCATTTGAAGCTCCGAATTGCATCACCTAGTCCCTTGGCTACTGATATTCCTCGGACTGCATAAGGTGCTATGGGACTCTGATCATGACAATTACGGAGGTGTTGGACTTCGATCGTTGTCCTGATCAGATCTATACAGTCAGATTGTCAATCTACGACTTCAAATTAAATCTCCTTCTCTATTGGCCATAAAAGGATGCAATTAACCTGTAATTTATACAGACTACTCTAAATGCAGAATGATGCATGCTATGCAATATTTATAAGATGAAATGCATATCTAAGCTTTGGAACAAGCATAAATATTCATTTTTATCCTAAATAAATGTTTCTACATCTGCTAACAAACCTAAGTTAAGCTAGAATCTTAGTCAAAAACCCGTTATTAACTCAAAGAAAAGGGTTAAGTGTGGTATTAATGGAAAATGACCTAAAACATCCAAACTGTGTTCAAAATGCAAAATTAGGTCAATTGAAGAGAATCTACATTAAGAATACAAATTGCTAAACAAAAAGGTCCTTGAACACTGTAATGAGCTCAAATTACAAATCAATAGTTGGAATAACTATTAAAAAGTTCAAAATAGATGCCAAAAAAAAATGCCATTGTATTTTGACCTCATTTTGACCTTGGAAAATGTGCTTTACATTTAGGTCCTTCTAAACTTTTCACGCACATTCATTTTCTTCTTCTAACAAATCGCTAGGGATCTATTTGCATTAAAACTATATCACTTTTGGGCTTCTATGTAAATTTTCTATCGCCTCACGAGAGGGTCCTTCTTACAAAAACACCATTAGACCTGCATCATGCCTGATACTATATCACGAAGCATACGCATGATCTCGATCGTCCATATATTCTATAGATCTCATCCTACGATGATTCCCTAATCAACCGGTTGGCACCGGTGGCCTAATATCGAGAGCTACGTCTAGATCTGATCTAGCAGTTGGACAACCAGCTCACTCATCTAACACCTTCCAGATTGCTCAGCAACTGCAAATGCCAAACGACTCATACCTGTGAACCCAGTAGACCTGAGCTCCCTCTGCATATTTAAAGGGCTCAATTAAGAGCTAGTGCGCCTATCAGTTCCCTTCCCTTGAGCTGATCAATTGTCCAAATCTTCCAGCTTCTCTCCTCTTCTCCACGACCTATGATAGAGATCGTAGCCTCTCTTACTATTCCGCTACTTCCCTAAGCATCACGTAGCACCTAAGGAAGTCACTGAGCTCTCTTTTCTTGGAGTCTTCTTCTGCTGTAAGCCTCTCCTCTCCCCCTTCGTCATCACAGCAACCCACTGTGGATCGTTGTAGTCCCCTTCATCCCTCAAGTGTAGATTTAATCACTTTCGTAGATTAATGTAGCTTAGTTAGATAGATTAAAGTAGAAGTAGGATTTTAATTTCGTTAGTTTAGTTTAATGTACTTGAATTCCTTGTTCACTACTCTCATTCCTTGATCTGCCCCTTTCTCATCAATCCTATTCAGAGAGGGTAACTCACCTATTCGCCTTGATCCGTTAGCTTCCCCTTCATTTGACGACTGCCTTCTAATATTTCTGTCATTGTTTTAATCATATGAACATCTCCTCCATTAGAGTCACCATGAGACCTGAAGCTCAATAGCTTCCAGGCCCCATGGTGCGCCAACTCCATCAGAGGGCCTTCCACCCACTTCATAAGATCACACAAGCCTCCACTGATTGGAATTGAGTTCAATTTGGTTGATTGGTCACGGATTATTTATCACGGTTGATCGATGAATTTCAAAAGCAATTAAGATTGAATCTAGTTTAATTGCTTGAATTGAGTTGACAAGTATGTAATTGAGTTAATTGCGAAGGGTTTAATCAAATTCAATTTGATTTTCATCGAGATTTGAGCTTGCACCCATTTTTCTCCTTTGATACTGTGTTCACTAATATTGGTAACAATGGCCAAGGAAAATCTGATGCACGGATTTAAGGCCGTCGCAATTACCTAATAGTTCTAATGGCATCGTCGTGGATCCTTGAACACCAATCAATGTCGTGCACGAGGCCCAGGTGACCAGATCACCTTTGCAAACTCATGTCAAAGCCCACTTGGGTGACACATCAACTCCGCTGTTTAAAGGTCGTATGATGATGAACAAGCCTTGATAAAGAGTTTTAAGCGATTTCCCAATGATTTCAACGCCTGATTTGTTCTCCCCTCAACGCACTATCAATGGAGAAAGAAGAGGATCGAGTTAAGGTTTATGGAGCTCATTGATCTTCGATTTGATTATTGAGGTGTTCCAGATCCTTTTAGGAGCATTTGCAACAGCTTACAATGGTTTTTAATTGGGTTGAATAAAATTTAGGATTTATGGATTCATCACCAAGGTGTGACACAAACGTCAATCATGAGAAGAACACTGTTGTCAGGATTTTATTCTTGGCAACGGTGCCAAAAATATGGTCACAAAAGCCGTCTATTAAAAATGTGATTTAAATATGTCGTTGTTGTAGTATAATATCACAATGCAAACAAATGTCTTGTCATTTTATTTATTTACATAATTTTTACTGGTCTATTCAAGGTTGTTCACCGGGGGGAAGTTATTGATATACGTTACTTTCTATATTCCAAAAATGCCCTTTCATTCCAAAAATGTCAAATATATTTATAACATGAATCATTGAATTAAAGAATAAATGAATGAGTTAATTATGTATAAAAAGAATCAATTAATGTTGATTGAAATGCCTCAAACATATTTTCAACTAAACAGGTATCAAAAACTAAGCAAAGCAACTCTATGTTAGTATATATAACTATCCTAAATAACAGCTAAGTATAGGTACAAAAATAATTATTAATATGTACTAAACTAAGTTCTAATAACCTATACTAACATATTACATAATCTATAGCGATAGATATAAACGTCACTAAAACCTTAAAAATATATACTCATAAAAGACTCAAAGAGTATATGCACTTACTCTATTTACACTTATATATATAATACATAAATTACATACGTATATACATATACGTATACATTTTCTATACTTATACATTATATATATATATTACATTTGTATGTGTTGGTGCAAGGGCACCACGATCATTTATTTTGATGATAACAAAACACTTGTTAATTAACATTTGCTTTTGAGTCTGAGATTTCAAGTTATTTGCAAACTGATACAAGTTTGAAGGAGAAACTCAAGCTCGCATCTATGGCAGATTGGAGGAGTTTTGCATGAAGCGAGAGCTAGAAGACCAAAGAATAGGGTTGATGTTCTTTTGTCTTGTAGTCTGTAATTTGTTTTCGTTTGTTCTTTGCTCTTTATTTTCTTAGAGTACTTGTTAAAGAGCCCAACATAACAATACAGTAGTCCTAAGAACACTTACTAGACCCTAGGACACTTAGACATTTCATAGAGAACTTAGAAAACTAAGATAGGCTTCAGACAGCCTTTTTAGACGTCTAACACAAAAATCAGATGTTTGAATGTTGAATCAGACATCCAAAAACACTTAGGTTGAGAATCATTTATTGTCTGCAAGATTTAGACGTCCAGCCCTTAGTCCAAACGTCTTATCAGATGTATGATGACTTTGCCAGATGTCCAATTGGTAGAACATTGGCTTAAGAATATGATCGTTGAGGATTGACCCATGATCTTCTATCAGATGTCCTTAGAGGACCTCAGACGTCTGATAAGTAAATGTTAGCCCTCTATTGAGTCAAAATAACTTCTCTTGAGGGTTGTAGCCGTTTGTGCCTTGGGAAATCAATTCCCATAGTTAATTAGGTTTCCAGACGTCCAGATCTAATGCCAGACGTCCAACCTATCGTCTGACCAACTTACACTAGATCCTGTTTAGGTCTAACTCAAGTCAGGAAGAAAACCCGCCTCGAATTAGACGTTTGATTTAGCTTCCAGACGTCTTAAAAGTGCCCTCCTGACATTTGACACTTTTCTGAGACGTCTGATGACCCTATCAAAATCATTAATGATTCCGATTGTGACTTGTTTTGCCTTGGAATGATCCCCAATGGCTACCTAAGGCTTCCAAATCCTTCCTAGGCCATTTATAAATAGAGGACTACCCTTTCCTTGCAAATATACACCAAGTAACACATTTCCACATCATTTTGTGTCCCTCTGATCATAAGAAGTGATCCTGCTCTCCAAGCTTTTGTTCTACATCAAGAGAGCATCATCTTCGCTATGCACCCACTCTCCCTCCGCGATTACGAGAGCGTCGTAGTGCCACCGTGTGGTTTACGCATCCACGTCATCAAGTTGACGCACTTCCAGCAAGGGGAAGTTTCCTTACCTATAGTAGCTAGGCTTTCATATTTGTGGCTCTATAGGTTGCTATGTAATTTTCTTTGTTATTTGGTTGGGTACTCGCTTTACGAATTCCCGTCTCCATCGAGGGACAAAATACTCCTCGTGAAGAGGTGTTTGAGGCACGCTACCTTCGGGTTCAATGTAGCATCGGTTGTAAGAGGTTGAATTGCCCTCGCTTAAGTAGTTCGGATTAGTGGATTTTGATCGACTCGGTTGATTGGAAAATCCTAACTCAAGCGGGTTAGGTGATGGTTTTCACCCGGTTTGGGTTTTCACCTAAAAATACTTGTGCACTTGTGTAATTGATTATTTGTGTGAGATTGTTTACATATTTCCGCACTCTTTTTTATATTCCGTTAATCTCACCCCCTCCCGTAAGAATCTACAGTATGTATTATACAGATATGCTTATTATACATATACAATGTACATAGACAATCACACTAAGTATACACACAACACTTAACACTCAACTCACTTTCCACACTTAGCCATTTTTTTTAAAGTTAACCTCACTCTTTCTTTACAAAAATTTACTAATGGGCAGGCCCAAGGCTTTTCGTAGGACACACAGCACCCTCTCGGGTGGGACCAAACCACTACTATGCCCAGGCCCTAGTTCATTATTAGTGTATTTTAGTGCAATTTTCAACCCCAATAGGCCCACAGCTCCCAGCCACCCACACGCTCATGCACCTACACACGCACACACACAAACCCGTAGGCATATGCACACGTGTGCACGCACACGCCCGCAAGCGTGCACGTAAATCGAGGATGTATATATGCTCGTGTATTTTGCGCCCTACGTTGATGACCCAGAGGGTCTCAAGTGCGATTTACATTATGCCATTAGCAACACTCTTCAACACATAAGGTGGCACTAAACTTGTGCCTCATTGGCGCGCAAAGCGTAATTTGGGTCAAAGTTTGGCTCTTGATTTGGGGGTCCAAATGTTATCCAAATTTCAATTAAGTTATACCAATGTAAAGCCCTTATATAGGGCTACTTAATTATGTAACTAATTTCGAATAATAACTTAATTAGTTATTTTTAAAAATTACCTAAAGGGATACTATATACACGTTAATTTAGAGTTTAATTTGTTAATTAAAGTGCAAATTAATAAATTAATAGTCCAATTGAGTTATACCCCAGTTAGTATACATTATAACGTATTTAATTTATATTTTTAATTTATTTTAGAACATTTATTTTAATTTATGTGAATTTATTTATATGTTTTTATTAGATATGTACATATTTAAGTTATAAATACTATAATACAGTATACATAAATTATAAATAGGCTAAAAATATCTCAAATAATCACATACAAGTATACAATATAAATTACTTTAGTATTAACTTAATTTACCAATTTATTTTATTTTAACTTAATAATTTAGCTATTTAACATAATAAGTTAATTACTTACAATAAATACATAAATAAATAAATATACATGAATAAATAGTTATATAATAATTACTTTAATATGTATGTACAACAATATGCACAGTTATACACATTTACATATTTATTTATAATTATCCTAGTATATGTAATTATAATTTACTAGAAATAAATAGATAATTATATATTAATATGTATACAATATAACTCAATATAAATACTTTCTTAAATAATTACAATACAGGTATACATATATTATGTACAATATAGATATATATTTATTATTTAGATTTAACTTAGTGTTTAAATAATATATACAAGTATAAATATAATGTACATGGTATTTTTATGAAATTTTTGGCTTTTTCATATTTTTATGGTGTTTTTATGTAAAATAGAGATAGGAGAAGAGAGGGAAAAGTTGAGATGAGGGAAGAACCATTTCTTTTTGTGATTTTTATATTGAGTTCTTTTATTAAGTTTCAAAGTATACCAAACCATTGGTTAGTATGTTCTATCAAGCCGGAGGTTCGTAATACTTTGCAACTTTGTAAACACTTAAACAAATACCTGATCTTACTCAAGACAGGTTTATTTTAATTTTTTGTGATTTTTATTTATTTACAAATCTAACCCAAATGAGGCCTATATGGATATACAACTAAGAACCTAAGGCGCTAAAATGAGTTTAAGTGGCTGGAAAAGGGATGTGAAGTTATAGAAATACCCAACAAATACTATGAAGCATGATAGAACATTAAAACTTGATTTTCCACAATAATTTACATTAAAAAACCTTGTTTGGACAAGTAGTAAATTAAATTGCCAACGATAGATGATTCAAACCAGATTTACGAGCAATTCTCATCAAATTAAAATCCAATTCAAGTACATGAATGCTTGTACATAAATGTTCTAACATTATATACACATATAGCCACCCTTTGCGATATACCATATATCCCATATGTCATACACACATAAAGACACATATTAGAAGCTCAAGGTTTACCATCTTATCCCACAGTCATCCCTTTTAGAACTGGTCTGTGTAGATTACCAGTTCCTCCATTCCTATTTTGATCTACCTATTGAAAGGACCACCAATAGAACTAGACCTTCAAATCCATAACAATAGAGCTCAAACTCCACTCCAACTTGGAGACATCTAAATCCTATCTTCGAAAGACATTTATATCCTGCACTGAATTATGTAGACTAGCTTCTTGAGATATTGGCTTCACACTTTGTGAAATCTCAGCCATTAGAATGTCAGATCTACATAGCTAAAATACTAACATAGTCTCTTGTCTCAGGTATCAGGACATGTGCCTCTTTCTTTAAGGGTAATGATTGAAAGAGGACTTCCACGATCTCAATCCCACTAATCAACTTCGTGATTATGCTTAAGTGGCAATTTTGGAATCTCTTTTCCCTATGGAACTCTTTCTATCACAAATTTAATCAGGTGTCAATCTCACGTAAATATATTGGAAAATTGCCATCTTGCCCGAGACTAGGAATTATGATTAACATAATAAGTTAATGATAATGATCTTATACCTATCTACATCTTGTATCTGCTATCAAAAACCACTCTTGATAGTTGATCCATTATCCTCACTTGCTTGATCAAGCCTTTATGCAAGTAACAATAAAAGCACAAGAGGGACCATAACACACATTTGTACTCTTAATTCATTTATTTAGATGAATACAGAGGACACAACTAATTAGTGTACTAATTATATAATTAGGTGTCTTGCTAAGGGCATGCAACTTCAACAAAAAGAAGCAGCAATTGGATCATAATCCAACGTATGGACTAAGATATGTGTATATATATATGGAAATAATAGAATAATATATGTTTGTAAAGACTGTTAGCCATTATGCCCATAACATAAAGTGATCAAATTAAGTTATATTGAGGATATGGGCACAAATGTAAAAGGATTAGTGTGTGTTTGCATGAAATCGCCGTTGTTTAAGATATATATGCGACGTAGTATAGTCGAAAAAATCACACAAAACACCTAAATTTGTAAACTCAGAATCTAATTCGAGTCTGAGGTTATTCACAAGGAGCAAATGTGGAATTCACGCACTAATCTCTATTTAGAATAAATGAGCACATTAAATTGAGCACCGGATAGAATATATTCAATGAATAAACTTGTCAGATTGATAATCAAATATAATCCAATGTATCTCAGAAAGTATAGAGACAAAAAGAATAAAGAAACCTAAAAACTGGTGATTTAAATTACCATTTAGATCCCACTAATTAAGCACATCTCATATATTCAATTTATTCAAATAATCTAACAGTATTCTTAATCAGATAACTTAGTTACTTAAATGTTCCAATAATATCAAAATCAACCTCAAGCCTCAGACGATAAAATAAGGCATCAGACGTCTTATCAGAAGCACAACACCACAGAAGGCATAAAGGCTCTCACAAGAGACTTAGAGGTTCTAAGGCATAGTGCAGCAGTCACCAAGGGATTTTCTCTTTTAAGCCTTCAAAAGCACAACGCCAATCCTTCTCAGAGGTTAAGTATTAGCGTCCTCTTTAGCACGCATCCTGAGGTGAATCCCTGCGAAGCAGAGCCCTCCCCCCACCTCCTCACAAATTTCTCTTATTCTCTTCTCTCTCAGATAACCAGGTAAATGTTCAGGTAAAAACGAGGGAAATCAAACCCCGAATAGTGGCCAGACCCGCGGGCATGATCGCGAGCAAAGCGTGGAGAGGCTCGTGAGCGAGGGACCTGACCCCTTGATAACACTGCACAAGGGGGTGATAATTATGTTGAATACGGGCTATCTTAAGAATAAAACGCACAACATAAGTAGAATGGGAGCATTGCATGCATCATGTACCAAGATTGCTTATAAAACTGTGTTAATGGCCATTTGTGTAAACACTTGTCAAGCAGGCCTCAGATGAGCAATCGGACCGCACGGATGGATTCGGAACGACGAACGGAGTCCAACGGACTCAAGATCGGCTAAATCCGACTTCCGGAGCTCCTACAATGGGCCCAAGAAGTTCTAACCGTTGATCTGTAGATCAATGGCCCTCATTGCGCCACGTCACCCCCTCCCCACCGCATGCCACCTCTTCATCCAGCCGAGATCAGATATCGTCCGTCGATCCTCGATCGAACGACCGAGACTCGTGCGCCCGCCCGCAATCGCCGCGACAAAGCGCTGGCGTGGCGCAGCGATTAGCGCGCAGGCCCGCACGCACGCGACGCGGCTTCGAGCCGCGCAGAGCGTGAATTCGAAGACGAAGGTTGCGCGCGGTGAAATTGGGCCGCCCGATCAGCAGCGGGCGGCCGAGATTTCGCCACGTGGCACGCCCATAGCTCGCGTGCGCCCACGCGCGTGCGCACGCTGGGTGATGACACCCGCGCACACGCGCGCCCGAGGCGCGATCCAAGCACAGCCGAGGAGAGATCTCAGCCGTCCGATCTTCGATCGGACGGCTCTCACGCAGCGGCTGAGGATCGAGCGTGAAGAAGAAACAGCGCGCGCGGTTTACCGGTGGGCTGGAGGGCTTCACCGACGCTTTTGGAGTGGTTTTAGCAACGTTCTGGACGTCGCTAAAGCCCCTTCTTCTTTTAGAAAGCCCTTAACCCTATTTAAACCCCCTCCAACCACTCATTCAAGGCATTCACTTCCCTTGCAACTACTCCACCCCTCTCTTAGCTAGCTTTAGGCCCTCTTGTAAACGCCGGAGACGACGAGCCGCCGACAGAGCCTCCTCCACCGCCATGGCTGCCTTGTCGCTCTCCATTCTCTCTCTCTCTCTTTTAAGCTTTCCATTACTTTTGTTTGAAGCATGTATTTAATGTTGTAAGCTATGAACTAAAAGTGCATGATTAATGAAGTTATTTTCTGTTCAGTTGTCACTTTAATTTTCGTTTAAGTTGCATGATCAAACAAGGAACATTCTAACCCTAATCTCTCTCTCTCTCTACCTCTCTCTCGCTTTTGAAAATCGCACCTTTCGCAAGCAAAACTCCGCACTTTCAGTGACAACAAGTGATAAGCAAAATCCGATTTTCACGCCTCCCTGAGACCGACACTCGGACTCACCTCCGTTTACTTATTTTAAAATCGACATTTCAAGTGCGACTATAACGACACTTCTTAACACACACGCACAACCGCACGCCACCCCTCGGTGTTTTTGGGCAAACAGAATGCAAAACCAATTTAAACTGCTACAACTGGTTATCCTTTTACGATGTGGGGCTAAACGTCCCCATCATCCCTCGCGCGACGTAGCAGCAGGTGATGTTGCCTCTAATGGGAGATGAACACATCCTAGCAGTAGCAATTGACAACCTGGGATGGAATCTGGGAATGTTCCGCAATGCCTGGAGGTGGTTGCGATGAAGAACACAGCCAGAGGATTGCAGTTGGAACCGAAGGAGATGGTGGCGATGGTGGAGTTCCAATGAAACCTGCAACTCAAGAATAAGAGCACTAGGCCCCAATCAGATGGTCTAGAAGCATCGTCGGAGGATGGCAAAGGTGGTGGTGGTGTTGATTTCGTGTTTCGTGGTCGAGCGAGGTCAGACGGAGTCGGAGAAGGTGTAAGATGGAGGGTGAGTTCAGTGGGGTGATTGAGTGGATTGAACGGCGAATAGGTTGAGGGCTTTTAATTGTGGAGGCGTGGCGGAGGATTTAGAGGAGATCACGTGGGATTTGGTGGTTTGTATCGTGCAGATGGCTTTGTTGGAGCGTCGCCAAAGCGGAGGAAGCTAATAGGGGAGGTAGTGGATGGTTGGTTGAATTGGGGTAGGAAGGGTCCTAATCTAAACTACAGACAGGGAGAGGAAGACTTAGAACCTAACAAAGGACGAAGGGGGTGAGGGAGGCACCAGTTGTGGTTGGCCGATGCCGGAGAAGGAGAAATCTCCGTTGAGGGAAGACAGTGGCAACGATGGGAGAAGGAACACCTGTTGTGGCAGGCGAGGAGAGGAGGAAGACGAGGAAGAAGGTGGACCACTTGATTTGTTTGTCTAGTGGCAGAAGGTAGGAGGTCGAGAGTGCTCGCCAGAGCAAGGTTGGAGAGGGCCGGGGAAGGACTTGAAGATGGATTTTAGCCTCAAACCTTGGTAAGGAGAGCGGTATGAATAGAGAAGCCTATTTAAAGGCCTCAGGATGGCTTTCAAACATGGTGGTGATTACGTTAGATATTCTAGCGATTGGGATTCGAGCTTGGAAACCTGTTGTCGTAGTTCGATTCATGAGAACATCCGTCGATCAGATAAAATTTATAATCGAAACTCGAAAGGTGAGTCTCGTGTCAAACACGGGGAGGCGAATGTTTGGTTTTGAGAAATACGCATTTTGCTTTATTTCTTTTTTGTCATTTTTTTTCTATTTTTAATTGGGCAAGACATCATGTCAATGAAATTTTATCTAGCTAATCTATTTGCAAAATAGAAAAGAAAGAGAGAGAGACAAAGAGAAACAGTCATATATTTCGAAACAAATGTTTGTTGCAACAAGGAAAGTAGGAAAACTACACTAGAAAACAGTAAAGAAAGAGAGATGAGATGAATCCCCCTCGTCGGTTGCTTGGAGGACGACTCGCTCTGACGACACCCGAATGAAAGTGGTGAGGAGCGAGTCAAAGGAGAACGGCAATGGAAGAAGGAGGACGGTGTGAGCCATCATCACGACGAGGATTTACTTCCCGAAGTAGGTGAGAAGACAGCCACGGGATGCTCCATGAAGGGGGATGAGAGGTGGGGAAAAATATTTGATTTCTACTCTAGAGGAGCATCCCGAGCTTAGGACAAGCTCTCTCTAGAGCCTTGGAGGTGGTGAGAGAAAGAAATGAAGAGATGAAAATTCAGAGGGGTAGAGGTCCCTTTATAGTGGAGGAAAGAATCAAATTCGTATACAGGACATTTAGTAACTGTCATAAACATCGCTGAAGATTCGCCGCAAACGACGTTGAAGATCCCGCTCACACGCCTCGGTTGCCGCACCGGTGGCGCGTGCTCCACACACCCTTGTCACACTCGCAGGTGCACTACACGCCAAAGTGCCTCGCGCTTGCGTGCAATGTTGCTGCAGCCACCAGCATGCATGCACGCCTCCGCGCCGAAATGCCGCTACGCTTGCACCCATGAATGCCTCCGCGCGCGCGTGCGCCTACGTTGCTATGCGCATATTGTGGCATGTGCATGCACATGGGCGGCCTAGGTTACGCTACGTGGCACGACCTGGCCCGTCCATCTTCTTTCCTTTGTAGGGGCTACTACAGAGGTCAGATTGAGTCGATTTTCACATCGTTAGGCTGCGATCATCGACCCGAATCCATCTGTGTGGTCGGATTTATCGTTTGAGGCATTGCATTGAATCACCTAGTCCCTTAGTTGTTGATGTTCCTCGGAGAGCATATTGTGCTACGGGACTTCGATCAAGGCAATTTCAGAGGCGTCAGACTTCGACCGTCGTCCTGATAAGATCCGTATGGTCGGATCGTCAATCTGAGGCTCCAAAATAAATCTCCTTCTCTCTTGACCACAAAAAGGACACAACTAACCTAAAATATACATAACTACTCTAAATACAAATGATGTATGCTATGCAATATTTATAATATGAAATGCAAATTTAAACCCAGGAACATGCATGAATAGGCATTTTAACCTAAATAGATGTGTTTACATTATACCCCCATGCCTATCTTTTGTTAGTCCCAAGCAAAATTAAACTACATGCTTTCTATAAAAATAGAATTAGGACTTTATCGCTTATGCCTGAGTTGTTTATTAACAATAGAAATTTTCGGCTAAGGTCTTAAACTATGAAAACTCAACAGTACCCAGGTGTCTTCCAGAATATAGACCGCCCAAGTCCTCGCCTTATTTGAAAAGGGAAGATACATTTTTTTGCTTTTTCTTCTTTTCTAATTTTTTTTTTAAACTTTTGGAGTTTAAGAGTTTCGGGATAACTTTTTACGGCTACCCGACCTGCCTTAGACTTGAAGAGGACTCCAAGTGATAAGCATCTTGTGAAAGGGTGATAGACACACTAAGCGGTCATTAAAACTGACTTCAGGTTTCTAAGACCCTAAGTGACCTAAAAAATTTTTACCTAAAGGTTTATCTTTCCAATAGATAGCTTTCTCCCTACTTTTTTTAATTTTTTATCTGGTCAACACAGGGGCGAACCCAGTGTATATCTCCCCAATTTATTTTACTTCCCTGCTTCTTCCTTAAGTGTTTTGGGAATTATTTCTGCATTTTTGTGAGCTGAGCTCTGGACAACCGGCCAATGGGTTATTACCCACTGTAACTTGCTTGCCATACTCGTGTGGTGAAGTATAGTTTTATTTATTAATTTTATTTTCTCCTTTTTCTATTTTTTCTCTTTTTTTTTTCTTTTTGTGTGTTTCTTTTTCTCTTTTTTCCAAGTAGGTGGCTTCCCTAATCTAATATTTACCTAAAGGCAATAGGAAGAGAATGATCGTGTGGTTGGGCACTGGACAACCGGCCAATGAGCTGATACTACCGACCACTTGCCGGCCATAGCACCCTAGACGGTTCATTAGCTACCCAATTTCCGTAAAAACTGCTAGAAAGTGAGTCAGTGCAAATAGTGTGTAGATGCTTAGACTTACAGTCCCCTCAAATCAGAGGGTGGGTTGATAAGTCGTGTACTTATCACCCCAGATTATTTACCAAATTAACATAAAATTACTTGGCAAGGACTCGAGACTAAGTCCACATTTGAGTGGACACCCGGGCTAATTAAGCCTGAAGACCTAAAGAGTCTAAGTGTTCAGGTCCTAAAGTATCGTTTCCATAAGTTAATAACTTCCAAATGCCTAAGTTCTCTTCTCCTAATTTCTTTCTTTTTTTTTATTTTTAAGAAAATAAAAATAAAAGAATTTCCATGGAGTTAACAAAATGATTTCTGGGATTAGTATCCACCCCCCATGCCAAAATGATGTAATGTCATTGTAGAAAATAAAGACATGAAATGGGAGGAATAACAAAATGTCAGCTAAGTTTTCTAACGATCCGGTCAACTTCGCAGAGAGAAGAGAGTATACACATGCGCTAAGTTTAATGCTTGTAGCTAGGCATCAAATACATACAAGGTAGAAATTGTGAATTCACAAGTGCAGGCCAGAATCAAAATCAAAATATTAATCCTCAGACCTACCAGCAGAAGATGTCCACATATGTGGACCAAGTTGTGGTGCAAACACATGCCCCGGGATCAAGTGGTTCTGTGGTTCTGGATGAAAATTACCCGGAACCGAGGATTGTTGTATTTATCGGGTCGGGCCTACGGTTTGGTAGTGTGCAACCCAAGACTAAAGTGTCGGACAATGGATAAGACTAAATCACTATGCCTATTTGCTCATGTGGAATTTAGCTTAGAAATATAATCAATTATGTTATGCTTAGGTTGCACATCATAGGGGTCCTTGTAGAAAGTAGGTTGTCTCAGGTCAATAGGAACCCTTAGATCCAAAATTCAGCTTTCCTTGAAGTTAACTTCCCAGATCCTCACTTCCAATTTCCTATCTTACAACATCAAGTGCTTGGGCTCTGGGACCTCTAGCATAGCATTCTCCCCATATAACTTACCCAATTCTAGAAATCGTGGCTGAATCGGAATTGACTTGGGCACAATGATCTCAAAAGTATGATCATTCAGTTCTTTGGGGTGTAGTTGAAGAATAGGGCTACTGATTGAATCTTCTAGTAAATGACAATTTGGATCCTCCAAGCTAGACCCGACCAGATCACAATCTTCAATAATCAAGCTATCAAATTGTTCAACAGATTCCTTAGGCTCGTTTGTCTCACTAAAATCAACTTCCTTAAGCTCAAGTGGGACTTCACCTAAAGATTCCTCATACTCAGAATTGAAGAATTCTTAATCCTCATTTATATATGTCTCAAAATCTTATGTCATTTCATGGTCCACGGAGACATATTTCGTCGTTCCCTGGCTCGGGGATCTCGGCTGAGGTAATCGGTTCATCCTAAATCAGTTCCTCTAGACCAACCTGGTCATATCCGGTCTCAGAACATGTATCCCCCCTGACAGGCGCCTGAGCAGGTTCAGGCAATGACTCACTAGAAGGGGGTTCATCTTGAGAATCATCCCAAGATTGGACTAAGGCAACCACGAAATTCATTCTCAATCCTAACAATTTCTTAGGTAGAAACTCACCTAGGTCCCTATCCCTAACATGTTGGAGCAAATCCAATAAAGAATTATTCAGCTAATTAATCATTTTTATCAGAGGCTCCAATGCTTCAGTGCATGGTGTTGGCTGAGCTTCTAAAGATTGGATGGTGTTCATCAAGTTAGCCAACTCCCTATCTCGAACCTGGTTCACCTGAATCGAATGGTTTGGTTGGGTGGGTTTGGGTTCATTCAAGGGGAGTCAAGATATTGAGGTTCTCAGGTCCCTCCCTGATAGGAGGTCGTTTCAGGTTGTTCAAAGAATGGTGGTGACCTATATTCAGCATATTCCGGGGGGGGGGGGAGTAGGTGTTATAGTTACCATATCCTTCTTGATTGTAGATCGGGTTAGGTTGATCATCAAAGGGTGGAGATCTATAATCATTGTAGCTCTAGGAAGGATAGTAATCATAGTCTTGTTGTCCAGGGTTAGGCCCTGGACACTGAGGTCCAAATTCATGTCCCAAATCAAAGTTATCCCGGCTAGGAGATGGGTAATCATAAGTCGAGTCGGGATAGTAATCATCTTAGGGATACGTGTTGGTAGGAGGGTAGGATTGGAAATGTGTGAAAGATGTGGAAGGATACCTTGTGGAGTAGGAGGGAAATCAGAAGAGAAAAGGTGCCATGCAGTACAATCAACCAAACCTGTCCTTATGTGGGTTGCCTAAAGACCTACAGGCTCCCAAGACCCGTCCTAATATTATAAACAATTTAGTCTACTTTTATCCGATCAATCCAACCAGTTAGAGGGAGGGGCTGAGGAGAAGTTTCTTCCTTTGGCTTGCACCTCCGGTTCCTTTGATACCCTCCAACCACGGTCATTTGACGCTACTCCCCTAGCTAGACATTAGATTCACTAGTATAAGTAGGTTGATCGTGAATAATCTCAATCTGGGTCCCGAAGAGCGAATCAGTCCTCACGACCAACGTCTAATCAATTTTAGTTAGACTTGAGATATTTAGTGCTTTCGGAATGTGATGGACCCATAATGGGTTGTGCCCTTAATGATTCGTTGAAAATCTGAGTATGTGCACAACCAAAAAGTTTTCAAGCAAGATTATTGATGATGAAGTGAGTTTTAGGATTCGAATCTTGCTTAGTAGCTTTTAGGATTCAAATATTAGGTAGATTCAACCAAATTTCTTGGAGGCAAACCAAGTTTGAAATCTTGAGTTCAAGTGTTTTCCTTTACAAATCAAAAAGAAATATGGAGTGCCTGACTTGGCCTAAATATTAAATCCTATGGGGTAGCTACAAAATGAATTATTTTTAAATTTGGTGGTGCGATCCAAACAGCTCAAACAAGTGTCCTAGATGCACCACCAATTAGGCACACAGAGATGATTAACCTAGTCTGATTTTTACTCTTTTATATGTTGATTTGTGTGTACCGGTTCCATAGGTCAGAATCCTAGTTGAGTAGATAAAAATCAAGTTTGGTTATGTGCCTCAAATGTGGGTGTATGTAGTGTGTATGTTGATTTGTCCCACAAGAAGTATCTTTCTATTTTTTTTTATAATATGCGAGGGTGTGATGAGTGAAGGTGACAAACAAGACAAACAAATTATATCCTAGGGTTTATGCAAACACCTATGTAGATTAGGTCTTAGTTATAGATGTGGCGAAACTGAAACTAGTGGGGGGAATATGGGGGGGGGGGAGGGGGGACTTACAAAAATCTCTATCCGCACTTTACTCCAATCTACCGCCTTCAGCTCCTCAATTGGGTTCGTGCAAGACAGTCAATCGAAGAAGAAAGACAGGTTAGAAGAACATATAAATAATGCGGAGAAACACGGAAAGAACGAAAGAGCGTTGCCTCCCCGGCAACGGTGCCAAAATGATTACGTCGCGTTAAGACCCGTGCTATTAAAGCCCTTTAAGACGTCTGGATACCTTCCCAGATGTCTGGAAATCAATTTTTGTGTGCTTACGTCCTCGAGTCTACGCGTGTGCCATGCGTGCCTTCTTCTCTCCCCTCTCACCGACAGAACCCTCCCCCGTGCCTACTTAAACCCTTCTCCTCTCCCTCGTTCACCACCCCACTTCCAGCCACGTTCTCCTTCCTCCAGCGAGAGCGAGAGCAGCGAGTGCAGCGAGCGAAGCGGCAGAGGGAGGTGCAACGTGAGAAGGAGAGGAGAGGAGAGAGCGCGAGCTCGTCGGAGAGGAGAGGAGAGAGCGTGAGCTCGTCGAGCGTGCGCACGGCAGAGAGGTGTGCCGGGGAGGCTTCCCCCGACGCTGTTGCAGCTAGAGCAGCAAACGAGCGAGCGCGGCGCGGCCGCGCACAGCATGAAGAAGACGAAGGCAGCTTCTAATTTTGGGATTTCCCAGAGTCAGGTGTATGGACCTACATCCAGACGACGTAGCCAACGACTGTAAGAAGCTCCAGACGACTAAGAGGTACGTCCTGCACCCTATGCCTCCCTTTACGGATCCGGCCATGCAGGCCGTTCCGTCGAGGCACTGATACGTGCCGCATTGAGGAGATTTACATTGCGCATGTAGGATTCACTTCGGGAAGGCGTGGGACACGCCCTCCCTCGCAGTTCAGACGTCTGGGCAAGGCACCAGACGGCAGGGAGCGTCTCCAGACGTCCGGAGAGGTTGTCGGACATCTGGAACTAGGTCCAGACGATTCAGAAGGATCCCTGGACGTCTGAGGAGCATCGTAGAGTGAGGTATGATTCTGGACTTCTTTTAAGACGTCTGGAAGGTGTTCCAGAAGTCTGATTTGAGTCATTATTGTCATTTTTGACCCGTTTAGGGTGCGTTTGAAGTCCGATTTTCGTAATTAAGATTTCGTTCTTCTTCGTATAAGTTCCTCTACTTGTTGGAATGCTTTTACCATGTTCTGAATGGTTTCTTGTGGTTGATCCTTGTGTCAGGACCTCGTTCCATTGCAGATTTGGGGGTTACGGAGGCACGTGGATGATGAGAACCTCATCATGAGCCATAACTAGCTCATTTTGACCTAATACAAAGGATAAAAGCTCCTACATATCTCAAGGAAAGGCTTAACTCAGAGAATCCTGAGTTTGAGAAGAAAACAAGTCATAAGGGGTAAAAATGTAATTTTACCAGTATAATCTGCATACAGGGTAATTCAGGGCCCAAACATAGGTCAAAGCAGCTTAATAAGAATAAGAGTGGGATGAAATGATCTAGCAAGGGCTACAGCAATTCCAAGAAACTAAATGATAATCTGTAACCCTAAAACAACCCACTTCAATTCACAAGGTTCGAGGCAAAGTAAAAATAGAATAAACCCTCTAAAATTCATAGAAAAATAATCTCCAGGGTTTAGAACCTTCAATTTGGCCTTCAGAACCCTTTTTGACCTACATTGAGAACCATGCCCAATTAATAACTTAATTTGGGTTTTTGCGCAAATTGACCGGTCAAACAAGGTTTAATATGGAAATGAAATTCACCATCAGATTCCTTAGGTCCTAATTAGTCATGTATAAAAACTTGAGCCTAAGAAGAAACCTCCTCGACCGACTTTACACTTTGGTCCTCATATATTTACTCTTTGGCCCTCAACTTTTGAACCCTCGCATTTTGGCCCCTAACTCTCCTTCGTTCTTTGCAATCAGGTCCCTCCTGCAAAACCTGCCAGCACCATGCTCCGGCGACCTTGCGCGGAGCATGGCGCCGCGCAGGGTGAGGTGGGGGACCTGGCAAGTAAACCGGGGGTGCCCTGCGTCGTCAGCCGTCGCAGGGACACCCCCCTGGTCGTTGTAACCCACCATACCGACCGTGCGAACGCACGGACGGTATGGGTTCTTGTTTCCGGCCATCCTCCGGCGAGGGAGACACGTCGTCTCCCTCCGCCTTCCTCCCTGTTTGATCCCTATAAATACCCCCGTTGCTCCACCGACCGGGGCAGCTTGGATATGACGGAGAAAATCCCCAACTTTCCTCTCCTCTCCCTCCGGCAGACGCTCACCAGCTCCGGCGGTTTCCTCCCCCTCCACCTCTTCGCTCTGCCGCAATACCAGCAGCAGAGACTTCCTCCCCTGCTCTTCCCGTGCCACGCCGCACCCAGCTGGCGCCTCTCCGGCTCTCTGCTCGCCGCCGCCCCTTTCCCTGAGCATCGTCTTCTCCGGCGACAGTCGATACGACTGTCGCCCTGTTCCTCCCCCTTCGTCCCTGCAAGTAAGCTATAGCTACTCCCCTTCTTCTCCTCTTTCTTTCCCCGCTTTCAATTTATTCAATTAAGCCCTCTACCGACCCTGACCACCTTCACCCCCTTCGCCTCCGACCACCCTCCGGCGAGCCGCTCCCATCACCTCAGCGACCCACACGGCTCGCCGACCCTCACCGAACCTCCGCCTCATCACACTGAGCACCCCCCACCCCTCCACTGCCACTCCACACCTTCGTAACACTCCCCCGAACAAACCCATTCCTCCGGTTGCAGTCCGACCCAGGGCTGCCGCCAGACACCACCTTGCGGCCTGCCGCGCAGCTCCTCACCTTCGCCGTGCCACGGCGAAGGTTCCCCAGTGGTTTGATCAGGCCGAGAGGCCATATTCGTGTCCGACAGGTTTTGAGGTTCGACCGCCATTGACGCACATTGAAGCAGCTTCTCCCGCGCTCCAGGCTTGAGGACTCCAGGTCTCCAGCTGCTGCGGAGTACGGGGAGTCTTGCGAAGGCAGCCAGCCAGCAACCTATGCAAATCGAAGCCGCAGCTGCAGAAGCCAGGCCGCGGTCTCCCAGCAGGCGCACGCGAGGAAAGGTCTGCGTTTAGTCCCACATCGGTAAGCCTTACACCCGTTCCACTGTTTAAATTGATTTTGTGCACTAGCCTTACTGCCTCAGTACACGGGGTGAGGTCCCCTTACACCCGCCCGGTTACCCGGTCTCGTCCGCGCTCACGCCCCGCGGACCTGACCCGACCCGACTTAGACTGACCTGCACTCCTCGCCCACCACGCACGCCGGTGGGCCTGGACCCGGGCGTGACCCGAACCCGATTACCCGGCAGCTCTGGGAGAGCTTTCCCAAGAGTGGTTTCAGAGAGAGAGAGAGACGCGGGGGGGGGGGGGGGGTAGAGTAGGTTTTGCCTCTGACGAAAAACTCTGAAGTGTGCAGGCACAGGCGAAAAAGAAGACCCGCGGAAGAAGAAGGAAGCTGACTGTAGCAACAGGTAGTTAAGTCGTCTGATTTGGAAATCAGACGACGGCCTGAAGGGAAAAGAAGAAAGGAGGGGTGACGTCCCTGGCTGAAAAAGAAAAGAAGAAGCTGACACTTAGCCGCAAGGAGGAGAAACAAGAAGAAACCTTCACAGAAGAGACTGCAGAAAAAGAAGAAGAGAGGCCAAGACAGAAACCAAGGAAGAAGAAGAAGGAGATCTGAAGAAAGAAAGAGGAGCATCACCTCTGCAGAACAAAGAAGAAGAAGGAGATCTGAAGAAAGAAAGAAAGAAGAACATCACGAGGAGAAAACAAAGAGAACAACAAATTCTTTCCCTCTCTCTTTCTTTATTTTGTAAAAGAAACATGTATATCTCTAGAATACAACTTGCTCCCTGAGTTCGACCTCGGGAACTCTTTTATTTTCCGAGTAAAAAAATTTATATATTTGAAATGTTGGTAGTAACCGGCTATACTACAATGTTATAACAAACTAAAACCCGGTTATCCCGAAGCCAAGCGATTTCATTTTGGCGCCGCTGCCGGGGAGCAACGGCTATTCTAGAGATAAACATTCCTGTTTCTTTTAATTTCTGATAATCTCCTCTCTTTTGTGCAGCTACAGGAACTCAAGAAGACAAGCAACCACACGACAACCACTCCGAAGACAGGTAAATTTTTTCCTCTCACTATTAACCCCTAAACTCTAAAGAGGAAGAAAAGAAAAGAACAAGCAATATAGGGCTAACCTGTCTTCCATACTTAGTAACCATAAAGAGTTGCATGTTTTCAACTCATCACTCCTGCACACTATTAAGGGTACTTAAGGGCTAACACATTCTTGCTTGAGCCCTAATTGCCCAACAAAGAGTTAAATGGACCAAGTAGAGCCAACATAAGGTCAACCATTAGGATTTCAGTAGAGACACACCCCTTAATCAAGAATTGAGGAAATCCAAAAGAGGTGTGCCCAAGCCATTGATTGAAAATAATTAACAAGAAAAATCCTAAACAATTGGCTCTCTCTAAACACTTGAACCCTAAAAGACAGGACCTAAAAGCTCTTAAAGAAAACAAGAGGTAAAGTTGACCCCTTGGGTCAACCAACCTTAAATTAGGTCACTCTTTGCACTTAAAAGACTAAAGTTCAAGTGAAAACCTTAAGCACCCTGATCTTAAAATTGGTAGACTTAAGAGGTCAAGATCCCCATTCTGGTCTACCTGGAACCGCAGTGACAAGAGAGGTCGGGTGGGGGAAACCCTGTAACCCGTGGGGACGCTCTACCGTGTAGGGGTCTTCGCGGGACTCTCCCTCTCTGGCTGCCCAGGTAATTCTCAGGTGGGCGATCTTTCTGATCAAGGGGTCCATCTGCCCCGTACCTCTATAGTCACCCAACACATTTTTGGGTGCCTTGATTGGGTCCAGCACCTTCTAAACTTACCTCTTCCAACTGTGCATGTACGGAAGGAGGTCTCTAAGACCACCCTTAAGACCTCCTTTAGAAATTCACTCTCGTCAAGGCCAAGCCTCGACGCCCGTGTTTGTGCAGCAACACCCTCACATTATTCTCTCTTCTGATTCAGAACCAAGTTCTTCTTCTTCCCCCATCATGGCTCAGCCAGTTGAGGAAGAAAATAATCTGGAACACCAACTCCAGCGACTCAATGACCTCTTCCAAAACTTCGTGCACCCACCACAGCGTCCTATGATGCGGGACCACTACAATCCTGCTGCGGTGGCCATTGAGCCTCGAGTCAGAATCCCGACTGGAGGACCTGATTCCGAACTAAAGCCCAACATGATTCATGCTATACCTAAATTCCATGGGCTTAATTCTGAAGATCCCTTCCAGCACATCAAACAGCTAAAGCATCTGGCCCACACTTTTGGATCAAATGCGCAAAATCGGGATATTCTTCTCATGAAGATGTTCTCCTTTTCTCTTATGGACAAGGCCGCCCATTGGTATCAAACTCAGACCCGGCCGATCAACACTTGGGAAGAACTTCAATCCGAGTTTTTGAAAAAGTCCTTTCCCGTTGGTCGGACCAACGCCTTGCGCCATCAGATTACACACTTCACTTAACAATCAGGAGAACCTCTCCATGAGGCATGGGATCGTTTTCAGGATCTCATGAGAAAGTGCCCCCATCACGGAGTTCCTAAATGGGAACAAGTCCAATCTTTTTACCAGGGACTCCGTGAGGACATCCGCCTTTTCGTCAATGCAACTTGCGGAGGAAACATCATGGGTCAACATGAAGACACCGTATGGGAGATTCTCGAAAACATGTGCGAGAACTCCATCAACAATGACTCCATGGGATTATTCGACAGGACGAATACCCGCGCAGCGACGAATCTTAAGGGAGCACATGAGACGCAGGGCCTGTCCGCATCAGTCGACCTGGAATTAATGGCCAGTCGATTGGACAAGGTCTCAATCATTGAAAAGAAGGTGGATGAGCTGACTCAGCACTTGCAGCGAGCCACCTCTGCGCGTAACTCCTTTGCACAACCTCCTTCCACACAGGAGACTGTGCAAAACATCCTCCACCGATCCTCCCCTGGGATGGATCCATATCCATCCCCATCTGATTCTTGGACTGGAAGATCATCCGATCCTTTCTACACCAGCCGGGGGAACTCCATTCCTCCTTTCCCTGATTCTCAAGAGGTTCCTCAGACCTGCGAGGACCTCAACGCCATCCAGAACGACCCATTCTCCAACACTTACAACCCTGGATGGCGAAACCATCCCAATTTTCAGTGGGCGGGAAATTCCCAAACCCAAAGACCACCTTTTCAGTCCCGCCCACAGCCCTCTCATCACTACCAGCCGCCTCAGCCTCGGCCCAACCCTACTTATCCATCAGGGCCAAATCAAGATCAAATGTCCTTAATCCTTCAGACTCTGGCTGACATTCAAAAATCGAATGCGGCTATTCAAAAACAGCACAAGGACGAGCTTACTGAAGTTAAAACTCAACTGGCCCAGTTGGCAAATTCTCGCCAGCCAGGCACACTCCCTTCCCAACCCCTTCCTAACCCAAATAACGTGCCAACCCAGAAGCGCGTTATGAGTCCGAATTTAGGCCACGCTCAATGGATTTATCAGGCCCCTACTGCTCCATCTCCAGACGAGATGGAAGCCTCAACTTCTCGTGCGGGATTTCAGCAGCAGCCACCCCTCCTACCAAACCCAAACCAAAATCAGGCCGGATTAAATTCTGTAACAACACGTAGTGGAAAGACAACTCAAGACCCGCATTATCCAAACCACTCCCAGCCTGATAACCATGACCCTAGGATAGTTATCCAAGGTACCGCTGTTCCAGACCCACAACCTGAACCTATCCTAGAAGAACCAACCAAGATCCCGTTTCCCGAGGCCCTGACCAAGGGAAAGAAGACCACCAAACCCGTGGCCCCTGAGGAGGACCTGGTCAAGCTCTTTGAGCAGGTCCACATAAACATCCCCTTGATGGATGCAATCCGCCACGTACCAGCTTACGCACGATTTCTAAAGAATATATGTACACCCCAGCATAAGCCGCGAACCAAGGGAGGGAGCCCAATTGTTCTGTCAGAGCAAGCCAGCTCTGTAATCCTTAGTAGACTCCCACCCAAGGCAAAAGATCCTGGAACTCCCCTGATCTCCTGTAAGATAGGTGGTACCCAATTTGATAGAGCATTGTTAGACTTAGGTGCATCTATAAATCTGATACCCACATCCTTACTTGACCATCTAGAAGAATCTGAGCTGAAACCAACCGAGGTGACATTACAATTAGCAGATCGATCTATAAAGTCACCAAAAGGGATTCTCGAGGATGTTATCGTGAGAGTGCGGGATTTCTATTTTCCAGTGGACTTTATAGTCTTAGACATGGATGCACCTGAGAACCCTAGGGATACACCAATCATTCTAGGGAGACCTTTCTTGGCTACTGCTAGAGCCAACATCAGCTGTGAGGAGGGCCAAATAGAGCTTAAGTTTGGAGATCAAACACTGAAAATTGATATATTTAAGGCCCAACAAGGAATTAATTGCGGCGTCATCGAGCAAATTTGTGACATCAAGACTTTGGTTGATGAATCACACCTCCAGAATGACTTGAGTATGCCTCATCAACCACAGAAGGATCTTGACCCGCAAACAGAGGAGTCAAATCCAGATGTGAACAACCCAGTAACTCCCACCCTTGAACCTCACATCTATACTGAACCACCCGCTGCTGCTGAAAACCCCATCCTCGAACTGAAACCCCTTCCTGCTCACTTAAAATACGTCTTTTTGGGTTCTAATCAGACCCTTCCTGTGATCATCAATTCCAACCTCAGTCCTGAACAGGAATCCCGTCTGATTGTTGTCCTCCAGCAACATCGCAGAGCCATCGGATGGACTCTCGATGATTTGACTGGAATAAGTCCCTCTTATTGTACTCATCATATCTATTCAGAAGAGGGCACACGACCTTCTCGTGAAATGCAGAGACGCTTAAACCCCAATCTGCAGGAGGTCGTGAAAAAGGAGATCATCAAGTGGTTAGATGCCGGGATCATCTACCCGATCTCCGATAGTCGTTGGGTGAGCCCAATTCAGGTCGTGCCCAAGAAGGCAGGACTCACCACTATAACGACTGAGACCGGAGAAATCATTCCTACCCGATTAGCCAACTCGTGGAGAGTCTGTATAGATTACCGTCGACTCAATTCCTCCACGAAGAAGGATCATTTCCCACTACCCTTCATTGATCAAATTCTCGAAAAACTAGCGGGAAATAGGTTCTTCTGCTTTCTTGACGGGTACTCCGGTTATAACCAGGTGGCAATCCATCCTGAGGACCAAGAAAAGACCACGTTCACCTGCCCCTTCGGGACATACGCTTTCCGAAGGATGCCTTTCGGTCTTTGCAATGCACCCGCTACTTTTCAGCGATGCATGCTTGCCATATTCTCAGATATGGTAGGTGATTATCTGGAAGTCTTCATGGATGACTTTTCAGTTTTCGGAGCATCATTCGATGATTGCCTCCAACACTTGGTCCAGATACTCAGGCGGTGCATCGATGTGAATTTGGTTCTTTCCTGGGAAAAGAGCCATTTCATGGTGCCTGAGGGAATTGTCCTGGGACACTCAATTTCGGAGAAAGGTATCCAAGTGGATCGAGCTAAGGTTAATCTGATTTCTCACCTTCCTATGCCTAGCTCGATCAGGGACATCCGATCCTTTTTAGGGCATGTCGGTTTTTATCGACGATTTATCCCTGATTTTTCAAAAATCGCACGCCCCCTGACCACTCTTCTCTCCAAGGATGTTCCCTTCGAAATCTCCAAGGAATGCACTCAAGCATTTGAAATCCTGCGTGACCGAGTCACCCAAGCCCCGATCCTACATTCCCCTGATTGGTCTCAACCCTTTGAGATCATGTGTGATGCATCCGACTTCGCTGTAGGAGCGGTTTTGGGGCAGAAAAATGACAAGAAACCTGTGGTCATTTACTACGCCAGCAAAACACTCGATGAGGCTCAGCGTAACTATACGGTTACTGAGAAAGAGCTGCTAGCTGTAGTATTTGCCCTAGAGAAGTTCAGATCATACCTTCTGGGTTCCCATGTCATCATATACTCGGATCACACAGCTGTGAGGCATCTCCTTGCAAAGAAGGACGCGAAACCTCGATTGATCCGATGGATCTTGCTGTTGCAAGAATTTGACCTCGAGATTCGCGACAAAGCGGGAAAACAAAACGTGGTAGCTGATCACTTGTCCCGTCTTCCTTCTGAAATAATTGACCCTTCCGGACCCATCACTGAGCATTTTCCCGATGAGCACCTGCTGACAATTGGTACTAGCCTTCCATGGTTTGCTAATATTGTAAATTACTTGGCATCTCATCAGACCCCGTTGATGAGAACCTCATCATGAGCCATAACTAGCTCATTTTGACCTAATACAAAGGATAAAAGCTCCTACATATCTCAAGGAAAGGCTTAACTCAGAGAATCCTGAGTTTGAGAAGAAAACAAGTCATAAGGGGTAAAAATGCAATTTTACCAGTATAATCTGCATACAGGGTAATTCAGGGCCAAACATAGGTCAAAGCAGCTTAATAAGAATAAGAGTGGGATGAAATGATCTAGCAAGGGCTACAGCAATTCCAAGAAACTAAATGATAATCTGTAACCCTAAAACAACCCACTTCAATTCACAAGGTTCGAGGCAAAGTAAAAATAGAATAAACCCTCTAAAATTCATAGAAAAATAATCTCCAGGGTTTAGAACCTTCAATTTGGCCTTCAGAACCCTTTTTGACCTACATTGAGAACCATGCCCAATTAATAACTTAATTTGGGTTTTTGCGTAAATTGACCGGTCAAACAAGGTTTAATATGGAAATGAAATTCACCATCAGATTCCTTAGGTCCTAATTAGTCATGTATAAAAACTTGAGCCTAAGAAGAAACCTCCTCGACCGACTTTACACTTTGGTCCTCATATATTTACTCTTTGGCGCTCAACTTTTGAACCCTCGCATTTTGGCCCCTAACTCTCCTTCGTTCTTTGCAATCAGGTCCCTCCTGCAAAACCTGCCAGCACCATGCTCCGCGACCTTGCGCGGAGCATGGCGCCGCGCAGGGTGAGGTGGGGGACCTGGCAAGTAAACCGGGGGTGCCCTGCGTCGTCAGCCGTCGCAGGGACACCCCCCTGGTCGTTGTAACCCACCATACCGACCGTGCGAACGCACGGACGGTATGGGTTCTTGTTTCCGGCCATCCTCCGGCGAGGGAGACACGTCGTCTCCCTCCGCCTTCCTCCCTGTTTGATCCCTATAAATACCCCCCGTTGCTCCACCGACAGGGGCAGCCTGGATCTGAAGGAGAAAATCCCCAACTTTCTTCTCTTCTTCCTCCGACAGACGCTCACCAGCTCCGGCGGTTTCCTCCCCCTCCACCTCTTCGCTCTGCCGCAATACCAGCAGCAGAGACTTCCTCCCCTGCTCTTCCCGCGCCACGCCGCACCCAGCTGGCGCCTCTCCGGCTCTCTGCTCGCCGCCGCCCCTTTCCCTGAGCATCGTCTTCTCCGGCGACAGTCGATACGACTGTCGCCCTGTTCCTCCCCCTTCGTCCCTGCAAGTAAGCTAGAGCTACTCCCCTTCTTCTCCTCTTTCTTTCCCCGCTTTCAATTTATTCAATTAAGCCCTCTACCGACCCTGACCACCTTCACCCCCTTCGCCTCCGACCACCCTCCGGCGAGCCGCTCTCATCACCTCAGCGACCCACACGGCTCACCGAACCTCCGCCTCATCACACTGAGCAACCCCCACCCCTCCACTGCCACTCCACACCTCCGTAACACTCCCCCGAACAAACCCATTCCTCCGGTTGCAGTCCGACCCAGGGCTGCCGCCAGACACCACCTTGCAACCTGCCGCGCAGCTCCTCACCTTCGCCGTGCCACGGCGAAGGTTCCCCAGTGGTTTGATCAGGCCGAGAGGCCATATTCGTGTCCGACAGGTTTTGAGGTTCGACCGCCATTAACGCACATTGAAGCAGCTTCTCCCGCGCTCCAGGCTTGAGGACTCCAGGTCTCCAGCTGCTGCGGAGTACGGGGAGTCTTGCGAAGGCAGCCAGCCAGCAACCTATGCAAATCGAAGCCGCAGCTGCAGAAGCCAGGCCGCGGTCTCCCAGCAGGCGCACGCGAGGAAAGGTCTGCGTTTAGTCCCACATCGGTAAGCCTCACACCCGTTCCACTGTTTAAATTGATTTTGTGCACTAACCTTACTGCCTCAGTACACGGGGTGAGGTCCCCTTACACCCGCCCGGTTACCCGGTCTCGTCCGCGCTCACGCCCCGCGGACCTGACCCGAACCGACCCGACCCGACTTAAGACTGACCTGCACTCCTCTCCCACTACGCACGCCGGTGGGCCTGGACCCGGGCCTGATCCGAACCCGGTTACCCGGTAGCTCTGGGAGAGCTTTCCCAAGAGTGGTTTCAGAGAGAAAGAGAGACGCGGGGGGGGGGGGGGGGGGGGGGGGGGAGGGTAGAGTAGGTTTTGCCTCTGACGAAAAACTCTGAAGTGTGCAGGCACAGGCGGAGAAGAAGACCCGCGGAAGAAGAAGGAAGCTAACTGTAGCAACAGGTAGTTAAGTCGTCTGATTTGGAAATCAGACGATGGCCTGAAACAGCTAAGGAAGAAAGCTTTGCGTGACGTCCCTGGCTGAAAAAGAAAAGAAGAAGCTGACACTTAACCGCAGGGAGGAAAAACAAGAAGAAACCCTAAAGAAGAGGCTGAGCAAGGCAGAAGAAGAGGAAAGGCTGCAGAGAAGAAGTGCAGCAGAGCCAAGGAAGAAGAAACCTTCACAGAAGAGACTGCAGAAAAAGAAGAAGAGAGGCCAAGACAGACACCAAGGAAGAAGAAGAAGGAGATCTGAAGAAAGAAAGAAAGAAGAATATCACGAGGAGAAAACAAAGAGAACAACAAATTCTTTCCCTCTCTCTTTCTTTATTTTGTAAAAGAAACATGTATATCTCTAGAATACAACTTGCTCCCTGAGTTCGACCTCGGGAACTCTTTTATTTTCCGAGTAAAAAATTTATATATTTGAAATGTTGGTAATAACCGGCTTTACTACAACGTTATAACAAAACCAAAACCCGGTTATCCCGAAGCCAAGCATTTCATTTCACCCGTCCGATTGGCCGAAGGCCAAGAAAGGCAAATTACGCTCCGATGCCAAGTATTACATTTGGGAAGACCCGTACCTCTTCCGCATAGGTGCCGATCAGATCATCCGGAGATGTGTCCCGGAAGGGGAAGTCAACAATATCCTCTCTTTCTGCCATGACCAGGCATGCGGTGGCCATTTTGCCGGGCATAAAACCGCATCAAAAGTCCTCCAGTGCGGCTTTTACTGGCCCACACTGTTCAAAGACGCATACAGTTATTGCAAGGCATGCAGTCGTTGCCAGACTTTGGGCAACATGAGCCATCGCGACATGATGCCTATGCAACCGATTCTAGTATGCGAAATCTTTGATGTTTGGGGGATTGATTTTATGGGCCCCTTTCCTGTTTCGGATGGTTTCGAATACATTCTGTTGGCTGTGGACTACGTGTCCAAATGGATCGAAGCCATACCGACCCGAACCTGTGATCACAAAATCGTTCTCAAATTCATTCATCAACACATTTTCTCAAGGTTCGGGATTCCTCGTGCAATAATCTCTGATAGGGGGACCCATTTCACAAATGATCAGTTTAGGTCACTGATGACCAAATACGGGGTGTCTCACCGAATCTCTACTCCTTACCACCCCCAAACTAATGGTCTAGCTGAGCTGTCTAATCGGGAGATCAAGAAAATCCTGCAAGTCACTGTTCGACCTGACAGGAAGGACTGGTCGTCCCGACTTCCGGAAGCATTGTGGGCCTATAGGACCGCCCACAAGACCCAATTAGGCATGTCTCCCTTTAGACTGGTATACGGAAAGGCATGCCACCTTCCCGTCGAACTGGAGCATAAAGCCTATTGGGCAGTACGGAACTGTAATCTAGATCTTTCCAAGGCTGGGACCCACAGGAAACTCCAAATCAGCGAGATCGATGAATTACGCATAGACGCGTACGAGAACTCGCAAATCTACAAGGAGCGGGTTAAAGCCTTCCACGACAAACACATCTCGAGAAAGATCTTTCATCCTGGTCAAAAGGTCCTACTCTTTGATGCCCGACTCAAACTCTTCCCAGGAAAACTGAGATCTAAGTGGGTCGGACCATATTTGGTCCGACAGGTTTTTGGAAATGGAGCAATCGAAATCAGTCCACTCAGCCACGATTCTGAACCTTTCATCGTGAACGGTCAGAGACTCAAGCCGTTCATTGATGTAACTTCTGCTAATTTGGCTGAGGCATCTTATACCCTCCTTTCCCCTTGAGCTTATTGCGCCCAGCCGATGGCGTAAAACTCAGCGCTTAACGGGAGGCAGCCCGTCATTCTCTTTGAAAACCTGAAACTTGTTCTGACAGCTTTTTTGCACTTGAAGTTCACACTTTAGGGCAGCCAACTCCACCTCAGGTGCTTGCATCTGAGACTCATCAAAACAGCTATCCTAATGTATGAACTTAGTTGAATAAAAACCCCTAGGTTACAATGAGGACATTGCAAATCTTAGGCATGGGGGGGTAGGAAAGTACAAAAACTTGTAAGAAAAGGTTTCAAACAAAAAAATTCACATATGCCAAAAACACCATAAAAATTAAAAAAAAAATTTTTCGAAAAAGAATAAGAGGAAAAAAGGAGAAGGAAATTTTTGTGAAGGAGAAGAAAAACAAAATGAAAAAGGAGCACAAAATTATAAGAAAAGGTGATAGTCATTAGTAAGGAACTAAGGAATCAACCTAAGTTCTAGACCTCATTCAAGAAAATAACTGAAAAGTGCACAATGAGATTAGTAAGAATGCAAACCTTAGGCATTCTTGAATAGACTTTTAGTACCCATTAAGATCTGGACACTCCTCAAGAGGTTGAGGAAAATGAAAAGCTGAAGTATTAGGTCTAAGGCTTAGGGAGTATTCGGCCTCGTTAACTAATTTTTGGTTTACGGGACTCAGTAACCTAAGCACCCTAACCTCACACACAGCCTGGTTCAGTAAGCGTAAAAATCAGAATCACGCAGAAGCGTCGCAAAAATCTGAAAAGATCACCTACAATAGGAGCGGCCGATCAACACAAGATTGATTTGGACGAGTTCCCAGCGCGGAGAGGCGGGAAATCCCCTCGAAGATGCGTAACAAAATATCATCTCCTCGGTGCTTGTCTCTTAGGATATTTACATATCCTACTGGGGGCATGTAAGCACTCTGCTGGTTCAGATTCCATGGATGGCATTATCTCGAAGTGTCAATTGCCAGGGTCTGGATTCGGCCACGGAATACCATGGATGGGATTATCTCGAAATCTCAATAGCCAGGGTTCCGGGGGTTGCCATGGGCGGTGCTATCTCGAAGCATCGATCGCCAGGAACCCTTGAGGATTGATGATGGGAGCAAGGAATCTGATACAGACCGTGTTGAAAAGCCAATCCTAGGCTAGAACTAAAAAGAAAAAGAGAGAGAAAACTCTCCAAACAGAAAAACTTTCTATCTCTCTCTTACAAAACGCACTGCGAACTGAGCCAGGGCTAAAATCATTTCAAGCACGGGTGCTTTAACCACGAAGTCCAATAAACCTTAGGTTAGTTCTTGTGGGCCTTAAAAACCTTTGCTAAAAGACTGAGGCTAAGGCTAGACAGATTTGGATCTTGATTAGTACTAGAGTACCTTTTTGGCCTATGGTCAGCATTCTAACCTAATCTATGCACTTATCTAAAACTATTAAAAACTTCATGGTCTAGAACAAGGGTAGAAACCTTAAGTTTTTGCTAAGGGAATAGCAAAAGCTAGGCATGGGGGTATGATGAGAACCTCATCATGAGCCATAACTAGCTCATTTTGACCTAATACAAAGGATAAAAGCTCCTACATATCTCAAGGAAAGGCTTAACTCAGAGAATCCTGAGTTTGAGAAGAAAACAAGTCATAAGGGGTAAAAATGTAATTTTACCAGTATAATCTGCATACAGGGTAATTCAGGGCCCAAACATAGGTCAAAGCAGCTTAATAAGAATAAGAGTGGGATGAAATGATCTAGCAAGGGCTACAGCAATTCCAAGAAACTAAATGATAATCTGTAACCCTAAAACAACCCACTTCAATTCACAAGGTTCGAGGCAAAGTAAAAATAGAATAAACCCTCTAAAATTCATAGAAAAATAATCTCCAGGGTTTAGAACCTTCAATTTGGCCTTCAGAACCCTTTTTGACCTACATTGAGAACCATGCCCAATTAATAACTTAATTTGGGTTTTTGCGCAAATTGACCGGTCAAACAAGGTTTAATATGGAAATGAAATTCACCATCAGATTCCTTAGGTCCTAATTAGTCATGTATAAAAACTTGAGCCTAAGAAGAAACCTCCTCGACCGACTTTACACTTTGGTCCTCATATATTTACTCTTTGGCCCTCAACTTTTGAACCCTCGCATTTTGGCCCCTAACTCTCCTTCGTTCTTTGCAATCAGGTCCCTCCTGCAAAACCTGCCAGCACCATGCTCCGGCGACCTTGCGCGGAGCATGGCGCCGCGCAGGGTGAGGTGGGGGACCTGGCAAGTAAACCGGGGGTGCCCTGCGTCGTCAGCCGTCGCAGGGACACCCCCCTGGTCGTTGTAACCCACCATACCGACCGTGCGAACGCACGGACGGTATGGGTTCTTGTTTCCGGCCATCCTCCGGCGAGGGAGACACGTCGTCTCCCTCCGCCTTCCTCCCTGTTTGATCCCTATAAATACCCCCCGTTGCTCCACCGACCGGGGCAGCTTGGATATGACGGAGAAAATCCCCAACTTTCCTCTCCTCTCCCTCCGGCAGACGCTCACCAGCTCCGGCGGTTTCCTCCCCCTCCACCTCTTCGCTCTGCCGCAATACCAGCAGCAGAGACTTCCTCCCCTGCTCTTCCCGTGCCACGCCGCACCCAGCTGGCGCCTCTCCGGCTCTCTGCTCGCCGCCGCCCCTTTCCCTGAGCATCGTCTTCTCCGGCGACAGTCGATACGACTGTCGCCCTGTTCCTCCCCCTTCGTCCCTGCAAGTAAGCTATAGCTACTCCCCTTCTTCTCCTCTTTCTTTCCCCGCTTTCAATTTATTCAATTAAGCCCTCTACCGACCCTGACCACCTTCACCCCCTTCGCCTCCGACCACCCTCCGGCGAGCCGCTCCCATCACCTCAGCGACCCACACGGCTCGCCGACCCTCACCGAACCTCCGCCTCATCACACTGAGCACCCCCCACCCCTCCACTGCCACTCCACACCTTCGTAACACTCCCCCGAACAAACCCATTCCTCCGGTTGCAGTCCGACCCAGGGCTGCCGCCAGACACCACCTTGCGGCCTGCCGCGCAGCTCCTCACCTTCGCCGTGCCACGGCGAAGGTTCCCCAGTGGTTTGATCAGGCCGAGAGGCCATATTCGTGTCCGACAGGTTTTGAGGTTCGACCGCCATTGACGCACATTGAAGCAGCTTCTCCCGCGCTCCAGGCTTGAGGACTCCAGGTCTCCAGCTGCTGCGGAGTACGGGGAGTCTTGCGAAGGCAGCCAGCCAGCAACCTATGCAAATCGAAGCCGCAGCTGCAGAAGCCAGGCCGCGGTCTCCCAGCAGGCGCACGCGAGGAAAGGTCTGCGTTTAGTCCCACATCGGTAAGCCTTACACCCGTTCCACTGTTTAAATTGATTTTGTGCACTAGCCTTACTGCCTCAGTACACGGGGTGAGGTCCCCTTACACCCGCCCGGTTACCCGGTCTCGTCCACGCTCACGCCCCGCGGACCTGACCCGACCCGACTTAGACTGACCTGCACTCCTCGCCCACCACGCACGCCGGTGGGCCTGGACCCGGGCGTGACCCGAACCCGATTACCTGGCAGCTCTGGGAGAGCTTTCCCAAGAGTGGTTTCAGAGAGAGAGAGAGACGCGGGGGGGGGGGGGGGGGGGTAGAGTAGGTTTTGCCTCTGACGAAAAACTCTGAAGTGTGCAGGCACAGGCGAAAAAGAAGACCCGCGGAAGAAGAAGGAAGCTGACTGTAGCAACAGATAGTTAAGTCGTCTGATTTGGAAATCAGACGACGGCCTGAAGGGAAAAGAAGAAAGGAGGGGTGACGTCCCTGGCTGAAAAAGAAAAGAAGAAGCTGACACTTAGCCGCAAGGAGGAGAAACAAGAAGAAACCTTCACAGAAGAGACTGCAGAAAAAGAAGAAGAGAGGCCAAGACAGAAACCAAGGAAGAAGAAGAAGGAGATCTGAAGAAAGAAAGAGGAGCATCACCTCTGCAGAACAAAGAAGAAGAAGGAGATCTGAAGAAAGAAAGAAAGAAGAACATCACGAGGAGAAAACAAAGAGAACAACAAATTCTTTCCCTCTCTCTTTCTTTATTTTGTAAAAGAAACATGTATATCTCTAGAATACAACTTGCTCCCTGAGTTCGACCTCGGGAACTCTTTTATTTTCCGAGTAAAAAAATTTATATATTTGAAATGTTGGTAGTAACCGGCTATACTACAATGTTATAACAAACTAAAACCCGGTTATCCCGAAGCCAAGCGATTTCAGTGGACCTGCCGATCAAGCCCTCATTACTCCTGGTTTTCTGGTAAACTGGCTTCCCCTAGATTAATTACAAACATGAATGCATATCTGGAATGAATGTTAGGTCCTAGGGTATGACATGAACCCTAGGACTAGAAACACTAGATTGAATGTTAGATCCTAGGGTATGGCTTGAATCCTAGGACTAGAAACAATGAAATAATTGTATTGAATGCATGAATTGCAGTCTTGGATGACTAAATAAAATAATAACAATTGCCTGTAATTGGATAACATCTGCCTGTGGAATGTAAAGTACTATTATTAGCAACTGTTGCACGTATGTTCCTATTGTTGCAATTAAATACGAGCTGCCTGCATATGAATTGGAAATAGAAATGATGAAACCTAGTATGGCTTGGCTTGAGAAACATGAGCATTAACCCTACGGGGAATTAGGAGTAGTGCTCCTTGAAATAAATGGAATAGAACTGGAAATGTGAATGGAGAGGTGAGCTGGCCCTTGAGTACGGAGTACCAAGGAGAGCGACTGTCCCCCTGTTTAGTGTAGAGCGGAGCTAGCCGCCCTAGGGTTGGGACCCAGGGTTAGAACTGGCCACTTTGTACCGACTTTTTGGCCCTCGTGTACACAGTACCGGGGAGAGCTACTAATGTAGGGAGAGAGCTAGCCACCTCACGGGGCCCGGGGTTCAGCTAGCAGTCCTACACTGACTTGTTAGGCCCACTAGGCAAACCAGGGTTGTCAGGCGAGGGTGCGCGGACTGTAGAGGGGCGAGACCCCTATTTGGTTCTTAGGGGCTAGACCCCTGTTACTGAGAGGGCTATGCCCTATACTGGTTCCGTGCTGTGCTTTAGGCGCACCCGTTAATGGAAACGACTGACTGCGTGCCAGTGTAGGGTAGCTACTCGTGGGCTTATCACGCGTGCCGTAGTCACCGTTACGTCTGTCAGCGACCTCGGGGTGGTTGACTGAGTGTAGGACCACCACGAGGGACTCTCCCGGCCAGGAGAGCACCACGTGCTACTTCTACTCTTCGGAAAAGACTGCAATCAAGATCCTTCCAACGAGGAACATTCGAGATCAAGAAAAAGACCTGATAACTAAAACAAGTGATGAAAGAAAGAATAATTAGTTAAATAAAGAAAGAAAGAAATTGAAAACAACAGCTACCTGTCCACCTTTGCTGTTTTTAGCTGGTTTCCACTCTACTCAACGTACGCCGATTTCTTATACTCATAACCTTTTTCAAGACCAGGTGTTGAGCAGCCAGAGCCTACGGCTGCAGAGGGTGCTGGGCCCAGTAGAGCCCAGTAGTTGTACCTTTTGTTTGTACCCCATTCCCGTTGTAGTGAGTATTTCTTTTATACTTCTGTACTCTTTTATTGTAAACTTTATATTTCTGTACCCTTTTTAAGTTCTCTACTATTGTGGTTGTGTGTACTGTAGTAGTTTACTTCTTTACTGCTGTACTTTTGTTACTGTTAGTTGTTTGCATGGTGAATGTGGTTTATTTTTACTACTTTTTGGTTACTTCCTCGTTGGACGACTGGGTCTTGGGATCAGTCTAGTCGGTCCGGTCCCGTCTCCTGTAGGGATTCGGGAATCGGGTCGTAACACGTCGGATATTCTAACGAATGGGATTCAAGTTTGGAAACCCGTCGTCGTAGTTCGATTCGAGAGAAAATCCGTCGATCAGATAAAATTTATAACCGAAACTCGAAAGGTGAGTCCTGGGTCGAACACGGGGAGGGGAACGCTTGGTTTTGAAAAATACACGCTTAGCTTTATTTCTTTTTTGTCATTTTTTATCTTTTATAATTTTTTTGCATTTTTAATAGCGCAAGAGATCAGGTCGGCGAAATTTTATCTAGCTAGTCTACTTGCAAAATATAAAAGAAAGAGAGTGAGAGTCATATATTTCAAAACAAATGCTTGTTACAACTAGAAAAGCAAGAAAACTACACAAGAAAGTGGTAAAGATAGATGGAGATGTGAAGAATCCCGCTCTACGGTCGCTTCGAGGACGACTCACTTTGACGGTGCCCAGATGAAGGTGGTGAGGAGTGAGACGAAGGAGAACGGCGGCGAAAGAAGGACGACGGGGTGGGACGTCGTTGCAGCGAGGATCTTCTTCCCGAAGTAGGTGAGAAGACGGCCAATGGATGCTTCACGATGGGGGATGAGAGGTGGGGAAAAATATTCGATTTCAACTCTAGTGGAGCATCTGGGCTTGGGAAAAGCTCTCTCTAGAGCCTTGGAGGTGGTGAGAGGAAGAAAGGAATAGATGAAGAAAAATGGGAGGGGTAGGGTCCTTTTTTAGTGGAGGAAAGAATCAAATTCGTATGCAGGACATTTAGTGAGGGTCATAAACGTCACTGAAGATCCGCCGCAATTGTCACTGAAGATCCCGCTAACACGGCCCTATTGCCGCACAGGTGGCGTGCGCTCCACATGCCCTTGTCGCGTGCGCACGCGCGCTACACGCCCACGAGCCTCTTGCCCGCGCACGTTGCTGCTACCTTGCACATGCCACTACGCCTGCGTTACTGTGCAGGTACGGCTGCACGTGCGTGTGCTTCGGCAGCCTGGGTTGTGCCATGTGGTGCGACCTGGGCCGTCCAGCTTCTTTCCTTTGTAGGGGCTGCTCAAAGGACGAATTAAGTTGATTTTCACACCGTTGGGCTGCGATTGTCGACCAAATCCATCTATGCGATTGAATTTATCGTTTGAAGCTCCGGATTGCATCACCTAGTCCCTTGGCCATTGATCTTTCTCAAACAGCATATGGTGCTACGGGACTCTGGTTAAGGAGATTTCGGAGGCATTGCACTCCGATCGTCGTCCTAATCAAATCCATATGGTCGAATCGTCAATCTGAGGCACTGAAATAAATCTCCTCTCCTGACCACAAAAAAAATGTAATTAACCTAAAATATGCACAACTACTCTAAATGCAGAATGATGCATGCTATGCAATATTTATAATATGAAATGCAAATCGAGGCATAGAAACAGGCATGAATAGACATTTTAAACTAAATTGATGTGTCTGCATCAGGTAGGAAGCTTGGAGAGCTAAAAAACTCAGCGAAGAGGATCCCTGAGATTGCGAGCGCTCGCATGAGAAATCTGGTGCAAATTAAGGTCCAAGATATGGTCTAATCGATAGAACTCTCAACGATTCTCCCTTCCAATTTTGAGAGGATTCGATTAAGAATCGAGCGAGAAAACCAATCTCGAATATTGGCGGAGGAGCTCTGTTCGCACTAATGGCGATAGGGACCTTTTTGAAAGAATGATGATAAAGTTAGGGACATAATCATAAATATCTCAAAAGCTAGGGGCATAATTGAGAGGAACAGAGTTTAAATGGACTAAAATGCAAACTAGGTCAAGATGAACTCTAATTGGGCTCAAATTTTGGTACAAACGTAATTTGGACCCAAGGAATCTGATGGTGAAGTCGGATTTGAGTTTTAACCAAGTTTGATTATGCAATTTTCCCAAAAACCCAAATTAAGGTAGAAATCTATTTGACTCTATTTATGGTCAAAATAAGTTAAAATGATTAAATCAAGAATACCAAAACTTAAGGAATATTTTTCTATGAATTTTGAGGTTAGATGAATTTTATCTTGGTCGGAACCTCTGTAATTCAAGCGGGTCTGAAATTAGGGTTTTGGGTACTGTATTGGTTATCGAAGCTTGTGAAACCCTGTTTGTGTCTATATGGACCTACTTATTAGGCTTTAATGCTCGTTTGACCTCAGATTAACCCTTGGCAAACCCCGTGGTTACTATGCTTTCATGATATGTGATAACACCACACAAGGGGGTAATAATTATGTTGAATATAGCCCATCTTTAGAATAAAAGGCACAACATAAGTAGAGTAGGAGCATTGCATGCATCATGTACTAAGATTGCTTATAAACTGTATTAATGGCCATTTGTGTAAGCATTTGTCAAAGCAAGCCTCAGATGAGCAATTGGACCGCACGGATGGATTCAGAAAGATGAACGGAGTCCAACAGACTCAAGATCGGCCAAATCCGACATCCGGAGCTACTACAATGGGTCCAAGAAGTTCTGATCGTTGATCTGGAGATCAACGGCCCAGATTGTGCCACGTCAGCCCTGCCCCCACCGCACGCGCGCGTTCATCCAACCGAGGACAAATCTCGACTGTCGATCTTCAATCGAACGGCCAAGATCTGCGCGCCCGCCCGCGATCGCCGCGACGAAAGCGCGGGCGTGGCGCAATGGTTAGCGTGCACGCCCGCATCCACGCGACTCGCGTTCGAGCCGCGTGGGGTGCGATTTGAAGGCGAGGGAAGGGTGAGGAGAAATTGGGCCACCCGATCAGCAGTGGGCGGCCAAGATCTCGCCACGCGGCGCAACCGCAGCTCTCGAGCGCCAACATGCGCGTGTACGCCAGGCGGAAACGCGCGCGCACACGCACGCCCGAGGTGAGATCTCAGCGCGGGTGAGGAAGACGATCGGACGGCTCTTTCAGCGGCCACGGATCTCGCGAGGAGAAGGAACGGGGTAGGCGGCTGATCGGCGGCGAGAGGGCTTCACCGACGCTTTTGGAAGTGGTTTTAGTGATGCTCTGGGTGTCGCTAAAGCCCTTTATTCTTTTAGGAAGCCCTTAACTCTATTTAAACCCCCTCCAACCACCATTCAAGGCATACACTCCCCCTTGCAACTACTCTACCCCTCTCTTAGCTAGCGTTAGGCACTCTTGTAATCGTCGGAGACGACGAGCCGTCGAAGGAGCCTCCTCCACCGCCGTGGCTGCCTCGTCGCTCTCCACACACACACTCTCTCTCTCTCTCTCTTTTAAGCTTTTTATTATTTTTGTTGAAGCAATTATTTAATGTTGTAAGTCATGAACTACAAGTGCATGTTTAATAAAGTTATTTCCTCGTTCAATTGCCATTTTAATTTCTATTCAAGTTGCATGATCTAAACAAAGAGCTTTCTAACCCTAAACCTTCTCTCTCTCTCTATCTCTCTCTCTCGCTTTTCAAAATCGCACCTTTCGCAAGAAAAACTCCTCACTCTCTGTGACAACAAGTGGTAAAGTAAAAATTCGATTTTAACGCCTCCATGAGACCGACACTCGAACTCACCTCCATTTAATTATTTTAAAATCGATGTTGCAAGTGCGACTATAACGACACTCCTTAACACACACACACAACAGCACGTCATTTTTTGGCGTCGTTGCTGAGGAGGCAACGGATTTGTTTTATCACCTCCATTCCACATTCATTCTCACATTGTCTGATGCCCTATTTTCCTTTTTTCTTGACGGTTGCAGGAATTCGGCGCATGGACAGTGAAGTGACGCATCCCACGACAGTAGCAAGGGAGTAGGCGCCTCGAGGACTGATAGTGAGTAACCTGTCTCTCATTGTTTGCTTGCGTGAAAAAGCTAAAAAATTGTAAAAACTGAAAAAAATTGGCATGGTGTATGATTGCTTGACCCACCTCCTTAACACATCACCCCACAAAAAATGTACACTTTAACATTTTGAATAAATTCTTGGAGTGTTCTTTTCTTTTTCTTGAGTGGTGTTTACGAAGCCACCGTGAGTTGACCTGGGCCGCACCACTCAACCCTAAAACTGACTCATCTAATAGAAGCTGCATGATCATTAGGATGAGTACACTAGGGTTTTAGAGCCTTTACAAAAGAAAAGGTAATCTACTTTCACCAAGTTGTGTGCAAAACTTGACGTGCCACTGAAACTTGTTTGAAAACATTAAGACACGTCAACCCTAAAAAGTACTAAAGTAAGGATGAAACACTAAAAGGCACCACATCTTAACAGATCCTTGCTTGAAAACCATGCTTTGCTAAAAGCACACACTTTGAAAGCGGAAAATTAAGAGGCACAACTCCAATCAACGCCTCATCACATCACCGTAAGCACAAGCACTATCCTAACCCTTTAAAACTAAGTAGACGTGCCCTAGGCAGGACTGAGTTAAGTCTCAAAAGGCGAGGTTTTGTTCGCTAGGCACTTGGCTTTCATTCCCTTGGTAGAATCTGGTGACTAGGCTGCGGGGCAGTGTTAAACGACCGCGGTTGTGGGGTCTATGGAACCGGAGGCGCAAGACAAAGGAAGAACCTTCCCTGCAATCCCCTCGTAATCAACCTAGCCAAATTAGCCTTGGGATGGGAAGTCCAGTGCTTACGAACCTAATCACCCTTTGTGAGATTTCTAGGTCTCCTGAGGAATACACCATAAGGACTAGGCTTGGGTGCTTGATTGAAACACATTTCTCGCATCTGTCGCCCTCCGCATCCCCTCTTGTTCTTCTCTAGTGTATGCACGGGAGGCGCTCACTGCATCCCGAGTTGTATGTTTTGGGGCAGGAATCTAGGTGACGTAATTCTGTTGAAAACATGGCTGAACCTAGGGTAGATGAGGCTAAGGATCAACCCCCACCAGATGCTATGGCCATCATCCAAGCTCAAATCAATGCTTACCATCGGCTTCAGCAACAACAAATCCATACCATCATGCAAGCCATACAACGGTTAGAGAACCCACAAGAGCAACCACCACCACCTTTCCACGACATACCAGGGCAACCACCACTTGATTTACGGCCATTTCAGGACCAGCCAAAACCCCTCCGTGATTTCTATAACCCTTCTGCTATTAGAGTCGAGCCACACCTTAGGATCCCCGAGGGGGGAGATGATTTTGAGCTGAAACCGAATGTCTTAAGTCTGATTCAGAGCCACTTTCATGGAAGCTCAAATGAGCACCCCTTTCAGCACCTAGAGGATCTCGACTGCATAGCAAGAATGGTGAAACCTAAGAACATTAGCCTTGACATTGTTCTAATCAAGATGTTCCCTTTCTCATTAAGAGACAAGGCTTCTCATTGGCTTAGAACCCTAGGTAGACCCATCACCACCTGGGAAGAACTGAGGCATGCATTTTTAAAGAAATTCTTCCCCATAGGAAAGACAATTGCCCTCAGAAGAGCTATCACTACCTTCACACTCCAGGGTGGGGAACAATTTCATGAGGCGTGGGAAAGATTTAATGAACTTTTGAGGAAATGCCCACACCACGAAGTTCCAAGGTGGCAATTGGCCCAGATCTTCTACCATGGTCTGGACAGCAACCTACGGAACTTCGTTGATGGCTCATGGGGGGAAACTTCCTAAGCAAAGATGAGGAGAGCGCGTTTGAGCTCTTTGAGTCTATGAGCGAGAATTCGCTCAACAATGCCTCCATGAACCAGTTTAACAGGTCCAATCAACCCCATGGCGAGATTTATGAGGTGCAAGCAAATTCTGGAATGGTTGACATGGACATCATTGCCAAAAAGTTGGATCGAGTGGAATTGGTGGATAAAAAGATTGATGAGCTACTGAATCGGACCAGGAACCCCTTGCAGACTTTCTTCCTAGCAAAGGGAGCAGATAATGTTGACCTGGTCCAGCCCTTCACCCAACTGAACCTGGAACAACCCCTGACCACGTTCCAGGGAGGGACCTTTGCTCCCTCGACCGTTGATTACTCCCCTCTTCATCAACATCGGCTATCCTAGAAGATGTGCAAGCCGTCCAAGGATATGCGAAACCTGACCCTTTTTCCAACACTTACAACACCGGCTGGCGTAACCACCCCAACTTTGGTTGGACAAACCAGAAACCACCGCAATTCCAAAACCGGCCCAGGCCAAACCAGCAGCCACACTTGCCCCCTATCAGCAAGGACCACCAGTTACACCCCAATATAACCAAAATAGGGCGGCCCCTCCCCCACAAAACCAAATGGATACCTTAATAAAGATGATGGCTGACATGAACCAGAAATATCAGGAGGAAATGCCCTTGGTAAAGGGACAATTGAACCAACTCTTGGACTATAAACAACAAGGATCCATACCTTCCCAACCACAACAGAACCCGCGAAATATAATTAACAGAGGCCCCAATTTGCAAGGGTTCCAAAGCAACCCCGGGCAGGCTCACATGGTCCAGCTAGCCCCGCAAACACCTCCTGGGTTTGGCGCTTCTTCGTCCTCGTCTTCTCAAGGATCACCCCATGGCCCCAATGCCTCTGCGAATGCGGTGACCTTGAGAAGCGGCACCAAAACCCAGGATCCCAAATGGCCGACTCTCCCTGAGACTTTACCTGTTGAAATACCCGACTCAGAAGAGGCACCAACCAAGGACCCAGACATGGAACCAATCCACATTCAGATACCCTACCCTGAGGCCTTGGAAACAATCAAGAAAAAGAAGAATACTGTGGAAACCGAGGAGCTGTTGGAAATTTTTAAGCAAGTATAGATTAATATTCTGCTCCTAAAAGCAGTCAAACACATCCCTGCTTACGCCAAGTTTTTAAAGGATGCCTGTACACCCAAGCGTAGGCCGAGACTGCAAGCACCTAGGAAGGTTGTACTTTTTGAGCAAGCAAGTTTCGTGATATCAAGCAACCTTCCACTCAAGCGAACTGACCCAGGAGCGCCCCTGATTTCCTGCAATATCGGGGACATGACGTTTGATAGAGCGCTCCTGGACCTAGGTGCTTCTATCAATCTAATTCCAACAACCCTGTACCACCAATTTGGTTTTGGGGAGCTGACACCAACCCCTGTCACCATCCAGCTGGCTGATAGATCTGTGAAAACCCCGAAGTGGGTTGTCGAGGACGTAATTGTACGGGTCAAGGACTTCTATTTCCCGGTAGACTTTTTGGTGCTCGACATGGAAGTCCCTGAAAAATTACAGAACGCTCCCATAATTTTAGGCAGACCTTTCTTAGCTACGGCTAAAGTAAACATTGATTGTGACACAGGATGTATGGAAATCGCCTTTGGGGATAGGATAATGCAATTGGATATCTTGCAGGCGACAAAGTCTTTTGATTGCGATTACATTGAGAACATGATCCCGTGGAAACTTTAATCGAGGAATGCCTCACCCTCAGTTCTGTCTCAGACCACCAAACCCGTAGTTCTGACCCATCACCATCATTACCCGTGGACCTCTGTAAGGCTGAGTATCATCACATGACACCATTTGAAGAGATCGATGTTGATCAACTATCGCCCTTTCCCTTCCCATCGACTGTGGTCCCACTCGCACCCGAACTTAAACCATTGCCCGAAAATCTCAAGTACGTCTTCTTGGGACCTGACCAGACCTTCCCAGTGATTATTAATTCTCATCTAACCAAGGATCAGGAACTCAGGTTGACTGAGACCCTTTCAGAACATCTGGCCGCCATTGGTTGGACCATTTAGGATTTAAGAGGAATTAGCCCCACCTATTGCACCCACAAGATTTACCTGGAAGACGGGGCCCAACCTTCCCGCCAAATGCAGAGACGTTTAAACCCTAACATGTGGGAGGTCGTTAAAAAAGAAATCATCAAGTGGCTTGACGCCAGCATCATCTACCCTATCTCCGATAGCCCCTCGGTGAGCCCCACTCAAGTGGTTCCAAAGAAAGCTGGGCTCACCGTTGTCACCAATGATCATGGAGAATCCATCCCCACCCGCACCACGACCGCATGGCGGGTGTGTATTGATTATAGGAAGCTTAAAGAAGCCACTAAGAAGGACCACTTCCCCTTGCCATTCATTGACCAAATCTTTGAAAGATTGGCAGGGCAGAAGTATTTTTGCTTCCTGGATGGATATTCAGGATATAACCAAGTCGCAATTGCTCCAGAAGATCAGGAAAAGACCACATTCACTTGCCCGTATGGCACGTTTGCATTCCGTCGAATGCCGTTCGGGTTATGCAACGCACCTGCGACCTTCCAGCGTTGCATGCTAGCCATTTTTTCGGAAATGGTGGGTGAATACTTGGAGGTCTTTACGGATGATTTCTCTGTATTCGGGAATTCATTCGACCATTGTCTAAGCAACTTGGAGAAAATCCTGAAACGATGTATCGAGGTTAACTTGGTGTTAAGTTGGGAAAAGAGCCATTTCATGGTTCAAGAAGGAATTGTCCTCGGTCACATCGTCTCGCATAGGGGTATCGAGGTAGATCGAGCTAAGGTTGATTTAATTTCCAAACTTCCTCCACCTAGTTCGGTCCGGCAGATTCGCTCCTTCCTAGGACATGTTGGCTTCTACTGAAGGTTCATCAAAGACTTTTCCAAGCTTTCCAAACCCTTGACCGACCTCCTAGCCAACGACGCCATATTCCACATGTCTCCTGATTGCATCCAGGCTTATCACACCCTCCGGGACTTAGTCTCCATCGCACCTGTATTTCAACCCCCAGACTAGTCTTAGGACTTTGAGATTATGTGTGATGCATCAGATTTTACCATAGGCACTGTCCTGGGACAAAGGCAAGACAAGAAGCCCGTGGTGATCTACTATGCGAGCAAAACGTTGGACGAGGCCCAACGTAATTATTCCGTCACAGAGAAAGAGTTGCTCGCTGTAGTATTTGGACTTGAAAAATTCCTCTCATACTTGCTGGGATCCCACGTCACTATTTACACTGACCATTTAGCCATCCGGCACCTGTTGGCCAAAAAGGACGCAAAGCCCAGGCTCATCAGATGGATCCTGCTTTTGCAGGAATTTGACCTGGAAATCCGAGACAAGGCCGGATCGAAAAATGTGGTGGCTGACCACTTGTCGAGACTTCATCCAGACCACATTGGACCCTCCCTACCTCTATCTGATACCTTGCCTGATGAACACATCCTAGCCGTGCAAGACAAGAAAATGCCATGGTATGCTGACTACGTCAATTACCTAGTTATAGGACAAACCCCGCACAACTGGTCTAGACAGCAACTGGACAGGTTCTTGGCTGAGGCCAAGCACAATTTCTGGGATGATCCCATGCTGTTTCGTCTCTGTGCTGATCAGATCATCAGAAGGTGTATCCTTGAAGATGAAGTTCAGAGTGTGCTTTCCTTTTGTCATGACCAAGCATGTGGCGGCCACTTCTCTGGAAAGAAAACAGCTGCTAAAGTGTTGCAGTCTGGATTTTACTGGCCGTCCCTATTTAAGGATGCACACATCTTTGCCAAAACTTGCTCACGCTGCCAAACACTGGGGACCATGACCAAGAAAGATATGATGCCCCTTCAGCCCATTTTGATTGTCGAAATCTTCGACGTTTGGGGTATTGATTTTATGGGCCCCTTTCCACCATCCAACGGCTTCGAGTACATCCTAGTCTCAGTAGACTATGTTTCCAAATGGATTGAAGCCGTCGCCACCTGACGATGCGATCACAAGACTGTCATGGACTTTGTGAAGAAGAACATCTTTTCCCGGTTTGGAATACCCAAGGCCATGATCAGTGATGGTGGAAGCCATTTTATCCATTCCCAATTCTGTGCCCAACTTAGAAAATATGGGGTAAACCACCGCATTGCCACCCCGTATCATCCACAAATAAATGGGCAGACTGAGGTCTCCAATAGACAAATCAAGAACATTTTACAAAAGACTGTGAGACCTGACAGGAAAGACTGGTCCACACGACTTGATGATGCCCTGTGGGCATACAGGACCGCTTTCAAGACCCCGATAGGCATGTCGCCTTTTCGCCTGGTCTTCATCAAGGCCTATCATCTTGTCGAATTGGAACACCGGGCTTACTGGGCTGTCAAGCAGTGTAACATGGATCCCCAGTTAGCCGATGCGCAGAGGACGCTGCAATTATCTGAGCTCGAAGAAATCCATCGGGACGCCTTTGACAATAGTCGACTATATAAGGAGAAAATGAAAGCCATCTATGACTGACTCATTCATAGAAAAACCTTTGAGCCTAACCAGCAAGTTTGGCTGTTTGATTAACGCCTAAAACTCTTCCCAGGGAAACTCAGGTCCAAATGGACAGGACCATTTTGGGTGGTTAAGCCCTATTCTAATGGGACGGTTGAAATCGCTGATCTTAACACTGGGCACACTTTTACAGTTAATGGTCAAAGATTGAAGCATTTCCTGGCCCAGGTACCCCCCAAGGAAAGTGTCACCCTCATTGAGGGTTGACACCGAGCACCGCCCAGCTGGAGGCGTTGAACTCAGTGCTTCCTGGGAGGCAACCCAGAGGATTCAGACTGATCTGGTAGTTTACGTCACTCAGGTACTATCTTTTTGAACCCTTTTGCATCCATGAATCTGCCAATGAGGACATTGTCCGACTTAAGCATGGGGGGTGGTAAATTATATAATCCTGACCTCAATTAATCAGTCTGAATGAATAAATTAATTTTTTTAAAAAAATTGAATTTAGGAAGAAAACTTAGGCATTAGAAACTTGTCAATAGTGGAAAATAATACAGAAGGAACATAAACACTTAGACTTTTCAGGCCTTCAGGCTTAATCAGCCCTGGTGTCCGTTAAAATATGGATTGAGTGGCAAATCGTTGCAACCTCGAGCTATTCTAACCCACCTACTAAATAAGGTAATAAGTATACGACTTATCAACTCACCCTCTAACTCAGGAAAATTTTGAGTCTAAGCATCTGCACACATTTTTGCACAGACTCACTTCTCGGAGATTTTGACGGAAATTGGGTAGCTAATGAACTCTCTAGGGTGGTATGGCTGGCAAGTTGTCGTGGGTAACAGCCCATTGGCAGGTTGTCCAGAACCCAGCCATAGGCCATTTATTTTTCGTTGCCTTTAGGTACATTTGAGATCAGGGAAGCCACCTACAAAAAAAAAAAAAAGGAACAAGAAGAAAAGAAAATAAACCACGCTTCACCGCACAAGTATGGCTGGCAAGTGATCGTGGGTAACAGCCCATTGGTTGGTTGTCCAGAGCCCAGCTCAATAATTGCACAAAAAGACCAAAACACCTAAGGAAGAAGCGGGTAAGTAGTACCAGTCGGGGAGATATACACTGGAAAATTCCTTGTGTTGACCCCAATTAAAACAAATGTAGGGAGAAAGCTACAAATTGAACAAATACACCTTCAGGAAAATTTGTTTCCTTTTCCGGTCACCTAGAGGCGTAGAAACTCGAAGTCTGTCTTAATTACCGTTAAGTGAGTCTATCACAACATTCACACCAAGATGCTTAGCACTTAGGGTTTTGACCAAGTTTTGGGTGGGTTGGGTAGCCGTAAAAAGTTACCAACCCACACTGAATTCCGAAAAAAATTCTTAAAAAATATATACGCATGTATAGTTATATATACATTAAAGCAAGGATTCAGGCGATTCATATTTTGGCAGACACCCGGGCACTGCTTAGTCTTTGTAGATTAAGATCTGCGTATATTTCCTCTTATTGACAAGTAATGAAGTGCCTAAGCAATTACTTCTTGAATTCTCCAAGGAAATAAAGGCTAGAATAAACCTTGCTAGGGACTAGCAAGGAGTAAGCATGGGGGTATGATAACACCACACAAGAGGGTAATAATTATGTTGAATATGGCCCACCTTTAGAATAAAAGGCACAACATAAGTAGAATAGGAGCATTGCATGCATCATGTATCAAGATTGCTTATAAATTGTATTAATGGCCATTTGCGTAAGCATTTGTCAAAGAAGGCCTCAGATGAGTAATTGAACCGCACAGATGGATTCAGAACGACGAACGGAGTCCAACAGACTCAAGATTGGCCAAATCCGACAGCCGAAGCTCCTACAATGGGCCCAAGAAGTTCTGACCGTTGATCCGGTGATCAACGGCCCAGATTGTGCCATGTCAGCCCCACCCGCACCGCACGCGCGCCTTCGGCCAATCGAGGACAAATCTCGGCCGTCGATCTTCGATCGAACGGCCGAGATCCATGCGCCAGCCCGCGGTCGCTGCGACGAAAGAGTGGGCGTGGCGCAACGGTTAGCGCGCTCGCCTGCATCCACGCGACGCGCGTTCGAGCCGCGCGGGGTGGAATTTGAAGGCGAGCGAAGGGCGCGGAGAAATTGGGCCGCCCGATCAGTAGCGGGCAGCCAGGATCTCGCCACGCGGGGTGACCGCAGCTCTCGAGCGCCCACACGCGCGCGCACGCCGGTCGGAGACGCGCGCGTGCACGCGCGCCCGAGGCGCGATCTCAGCGCGGGCGAGGAAGACTCTCAGCCGTCCAATGTTCGATCGGACGGCTCTCTTTCAGCGGCCACGGATCGCGCGAGGAGAAGGAACGGGGCGGGCGGCTGACCGGCGGCGAGAGGGCTTCAACGACGCTTTTGGAAGCGATTTTAGCGATGCTCTGGATGTCGCTAAAGCCCCTTCTTCTTTTGGGAAGCCCTTAACTCTATTTAAACCCCCTCCAACCACCATTCAAGGCATTCACTCCCCCTTGCAACTACTCTACCCCTCTCTTAGCTGGCCTTAGGCACTCTTGTATTTGCCGAAGACGACGAGCCGCAGACAGAGCCTCCTCTACCGCCGTGGCTTCCTCGTCGCTCTCCACACACACTCTCTCTCTCTCTCTCTCTTTTAAGCTTTTTATTATTTTTGTTGAAGCATGTATTTAATGTTGTAAGTCATGAACTACAAGTGCATGTTTAATGAAGTTATTTCCTTGTTCAGTTGCCATTTTAATTTCTATTCAAGTTGCATGATCAAAACAAAGAGCTTTCTAACCCTAAACCTTCTCTCTCTCTCTATCTCTCTCTCTCTCGCTTTTCAAAACCGCACCTTTCTCAAGCAAAACTCCACACTCTCCGTGACAACAAGTGGTAAAGTAAAAATTCGATTTTCACGCCTCCCTGAGACCGACACTCGGACTCACCTCTGTTTAATTATTTTAAAATCGATGTTGCAAGTGCGACTATAACGACACTCCTTAACACACACGCACAACAGCACGTCAATATGCTGTTAAAACTGCGGAATTAACCCTGATTTAATGTTCTCCCAAATATGCTTTGTATGGAATTATGGCTCCTAGGCGATTATGTTGGTTCATTTGTCAATTAATCATGACTAAATAAAGCTAGTTATGGCTCATGATGGTGTTACCATCAGTGTGGTGTTTAATATAAATGTGCGGAGACCATTTTGTGTTTTGCATATTTTGATGCATAGGTTTGCGGTTCACACACAACAATTATGATTATTTCATAATTGCTGCTTAATGGGGTTATTGGTCCCCAAGAGACCTTTAGATTTCATGTGTGGTTCATCCCCATCGTGACCATACAAAGAGAGGTGTGCAAAAGAGAGAGCCATCGGGAAGAAGAGAAGAGTATCCTTCTTGGATCTCTTGGCAACCATGATTTGGTCAAAGGTACTCTTAGAAGAGAATATCCTCACTCCTTGTTTCTTACAATCAAGATGAACACAGGTATTCCCTATATTTCATTTCATTTGCCAAGACCTCTTTATAGATGTTCATTTGATGCATATCATGATGTCAATGATGTTCATGTTTATAGCATATGCATCTTCTTTTGTTTCTTGTTCTCTTGTAAATATATGTTCTTTTATTCACAAATCATAGGTTTAGCGTAACCTATGATTAAGTTAATTCTAGAGTTATACCAGTACATCATGTGCGATACTAGTCTCAAGTATCGGTATATGATGAGTACTGGATGTGTACTCAGCTAAGATTCAGTTCCAAGCTGTAAGCTATGAGTACTGGTACTTGGCACCAGTACCGATACTCCTTTGGTTATAGAACTAGAACCTGTAAGTCTTGGATACAAGTACTGATTCACCAATACCAGTACTCAATCTATGGGATACCGGTACTGGTGAACCAATACCGGAACTCAATCAGTATAAAGCTCAGTTGAAATTAGTTGATGTTCAGGTCCCTCCTAAGTTAGAGGTGGGTCATTTATGGAATAACCCCAATAGTATCTGCTAATTCCTCCTTTATTTAGTCCTCCATTGCCACCTAGATAGATGATAAACATAGTGAAGATTCTTTTGTACTTGTGCAAAGGGTTCGTCGGCTTATTCTTCGGTGGGGGTGGTGTTCGCTTACGAGATTGTTTATAGAAATACACAGTGTAGTACGTGAAATCGAGTAATACTTTTACAAAATTTTTAAACTAAATTCAAAAAAATGCATGTTTTTTAAACTGAGTACGAGTTGTCTCAGGTAGGCAACTTGGATTGTCTCACTTTCCTATGTCTAATTTTTTTTGTTTTTGCTTTTATGAATTTTTTAATCTTTTCAACAATATCAAGAATCAAAAACTAGTCTAACCTACGAACTATCAAAGCAGATAAAATAGGTGCACAAGATAGATGAAAGTTTTTTTTATTAAAATCGCAAGAACTATTTCACAATTGAGATGAAACAAATAGAAAATAAATGATGCAAGTAATTAAAATGGGGCCTCGAGACAAAGCCCTATTGAAGAAGCCGAATCCCGGAAGCGAGAGTGACTCTGATGTACCACCAGAGACTAGCAGCTATAACCTTAGCCAAGGGAGACCCACACCCAAGGTTGAGAGGAGAGGAAGGTGGAAGGCTAAGGGACTAGGCTAATTAAGTGGTGCACTAATGTAAACTAAGATAGAGATGGTAGGTAATGTTTGGAATGGTAGATTTCTAGTCTTTTTATAGGAATTATGGAAAAATATAGGCCATTGGATCTTGATCAATTACTAAGAGATTCTCATCAAATCAAGTGTGAAGGGAACCCTTGGATGCACATCCAAGGGCCAAAGGAGGGGGTAGCTAAGAGGCTTCCTAAGGAAGCCAAATTGGTCATCCAACATAGGTAGATTAGGGCCTTATATCTAGGTTTGGATGGTAGGGATTAGGTGAGGGCTTTTTTAGCGAGCATATGATCTTTAATTTGGAGTCTTGGAGAAGCCACTACATGGTCGACCAAGAGGCATAAAGGATAGCCTTTAGATCTGAATTGTATGGTGGATGGGAGGGCCTAGGTGGTTGGCCACAAGGCTTCTTGGAGAAGCTGTCATGGCTGACCATGGTGGAAGGGATATGGCCTTTGGTTTGTATTTTTAACAATGTGTTTAGGTGTTAAGATCATGGATCAATGGTGTAGAATTTTAGCTGGTTCTTTTAAGATAGGTTTAGGACATAGGTTTAGAGAAATTGGGTTGTCCTAAGGTGGGTTTTAGGAATGTCTTGGAGTGTGCCATGTGCCATCCCTTGCCTTTATTTCTTCTCTTGTCTTTATTTCTTCTCTTGCCTTTATTTCTTCTCTTGTCTTTATTTCTAGAGCTTTGTCTTTATTTCTTCTAAGCTCTTCATTATTTGGCTTCCCAAAAGAATTTTTCCCCTCCACTAAGTGGTTCACCATCTTCCTAGTTTGCTCAATACCATACCTACATTATTCATAAGAAATCATAATTAGATGTAGGTTAAATATAAAACATATACATGACCTAATTATGTAACTATCATTATAATGCCACATATGTATAACTTATATGCACGAAACTAGCATAAAGTGGGCAAGTTATCATCAATATGTACTTATCAAGAGGCTCAAGGTTCTCCCCTCTCTCCTTGTGAGTAAGTACATGCACACTCGGAACTGAGTGCTACTTCGGGTTGCCTATGCCCCCTCCTTTCGCTTGCAATGTGGGAGGCAACCTTTACTCTAGCATCTTGAAGAAGGTTTCGGTGAAGGCCTGGAACTAAGCGGCCAAATCTGAAGCCTCTCAAGAGGAGTCGATCTGCTAATCCCCATCAATGCAGCTAGTCGCATCTACATGCCTAGCCCTATGTGGAGTTATCTCCCTCTGCATAGTGGCAACAAATGCTAGCGATGATGAATCCACAATTAGATCAGAGTGAGCAGAAATTCAATCGGGCATCGTGTCAAACAGTAGATGGGTACCCATCATTTAACAAAATAAGAACATCTGTGTGGCCCTTTTAGAGCCGCTCGAAAGGTAGTGGGGTGACCCTGCTATGATATCATTTGTGACGATCCAAGTCTCGCCAACCAATGAGACTCGAGTTGTCGAGTGCTAATACCAAGCAACATAAACTATAGGATCGTAGTCTCCCAACATAGAACAGCAAAATAAAGTGCTGACAATCAAAATCAAAACCACCATAAAAAGCTGGAAAATAATCTAAGTGCTTAAGTACTAATACAACCACGAAAAAGACTGGAAACAAAAAAAGTCGAACAAGTAGAAACAAAACAAAATGAGCCATAATGTTCAGTATGAATCGTCTCCTACAACAGAGCTCAGTCTAGGGATGCAAACAGGTCGGGTTTGAGTCGGGTTTGGCTAAACCCATATTTATACCCATTTACAAAATCCATACCCAAACCCTACCCATTTACCCATCGGATACAAAAATTCAAACCCATACCCATACCCATCTACCCATCGGGTACCCATTTATAAATTGATCTTACAATCAAATCATGTTAAATTAGATTGAAAGAGGAAAAATCTATTACACAAAATTGTTTACTTTTAGCAAGCTCTCAACATATTATTACAAAAAGAGCATTTAAAGGGGAATACATCAAAAGTAAAAATACAAAAAATATAAAGAAATACTAAATACAAATATATTTCAAACAAAAAATCTCCCTCTTCAAAATAAATGTTTAATGGAAGCTTCATAAGCATTCCCAACCTTCAAAATCATGGAGGGAATCATGAAAAAGATTAAGGTTGGGGGAATGAGGGACTTAGGGTGGGACTAATATATATCTCGAATAAATAGGAATTTTACTCTGGTAGGGTAATCGGGTATAGATTCATACCCATACCCATACCCAAACTCGATTGGGTTTTTTAGATAAAACCCATACCCGAACCTAATCGGGTTCGGGTGGGGTTTTACCCATCTTTTTGAGTTGGGTTGGGTCGGGTTTGGGTCAAGTTTACCGAAACTTGCATCCCTAGAGCCTCAGCCTCATAGCAGCCGCTATACCTTGCTGCTCAACAACCCTTTAGTATGGAACCTAAGAAACATGTCAATAAAAACTGAGTAGAGTAGACTTCGAACGGTAATAAAGAGAGAAAGAGAAAAGGGTACTATACCAACAATTAACTCGTTTGTTAGTCTCCACATTATCATGTTCATTTTATGCGTTAAGCCCAACTTATTATAGTCAACATCTTGTTAATCAATGCCAGGTTATCTTGTGTGAATTCCTAAGACAGAAGATCAATACAAGCTATCTTCTTGGTTGAGGGGACAACTTATACCCAACGAGTCACCTCGATTCATTACCCTAGGGTCAATATGGAAAGAGGTTGGAAGCTACAATGTATTGCATGAATACACACAAGCGTTGTGCATGCTAAACCATAAATAGCCAATGACTCACCCACCAGCCAAGAAAAGAACCAACTCCAGCCCTCAAGCCCTACATCCCGCTTTCCAATTTGTCGCCAAGCCTAACCAAGGAGTTGTAATAGGCCAACAACTCCATAAACCAGCCCAAAATTGATCCAAAAGACTAAAGTTACAACCAAAATCTGGAGAGTAACAGGCTAACACCGATTATCCAACCTCTAAATCTCAATAAATTTGACATTATATGTTTAATAACTTAATTTCAGATAACTAAATTAATATCAATTAATTAACCCACAAGCTGCATCATTTACACCCGTTATTTCCAATTATGAAAGAGTTCACATCATTTCCAAATTGGTTGATAACTACTTAATTTCCACTTTATGACAGTGGTCCCACTTGAGTTACTATTTAATGATCACAATGGCACTAATTTTATGAAAAATGGAGTTTTCTTCTCACATGCAATGATGGGGTCAAATTTTGTATACTCACGCATTAATTATCCACGCATCATCAATTTATTGCATATCAACTACCCAAAAACAGTAATAACAATCCCACATGGGTTTTGAACTAAGCAAAAGGGAGGAAATGCATGCTAACAAAAATGTATGAGAAGAAATATGTGGAAACAGGTCCACAATACGTGGAATAGACCGAACCAAAGGAAATGGGTAGAGTACTTTACTTAATATCACTAAAGGGTCACGGTGACTCTGAACAGTGCAGAAAAGTTTGAAAATGCATGCCTCACCTTCCTCGAACTCCACACACGCACTAGGTGAGTTTCCTACACCAAATGTGCCAAAAATCAGGTTGAAAAACTCATTAGACAATTGTCTGCTTTTTCACGTAAATAATATTCTTAAAAAAATAAATAAATGGTACAAACACGTAGTGTGTGATAACTCTACATTCAGTGATGATAATTCCATTAATTGGGGTTAGTTTTGAGGACATATGCACGCTAATAACATGTCATGATGGGCATTGGAGCAATGCATACATTGCGATTTGAGATTTCTTATAAATCAATGTTCAATGGCCATATATACAAGTGCATGTTGAAACAGGCCTCAGATGAGCAATCAGACCGCACAGATGGATTCAGATCGACGAATGGAGTCTAATCGACTTGAAATCACATAAATCCGACATCCGGAGCTCCCTCGACCAGCCCAAGAAGTTCTGGTTGTTGATCTGATGATCAACGACCCATGACGCACCACGTGGCGCCCGCCTGCTCGCATTCGCCGCCCTCTCTCCTCATCGCGCGATCTCAGCCGCACATTCCTCATCGAATGGCCGAGGATTCGCGAGCTCAGCACCGCACCCCCAGCATGTCCAAGGAGCTTCAAGATCTGACCGTTGGATCTCCATCCAACAGTTGGCATCGCACGCGCCTAACTTCTCCACTGCACCAACTCGAGGAGGCAACGCAGCGGTCGAATGCTCGCACTCGCAAGCAGCAGCGAGTGTTCGACTACCACTGCGCCTCAAATCGCTCCCAACATGCACCGCAAGGAATTCTGACCATCCGATTGACACTGAGCAGTGCGGATGGAGGCTACGTGGCGCGCTGGATGCACGTCAAAGCCCACCCGTACTCAAGGCGCGATCCGCAGCGCGTGCCCACGCGAACTCTCGACCGTCCGATCATCCATCGGACGGCTCACAAGGCACCCACACGGATCGCACAGGCGAAGGTAGCACTCATGCACGCTTGGACCGGCGGGCGAGGGGTTTCACCGATGTTTCTGGAATGGGTTTAGCGACTTCCCGGACGTCGCTAAAGCCCTTAGTTAGTTTAGAAACCCCTCTTCTCTATATAAACCCTCCCAACCACCCCATTCAAAGGCATTCAATACACACACACCTTCCGTACTGCTCTAGCCTTCTCCTAACTCCACCAAATACGCCATACCTGTCTCAAAGTTGTCAAGCCGTAGACGGAGCCTCCCTCCACCTCCGTGGCCGCCTTGACTCCTTCCCACACTTTCTCTTTACTTTAGTTTACATTGTACTTGTTTAAGCTTTCAACTAATGTTGTAGTTGTAAACACACTTAAGTGTATGTCATATAATGATGAAAGTTTCATATATTGTAGCTCACATCCTCTTAATGATTGACATGTTTTAAACACGATCGCTAACCCTACTCTCTCTCTCTCTCGCATTTTCTTGCAAGCAAGCAAACCGCCCATTCCTGTGACAACTAAAGCGACAAAATAATCCGATTTTACGCCTCCTTGTGTTCGACACTTGGACTCACCAACTCCACTTCTTAAATTAAAATCGACATCGCAAACACATACTACAATGGCATAATTAAACAACTGCGTTCTGCGCCTGTCAGTTTTTGGCACCGTTGTCGAGGAGGCAACGGATTTCTTTTGTCGCTTTTATCCCACATTTGTATTCACATCTCCGAACTCATTTTGCTCTCTCTACTTGATTGGCTACAGGAACTCGACGCATGGGCGACGGAGGAATGCGATCCAAGACGGTGGACCAAGAGTAAATTGCTGTGAAGACGATTGTGAGTACCACCATCGCACATAATCACTATGAGTATCACTCCACCTAGTGATTGTTTGCTTGCCTAAAAAAATACAAAAAAATAAAAATCTAAAATTGGCATGGTGGATGGTCACTTGACCCACATTCCAAACTCATCACCCAACAAAAAAAAATACACTCCAACATTCTTGAAGTGATAATCTTTTTGGAGTGTTCTTCTTTCTTTTTAGTGGTGTTTGTGAAGACACCATGACTTGACTTGGGTCGCACCACTCACCATAATTAAAATCAACTCACCTGGAAGAAATGCATGAACACTAGGGTGAATACACTAGGGTTCTTTTTCTAGGGCCACATCATTCTAAAGGGAATTGACTTTCACCCATTGTGTGCAAAACCTTGTGTGCCCACTTGAACCTTGTTTGAAAACATTACGAAACTTCAACCCTAAAAAGCATTAAAGTAAGTGCAAATCGGTAAAAGACATCACATCCTAAAATCCTTGCTTGAAAACCATGTTTTGTTAAGTGCACACACATGCTCAAATCAGTTATCTAAGAGGCACAACCCCAAAGAATGCCTCATCACATATATTCTGAGCACATGCACTAACCTAGCCCTCATTAAAATTGAGTAGATGTGCCCTAGGCAAGACTAGTCTAAGTCTTGAAGGTGTAATTAGGTTTGCTAGGCACTTAGCCTTCATTCCTTTTGTAGAATCTGGTGTCTAGGCTATGGGGAAGTCTACGGTTGTGGGGTCTACAGAACCGGCGGTGAAAGCCAAAGGAAGAACCTTCCCTTCAATCCCCTCACAATCAACCTGGCCAGATTAACATTGGGAAGGTTGGTTAAGTGCTTACAGATCTGATCATTTCTCTGAGGCTTCTAGGTCACCTAAGGTATACATTATAAGGACTAGATTTGCTTGCTTGTTTGTGCACACACTTCTTGCACCAGTCTCTCTTTGCATCCCTCTCCGTTCTTCCCTAGGGTATGCATGGGAGATGATCACTGCATCCTGAGCTGTTTGTTTTAGATAGGGAAATCAGGAGGAGACTTGATTTTACAAGAGAAATGGCTGAACCAAGAATTGATGAGGTTGAGGATCAACCCCCACCCAATGCTACGACCATCATTCGGGCCCAGATCTCTGCCAACCACCAGCTTAAACAACAATAGATCCAAACCATCATGCAAGCTATACACCAATTGCAAAACCCTCAAAGGCAACCCCCACTGAACTGACCTAACCCACCACAACCTCCTGAGGCCCAACCTAGACCTCTCTGTGATTTTTACGATCCGTCTGCTATCTGGATCGAGCCACATCTTGGGGTCCCTGAAAGGAGAGATGATTTTGAGCTGAAACCTAATGTCTTGAGCTTAATTTAGAGCCACTTTCATGAAAGCTTAAATGAGGACCCCTTCCAACACCTTGGGGACCTAGACCAAATCGCCCGAACTGTAAAAACTAGGAACACAGCTTGGACATTCTTTTGATTAAGATGTTCCCTTTCTCCCTAAAAGACAGAGCATCTCACTAGCTTAGAACCTTTGGGAGACCCATCTCCACCTGGGAGGAACTGAGGCATGAATTCTTAACGAAAATTTTCCCCATAGGTAAAACCAATGTCCTTAGAAGAGCCATTACCACATTTACACTACAAGGTGGGGAACAATTCCATGAGGTGTGGGAATGATTTAATGAATTATTGAGGAAATGCCCACACCATGAGGTTCCAAGGTGGTAATTGGCGCAGATCTTCTACCATAGTCTAGACAGCAACCATAGGAACTTTGTTGATACCTTATGTGGAGGCAACTTTTTGAACAAAGATGAGGAGAGCGTGTTTGAACTCTTTGAGTCCATGGGTAAGAACTCGCTCAACAATGCCTCCATGACCCAGTTAAATTGATCCAGTCAACCCCATGGTGGGATCTATAAAGTGCAAGCCCATTCTGGAACGGTTGACATGGACATTATAGCCAGGAAGTTGGATCAAGTTGAGTTGTTGGACAAAAAGATTGATGAACTGCTAAACCAGACCAGAAACCCACTACAGACCTCTCCCTAGCAAAGGGAGCGTACAATGTAGACTTGGTGTAGCCAATGAACCAGATACACCTAGAACAACCCCTGACCATGTTCCAGGAATGGACCTTCGCTCCCTCAAACCCTGATTACTCTCTTCCCTCTCCCTCGACACCTTCTATCTTTGAAGATGTCCAAGCCATTAAAGGTTACTCCAAACTTAACCCCTTCACCAACACCTACAATGCTGGATAGCGTAATCACCCGAATTTTGCCTGGACGAGCCAAAAATTGAACCAATTCCAAAACCAACCCAGGCCAAACCCCCCTCCTATTAGCAAGGTCCACCGGTTAGACCACCCTATAATCAGAATAGGACAGCTCCTCCCTCGCAAAACCAAATGTAGATGCTGATAAAAATGATGGCTGATATAAATTAGAAACATCAAGAGGAAATGGCATTAGTGAAGGGATAGTTGAGCCTGTTGTTGGATTGTAAGCAATAGGGATCCCTTCCTTCTCAGCCACAACCGAACCCGAGAAATGTGATCAATAGAGGCCCCAATTTTCAAAGGTTCCAAGCCAATCCCGGACATGCTGACATGGTCCAGCTGGCCCCACAAACATCCCTTGGGTTTGGTTCTTCTTCTTCCACTTCTTCTCGATGATCTACCCATGGTTCCAACACCTCTGCCAACCCAGGACCATGAGAAGCGACACTAAAACCCAGGACCCCAAGTGGCCAACCCCTTATGTGACCTCACTTCCTGAGATACCTGACTCTGAGGATGAGCGGGAGGAACCCAAGGACCTAGAGACTGACCCGATTCAAACCCAAACACCATACCCTGAGGCCTTGGAGAAAACAAAGAAAAAGAAAGCTGTAGTTGAGAATGAGCTGTTGGAGATTTTCAAACAAGTCCAGATTAACATTCCGCTCCTCGAAGCAATTAAACATATCCTGGCTTACGTTAAGTTCTTGAAGGATGTCTGTATGCCGAAGCGTAAGCCGAAAACCCAAGCACCTAGGAAGGTAGTGCTCTCAGAACAACCCAGTTCGGTGATATTAACAGCCTGCCTCCCAAACAGATTGACCCAGGGGCGCCCCTTATTTCTTGTAATATCGAGGACATGACATTTGATAGAGCGCTCTTGGATTTAGGTGCTTTGATCAACCTCATCCCAATGACCCTGTATCACCAGTTTGGATTTAGGGAGTTGAAACCCACACCTGTGACTATCCAATTGGCTGATAGATCTGTGAAAACCCCAAAGGGGGTAATCGAGGATGTAATTGTTTGGGTCAAGGACCTTTTCTTCCCGATTGACTTTTTGGTCCTCGACATGGAAGTCCTTGAATAGCTACAAAACACACCCATCAACCAGGGCAAACCCTTCTTAGCTACGGCTAAGGCAAACATTGATTGTGAAAGGGATGCATGGAAATCGCCTTTGGGGACAAGAAGATGTAATTGGATATCTTCAGGGCGGCTAAGTCTTTTGATTGTGGCTGGGTTGAGGAGATCGATCCTGTGGAACCTTTGGTTGAAGAATGCCTCACTCTTAGCTCTTCAGCAAACCATCTGACTCAACCAGTTGATGACTACCCTAAACCACCCCAACTTGTGGAGGTTGACCAGTGTAGAGTTGATTACCTTCAGCAACCCCTATTCGAGGAGATTGTTGTTGATAAACTCCCCCTTTCCCCTACCCATCAAATATTGTCCCACCTACACCCGAACTAAAGCCTTTGCCTGATAATCTCAAGTATGTCTTCCTAGGACCTAACCAAACCTTCCCTATGATTATCAATGCCCACTTAACTAAGGATCAAAAACTTAGGTTGACTACAACCCTCTCTGAACATCGGGAAGCCATTGGGTGGACAAATTCCAACCTAAGGGAAATTAGCCCTACCTATTGCACTCACAAGATCTATTTGGAAGATGGGGCTTGACCTTCTCGCCAGATGCAAAGGTGATTGAACCCGAAATCTGTCGATTCACTTGAATCAAGTGCCAGCGTAAGCTTGCCATGCATCGACGTGAGATCGGTCCATGTGTATCACACGCAAGTTGCATTGTGTAGCTCAAAATCCCCACAGCTTGCACGAACACGCACCACAAATCCACACGATGTACACCGCTCGCTTACACGCAAAAGCGCGAGCGTACAAGCCCACCTACCACCACAGTCACCTCCTAGCATCACACGCCGCTATCCCCACGACATGCATAGCATTCTTGCCTCACGCCATCGGAGGCGATGCGGTAATTGTAGTGGAACCCTAGAGAGAATCCCAGTCGCACATAGTTCCCTACTTTCCAAAAGTAAGGTTTCTTTTCCATGTTTCCTCTCCTTCGTTCTCTTTAATTCGTGGTGGCTATTAAGAGAATGATGGCCCTTAATCCATGACAACCCTTTTTATGGGCCTACCATTAGGATTAGGGTTGGGAGTTATAGGAAAGTTAACAAAATTACCCATGGTTTTGGCTTACTTTACATTTTGGTCCTTATTGACTTATTTTCAACCTAACTTAAGTTACACAGGTTGGATTCGCATGAAACAAATGTTGTTGGAAAGATCACGATGAGAGGAGTCCAATGATATCATAAATGATACCTTTTTTATGAGGTTTGACTAAGGGTTAATCTCAAACATGTTTCTTCATGTTTTACGAGCCATTTATACTCACATCGAACCCAATGCGTGTCTATGGATTCAAAACTTGGATTTTAAGGCATTATAGTGTAGCATACACCAAAGTGACAAGATAATGCACATATGCATATTGGACTTGCGAGGTGGAAGGAGTTCCTACTTTTCCCATTGGGTTTGTGTATGTTACCAAGGAAACTACACCATTTCGATGAAGAAGGGAGTCCATTCCCACTTGAGACATTAGGATTGACACGTCTCTTAATTGAGAGTTGTAGAGGGAAAACACTTAAATTAGATATAGTAGGAAACGTTTGTTTGAAAATTCCTAAAAGAAAGTGATTTTTGAAAATCTATCCTTGTTCATATTGTTTACAAAATGAAAATTTTCAAAACTACCTTCATAGCATTCTTAATCAATCTCAATTTCTATATGTAGGGCATGAATTATCAGATAACCAATTCTCTTTAATATATATTCCATTATTTCATTTCAACATCTCATTTTGATATTTATAGTACCCAAAAGAGGAAATCAGACGTCATAATATTTATGGACTCTGAAACTTAGCAAGAGAAAAGAGTACGCATCACATTATGTGGCAAAGAGAGGGCATAAAGATACTTTTTATCATAATAACGGGAGAATACTCTACCTAATGTCACTGGAGGGTCACGGTGACTCCGAAATTCAGCAAAGGAATGAAACACACATAATTAACGTCTATAGTAACGGAAAATGAAATAATGTTTGACATCGACAAGAGAATTCTAACTACTCTACCTAATGTCACCAGGGGACACAGTGACTTCGTAATGTACGCTCATGGTCCCTTGCCACCACTCTGGGGACCCGCATATTCCGCACGTGCTCTGGGAATTAGATTAATGTTAAGACACACAAGGAATATATTAAAACTTTCACAGGGGCTTTACTGATATTTCCACGAAATAAACAATGTTTGAAATTGAGTTCAGAGTTTACCGTCGAGTAGTTCGCGGAGAGATGATTCTAATAACTCTTAGAACACGGAAAACGAATGTCTTTTCACCCCTAGATGAATTAAAATGTGAAATGGTCATGAGAGAGGGTGTGAACATGTGCACCTGCTCGCACATGCCTCGAACTCTGCGCCGCTGACGTTTGCATGGATGTCAACACTGTCGGTTTACGCACACATCCTTCCCATTCTTTTTGTAGTGCGCCTGCTCTTTCCCTTCTCTCTCCCCTCCGATCTCTCTCCTGCTCTCTCTCTCCCTGGACAGTTCCCCTGTCTCTTACTTCTATTTTTTGGTCTCTCTCTTTCGATCTCTCTCTTTCAAACTCTCTCCCTTTCTTTTTCTCTCTTTCGATCATTCCCCCTTCCTTTGATGTCAATCCTCTCCTCCTTTATTTATAGTGCTCCCCAAACCAACTTTGTTAAAAAGATAAAAACAACCATTATTATTATCACTATTATCAATATTTTAATTATTATCACTATTATCATTATAATTTCAAATTTTGTTTGTAACTTTCATTATAGAACTCAGATTTTCACAAAACAGAAATCATTGCAAAGTTTGCGACGAGAGGATGTACTAATTTCCACATAATTTGGGCATATTTTTCGACGGTTGACCATAGTTGACCAAAATATGTAATTTACCCATTTTCGATGCACACAAACCCAATTTACACATGACAAGTATCGACGAGTTTGTCTCGATGCGCTTAATCCTAAAATAACCTTCGAAAGTAGGTTTGTGTCTTTACACAAAACACTATTTTGTCTACACTTTGAGATTCCAAAATAAGCTTGAATTGTTCTTTGGAAGAACACATTCTCGATACAAAAGTTACTTCTAGAATATGAAATGTAAGGAGAGACTTATATGAAGATGAGAAGCTCGATATGATCACAACATTTTTCTCCAACCTTCCCTCGATGAAAAAAACTTTAAAGGAATAGTCCATGAGTTGGTAGAACATATACTAAATATATTGGACTGTTTGGATGGAGTGCGTACCATCTCAAGGAAAAAGGAACCGTTCCTCAACCAGGAGAGGTCAAGGAAGGACAACTGATAGATGGACAAGAGGGTCTCACTTGAGACGTGAATTTGTCCATGGGGATCTGCAAATTGTATTTAAAGGTTGGAGGAAAGGTTTCTTGAAGTACTACATACCTTCATCATCTATTTATTCATATGATCAAAAAAAGATTCTGATGCACTTGACATGTTTGCAAGTCTTACTTACTATTTAGGTGATCTGAATAAAGAAGCTTTGTAGATAGAACCCACAGCAACCTGTTGCAATAGGAGTTGTCATGAACTATAAAGCTTATATCTGGAATTTATATTCATAATCGCAACAATTATCTTTGTAATCATGCCTCTATAGGAATTGTTTCTATTTCCAAATTATTTGGAACTGGGAATGACCTATTCGAAGATTTATCCATGGCATGCTTGAATGATTCAAAATCTATTCTCAAATGCTCAGATCATAAGAATTCTGAATAAGTACAAAGAGGATACTCCTTTATGAGATGACTCATGTCTTGGACATGAGCTTTTGTGAGTGAGATTAAAAGGATATCTGAGAACAATCTCTTCGGACTCGATAATCAGTAACTCTAAGACAGTTAACGACTAATCCTTTTATGGAAGGGATTTATGACAAGGAGATATATAAAAGAGACACATAGTGTTGTGGATCTTGGGTTGATGGGATATAAAAGGGACACATAATGTTAAAATGTGGAAAAGTTAAAGATCTTTTGGAAAGTTTGATGACTCCCACGTTTTGGCTATAGAGCTAGTGAATTCCAAGAACCATGAATACATCGTAATGGATTCGATTTGACTTAGATAGTAGATATTAGTTAGATGAATCAGAAGGGGTATCTCGATGAGTAAGAAATGGTTTCTAACTCATTCATTTTATACACCTCAGCCTGGCCTTGCCTTTTAAGATAAGACTAAACTTAGAGAAGTTCAAATGATGATGAGTGTCGGATTCCCTAAATCCAATAAGGATTCACATTAGAGAATGCGAATTGATGTTCTCTATGGATTCGAATCAAGTTCCCTTGATCACATATGATGTGGACAGGGATCTAGATGTTCAAATTTGGCATTAATTGCCTATGTCCAAGTCCAAATGAATTGCACTCTAGAGCATACCTTTGTGTTGGGCTCGTTCAAAAAGAACCTGTGGCATCGCAAAAGTATGTAAACACGTGAATATGCATTTTTTAAAACACTTTCAAAAACAAGATCGAAACAATTCTAGAAATCAATCAATTAAATGAAAATCGTAAACACCTAAAATCAGAACCACATAGGATGAACTAGCTTTCTCCCATTCTGGGACCATGATTAAAAGGAATATACTTTCAAGGTGGTGTGGTGTAGCACCTCACATGATGGTGCCTACTCAAATAAGTCCTGGGGGAACCCCTTGCTTCTCCCTGACGAGATGATGAATTCCTTGTGTCATGGAAGACGAATCTCACCAGAAATCTGTGAACTCCATCATGAATAGAAGTGATGGTTGCCTTGAAATCCAAGATGAGCCTGTCAACTAGTTGGTCGGTGCCTAGACAAGCCTATTGACTGACTACAAAGGGGCGAGAAGGGGCGGCAACCAAGGACGAAATTGCAACTTCAACCCTCTACTAATGCACTAAAGTCCGATTTTAAATACGCATCACAATTACAGCGACTAAAGTGAATCAACACTTAAATTTATATCTAGAAATTGAGTTTCGAGGTCATCCCAGGGAGAAAAATAATTGCAATTTAACCACAAATAAGAAATACAGACTGAACCTCAAGAGATTGATGCAAGAAGAAATATATTACTCATTGAATTGTGCTATCAAACTCCAAAAATAATTGTAAGTGTTTGATCAAAAAATGTGATTTTTTTCAACTAAGGAAATTCGGACTCAACACTTAGTTCAATTCTCAATTCGAAGAGCCTCTCAAACTAAGTACAAAACTGGCCCAATGCCCCAACAAAAGGCCCACCAATGTTAGCCAAGCCTTCAACCCAAAATTCCACCTAAACCCAATTCAAAACCTGGCCCAAGACCGGTACACACCCACGTGTGTGCAGGCTTCTGTGCTTGTGAGTATGGATGGGGACCCGACCCCTGAAGTCTTGGGCGACCAAGTAATGCACAATGTTCCTTTTATGCGCGATCTTCAGCTCGTTCTCAAACAAGGTGGGACAATGTGTCCCCTCTCATCGAAAAAATTTAACTCTACAGCAAGGCCACGACTGGGATAGCTTCCCACAATGAATCTACAGTGAGGAGAGGTGATCTTGTCTTCATTAGGTCACCGGACACTGCTGCTTGCCATCGGAGAAGACGCGAATTCTGGCCGCACCTGCACTTCACCAATACGGCCTTTTGGCCAAAATCAGAACCACCAAAAGCACCAGTGCTACTCGCCGGAGTAAAGCCCTAAAGAAATTGTAGGTGGCGATGAGTGGAGTGGTCGGTCGGAGGAGTTTCGATGAAGCTCCGATGACGGCAACGGTGCGTCGCCGTGGAGGTGTTTGAGCATTAAATTACCTTGAGCAAAAGATTCATGGAAGTTTGGAGATTCTTTTGCCCAATGTAATTGGGTCGAAGGAAGGCGTGGGAGGTGGACATGGCGATGGTCGTCGGTGTTGGAGAAGTTGCTAGAGGAGATAGATGGAGCTTTAAATCTCTAGAAAGCTACTTGAGAGGGTAAGGAAGAAAAACCCTAAGCTAATTTGTGGAGAGGAAGAGGGGAGGAGCTCGTCAGTAAGGAAGAAGATGACGAAGGCAGCCGGAGTGGATGAAGAAGAATCAAGGGCTGAAGCTTCGTGGAAGCTCAGGGAAGAGAACCCCTCTACCTATTGTACATGGCAGAGGGTGAAGAAGGAGGATGACTAGCTCTGATGGTGCTTTGAATTTTTGGCGAGGAAGAAAGAGACAGGCAGGAATCCGACAAATTCATGCACAAATTCGTGCTTGTGAATGCCCAGGCCCTTATATAGAGGTGATCCTCACAACAATTAAGCCAAAAATTGCAAGTTTTAGCTTGCGATTTGGCTGATTCTTAAGCTCTAAATCTCATGCTTCACCGGAGCAATTCCGACCAAATTGGATCTTTAGAAGCTGCTAGATGGATTAGCCATGATCTGATTGACAATCCCACCAGGTTTGGTCAGCTTTGGCGAAGATTTGACAGGTTAATTCCTCAATCAAAAGTCAGCGAGGATAGGTTGATTTGCTCAATACGAAAACTGCTATTGCCTTGTTTTGACAAAGAAGAAGATGAAGGTGGGGGACCTGTTTGCAAGATAAATCAAAATGTGGGGGGCTTTGTGTAATAAATAGGAAAATTTATGCTAGAATGCAAACTGAGTCAGGATGAACTTCGATTGGGCACAAACTTTAGGCTAACTTAATGTGGACCCAAGAAATCTAGTGGTGACCTTAAATTTAAGCTTTGACGACATTTGACTAGGTAATTTACACCGTATCCCAAGAATGAGGCAATTCCCACCTCAGTCTCTAATTTTTGTCAAAATGAGTTCTTGTGGTCAGTAAAGGTTCCAAGCATCATAGAATATTTTTCAATGATTCTTAGGAGGTTTTGATTACATTTATTTCCACTAGAACCCGTTCAACTGAAGTAAGGCTGTAATTAGGATTTTTATTATTAAATTAATCCTTAAAACTCAAAAACCCTGATTCAGTCAGTTCAAGCCCACTTCTTTGGAATTTACATTCATTTGACCTAAGATTAGGCACCGATTCACCCCTTAGTTAATGTGCATCAATGATTACGTGTTAAAACAACAGAATTAACTTAATTTCTCATTTTCTTCTCACATTTGACATGGAACTGAATTACACCCTTCTTATGCTTATTAAGGAGCATTTATTCTTATAATTAGGCAAAATTAGGCTAGTTATGCCAGATGATGGTGTTACCATTGCCCTCAGTAGTCAGTTGGTTGGTTCACTAACTGGTCGACCAGCTACAACTATCAGTGTCAACCAAAATTAATTTTATTCAACCAGCTACTATAGTGGTAGAGGGTGTTGCCACCTGGTCTTCTTTATGTTGTCACAACTAGTTGTTGGTGGATTTGTTGAGTTTCAAACAACAATTGATTGAATGGAAGGTGCAATTAGGGTTTCTCTCTTTGGGAGATATTTATAGAGATTCCTTTCCAAACCCTAAAATGATAAGATCCATTAGATCTCCATCCTATGGTTGAAATTAAATTCTAATTGATAATTGCACCTTTGACCTAAAATAAATATTAGAAACCTTAGATGAAGTATCCCAACTTAAATTAATTGCAATTCAACACTTAAATTTTGTACTTTATCAAATTAGGTGCAATTAATTGCTTAATCAAATGTAATTTAAGCCTTTAAATTATAATTGATTTATTATTCAATTAGGAACCCACCAATATCATTATTGGTTTCATCACTCTAATAATGACCCATAGGATTGGTGGAATTTTGGCACTTTGCCCCCTCAAGTAATCCAAATACTTGTGAATCCTTCACACTTGGTAGAAAATATTATCTCGAGGTCTAATCCAATTTGACAATTGTCATTCCTCCTTGGCTAATATTATTCTTAATACCTACTTGTATCATTGGGATAGGAATGGAGATTAGAACTTTTCCGAAAGGTCTATCTTCTATCTTCTTTTCTTCATGCCTTGGGTTGATCAGGACATTGCGACTACATGTGGAATTTGTCATTCCCAATATACATGGAGTGAGCTCACGCCTCAAATCTATTACCTACACTTATGTAACAGATTTGTGTGATCTCTTTGAGAGGTCATGCATGTTCTGTCCCTTCCCACCCACACCAATTTTCTAGTATCAACACTAAGGTGGGTGCATCAACTTATCGCCTTTCCAAACGCATGTGTTCATGAACAGAGACATATCTATGTCTTAAGTTTTTGGATATGCCTTCTCTATGATAGCATCAAAGAAGGATTTCCTCTATCTCCTGTCACATAAGGTTAACTCCTTAACTCGACTAGTCTGATAGTTCTCGAATCTCCATTCGAGAACATTAATTAGGCGACAACCTATAAAGAAGGTTGTCATCCCAACTTAGATTGGAAACATATAATCGAATTAGATAGTTTCCTGATGTGCTATTGGATCCTTTAAATAATTTAGACATCCAAATCAACACACATCAGGTTTATTCGATCTAGCTAAGTACGCAACCCTATTCGTACTAAGGGTCGGAAAACACCTATAAATAGGACCACTTAACCCCCACCTCAAAACACACTGATATTTCCATACTTATTTATGTTAATTAATGCCTAACTAATGTTAGTCTAAGGCTAATTTGGGTTAGATTGCATTCAATTAGGTTAAATTAGTCGTTTTAGGTCATTCTGTAAATAATACATACTTTTGGGCATTTGTGAATTTTTTCCTACAATTATATCTAGTACCTTGATGTTTTTATTTTTATATGTGCAGATACAAAATTTTAGGTTAATCGAAGCAAGGTTGATTGAATTCTCTGTATTGAGCTCACTTGGAAGAGGACTAAATCTAATTGGTGGACTTATTTGGAAGTCCAATTAACCTAGACCCTTGCCCAATTTAGGAACCTAATTACCTGGCTTAGAAACCTCTTAGGACCAACCAAAACCTTGTCCTAAAACCTATACCAATCAACCACTTACGATAACTAATCCTATCCACCCGAAATCCCAACAAAACTTAAGAAAACCTAGAACATATCCTATCCCAACAATCCTTATTTGGCCATCCCTTTTATACTCCAATAAATATTATTTTAGATGGTCAAAGTATACCATAACTTATCCACCACTAGATCTAAATTCTAGGGTCCTAAATTACCTACCTAAATCGCTATGTTAAAACCCAAAATCAAATCCTATTCCTAATCCTAAATTTAATCTCCAAATTCGTAGCAGCATGACACACCTTTATTATTTTAGCCATAACTTTTTCCTTTTCTATCCAAATTTGGTGATTAAAGTTGCATTAGAAAGCTTAATTCATGGGATACAACTTTGATTTTATGAGAAACTTGAAATTAGGAATAGAAAGAGGCCAAAATTTTGAGAGAATCACAACGCTCCATCATCCTCTCAAAGCCATCCTAGCCCTCCATCAATTCCAACAACTCCTAACCTATTCTGTCCACCTATTCCTTCATCCTACTGATGTGCTATTTGGATCACATGTTAATTAGTCATTATTATCTTGTGGTAAAGATGCAATCCAGACGGATGTCTTGTCATTTATTTATTTACATAATTTTTACTGATTTATTCCAGGTTGTTCACTAAGAGGTAGTTATTAATATATATCACTCTGTATTATCCAAAATTGCCCTTCTATCAAAAAAATGTAAAGTATATTTACAAATGAATTAAATAATGAATGAATGAATTGAATCAGGGTAATTATGTAAAAATGAATCAGTTAGTGTTAATTACAATGCCTTAAACATATTTACAAAAATTAGGCCATGAAAAACTAATCTAAACTACTCTACTTTACTTATTTACAATAAAACTAAGAAATGCTTAAGTAGTGGCACAAAAACAATATGTAAATACATATTAACAAATATGTATACCTATACTAACATATATTACTACCTATAGTGATGGATATGAACGTCGCTAAAGCCTTAGAAGATATATACATATATCCGCAAACATGCACATTAACACTTATGCATATATCGTTACAACACTTAGCTAACACACACACTAAGTTAACTTAATTTAACTTATACTTAGTGCAAAATTTTAGGTTGGCAGGCCCAAGCCTTAGGACATATATACATAAGGTAAAAGGAATGTATACTATCTAGCTACATATATATACATACTTATGCTATCATATACATACTCACATATACTAACTCACTCCATAATACATATATATATATATATACATGAACACACACTACATACATACACATATATATCCACGGACACGCACACCAACAATTAAGCAAATATCGTTACAACACTTCGCTAACACACACACTAAGTTAATTTAACTTATGCTTGGTGAAAAATTTTAGGTTTGTGAGCCCAAGCTTTCCTAGCATCAATGACCCTCTCGTGTCGAATTGGACCACTACTAGATTAGGCTCTAGTTTATTAATTATGTATATTTTTGTCCTATTTTAGGCCCAATTTGTGACAACTTGAGTCCTGCTAAGCGATGAAACCCGGGTCGCCGTGTGCTAACACTAGGATAAATCACCAACAAGATCGCAGTCACACAACACATAATCATAAAATATAAAAATGGACAAACAAATTAATCAATTACATCAATGAAATGAACAGAAATTTAATATTGACCAAAGGTTTACCGTAGTATATAAGCCAAGGAGATGTACAACGAAAATCATCTTGCGAACTACCCTAATATACCAGAGCATGGAACCCAAAAACACATTAGTAAAAATTGAGTAGAGTAAAGCAACTAGACAGGTAACAACACTAACAAAAGTACAGGAAGAGGGACACCATGCCAAAAGTTTGTCTATTACAATTTGTTTCATATCTAGTTCTATTTATGTAATTTGCCCATATTATTATAGTTTTCAATCCGTTAATTGACGTCTTAGGCACGAGACGATCTTGTGTAATTTTTACAGTGCAAGACTGGTATAAGCCACCCTCTTGGCCACGAGGACCGCTTATACCCATCGAGTCGCCACACTCCACCTTAGGTCATTGTGGAAAGGAGTGGCAACTAAGTCATGTAGCGTGAACACGTATAAGCGCTGTGTATGTTGAACCACAGACAGTAAATGACCCACCCACCAGTCAAGAAAAACCACTCCAAACCTTGAGCCTTGCAATCCAACATCCCAATTGGCCGCTGTTCGCAAACGAAATCGTGGTTTTAGAAACTGCGTTGTAGTATAGCCTAAATCGCTTTAAAAACAAATAATATTTATTACTCGAATTTGAAGTCCGAGGTCAAACACAGGGAGCAAATAGGAATTCACACACTAATTTAAATAAATGTTATTGAGCACAAAATTTAAGCTAAATAAATTACTCAGAAATGATAATCAATGCAAAACATGAGTATAACAAGAATTTGACACGATAATAAACTAATGGTGATTTAGATCACCAATTATTTAGTATAGTTATATGTATACTAAGGTAATCAATAATGCCACAATAATCAGGACCAAACCATCCAAATATTCGCACAGTAGCTTGAATGCTACAGTAATCAGACGTCTCCTTTGGAAATTAGATGCCTTAAATGTTCAACTGCTACAGTGCCTTCTTCTTTGTTTCTCCTTCTTTCTCTTTTCTCACTTTTTCCTTCTCCTTCTCTTCTTCTGCTTCTGCTTTCTTCTTTTTTTCATTTCTGCAGCTCTTCTCTTCTTTCTTTTCCTTCTTATCTTCAAACCTTCTTCTCTTCTTTCCTTCTCTGCCTTCTCTTCACGCACGAGCCTCCTTCCTTTCTTTTTTTTCTTCTTTCTTTCTTCACACACAGAGGGCATCCATCTCAGATTTTGGCTAAGTGTCGCACGGGGCAAAACCCTCCCCTACACCGCGATCTCTCTTTCTTTCTCTCCTCTTAGGTTTCGTCCTCCCAGGGCCACTCAAGGTAGTCAGGTTATCGGGTAGGCACGCACCCGGGTCCAAGTTCACCAGCAATGGGTGGGGAGCGAGGAGTGGAGGCTTAGGCAGGTCAGGTGCACCAGGTCCATAGGGGAAATATCACAGACGAGGTACGTGAGGGCACAGGGACCTCACGCCCTGTGTGTCACTTGAGGCTATAAGCTCATGTGACAAAAATAACTTATGCGGCTTCAAGCGTTCCTCAGTCCACGATGTGGGACTAAATCCCACCGCCTTTCTTTGCGTACGATTGCAATTGCTTCTTCGTGTGATTATCGTCAAAGGCTCAGTCAAAGAGCCAAACTGGCCCCTTAGTTGCACTCTTGGAAGGATTCCACTGAGCCTGGAGCAAACACTTGGGAGGATCCTTGCACAAACAAGGATTGAAGCTTGTGAAGAAGCTCAGCAATGGCGGTGAAGGGACCTGTTACTTGAAACATGAAATAAGGCCCTGTGGCTGCATTAGAATTGTTCAGGAGCTTCGCCGGTCTACAACGAGTGTGGCGGAGGTGGTCTTATGGAAGATGGTGGTCTTTGGTGGCTGGTCGATGAAGGAATAGGTCGGAGATGATGGGTTTGTTCAGCTGGGAGTTCGGGTGGACGAGAAGGAAAATAGAGATAGGGGTTTTGTGCGCGGAGGGACGGCGGTGCTTTTGGGAGTTATGGCGAGGCATATGGAGGAGTGTAGCATGCGAAGGACCTCACCGGAGATGCATCCGGAGATGGGGAAGACGGAGGTGAGCAACGGCGTCAAGGGCTATTTTTGAGGTTTTTGGGTATAAAACTAAACCTAAAAGCTATGCTAACTAATCTAACCTAATCTAAACGGACGAATGGGGGAGAACAACACCGGCATTGGTAGGTTAGAGCTGGGGAAGAAGGTGCTCCGATGATGGGAACAGTGATAACGACGGAGGTAGAAAGTCTCTTGCTGGTACGACCAAGAGCGGACGAGAGAGAGAAAGAGAATTCAGCCATTGGTTTTGTGGCTGGATGATGAAGGACGTCAGGAGGGGTTGCCAGAGCTTGAGGAGCTTTGCGGCCGAAGAGGAGGGAGGAAGAGGAGGGTTTTCGACCGGAATTCAAGCTTGCTAGACTCGACGATGTCTGGTGGTTCTTTATATAGGCAGTAGAAGGCGAAAGGAGATTGGAAGCCAAGCTTCCAAGCTTGGAATGTTCGTGGGAGGAGACCCACTTGCTCCACGAGTTTGCATTAGGATTTGGGCGAGAATTGGAGCCCAAGATGCGCCTCAAATTGGAGGGAAACCTGCCAAGAATCTCCCTTCTAATTTTGAAAGGGATTCGTTAGTCAATCAGGGAGAAATCCCTAGTCGAAGGTTGCCGGAGTAGGATTCCTCCACGATAATGGTGGAGGGACCTATTTGCAAAGAGTGACGACAAAGATAGGGGCCTTTTTGTACTGAACGAGATAGAAAGAGTCTGACTGGAGCAAAATGCAAAATTGGTCAGGATGATCTCAGATTGGGTCCAAATTTTGGTACAAACCTAATTTGGACCCAAGGAATCCAATGGTAAAGTTATATTTAGGTTTTGACCAAGTTTGGCTAGGTAATTTATGCAAAAAATCTAAATTAGGGCAAATGTCAGTCTGAGACTATTTTGGGTGAAAACAGGTTCTCATGGTCAAATCAAGCATACCAAACCCTAGAGAATATTTTTCTATGAATTTTAGAGGGTTTAGGAGAATTTTATCCTAACCAAAACCTCAGTTAATTATGCGGGTCTACTTTTAGGGTTTCAAAAGTCATTTAATTATCAAAACACATGCAAACCCTTTTCTATCTGTTCTAACCCACTTGTTAGCCTTTTAGGACTATTTGACCCTTAATTACCCCCTCGGAAAAACATGTGATTGTACTGCATTCTTGTATTTCCCTCAGAAAGGTTATGTAGTGACTTATGGCTCTCTGGCAGTTATGTAGGAGCATTTATTCCTTGATAATGACTAAATTGAGCTAGTTATGGCTCATGATGGTGTTCTCATCAGCTGCTAAAGCAAACCAAAGAGTCGTAGGGAGGCCAACAAGTCCCTAAACCAGCCCTTGAAACCAATCTAAAAGACCAAAGCTACAGCCAAAATCTGGCGAGTAGTGGGCTAAAACTAGTTATCTAATTCTTTTAGTTCCTGACAAATCCGTTGTATCAAATTGTTTACACATAACTGTATCTTTTGTCTTGGTTAAATCCAGCCTTATTTAACCATGCCACATCCTTAAGCCCAGGATGGAAAGGTATTTATATGACCTTTAATATTACTAGTTTATAGAAAATTTTCACATTACGATAGTGATTCCATACTATTTACCAATTACAATTACGACAAAACTGGTTTCACATAAATCCGAGTCCTTTTCATGCATGCAACTACCGAGGTACATGTAATCGTTAAATCTTAACTCTTTCAATATAATCCAGTTATTTCTTATTACAGTGTCCATAAACCAGGGAAAACACCAAAGGATTCCAAACTCAGAAAAAGAGAGAATTACATGCCACCCAAGGCGGAACACATGAAAATTACACAAATCAGGTCCACACATACCAGAAAACCAGATGGAATCGAGAGAAGGGTAGACTACTCTACCTAACATCACTGGAGGGTTAAGGTGACTATAAACCGCGTGCATAGAACTTGGGGGTAGTCATCACACCTGCCTCAAAATCTACGCACTCATCGGGGTAAGATCTAACTCAAACGGACCAACAATAGGGTCGGAGACACCTAATCAGGTTCCTGATTTTTCAATAAGTATAACGTACTAAAAAATGAAAATAAATCATGCCAACGTGCGGTATCCATCGATACGATGTTGGAACCTAGTTCCACCTCTCTTCTGTGCTTTGGTGTTAACAAAACCATTTTAAAATCTAATGTGTTTATGAAGTATTACAGGACAAAAGAATCTGTGGATGCAAGTAACAAGATAGCATATGAAGGAAGAAGACTATAGTTTTTGTTGTATTCATTGTATTTTAGAATCTTTGTATATCTCCTAACAAGTAAAACATAATCTAGGAGTTAAAATCAAAGTAGAGATAATTAAGGTTCAGAATATCGTTTATTCATTCATTTCAAAACTCAAATTCGATTTTTTCAAAATAAAGTCGTATAGAGTAGATGGCATAACTCTAAAAATTGACTTACACTTATAATATTAGGTACTTGTAGCAAGTACCGGTATTGGTCATAAGTACTGGAACATGCTAGGCACAGGTTTGGGCCTAAGTCCCAAACTGTGAACAAGTACCGATACTCATCGTGAGTACTGGTACCAAGTGGTCACAGTTTGTGCACTTGGTTTTGCCTGGACCTTACAAGTATCGGTGCTAATCACCAGTACCGGTACATGTAGGTCACAGGACCCAAATCTGTGAGTCGCAAGTATCAGTACTCATCATGAGTACCGGTACCTAGTGACTTAGTTGGGCTAACTGTAGGCAGTCAGTACCAGTACCAAAAGTTTAGTACCGGTACCAACTAACCGTCGTGACCAGTCTGAATGGCTATTTTGCAATTAAACCTATCTCTAATCTTCCTAAATTGCCCCTAACGGCTAGTATTCGTAGGAGAGATGTTTAGTGGCTTATATAAGTGCTCTTTGAGTATCTTTTGCACACAACTAAGAAGCCAAAAAATAATATCCTTGCTTACACCTCCAATTCTCAATTTTTCTAGCTGCAAAGGAGCTTGATTTGTTGCATTCCTCTCAAGGCCTCTCTCCATCTACAACAAGTCATCAATGCCGATCGTGTTCTTCATTGTTCAATCATTCATTTACGCCTTAGTATTCTCGTTAGATTAATTTATATACTCTTATTAAGCATTATACTTGTTGGAGCCTTAGGAATTTCTTGTAAGCTTTTATTTGCACCTTGCTTACACCTGTATCTTTATTTTTTTTTGATATATTATTATTAGGTTGAGGTAACCCGTTAATTACCTCAGGTATTAGTAAATTGATTCCCTCCAGGTTGAGGTAATCGGGTTAAAAATCCTAAGTCGGGAGACTTAGGTAGTGGAGTACCCAAGTGAGGGGAACGACTATATATCTTGTGTGTTTTTGTGGTTTGTTATGTCTGCAAATTTTTGTCTACCACACTATTCATCACCCCTTCTAGTGTGCTTGTGCTTAATAGATCCTACATACGATTCCAACGGTACCTTATTTTTCTAAATCCAATCTCAGGAAGGCCTCGAACCAGACGATACAAAACAAGAGGGTCGATGAACCACTTCAAGACCACCAATCCAACCAAATCAGCCATGCTCACCCACGGCCATGAGTCGCGGCATGATTCGCCCCCACGCACGCAAGAGGATCACCAAAACGCGCCCGCACATGCCCATCCGATCGCCACGTGTCACGCATCCATGGCGCCCACCCCCTCTTGCTTGCACAAGCGTGCGAGAACGCACGCGCCCAGGGCGCTCCACCGCGGGACACGTGGTGTGCATCCGCACCCCGCCGCTAGATCGCACGGTGACACTTGCTGCAACAGTTTGATTTACAAAAGTTGCAGTGGGAAGCCCATCTTTCTAAGAATTGAGATTTGGTCCCTAAATTTTCTAATTTAGATTTCTAAGTGAAATCTAAATCATTTTACTCTCCCTTTCTCTTCGCTTTTAAAGGGTTTAGAGGATAATGATGCCCCAAAGATCTAAGGGGGTCTTTTTATAGGCCCAAATTCGATTGTAAATAGGTTTAGCGGGGTGAAATACCCAAAATACCCCTAGGCTGAGTACACCTTACATTTAGGTCCTTTTCAACTTCTTTTGGCTATAATTTAAGCTATACACCTCGAATTCGCGCAAAACAAGCGTTGCCGAAAAGCTTACGACGAGAGGAATCCAACAGTGGCATATATGGTACCCTTTTGACAAATTTTGACTAGGAGTTGACTAGAAATATGCATTTTTTGGTAATTTAATGAGGAGCTGACACTAGCACCAAACCGTAATCATGTTTTTGGGTTCAAATTGACTTGGACCACCCTAAAATGACTCAAAACTTGGAATTTGGGATGTTACACAATTGACCCACACCCACACTCACATGCGCCCACACGTGCGCACCCACATGCACACCCGCTCGCACACACGCACACGCCTGTAGGTGTGCATGCATGTGCACAAGGTACTTGTATGCTCATTAGTTTCATTCTCATTGTAGCGTGCTTAGCATGCGGCGCAGATCAATTTATATCACATGCTACTTTACTACGCACGATATGGCGCGATAGGTGCGTCAAGTCCAACGTGGAAATTATGTTCAAAACCATTCAATTGGGCCAACTTCGGACCTCGATTTGAGTGTCCAATTGTAGTCCATTCTCAAAATAAATTACATGTTTGTGAAGCATATACAAAGGGTTACCTAATTGAATATTTAATTTACAATAATTAACTATTTAAGTATATTTAAAACATCGTTAAAGTTAGCTAATTATACAGGTTGATTTATTACCTAATCCCTAATTAATGTACAAATTCATAACTTAATCACTCAATTGAATTATAATCTAGTTAATATACATCATAAAGTGTTTATTACACATTTTAAATTTATTTTTAGTTATTTATTTTAATTTATATACATTTATTTACATGATTTTAATAGATAAATACATCATTACATTATAAATACTATTATACAATATAAATACATTATAAATACGTTTAAAATAATTAAGATTATTCTATACAAGTATAAAAGATAATTTACTTTGGTAACTAATTAATTTACTAATTTAAATTATTTTAACTTAATAACTTAGATAATTAACTTGATAACTTAATTATATACATTAAATACTTAAATAAATAAATGTACAAGTATATTACAGTATATAATAATTACTTAAATAAGTATATACAGTTATAAATATGATTGTACATGAATACATATTTATTTAGAATTATATAATTATATGTACATATAATCTAATATAAATAAATATATAATTATATAATTACTATATGTACAGTACAACTTAGCATAAATATTTATTTAAATAAATATAATAAATAAATAAGTTTGTTATGCACGTCATAGTTACATATTTTATTATTTACATTTAACTTAGTTTTTAAACTATATTTACAAGTATAAATACTATATACATGGTATTTTTGTGGAATTTTTGGCTTTTTAGATTTTTATGAAATTTTTGTGTTTTATAGAAGTAGGAGAAGAGAGAGAAGGTGAGATGAAGGACACTTTTGCTATTTTTGAATTTGAGTTCTTTTATTTAATACAAGAGTAGACTAATTCATCCACTAGTACATTCTACCAGCTAGAGGGTTTAGAATCTACTCAAACATTGCACACACTTAGAACGATACCTAATCCTACTTAAGATACTTTTATTTTATATTTTTTTCTATATTTACAACTTGGAACAAATAAGGCCTAATTAGATATTGGAAAGTGAAACCAAGCCTTTAAAATTCAATTCTGAAATCTGGAATAAGGTGTAAGGCAATAGAAACATTTAGACATCACCATAAAACATGATTGAACATTCAAACATCATTTTTAGCTTCAATTTGATTAAAAATCAATTTTGAACAGATATATCATACACCATGCTGCTGACAGTGACTTAAAATAAGTTTCATATACTATTTGCATCTTAAATTCGAGCCATAACAGTTCATGAAAGCTTATCAAAAGCTTATCATACACCAATAGCTCATTTAATCCCTCAAATCAACTCATAATTCTCTTGGAACTCTTCATCAGAAGCTGCTGCTGGTGTTGCTGCTAATCTCAGTAGCTCAGTGCCGCTACTCCTCACCGATTTGCTGCATGATCAGGCCATTAGGGTATGATCTGAGGCTCCTTAAAGCCAATTTAGATCTAGATAACCCAAATCTAAGTGCCATTCATCTCATAGACACCTCAAATCCACAAATCACTTGAAAACATAGATGAAAAGTCCACTGAATGTAGCTGCTAATGTGCTGATATGGGAGATTCAAATAAAAAACAAGCATTTACACAGCCAATAGAGAATTAATTGTGCTTTAAACTCAACTTAAGAGTTAAATATATGCATCAAAATCATCGTTGATTGCCTTGGAAGCCATATCTCATCTCAGACTTGGACTAAAGAATTGCATTCCATAACTGAGATGTATGAGTTAAATCCCCACGAAAATCATCTTAAATTATTTTCTAAAAGTTTTGAAATCCAAGGAAATTCAAACACAACTCCCAGAAATCGTTGAAACCCTAATATGATCCTCACCTTACACTATAGACAGTGTAAGGTGAAGATTCACATTAGGCTTTCAAAAACACTAAATCCCAATTCAGAAGTATCTCAAACAGTCCTTGATAAGTCTAGGACTCATTTAAAACAAGATTAAAGCTTGAAAATAAGATAAACTCTCGTCCGATCTCTCTCTTACGCCATATACAGCGTGAAGAGAGAAACTAGATTAGACATTGAAATCCACTGAAATCAAATCCTAGATCTTTATTTAAATCTCACAAATTTAACTTCTGAATAATGCACTGAAACCCTTTCGATTAATATCCAAATCTCACCTAAATGTGCATTTGAATCATTGTAAGAGCCTCAAATCAGAGCAATTGATTTTCCTTGGCTCTAGCTATCATTGAAGAAACAAATTCAGATCAAAATCAGAACGAATGAACTCGTTGAATCACTCGGTCCAAAACCATTGGAGGGTCATTGTGATTAGGTGGAATGAGTGGGATGACCCTCAGATGGAGTTTAGCACTCAAATTAGATCTGAATACTTAAGAGCATTAGATTTGATTTGTTGCTTCAATGAATAGCTGAATGTCGATTAAAATGCGAGGAAAACATCCAGAAGTGATCATGATATGTAGAGGGAGATGAGTGGATCAAAACAAAGGTGAATTGATCTGAATTGATCAAGGAGGGCGGATTAGATCTAAACTAATATACTCCTAATCTAAACTAAACCAGTGAGGAATTATGATCTAAACTACCTAAAACTACTCCTATCTAATCTACAAAGCATAAAACTACCTAGAAAGCAATAAATGCTAGTCTGGTAAGATGAAGGAGACTCTCTCGGATCAACATTCAGTAGCTGAAGAGGATGAAATGGGGGAGATCTCCAATGAATGAAAAGCTTGCTAGTGAAGCTTTAAGGACATCCTCAAGCAAACATCAACACTAGTGATGTAGAGGAATCAATGCAGAAGAGCTCTAGTGATGTCACCAATGGCGTCGAGTGAATTGGGAAAGAGGAAGCCAGAGAGGAGGAATGACCAGCTCGAGGAGGTAGGAGGGGAGCTGATATGCGCGCTGGTCGAAATGGAAGCCTTTAAATATGCTATGGAAGGATCCGAGCACAGTGATTTGAAGATATTCGCAAAGAGGGTAGACGGTGGATGTGAGAAGGGGAGAAGTGCAGGAACGTTTATTTTGAAATCCTATCGTTAGATGAGATCTAGAGAGGGTAACGATGCAGCACGCTAAGGCACCCGATCAATGGTTAAAGATCGGCTGTCAAATCGATGGGGAAAGGAATCAACCACTATTGTAACTCGTGTTCTTCATGAGCTACAGTGCCCAAGTAACACTACAAGTGTAATGGATAATTTACAAGTAAGCCCCTAAAGTAAAACGATAAGAATTTTGCAAGAAAGGCCCATTAGTGGCAGTTTTCATGACCAAAAGGTCCTTAATGACATGCAACAAGGTCCCTATGATTTACACGTAAGTCCTTGTGACTTTTTAAGTGAAGGAAATGTAATGCATAAAGGACCTAAATGTAATTTAATCAATGCAACGTCCTAATGATGTCCGAATGCCATGAGATTGTTATTGAAGCTTAATTGAACATTTTAGAACATGATTTAACCCTTTGTTTGTACTTTAGAGCTCAAATATGTGTTCAATTTACATTTGGATTATCAAATATGTTTCTACATAGAAATTCTCAAAATATGACCTAATTATGTGTTTTTAGCACAAATTGAGTGTTTTAAGTCATATCTATTAATTCTCATACTTAACTTATTTATTATGTTAATTAGATAGTGTTTAACCTAATTTCTAGCTTAACTTGGGCATTTTAGCTATGACAAGTCACACTTCATCACCTACCCCTTGATTCCTAGACTCCTAATCCTACCCCTTTATTTTGGCGATTCAAGGCAACTTGGATCAACCAATCACAAGCCTTCTTGACCTTTATATAAACACCCTAGCCACCCCCCTTAGGATAATTCCTTTCAACTTCCAAATAGATCCACCAACTAGAATCAGTCATCTACTTCTTCCTTCTCCCCTTTAATATTCTGGATGCGTCTTCACATCCACACCAACGCTAACGCTCCAAACTACACCTTCGAAGCCCTTTCTTTGCATTTCTCTAGTTTAGTTTTAGTTCTAATAGAAGCATTCCAAAAGTTGTAATACTAGTTTTTCTTGTGTCGAACTATTATCTTATTCAATAAAAGTTCTAGTATTTATTTTTTCAACTTGTCTTCAAGTTGTAACCTTTCTAGTATTTAGTTAGAAGTTGCATGGCTAGTTCTAATAGTCATCTTGCTTGATAATCAATTCTAGTTCTAGTATTGGAAAGCGATTTTGATCTATTTTCCTCCCTATAAACGACTGATCGTTAAATTCCTCAACACAGTTAATTAAGTTATTTAGACTTAATTAATCGCATGAGAAAGTAACTTAGGTTAACTTGATTTTATGTCTGTTGTGTAGTATAGGGTCAAGTTAAACTAACATTTTTTATTTTAAGTTCTTTTTAACTTGTTGAGTCCAGGTTGTTCGCTGGGAGGCATAATAGTAGCTTAATTCACCATTTAATTCCTAAACATAAATTACTAACTACTTAATCTATCAGGATTATAATTAGATTATTTTAAGCTTATGAATAATTGCACAAGAGATAGATCAAATTAATACATGCAATCATTCCAAATAATAAGGAATATATTTACACGTGAAATTTGTCATTAAGAATCAAGTAAACATGTCTATTACATCAATTACTTCTTATTACAAGAGATCAAGGCAAGAAAATGCTAATCAAATGAGTACAAATGTCTTATTACATCAATTAAGCTCAAAATAACAAGAGGAGACATGTTATAGCAATAAAAGCACAAATCAGATGTTTGAAAATAATATTGGACGTCTTAAAAGTAGAAATTGGAAGTCTGAAATGATGGCAAGACATCTGATTCCCCCTTTACATTTCTTAATTTCCTCAGCCCATCTCTTCTCTCTTTTATTTCTCTGTCGTTATTCTCTCTCTCTCTTCTATTCTTCTTTTTTTCTCTTCTTTTTCTTCCTCCTCTAAACCCATTCTCTTTTCTTAACTTGTTCCATAGGTTTTCTCGCTTATAAATCTCCTTAGGATTGTGCATATATGCTCACACTTAACCAAAAATTTGGTTTTTATAGTTGGCGGCTTAGACCGGTCGGGGATACATGGCACCCCCTAGAGGGTGGGACTAGACCCTACTGGGTCCGAGCCTAGTTTATGTTAGGTGTTTTATTTCCATTTTAGGCCAATGCACAATCTTCGACCTCCTAGGCCCACACACGCTCATAGGCGCACGCACACACACATGTGCAGGCACATGCACAAGCATGCATCCGCACCTAAGCTCGTTTCATTTCGCACCCTGCGCTGACGACCGGTAAGGCTTTAACACTTGTTCATATTATACCACTACGGCGCTTCACTAGTTCCCGAGGTGGGACTATCATTTCCAGGTTCTGGCCAATCTTTGGCCGACGATTCCAGCCGATTGGCTATACCAAATCAAGTGTTCCAAAGCTCGATTGGAAGCTCTTGAGAAGTTCTATCTAATTGTAACACCAATTTGGTGTTCGGATCAAATCCGATCTATTGATTAGAATGGTGAACATGGCTGCTCCGCCATGTCTGCTAGTGCTGCAGAGAAAGATAAAACAGTTCAAATGGCCTGCAGAGAGAGATTTTACCCTCGACTGAGGACCTGGAATGCTACAGTGAAGCTTCACACTGAAGCTTCAGAACTCCAATTTGAGTTCAGACTTAACTAATAGAGAGATCAACCATTCAGAAGGGATCTCATTTGGTTTCAAAGGATCGAAAGCTACATATTTGAGCTAGATTTTCCTTTAAATCTCAACAGAATGGCTCATGAATAGTTTTGGGTTCAAATGAACCCAAACAGTGTTGCAGATCAATTCTCAGTAAATCCTCGATAAAACAAATTCAATTCACTCTAATTGATCTTTCATAAATCCTAGAAACTCACTTAACCCCTAAAATCAAAGATTCAACTCTTCATTCCCTGAATTTTCCTTAGGTTTGACTGATAAAGCTCAGAAGTTGACTTTCAATTGTACAGCTTCACAGATCAAATTAAAGACCTGGAGGGACTCTAATTCACCTCAGAAATCATTTCTGACCTTAAAACTAAGTTTTGAAGCTCCTAAAGGCCCTCTCAGACACTGTCGCCTAAGCTCAAAAGTGGAGGTGTTCGGTGGAATAATCTAAGGGATTTCAGAGCCATCAAAGATCAAATATGACCCCTATAGGTTCTACTTGAGCTTACTGACCTATTTCCATAGCCTAAAACCTAACAGGTTAGCTTCTCCAACACCGCCGGAGTTGGAGAAGACAGAGGTTGTCTACAAGCTCCAAGCATCAAAACATAAAGTCAACAGTAGATACACAGTCCTTAGGTCCTATGTAATGAGTCTGGATCTCCACACAAAGTTCTATGGGCGGTAATGGAAAATTGACTCGTCGGAGCTCCGGTGAGTCTAGTCTTGATACACAGAGATGAAAACCTTAGTAAATGAGGCCATTATTGATCCATGGAGATTCCTAGGACCTAGGCAGATCCTAAGATCTCCCCAATTGCCTTAAAGAATGATCCAAACATAGGATTCATCAGGGAATTCAAAAATTGAGCATTCTGAGTTCAACAAAACTCGGAATGCTTCCTCTCACTCAATTGAGTGAGGGAAAATATTCTAAGGGGTGAGGCGATACTAATGGACTAATTATTAAGTTGATTAACTCATCTCTGAGCCGCCATTGACAACAAGCTCAGAGATAAGGTGGAATTTAGGCGTTTCTAATAGGAGGCTCTATAGGAGCAATTAAGCGATTGGCAAGGTTCCTTAGGTGTTAGGGAAGTGATGAAGAACCTCAATTGAAGTTGGATTAGGTTTTGGACACCTCACCATGGACAGTGAGGTATCCAGGTGAGTGTGACTGAAATTAGGCGAATGGGTAAGTAATTAGGATGGATCTGAGGTTAATTAGGGTCCTAAGGCAATGGTCTGATGATGATAGACCCTAATTGAGTGTGAAACGGTCTCGGAGACCTCCACCATGGACAGTGGATGTCACCGGTGATGGTGAAGTGGTTTAGGCAATTTAGGTGGTATTTATGAGTGGAAGAAGGTGGAAATGGATTGTGGAGAGGTAAGGAGAGTTAAACAATTTCTGGAAGTGTGAATGAAGGCCCAGCAAGGCTGGGCTTGGCCTTGGCAGAGCTGAGGAAGGAAATACTGAAGTCTAACTACACTAATCTAACTAACCTAATTACACTAATCTAAGCTACACTAAGTAATCTACGGTTACCTGGACGAAAAGAGGAGGAGGAATCACCGTCTAAAGGTGCGTAACGGAGGATGAAATCTGAGGGTAAGGGATAGAGCTCCAGTGAGAAGTTGAAAGAGATGATAGAGAGGAAGTGGCGCTCCTTGGCCTTGTCATAGCCTTCCGGAGAGGAAGAGGAGGTGAGAGAGACAAGTCCCTCGCTCGGAGGAGCTCCAATAGGGGGATGAGAGATCTTCAGAGGTAGATGGAAGAATAGCCTATCGTCGGCCACAGTTAGGGAAGAAGGATAGGGGACCGACCCTTGAGATTGGAGGGGTCGAGAGGTATTTGTAGGTTTCGACGGCTGTGAAGGAGGGTGTATCTAGACACCAAAAAGTCTAGGTTCAAGGTAACCACCGGCGTCATCTCCAACGCCGGTGAAGTTAATCTTGAGCCCTAACTAGGATTTTAGGGACATCCAGACTGTGGGATGGAGAGATGGTGGTGAGCGCAAGCTCTAAGAGCTTGGAGAGGGTGGAATGGCGTCAAATGGAAGGTGATCAGGTGGTAAACGCATCGCCGTTCGTCAGCCGTTGAAGCGGCTGAAGAAGAAATGAAGAAGAAGAAGATGTTCACAGGGACCTATAGGCAAGGAAAGATAAGGACCTAGGTGAAAGTAAAGGACTCAAATGTAATGAATTATAAGGACCAAAATGCAAACAGAGGCTTTTACGATTAATTTAAATTATTTTCTTTTCTAACTTTTTATATATATTTATAATTTAGCAAAATATTATATTAAAGCCTTGTATTCACATTTTTGACCCATTTATTTATATTTATTTTCTTATTAACTTAAGTTATTTAAGACTTAGGTCTTAAGTTATACTTAAGTTAAATAAGGTGTTAATTAGTAATTATTAATGGTATTTTGAGTTCATTTATTAATTAAGTTATTAATAATATTAATTAACTTAAAATTAATCATTTTAAACTTATTTTAAGGTCCTTTATGAATTTATCACTTATTACATAATTAACCCTTATTTATACATATTCCTAGCTAATTAACTAGGGAAACTAGTTAATTAGGAGTAATTAGAAGCCACGATGAGTCTCTCATCAACAACTCGGACTCTTAAATTTTTATTCGAAAAATCTTACGAGTTAGATACGATTTACAAATTTGAAAAGATTTTATGCGTATTTACTATGACGAAAAGTAATTTCTCATCCGCGAACAACACACCTCAAAGAGCTTTTAAAAAGAAAAACTCTCTCATTTTTTCTAGTGCTTTCGCACCTCTGCACCTGCAATCATTGCTTTCTAAAGCACATTCATTCGCGATCTCAAAAAGCTCGATTTGCATATTTTCTTAAGGTTCCAATGGATTCACTATTATATTTTATATTATTGTTATTTTTGATTTGGGACCCAAGTTGGTTTAGGAGTGCCACTGTTTCTTCTCTTGGTCAGGTGTAAAAGAGAAGAAGTCCTTTGTAAAGAGATTGTGCCACTCTCATTGAAGTGGTGTGTTAGTGGATTGAACTAGTGTTGACTAGTCGTAAAATCCTAAGATGGGAGACTTAGGTAGTGGTTTTTATCCTAAAAGGTTTCCACTCTAAAATACATGAGTGATCTTTCTAGTTTGCTATATATTGATTTTGATTTATGGCGAATGTTCTGTAAATTATGCATTTTCATATAAGTATACTATTCACCCCTCCACTAATGTATACATTAGATCCTACAGGCTCCATGTGCACTCACATTTAATTGAGAATGCAATGTGTAGAGATCGCCTCCCTTTCAAGATACATAAGATTTCCTTTGATAAAGAGTCCTTAGCAGAAAAAACTATTTTGCTAGAACATTTTCCATCAAATTGCCTCATTAACCATTCTGATGCTTCTATTCTTATGTTGCCGCTTCAAATGTTGTGTCACTTTGCTATACTTTATTTCTCCAATCCTGACGATGCTTGATGCTCTTGGTAGTTGGATCATAGAAGCATCCTTTGGCAGGCGAGTTGGCCGACAAGTTTTGGGCGGACTTGCTTGATGTCTCCACCAGTCTAGGCATGCGTTACTTCTAGATAGGTTGTGACAAGTGAAAATTTAGCAAAGAAAATATTAGGGTTTTAAGAAAACCCATGCCGTAGTACGCTGCAAAAATTTGCTATCAGACAAAGTAACCGAGACCGGTGAGTCCCGAGTCGAGCATTGGGAGGCAAACGTTTGAAAACTGCTTTTGTTAATTTATTCCTTTTTATTATTTTCTGGCTAGGTCTATCTTTTTTTGTATTTTTATAAAAGCATAACAAAAGACGGGTCTAAACTACACAAAGATAGCATGCAAAATAATAGAATGTAGAGAGAGAGGGGAAGAGAGACAACAAATATATTGAAAGTGGAAAAATGTTTATTACAAAACAAATATCTATTGCAAAATAAAGCCGCACCAGAAGGCAAAAGAAGATAAAGAGAGAATCCCCCTTGACAGCTGCTTAGGGGACGAATGCTTGGATGGCGCTTGAATGATGAAGAATGGAGGCAGAGGAAGGAGAACGGAGCTAGAGGAAGAAGGCGAGAGGTAGGGCGACGCTGCGATGATCCACTTCCTTGAATAGGGGTGATGTAGAAACATCTATTTCACATAAACTATTTATTTATGAGTGTTCTTAGCTGTATAATTGCATTCAGCATTATAAATATTGCATAATGATGAGGCATGTTTCGCGAATTAAAATTAGGGTTCAGAGGACCCGTCGTCGTAGCTCGCAAAATGCGTCTATCAAATACAATTTATAACCGAAACTCCAAGGGAGTCCCAGGTCGAACACAGGGAGGAGACATTTACCTTGTTTAAAAATCACACTTCATTTTGTTTCTTTTTGGTGTTTTGGGGTTTTTTTTTCTTTTTTTGAAATAAAAGGACAAGCAAGACAAGTTCACAAAATGAGAGGGAACACAACTATGATATATTACACAATTTTTTGTTACAATAATCTATGAAAGCATAAAAGAGATAGAGGTGAGAGGAAATCTCCCGAATCGGCTTTTTGGCGAGATGATGGCTCCTAGTGGAAGCTTGGATGAAGGAGGTGAGATGCAGGATGACAGAGGTGAGATGCAGGAGGACGCTGGGTAGAGGAATGCTTCGCCGAGGCTCTGGAATGGAGGTGAGGAGACGGAGGTGATCTTCTACCAGAATGGAGGTGGGAGGACGGCTCCAAGTGTACCCTATGAAGGTGGTGGGATGAAGGATGAATTTTTTGTGGGAAGTAGGATCATTACACTAATAGGAGGCCTTTGGAGCTTGAGAGTAAGCTCTAATGGAGCTTTCGTAGGCTACTAGAGCATAGGAGTAGGTGGGAGTAGAGTAGGTAGAGATGAAAAGGAATGGGGGGTGTAGGGGTGTTTATATAGTGGAGGGAAGAAGAAGAAATTCGTGTAGAGTGCTGTAGTGACAGCTGCAAGCGTCACTAAAGACCTCTGTAGTTGTCGCTGAAGATTGCGCCCCCACCACTCATGCCTGTAGCTGTCCTTGCGCCTACGAGCAATTAGTGACGGCTGTAAGTGTCACTAAAGGTCCACCCAAGTTGTCGCTGTTGCCTCCAGCTCATGCTGACGCACGCAGATGGCTGGATCAGGCGTGAACCATTGGCAGTCATTGGATCAGAGGCGGACAATTGAGATCGCGCAGGGATCGCGCATTCAGATCGCGTGCTTGATGGCACGTTAGATTGGGCGTGCTCGAATGTGTACAGATCGCATGGGTTCGATTGCGCCACATCGCCTCCCTCTCTACCGCTTGATGGCCATCCAACAGGCGCAATTCGATTGCGCTCGCACTTGCAAGATCACCTCCCCCCACCACGGCTCGAACTCGCGCTCGCGGTTTGTGAGTGCTTGTCTTCACCATTGCGCCAAAGCCTCAATTTGTTGAGTGGAGGGTGGTGCGGTCACATGGTGTAGAGCGCCCCTCAGCCGTTGGACTGAGATCCAACGGTTGAGATCTCTCCATGCGTAAGGCTGGGGTGGCCATGGTTCATGTTGGGTAGTTCGGATGGCGCCATGTGGTGCCATCTGGACCATCCGTCTTCTTCTTCTTGTAGAGGGTGCTACGAAGCTTTGATCGAGGTGATTTTCGCGTTGACGAACTGCGATCATCGCTCTAGATTCATTCATACAGTTGGATTCTTCATCCAAAGCCCGTAAAGATGTCGTACTACCTCCTAGCCATATAAAATGGAAGAATTAATGTATATAATACACAACTATCCTAAATGCCATGCAATGGATGTTATGCAGTATTTATAGCATGATATGCAATGCTAAGCCTAGGAACTATCATAAATAAGCATTTTATCATGAATTCATGTGTGTTTATCACATAACATGCATCATTCTGCATTTAGATTACTTTGCATAAATTTCAGTTTAATTTGCCCTTTTTGTGACCAGAGGATAGGGCGATATCATTTCGAGGCCTCGGAATGAAGATCCAACTGTACGGATCTGATCAGGGCAACAATCGGAGTCTAACACCTTCGAGATTGCCCCGATTAGACCTCTGTAGCATCAAATGCAGTTCGAGAAAAATCGGAGGTCAAGAGTCAAGGTGGTGAAAATCCGTACTGCCTAGTGCAAAATCATCGTTATTTAAGATATACGTCATAGTATAGTTGACAAAATTGCGTAAAACACTTAAATTTATAAAACTCAGAATCAAAAGTGAGTCCAAGGTCATTCGCAGGGAGCAAAGATGACAATTTCAATTCACTAATCACAATATAAGAAATGATATACAATTGAAATCAATAAAATGCTCAGAACAATATTTCAATAAGAAATAGAAAGTCAGTGCAAAAAGATTGGGTTAAAATGGAGATTTGAATTACCAATTTAACCCTTAAGTTTAATCTCACAAATCCTTAAATAAATGAATAGTAATTCTCAATCAATAATCCACGTGAGGCACTTAAATGTTTCCACAATAACTTAAAATCAAGCACCAATGGGGGTCAGACATCAACTAAAAGTTTTAGACACCTTATCAGAATAGGCACAACACCATCAGAGCACAAAACTCTCATAAGAGCCTTAGATCATAAGGCATAGTACAAGCTCAAGGGCCTACTTAGAATCCAAGTATTGAGGCTGGATCACGAATCCCAAGGTAGCAAAAAACCCCCTCCACCCTCCCAGATTCTCTTTCTTCTCTTACCTGCTCAGAACAGACCAGACCTGGGTTATTGGGTAAACTAATCAGCCCAGACTCGTGTAGCGTGACCGACAATCCACATAAACTGGGTAAATTGCTCAGATTCTCTTTCATTGGTCGTAGGAACTCGGTGCGTTGGCGACTGATGAGAAGCTCATCATGGCTTCTAATTACCCCTAATTAACTAGTTTCCCTATTAATTAGATAAGAATATGCATATATAAGGGTTAATTATAGAATAAGGGGCAAAGTAATAAAGAACCTTAAAATAAGTTTAAAATGCTAAATTATAAGTCAATTAATATTATTAATAATTTAATTAATAAGTGGGCTCGAAATACCACTAATTAGTTACCTAATTAATATCTTATTTAACTTAAGTAAGTAAATAAATTTAATAAATATAAATAAATGGGTCAAAAATGTGAATACATGGCTTTAATATAATATTTAGCTAATTTATAAATACATATAAAAAGTTGGAAAAGAAAATAATTTAAATTAACCTTAAAATCCACTGTTTGCATTTTGGTCCCTGTATTCTATTACAATCTAGTCCTTTTCCTTTCAGGTAGACCCTTAGTTTTTCTCGCATTCAAGTCCCTGTGAACACTTCTCTTCTTTCCTTCTTCACACGCTTCGACGGTTCACGATTGGCGGTGCGTACACAGTCTGATCACCGTCCATCTCGCGACCTGTCTTCCTCGCCAAGCTCCTGGAGCTTGCGGTCACCGCCATCTCTCCATCCCATGGTCTGGATGCCCCTGAAATCCTAATTAGGTCATGGCGTTAACTTCTCCGGCATCGGAGACAACGCCGGAGGTTAAGCTATACCTAGACATCCATTTGTCCAGATTCCTTCCCCTTCACAGCCATCGAAGCCTATAAATAGATCTCGACCCCTCCTATTTCAAAGGTCGGTCCCCTTTCCTTCTTCCCCAACTGCGGCAGGCAACAGGCTATTCTTCCATTCAACTCTAGCGACCTCTCACCTTTCCTTCGGAGCTCTTTCCAACGGGAGACTCATCTCTCTTACCCCCTCTTCCTCTCTGGAAGGTCGTGTCAAGGCCAAGGAGAGCCACTTCCTCTCTATCTCTGCTTTCAAGTTCTCATCGGATCTATATCTTCAACCCTCTAATTTCATCCTTCGTTATGCACCTTTCAACAGAGATTCCTCCCTCTCTCTTCATCCAGGTAATCGTAGATTACTTTGTGTAGCTTAGATTAGTGTAATTAGCTTAGTTAGACTTCCAGTACTTCCTTCCTCAGCTCTGGCGAGGCCAAGTCCAGCCTCGCCAAGCCTTCTTCCACATTTTTAAGCACTATTCCATTGTTCTCACCTTTTCACAGTTCATTTCCACCTTCTTCCCTTTACAGATAGCGCCTATATCGCCTAGACCATCTCACCGTCACCGGCAACCTCCGCTGTCAATGGCGGAGTTCACCGAGCCTTCTTCACCTCCAATAGGGTCTCCCAACACCTATACATCACCTTAGGACCCTTCCCAAACCCCAATCTACCTTAATTGTCCACCTAATCACTTACACCAACTTACACGCACTTGGACACTTCACTGACCATGGTTAAGTGTCTAGAAGCTATTCCACACTCATATAAGGTCCGTCATCACTCCCGTAACACCTAAGGACCTCAGCAATTCCGTCAATTGCTCCTATAGAGCAATATACTAGAAACGCCTAATTTCATCCAATCGCTTGAGCTCGCTGTCAATGGTGCCTCAGGAGGAGTTAATTCACCTAATTACCTACTCATAGAGCATCACTAGGCTCTTATGAGCCTTAATTCTCACTCAATTGAGTGAGAGTTGTCTCTGAGTTCACGTGAACTAAGATTATGTTTTAACTGAATTCAAAGCACATCTTTTGAATTGATTGCTAATTGCTTTAATTGTTGTTTTCTTGAAGTTCCTTATGACTTCAGGAATCTTTCAAGACTTTTCTAGATCAGTTTCACGGAGTATTGAACTCCAGGTGATCACTCCTGAACTCACTGGAGCTCCGGCAAGTCAATTTTCCACTTTAGCCCTTGATAAGCTCTAAGGAGCTCCAGACTGTCTCTTTAGAGTGCAAGGATCATGTCTCAGTGATTAATTTGTTGTTTAAACTTCTGGAGCTTGGTTTTGATCTTCGTCTTCTCCAACTCCGGTGGAGTTGGAGAGACCTCTCCGTTAGGTTTTAGGCCTGAGTTATAGGTTCAAAAGGTTATGCAGAACCTATAGAAATCACCCTTGATCTCTGATTGCTTTGAGAACTTTTAGGTTGTTCCATTGAACAAACTCACTTTAGTGCTCAGGTGATGAAGCCTGAAACCCTAACATACCTAATCAAACCCTGTTTTTAACGTTAAGGATCAATTCCTGAGGCAAAATAGAGTCACCTAAGGTTTTAATTGAATTTGAGATAGACTGGGGCAAAAAGTCAACTGCCAACAGATAATGGTCAACTTTAGGTCTGATCTGATGTTTGAATGATCAATTCGGTGATTTAATGAGTTAAAATGCTTCTTAGGATGTTACAAAGTGATTTAGAATTGATTTGAACTTGATTAATTAAGGATTTCATGAGAATTCAACCACTATCAATATGGGTTCATTTGAACCCATTATTGAGCTTCACTTGTTTCGGGCAAGATTTGGATGCTAAATCTGCCCAGATTATGTCACAACAACCTACAGAGGTTGTTGAATCATCTGCCTGAGATTGTTAGCTCTTTGTTGAGCCATTCAGAGCTTGAATAGGAACTCTAAAGCTCTTGATTTGAGATCAGAAGCTCCCCTCTCTCTGCAGTTTCCTAAGGTTTCTTCTAACCTTCATTAAGTGTGGAAACCTCTCCTGAAGGCATTCAAGCCTTCAACTGGAGACCAAAGCCTCTTCTGCCAGTCAAAAGACTTGGATTCACCTTCTGCAGGCTTAATGGCCGTGAGAACCCTTGATTTTTTCCCTTCAAATTGAAGGGCCAGATTGGATCTGCGCACCAAATTGGTGCTGCATCCTGATAGAGCATCCAAAGGGCTTTTGATCTAGCCTTTGCTTGATCGAAACTGTTTAGCCAATCGGCTAGAATCGCCAGTTGAAGTTTGGCCTGGGATGTGATAATATAGCGCCACATTGTTGGTCCTTGAGCGCGAGCCATGCTATAATACGAAAAAGTGAATATGATGCTTCGGTCGTCAGCGCTAGGCGCAGCTTAAGAACATTGGGCGCGGGTGTGTGCGTTGCATGTTCCTGCGCATGGGCTTGTGTGTGAGCCTGTGGGCCTGAGCGTGGGCCCATGAGCGGGCGAGTGGGCCTGGGAGGCCGGTTCCTATGCATGAGCTTTAAAATGAAATGAATCCACCTAAGAAAAAACTAGGCTCGGACCCTGTAGGGTCTGGTCCCCCCCTCTAGGGAGTGCTATGTATCTCCGACTGATTTGAGTCGCTAATAAGAAAACCAATTTTTTGTAATTGAAGGATTAATAACTAAGTGTGGAATTCATTAAGCACAGTAAGAAGAGGTTAAGCTAAAGAAATGGATAAGGGAACAAAGGAAGAGAAACAAAGGAGAAAGAGAGAGAGAGAGAGAGCAACGATGCAGCAGTAAAATAATAGAAGTAAAGAAGAAACAAAGAGGGCTGAAGCTTAAGAAGAAAGAAGAAAATGAAGGAGAAATCAAACGTCTTGCCTTATTTTCAACCATACTACTTTTAAGACATCTTATTTGCCCTTATATTACAATTTCATGTTCTTTTATTGTTGTTTTAAGCATCAAATGTTGCAAAAGGCAAATTTATTCCTTGTATATCATTTTCTTGCCTTAATCTCGTGTAATTAGACATAAATGATGTAATAAACATGTTTACATTATTTTTAATGTTATATTTCATGTGTAAATGTGTTTCTTTCTAGTGGAATGTTGCATGTGTTAATTTGATCTATCTCTTGTGCAATTATTCATTTGCTTAAATATTGTAATGATAATCTAATTAATTAATTGATTCTTAATTATTCTTAGGAATTAAATGGTGAATTAAGCTTATTATTATGTCTCCCAGTGAACGACTTGGACTCAACCAGTTAAAAAGAAATAAAAATCTAAAATGTTAGGTTAACTTGACCCTATGCTACACTCATGACATTAATTCGAGTTAACCTAAGTTACTTTCTCATGCAATTAATTAAGTCTAAATAACTTAATTAACTGTGTTGAGGATTTGACCGATCAGCGACGAGAGGAGAGCAATCCACATTGATAGAGTCGGAGCAAAGTGAGGTGAAGAACTTTTGAGTACCACTTGACCAAGCGTAGTCTCATCTCTCCATTATCTAAAAAAAACAAAAAGAAATATTGCATCTGGGCTCGTGCATAAACCCTAGGTTAGTTGATTGTTTGCTTGCTTAAAAATCCAAAAGAATACAAATTTAAAAAAATGGTGTGGTGAATGATTACTTGACCCACATCTCAAATCCATCACCCAAACAAAAAAATATTCACTTTAATGTTCTTGAAGCAAAAAATATTTTTGGAGTGCTCTTTTCCTTTCGAGTGGTGTTTGCGAAGCCACTCGTGCTTTGTATTTGGCCGCACCATTCCAACTAAAATCAATTCACCTAGTAGAATTACATGAACATTAGGGTGAATACATTTGAGTTGTTTTTCTAGGGCCACATCATTCTCTCTAAAGGAAATTGACTATCATCCGTTGTGTGCAAAATATTGTGTGCCTACTTAAACATTGTCTGAATCCATTGAGAAATTTCAACCTTAAAAAGCACTAAAGCAAGCATGAATTATTAAAAGACACCACATCCTAAAACAAAACCTTGCTTGAAAATCATGTTTTGTTGAGAGCACACACACGCTCAATCGAATTAACTAAGATACACAACCCCCAACAACGCCGCATCACATATCTTGAGCACAAGCACGGACCTAACCCAACATTGACATTGAGTAGACATGTCCTAGGTAGGACTAGTCTAAGTCCTGGAAGTGTAATTGGGTTTGTTGAGTGCTTGGCCTTAATTCCTATCGTGGAACCTGGTGTCTAGGCTACGGGGAAGTGTCAAACGACCGCGATTGAGGGGTATCAAGGAATTGGCGGTGCAAGCCAAAGGTCGAACCTTCCCCTTAATCCTCTTGTAATCAACCTGACCAGATTAATTGTGGGAAGGAAGGTTTAAGTACTTGTAGAATTGATCATTCTTCCCAAGGCTTTTAGGTCACCTAGGTCTACAAAATAGGGCCTAGATTTGTTTGCTTGATTGTGCACACAGTTTTCTCACACCTATCTCCCTTCGCATCCCTCCCTGTTCTTCTCTAGTGTATGCATGGAAGACGATCACTTCACCCTAATTTGTTTGCTCTAAAGGGAGAGACCAGGAGGAGACTCGATTTTTCGAGGGATAGGATTGAGGAAATGGCTAGCCCAAGAATTGAGGAGATTGAGGACCAACCTTAACCCGATGCTATGGCCATTATTCAGGCTCAAATCTCTGCCAACCACGAACTCCAACAACAACAGATCCAAACCATCATGCAAGCCATACATCGACTGCAAAACCCTCAAGGGCAACCCCCACTGAACCCACATAACTCACTACAACCCCTTGAGGGCCAACCAAGGCCTCTCCGTGATTTTTATGATCCGTCTGCTATCCGAATCAAACTACATCTTAGGGTTCCCAAAGGGGGAGATGATTTTGAGCTAAAACCTAATGTCCTTAGCTTAATTCAAAGCCACCTTCATGGGAGCTAAAATGAGGACCCCTTCTAACACTTGGAGGACCTAGACCGGATCGCCCTAACTGTGAAACCAAGGAACATCAGCTTGTTTTGATTAAGATGTTCCCTTTCTTCCTAAAAGACAAAGCTTCTCATTGGCTTAAAACCTTAGGGAGACTCATCTCCATCTGGGAGGAATTGAGGCATGCCTTCTCCAAGAAATTTTTCCCCATAGGAAAAACCAATGCCCTTAGAAGAGCCATTACCACATTCACCTTACAGGGGGGAACAATTTCACTAGGCATGGGAAAGATTTAATGAATTATTAAGGAAATGCCCAAACCATGAGGTTCCAAGGTGGCAATTGGCCCATATCTCCTACCATGGTCTGGACAGCAACCTTAGAAATTTTGTTGACGCCTAATGTGGAGGTAATTTTCTGAACAAAGCATGTTCAAACTCTTTGAGTCCATGAGTGAGAACTCTCTCAATAACGCCTCCATGACTCAATTCAACAGGTCCAGTCAACCCTGTGGTGGGATTTACGAAGTACAAACTAATTCAGGGACAGTTGACATGGGCATCATAGCAAAGAAGCTGGACAAGTTGAGATGGTGGGCAAAAAAATTAACGAGCTTCTAAATCAATCCCAAACCCCGCTGCAAACCTTCTCCCTAGCCAAGGGAGCTCACAATGTTGACCTGGTTCAATCTATGAACCAGGCACACCTAAAACAACCCCTGGTTATGTTCCAAGGAGGAACCCTTGCTCCCTCATACCCTGACTATTCTTTCCCCTCCCCTTCGGCACCTTCTACCTTTGAAGATGCCAATGCCATCCAGGGTTACTTAAAGCCTGACCCTTTCTCTAACACTTACAACTCTGGATGGCGCAACCACCCAAATTTTGCCTAGTCGAACCAAAAACTAAACCAATTCCAGAACCAACCCAGGCCAAACCTTCCCTCCTCTCAACATGGTCCACCAATTAGACCGCCCTATAACCAGAATAGGGTGGCTCCTACACAACAAAACCAAATGGACACCCTGATCAAGATGATGGCTGATATGAATCAGAAACATCAGGAGGAGATGGCTTTAGGGAAGGGACAATTGAGCCAGCTGTTGGATAACAAACAATAGGGGTCCCTTCCATCTCAGCCACAACCAAACTTGAGGAATGTCATGAAGAAAGGCCACAATCCTCAAGGGTTCCAACAAAATTAGGGCAGACCCATGTGATTCTACAAGCCCTACAGACATCCCCTGGGTTTGCTACTTCTTGTCCTTCTCAAGCACCTAACCCTGGTACTAATGCCTCAGCCAATGCGATTACCTTGAGAAGTGGCACCCAAACATAGAATCCCAAATGGCTAGCTCCTCCCGTGACTACACTACCTAAGATAGTTGATTCTGAAGATGAGTGGGAGGAACCCATGGATTAGGAACCTGACCCAGTTCAAATCCAACTCCCATACCCTGAAGCCTTGGATAAGGTTAAGAAGAAGAGAAATATGGCTAAGAACAAGGAGTTGTTAGAAATATTCAACAAGTACAGATCAATATACCCCTCCTTAAGGCAATCAAACATATCCTAACTTACGCAAAGTTTCTGAAGGATGTTTGCACACCCAAGTGTAAGCCAAGAACCCAAGCACCTAAGAAGGTAGTGCTATCTGAGCAGGCTAGTTCAGTGATATTGAGTAGCCTACCTCCAAAAAGGACTAACCCTGTAGCACCTTTGATATCGTGTAATATTGGTGATTTGACTTTTGACCAAGTGCTCCTGGATCTAGGTGCTTCAATAAACTTGATTCCGACTACCCTTTACCACCAGTTAGGATTTGGACAACTAAAGCCTACACCTGTGACTATCCAACTAGCCGACCGATATGTGAAAACCCCGAAAGGGGTAGTTAAGGAAGTAATTGTTCGGGTTAAAGACTTCTACTTCCCAGTTGACTTCTTAGTCCTTGACATGGAGGTTTCTGAACAACTACGAAACACACCCATCATCCTAGGCAGACCCTTTTCGGCTATGGACAAGGCTAACATCGATTGCGACATGGGATGTATGGAGATTGCCTTTGGGGATAAGAAGATGCAATTGGACATCTTCAAGGCAAAAAAGTCTTTCAATTGTGGTTGGATCAAGGAATGCGATACAATAGGACCTAAACACTAAACACTAGGAAATGATACAATAGGACCTAAACACTTAGACCCTTCAGGTCTTAAGGCTTAATCAGCCCAGGTGTCCACTAAAATGTGGACTTGTTTCTCGAGTCATTGCCATCTTTAATTTGTTTCTAATTGATTAAATAAGTTGGTTGATAAGTACACGACTAATCAACCCGCCCTCTGATTTGAGGGGACTTACAGTCTAAGCATCTACACACTATTTGCACTGACTCACTTTTCGATGATTTTAACGAAAATTGGGTGGCTAATGACCTTCTAGGGTGGTATGGCTGGCAAGTTGTCGTGGGTAACAACCCATTGGCTGGTTGTCCAGAGCCCAGCCACACGACCATTCTCTTTTTGCTACCTTTAGGTAAATCTTAGATCAGGGAAGCTACCTACTTAAAAAAAAAGAGTGAGAGAGAGGAAAAAGGAAAAATATCAAAAGAAAAAAGAAATAAGCCACACTTCTCCGCACGAGTATGGCTAGCAAGTTGTCGTGAATAATAGCCCATTTCCAGTTGTCCAGAACCCAGCTCACGAAATGCATAAATAATTCCTAAACACTTAGGAAGAAGTGGGGAAGTAGAATAATTCGGAGAGATATACACTGGGTTTGCCCTTATGTTAACCTCATAAAAATAAAAAGTAGGGAGAAAGCTACCGGTCGAATAGATACACCTTTAGGTAGAAATTCTTCATTAGGGTTACTTAGGGTTCGTAGAAACCTGAAGTCGGTTCTGATTGCCGATCGGTGAGTCTATCACATTTACACAAAAAGATGCTTAAAACTTAGAGTTCTTTTTGAGTCTTGGGTGGGTTGGGTAGCCATAGAAAGCTGCCCCGAAACTCTAAACTCAAATTCAAAAAAAGAAAAAATAAAAAAAAATTAGAAAAGAAGGAGAAGAAAGAAAAAATGCATTTCCTCTTGAATAAGGCAAGGGCTTGGAGCGGTCTGCATTTAGGCAAACACTCGGGCACTGTTGAGTCCAAGTAGTTTAAGTCTTTAATAGAAATTCTTAGTATTGAGAAATAATTATTTCCCAAGTAATTTGATCTAATTCCTTTAGACTAGCAAGAGATAGGCATGAGGGCGTGATGTAGGTACATCTATTTCACATAAACTGTCTATTTATGCATGTTCTTAGACGTATAATTGCATTCAGCATTATAAATATTGCATAGCATGCATCATTTTATATCTAGATTAGCTTACACAAATTTTGTGTTAATTTGCCCTTTTTGTGGCTAGGGGATAGGACAATATCATTTCAGGGCCTCACATTGAAGATCCAACTATACGAATCTGATCAGGGCGACAATCTGAGTCTAACACCTCAGAGATCGCCCTGATCGGACCATTGTGGCATCAGATGCAGTTGGGAAAGATCAGAGGCCAAGGGTCAAGGTGGTGTAAATTCGTACCTCAGATGACAAATCCAACCGCACGAATAGGTTCGAATCGACGATCACAGCCCAACGGCACGAAAATCAACCCAATCCAACATCCGTGGCACCATTTACAAGCATTGGAAAATGGACGACCCAGATGGCACCACATGGACCCATCCAAGCCGCCCATGGTCACCGCAACCTTGTCCTTCATCAATGCTTTCATTAATCTCCACTGTCAGATCAACATCCTACGGTGGAGAGCGACCGTGGGAAGATTCAAGTTCCCGACCATCCGCGCTCGTAGCATAGTGGTCAAGTGTCTTAAGCGTGAGGAAGAGGCGCATGTTTGAGACCTCGAGCACCTTAAATCGAAGGTGCGGGAGAGGAGCGGATGCAATTGACCGCGCGATGCGCATCCAACGGCTGCGGAGGCAAGACATGCCGCGACATCAAGTGCTAAATGGAGGAGCCTATGCATGTGCGCAATGATGCATGATCATACACCCCATTGAATGCGGGCGCACAGAACGTATGAAGGCAAAGTGGCTCATGCGATCTAAGCCTTCCGATCGAACGACTGAGATGAGTTAGGTGTGATGAAGAGGCAACGACTGAAGAGAAAGAGGTGTAGACGAGGCCTCTTCTAAGCACTTGGATCTTCATCGCACGGTTGAAGATGAAGGTGCGGCAACAGAATTGTGCGCCTTTAGTGACACTTATATGCATCACTAAAGACCGCATATTTATTTCGAAAGGCTTGAAAGACCTTCTTCCCCTAATTTTTGCACCTATAAAAGGGCCACCACAACCACATTTTTCACCATCTCTTCTGCTCTCACCTCCTCCAAAACCTTACGAGATGGTCCCATACCCGGGATGCTCCACTAAAGTCTTAAAGATAATTTTTCCATCTTCTCATCCCCATTCGTGATGCACCCGTGATAACACTGCATCTAGGGGTGATAATTCTATTAAATAGGGCCCATCTTAAGAATAAAAGGCACAGATAACACAACATAAGTAGAATGGGAGCATTGCATGCATCATATGTCAAGATTGCTTATAAAACATTATTAATGGCCATTTTTTATGGGCACTTGTCAAAGCAGGCCTCAGATGAGCAATCAGACCGCATGGATGGATTCAGAACGACGAACGGAGTCCAATGGACTCTAAATAGACCAAATCCGACATCCAGAGCTCCCACAATGGGCCCAAGAAGTTCTGACCGTTGATCTGATGATCAATGACCCATGACGCACCACGTGGCGCTTGCTCACCACATCCAGATCGCCACCTTCACCCGGAGGACAAATCTCAGCCGTCAATCTCTGATCGAACGGCTGAGAATCGCACTCACACCCACACTCGCTGTGATAAAGCAGTGGGCGTAGCGCAGCGGTTGGAGCGCACGCCCGCACTCACGCAATGCGGGTTCGAGTTGCGCGGAGCGGAAATGTAGAGACGACGACGCGCGCGGGCAAAATTGGGCCGCCCAATCAGCAGCGGACGGCAGAGATCGCGAGACGTGGCACCCGCAAATGCACCCTGGCCAGACGCGTGCGATGACGCGAGCGCAAGGGCGCGATCCAGGAGAGCGCCGCACATGAGATCCCAGCCGTCCGATCTTCGATCGGACGGCTTGTGGCGCGCGTACACGAATCGGGCGCGAGGAAGAACAACTGCGGGCAAGCAATCGGCAGGTAGGGGTCTTCACCGACATTTTGGGAAGGGTTTTAACGACATTCTGGACGTCGCTAAAGCCCCTTCTTCATTTGGAAAGCCATTCTCCCTATTTAAATCCCTTCCAACCACCCATTCAAGGCATTCACTCCACTTGCAACTACTCTACCCCTCTCCTAGCTACCTTTAAGCTCTTTTGTAATCGTCGAAGACGACGAGCCGCCGACGGAACCCTCTCCACCACCATGGCTGCCTCGCCGCCCTCCCTCTCTCTTTCTTTCTTCCCTTCTTTTAAGCTTTACTTTATTTATGTTTAAGCATGTATCTAATGTTGTAATTATGAACTAAAGCTGCATGATTAATGAAGTTGTTTTCTATTCAGTTTCTTGCTCTACATTCTATTCAAGTTGTATGATACGAATGAAACAATTCTAACCCTAATCTCTCTCTCTCTCGCTTTTCACCCGCGCATTTTCGCAAGCAACAACCCCGTGCTTTTCGTAACAATAAGTGACAAGAAGAATCTGGTTTTTACGCCTCCCTGAGACCGACACTCGGACTCACATCCGTTTCTTTACTTTAAAACCGACGTCGCAAGTGCAAACTATAACAACACTTCCAACAACACGCGCACGCGCACGTCAGCCCGCAGTTGTCCTCTCACCACCATTTGGGAAGCAGATCCCACTGCAACGTCTCCCTACTTCATTCTCCATCCTAAAACTCCATTCTCCCTCGTCCAGCATCTCATCCCCATCGTTCGGGCACTTTGTCAACGTGGCTCGTCCTATAAGCAATCATCGAGGATGATTTTCTCATCTCTCTCTTTTTATCTCTTTCTACTGTAGATTTCCAGCTTTCTAATTATATACATTAGTTGCAATGAACAAATGGCTATAAAATATTGGTTCTCTTTCTCTCTTTTTTCTCTATATTATTCTCTGTCTCTTTTCTATTTTTTATTATTTAAGTAGAATAGCTAGTGTAGATTTAATTCGACTAGCTAATCTACTTCGTGGTGATAATTCTAAACATGATTTTTAATCAAACGTTCACCTCCTCTTGTTCAGCCCGAGATTCACCAAAGTTTTGGTTATAAATTTTATTTATTAGTAGATTTTTACGCAACTACAACGACGAGTTTTTAACTCAACCTTTTACGCATATGAATCTCGCTCATCAAGGGGCGAGTGGACGGCCAACGGGAGCTCCACGAACGGGGATGAGAGGTGGAACTACAAAAATTTTCGTTTTATCACTAGAATTGAGCTTAGAAATTGTTTCCTAGCTTTAGAGAGGTGAGGGAAGATGTAGGAAGGGATGAGTCTCTTATAGCTGGTAGAAATGGGTTTTTTCAGCAAAAACTGTACATGGGAAGCAAGATTCGCGTGCAAGAAGCTCGCGCATGCATTGGACTCAAGAGGAGCACGTTACATGCACGCACTTTGATTGGCCGAGAAAGATGAAACCTTTGTCATCTTCTCATCACGCACTGAGATCGGCCTCATCACGATCGTGCGTTGCCTCTCAGACACGTGCCGCAATCCCTGACGTCAATCACTCGATCTCGGTCGTGCATCCTCCGCACATCGCTGACTTGGGTACATCTTGGTCATTCGCTCATGGTCGAGCAATAGCATTTCTCATCCGTTTGAGTTGAAGGGGAGAGCGCATCAACCTTCGAACTCGTGTTGCGAGCTTGATAGTGTTAAACGCTCTCCGCTGCACTATCGCTAATCGCATGAGATCGCGATTGTTGATCTTTGATCCGATGGTGGTGAACACGCATTGATCTCGCTTGAAGGCATGGCATGAACGTGATTAAGATGTTGGATTTTAATCGGATGCTCAAGATCATGTGAGGTCCACGTCGTAGGATCGAACATCAACGACACAAATTGATTAAGGCGTGCTTGTTGAGGCTGAGAAGGAGACAAAGTCGATGATGAGACATGATCAGCATCGTCCATGTAGGATTAGACAGTCACGATTGCATGAGGCCTGCAAAGGGGCAATGTAGCAATTGTGGGTTGCCGTGATGGCGCCACTGTTGGTGCTAGAGCACCATGATCGTTTGTTTTGATGATAACAAAACACGTGTCATTTAACATTTGCACTTGGAGTATTAGATTTCAGGCAAATTGCAAATGGAGACGTGATTAGACGGAATTCGAGCTCGCATCCAGGATGGATTGGAGGAGCTTGATGGAGAACAGAGGAGATTTGCGAGGAGCGATAGATTAAAGAGGGAAGGATAAGAAGAATAGGATAGAATTCTATTTATTCCTTTCATGTACTTTTGTCTTTATTTTCTTGCTCTTTATTTCCTTAGAACATTATGTTAAAGAGCCTCAAAGTACCCTAACAGTAGTCCTAGGAACACCAGCCCAACCCTAGGATACTTAGGTTTTCTGTAGAGAACTTAGAAAACCAATATAGGGTTCAAATAGCATTTCCAGACGTCTAGTTCCAAAATCAGACGTCTGATACTGTGTTTTAAGACGTCTGACTGTTGATTCAGACGTCTGATAACATTTAGGCTGGACATAGTTAGTTCTGTCTGATGAAATCAGATGTCTAGACCTTAGTCCAGACATCTTATAAGGCGTCTGATGACTTTTCCAGATGTCCAATTAGTGGACTGTTGGCTGGCTTAACAAATACTGAAGATCTAACCGTTAAAGCCTTATCAGACGTCCTTAGGCCTTTCCAGACGTCTGATAAATGACCGTTTTGCCTCGGCTGACCCAAAATCTCTTCTCAGAGATTTTCTAGCTGTTGCACTCTCTTGGAAATCCATTCCCACGAAAAAGTAGGTTTCCAGACGTCCAGACATAGTGCTAGACGTCCTGTATGTTGTCTGATGGACTTGCGCTAGAACCCTGTTTAGATCTGATCCAAGTCAGGAAGAAACCCGCCTAAAATCAGACGTCTAATGTTATTCCCAGACGTCTTAAAGTGATCTTCCAGACGTCTGATGCCAGGATCAGACGTCTGATAAGCCTGTCAGTGCAATCATTGTTCCTGATTTCGGCCTGATTCTCTTGGGCTTTGCTCCCAACGGCTATGGAACCTTTCCTAAGCCTTCCAAAGTCTTCCTAAGGCCTCTATAAATAGAGAGGAACCTCTTGCACACAAACACACACCAAGACACACCTAGAAACACCAAGTAATACATTTTCACACCATTTTGTGTCTCTTGATCCTAGGAAGCAAGCTCTTGCTCTCCAAGCTCCAGTTCTTCATTTAGAGAGCATCAAGCATTTGCGCACCCGCTCTCCCGCCGTAGTTCACGAGAGCGACGTTGCACCGTCGCGTGGCTCACGCACCCGCGTCATCGATCTGACGCACTCCTTGCAAAGGGGAGTTTCCTAATTTCTATAGAAGCTTAGGTTAGAAATTACTTTGTTGGCTCTATAGGATTATTTGTTATTTTATCTTTGTTAGTTGGTTGGGTATTCTCTTTGCGAATTCCCGTCTCCTTCGAGGGACAAAATCCTTCTCGTGAAGAGAAGGGGTGGAGGAACACTACCGTCGCACTTGTAGCGTGGTTGTAATTGAGGTTGAATCACCCTCGTTTAAGTGATTCGTTTATTGGATTTGATCAACTTGGTTGATCGGAAAATCCTAACTCGAGAGGGTTAGGTGGTGGTTTTCACCCGGTTTGGGTTTCCACCTAAAATAATTGTGTACTTTGTGTGTTTGTCTATTTTGTGCGATTGATATTTTTTCAATTCCGCATTTTTTACATCACGCTGATCTCACCCCCTCCGAGTAGGGAACAATTTACAGCCACGTGGCACCATTTGGGCCATCCATCTTTTCCTCATAACGGCTGCTACAGAGGTCCGATCAAGACGATTTTCGTGCCGTTGGTCCCCAGTCATCGCTCTGATTCCATTTGTATGGTTGGATTTGTAATTCGAGGCCCGTTCTTGTGTCGCCTTGTACCCTGGCCATCAGAAGAGATAAATTAATATACAATTTACACAAATTACTCTAAATGCATGATAATGAATATTATGCATTACTTACAATGCAAGATGCAATTAATTTGCCTAGGAACACACATAAGAGGCATTTTCTCAAGAAATAATGTATAATTATTAAACCTCCATGCCTATCTTTTGTTAACCCCTAGAAAAATGCTATTTATAAAGACAGGACTAGAATTTGATTACTAAGGAATTAGTTGTCAATGATAGGAACTTTATACTTTGGATCTAAACTCCGAAGACTCAATAGTACCCAAGGTGTTTGCCAAAATACAAATCACCCAACTCCTTGCCCTTTCATTATGCATACAGAAGATTTTTTTTTTTCTTTTTCTTCTTTTCTAATTTTTAGACTTTTTGTTTAAGGTTTCGGGCTAGCTTTCTACGGCTACCCAACTCACCCAAGACTCAAGAGGACCATAAGTCCTAAGCATCTTTATTGTGCAAAAGTGATTGACTCATTAAATGAACAACTAAGACGGACCTTAGGCATCTATAAACCCTAGGTGACCCTAAGGGAAAGATTTCTACCTAAAAGTTTATCTTTTTGATTCGTAGCTTTCTCCCTGCTCTTATTTTTTGTGGGGTCAACACAAGGGCAAACCCAATATATATCTCCCCAGGTTTATTCTACTACCCTGCTTCTCCTAACTTTTGGGATTTATTCATGTAATTTTGAGTGCTAGGCTCTGGACAAATGCCAATGTCGTGTTACCCACGGCAACTTACCAACCATACTTGTGCGGTGAAGTGTGTCTTACTTTTTTCTCTCTCTTTTTCTTAAAAAATAGGTGGCTTCTCTGATCTAAGACGTACCTAAAGGCAATAGCCAAAGAGATTAGGTCACATGGTTGGGTTCTAGATGCCCGACCATGAAGGGTTACTCATAGCAACGTGCCAGGCATATCACCCTAGTCCGTTTATTAGCTGCCTAATTTCCATTAAGGTTGCTCGTAAAGTGAGTCAGTGCAAATGATGTGTAGATGCTTAAACTTTAAGACCCCTCAATTCAAATGAAGGGTTAAGTCGTATACTTATCACCCCAACTTATTCAACTGCTTAGAGTACATTCTAAATTGGCAAGGACTCGAGAAACAGGTCCATATTTTAGTTGACACCAAGGTCAATTAAGCCTATAGACCTCAAGAGTCTAAGTATTCAGATTCTACTGTATTATTTCCTAGGGTTGAAAATTTCTAATGCCTAATTTCTCGTTTCCTGATTTTCTTTTCGTTTTGGTCTTTTTGTAACTTTTTTTATAATAAAGAGAAAATAAATAGAATGAGTCAAAGGAGCTAACAAAATAATTCAAAAATAACTATACCGATCCCCTATACCTAGTTAATGCAATGTTCTCATTGTATAAGCATAAGAGAGGGTGGAATGAACAAGATAGCATCTAAAATTCGTGACAAATCTAGTCAGCTCCTAATAAATATAACCTGCATAAAATGCTATGTTTAGTAGCTTAAGTCAAGCCCAGTCCACAGATATGAACTCTAGAAATTGTGGCTACTAAAGTCATGTTTCAAGGCCCCACCATGTGGGTCCCGATGGATTGGGCTTACCAAAGAAAAAGTCAAAAAAAGTGGCAAGCTGATGATGTAGAGAGAGCCAAATGATCTCTAATAGGTGTTTTCTGGGATAAACACAAAAGAGGTTTGGGTGGGTGCAAGAATTGTGTAATGGTTGGGAGGGGGAGGATTATAAAGCTTCTAGAAGGTGTTGGTGGTTCTTAATGGTAATATAGATTTACACTCTAGGATGGTTAAGTTGATTTTAGGAATTAGGTTAGGCTTCTTAAGCGTCTCCCCCCAAATCAAAAATTCCTTCTCAATCGCAGGCTGTGGATACCAGATCCAACCATCTTTATCTTCGTGTTTTTCACCTGTTGATTGATCCTTAAACTGTAGTAATTCAAGACAAGGGTTTTGTTGGGTTTTTGATTGATCAAGTAAATCCTCTAACAGGCTTTCTGGTTTGTGAATATCTTTCTTGTAAGTAGAATCCTCATCCCAATTTTTCAAAGTTGGTTGCAACTCATTGTTATCCTCAATATGCTTGCAACCTTGTGATTGTCTCCCTAAGTTTGGGTTGAATTGGCCATTAAGGGGTTTTCTATGGTGTGCATGGCTATAACCTCCTCTATTCTGCCTAGCTCCTCAACCAAACCACACTTAATTTTGTTTTTCCTTGATGCCTCAAAAATATTAAAATGATCTATCTGATTCCCAGAGGCAATCTCTATATCTCCCGATTCACAATTAATCTTTCCCTTGGTAGTAACCAAGATCGGTCTTCCTAAAATGATCGAGCCATCTCGGTGCTTTTATGTCAAGGACCATAAGGTTCATAAGGTAATGAAAATTGTTAACCTTGACCAAAACATCTTCCAGAAGACCCCTAGGTGTTGAAATTGAACAATTGACCAGGGTTTTGTCGGAGTGTGTCAGGTGGCCTAGACGAAGTTTCCTATAGAGTGAAGTGATAACAGCCTAGTTTATTACCCTAATAGGCTTAATCTAGGGCTAACTTCTTAGCGAAATCCTGCATTTAGAAAGTAAATATTGCATTTAGAGCATGCATGCATATTTAAGCTTTGTGTTTATTTTATGCCTAATTATCTAATTTTAGACTTTTGTAAATAATGTAGGTACAAGATGTAGAGAATAACATAGAATCATGAGTGAGAAAGAAAACAAAGCTACAAATCTAGGGGCTAGTTGTAGGACAAGACATGATTGAAGAAGCAATGAAGACTTAAATAAAGAAGAAGAGAGAGGGACTAGGATAACCTAACCCTACCCTTACAACCCTAAGATACCCTTATCCCAGAACCTAGCCAACTTATTCTATATTCAATCCCTAACCTAGAACCTAATTAGGATTCCCTTAATCTATTTAGAAGCTTCCCCAATCCAATTACACACTAACACACATTTAAACTTGGACCAGAACTCAAATTTGACGTCTAGACACCTCTCTAAACGTCTAATTTGAACAGACCCAATATCAAAATCCTTCCCAGATGCACCCGTAACCAATAACTCTACTCTGGACATCCAAAACACCCTCTCGACAACTGACTTTGCAGTATAAGACATCCAGACACCTTCCTGGACGTCCAAAACCCTTCTCTAGTGAGCAGAAACCACCAAACATGGCCTTATCCTCTTGAAACAACCCAAAACATCACCTGAACTCTATCCTTTCCTAAAACCTACACCTAAGAACATACCCCTTAGGCTTTAACCTATTTAGATCCTATCCTCTCAACCTAGGTTGCCTATTTTCCAAAAACCACCTTCCTATCCGAGCCTTACAACCTAGATCCTAAGGTCCTTATTTTACCAATTCTAGGCATCACTCTTAATTAAATCTAAGCCATCCAACTTAGTGATCCTAGGCACCTTAGATTGACCAATAGGAAGCCACCTAAATGACTATAAAATGACCTAGCCTCTACCTCTTCGGGAACCAATTAGCCTAAGTATAGTTTAGGACACCATAGTCCACGCCCTCTCTCTCCAAGCTCTCTCTCTGATCTTCCTGGTGCCCTGGATCTAAAGCTCTACCGAGTTTCACACAAGCATCTCTCAAGTGGCCTTGCCATCTCTCTCTCTCTCTCTCTCTCTCTCTCTCTCTCTCTCCTCTTTCTCTCTTTTATTACTATGTTTTCATGCTATTTGTAAGCCTTCCTCTAGAGTTCATGTGTAAAACTTTTCATGATTAGCAATAAAGAGTATTATTCAATGGAAATCCTATCTCTCTTTATGTGCTTTCATTATATTAGAATAGTTAGTACGAAAGGTTTTAGGAATCTCATTTTGCCTCCCTGCGAATGACTCAGGACTTACCAAAGTTTGATCTATAAATTTATTTAATTTGACATGTTTTGCAACTACAATAATATGTAAAAAGCTATTCTCGCAATTTCGCATCGAACATGTAGTAGGGATCACATTAAAGAAAGCATCCATGTCAAGGAAGGCTTAGTCAAAAGTAAAGTTTCCTATTGTACAAGATATAAGCGGGGCTTCTAGGTCCTGCTTCTTAGGAGGTAGCTTGTTTAAGATCAATGAATCAATTTTTGTCTAACAAACTACCTTCTTAATGTTTTTAGATTCTGCCTTATGCTTTTCCTTGTACGAACTCAGTAAAGATCTAGCGTAGGCAAGAAAGGATCCAATAGCCGCGAGGAGTAGGGTAATTATTAATTTAAATACTTGTATCATGGATATTCTTTCCTCGAATTTCTCCTCCAACCTTTTCTGTTTACCCATACAACATCTTACTCCCAAATCAGATTCAAACTCAGGTTTTCTTTCGATCTCATTCTTGGTCGGGAATTTGGATTACTTATTATGGGTCCTAAGGTTATTCACTTGGGGTTGGGTAGGACCCTTGGGTTTACTACTGCTCCTTAAGGTGATGGTGTTTGTTGTGGCATAGTGTTGTTGGTTTGTTCCAAGAGCAGGGTTAGGGAAAACAGGTGACTCCTGGTTAATCATGATAGCTATTTGGTTAACTCTGGGAAGGGTTGGGATAGCCTAATAGATCGCATGAGCTTAAGCTTGTGGCTCCCCACCATTATCGAACCCTTAAGGCCTAGCACCTTGGTTGTGTACATTCCCTGGATTTGGTACGAGTTGGGATCGTAGAGATTCAGGCTGGCAATTGCTTGTAATGAGTCCAGATTGCAAGGTGTCCAACGAAGATTTCATTTGCTACATGAGTTGAAGCATGGAACCTTGCATTTCGACCATCTTCAAGTTCAAATCAGCCTACCCTGTGAGTTGTAGGGTATTCCACATGGCTTGATTGACTTGATTTGGGGGTAGCTAAGTATATACGTGACCCTAACCCAAAGGTTTCTACGGTACATAGCTGTCAGGTCAAGATTAGGTCAGTTGTCCCTAGTTTTTCGAGAAGTTAGGGTGATTTCTCCAACCAAGATTATAGGTATTCGAGTATGAGTTGGACCTAACCTTTTCTTGTATTGTATGTTGATATTTTCATGTTTATTTATGTTAATTAATGTTAGTCTTCAAGTAATTTGGGTTAGATTGCATTTAGTAGGTCGGATTAGTTATTTTACGAAAATTTGTAAATAATGTATACTTGTGGGTTTTTATGCAATTTTTCTCGCAATTGAATCTGGTACCTTGATGTGTTTATTTTTATAAGTGTAGATACAAAATTTCAAGTTGATCAGAGCATGGCTAATTGGATGTCTGGACTTGAGCTCATTTAGAGTTGACTAGCCTAGCTAGTAGACCTATTTGGAAACTAATTAGCCTAATTCCTTAGCCTAGTTAGGAGCCTAATTAATCTAGACCTACACTCTAACACCTAACCCAATTAGCTAGCACTATTGGTCGACAATAAGCTTGGATTTTCAGACTATAATGGCCAGCCATATTAGATTTTATCCCTTAGGAAAACCTACACCAACCTAGAATTTATCCTAACCTAACCCTAGAAACCCTAGCCGCTAACTAGACCTAACCCTAGCCACCACCTAGAGCCTCCTAATCCCTTCATAGGTGGCCAACCAAACACCAAGATCCTATCCTAACTGGCCAACCACCTATATTTAGAAAACCACCAAAAAAATACCTCCCTACTGTAGCCCTCCATCCTAGATCTAAGGGACCATATCCTACCTATCCTAGCCACCCTTAGGATTTAATCTAGACCATCCAATTTAGTGATCCTAGACACTCTATATCAACCAATAGAAAGCCTCCTTATTTCCTTTAAATACACATAGCCGTTGCCCCTTAGGAACCATCTCCTACTTAAAATTTCCTACCTCCACATAGTCTCTACAAACTAGTGCTAGTCCATGCCAACTTTCGTGGTTCTGGCGGGTGTGCCTTTGCATCTGCATGTACGCTGACACTCCGGACTTCTCCTTCGAAGCCCATAATTTCTACATTTCTCTAGTCTAGTTCTAGTTGTAGTAATCTAGTTGTTATTGTAATTTTCCAAGCATTCCTCTAGTTGTAGTACTACTTTTATTAGTGTTAAACTCTTATCTTATTCAATAAAAGTTCTAGTATTTATTTTTAACTTGTCTTCAAGTTGCATGCTTTCTAGTAGTAGTATATTATAATTCTAGTAGTTGCATGCCATTAGATTTAGTATCAATTCTAATAATCATCCTACTTGACATTCGGTTCTAGTTCAAATTAGGAAAGCAATTTTGATCTATTTGCCTCCCTACGAATGACCCGAACTCTCATATTTCTATTCGAAAAATCTTACGAGTTTGAATGCACTTACAAATTCAAGAGTTTCTATACACATTTTCTACGATGAAAAGCAATTTTTCATAATCACATCCACGTTCAGAACATCTGTACATCCTAATAAGGTGAGGATGGTGAGCAATAAGGATCAGAAAAAATAGGATCAAAGGACCTAGTTTGGAAACCGTAGGATTCCAAGAAGTGTTGACAAGGTTGAGCCGACTCAAGCCCATTCACAAACTCCCATCTCGTGGGAGTTTGCGAAGGATAGAATCCTGAACCCTGGGATTGAGTGATTTAGAAGTGTTTCTAGAATTGCCAGCCATCCACTCCTCCATTCTCTTGGCAACTAGATCCACTTTATCTAATTTATTACAAATTAATTCCATATCATATTTGTATGAGTCAGTTTGAACCTCATTGGCATTTGATCATGGTTGTTGGGATCAATTGAAAGTGTCCATCAAGGCATGGTTTATTAAGTTTCCGCTCATTTCCTCAAATAAATCATACGCGCTATCTACGTCTTTGTTGACAAAATTGCATCGCAGGAAGCATCCACGTGGTTACAAAGTTGATTAGTCAACCCATGATAGAAGATCTGCATGAGTTGCCATTTAGTCACCTCGTAGTGTGGACACTTCCACAATAGATCTTGGAACCGCTCCCAGGCACCATGCAGCGGTTCCCCTGGCTGCTAGACGAAAGTGGCAATCGCCATTCGTAGAGCATTGGTCCACCCAACAAGAAAGAATTTCTTTAGGAAGGTCGATTTTAGATCAATCCAGGTAGCAATCAATCTACCTACGGTGTGGTATCAATCTGCGGCCTTATCCCTGAGTGAGTGAGGGAAAAGCCTCATGATCATTTGCTTCTTGTCCACATTCCGCAATTTGGTAGTCTGAACCAAGGTGGTCAGACCCTCCAAATGCTGGAATGGGTCCTCGAAGCCAAGCTCGTGAAAGTGTTTAATCAAACTCAAGACTTGGGGCTTGATCTCAACATCACCAGTAGGGATCATTACACCAGGATGATCCCTATAATTTCAAAGATCATAGAAATCCTTCAAAGGCCAAGAGCCTGACCATTCATCCGTTGGAACCATTCTTACATCTGTTTCAACTGTTCCAACTACGTCTGAATCAGCTCCTGCCAATTCAAAAGCAGAGATGGTGGTAGTTGGTTATCAACCATGGGATCTGCTTGGCTGTAACTTAACCTTTGCCTCCTTGAATGGTTTAATGGTCCATTCAATCTAGGGTTCAATGACCTCCGTCCAAGCATGCACTGGAAGGAAGTCAGAAGGACAGAAAGAGAAGCCCTGGAGCATAAAAATACAATCTTGTCCATAAATTGTGTAGCCTAAGGACCCATGCTTCAAAAGTATAACCCTCACCACGAGTTGAATTTCATGTTGTCCTTAATTCGAAAGCCACTTAAGTTGTGCTAGTGTAGCAAGGGGAGTGTGTCTCGAAGGCTGCTAATTAAACCAAACCGAAGCTCACTTAGGTCATTTGACAATCAGATCTCCCAACTTAGCACTTTCAGAAAAAGCAAACATCACTAATTCAAAGCACGGTATGAGTTGCACCCTAAAGTGGACTTAGTGACATCCTAAGGCCAACGTCTACTCAATTTCAGTTAGGCTTGGGATAATAATGCTCTGGAATGTGATGGCCCTTTAAATGGGTTGTACAATTAATGATTGTTAAAAATATGTGTATGCGTGCACAACTAGAGTTTTCAAGCAAGATTAATACAGACGAAGTGAATTTTCAGGTTTGAATCTTGCTTAGGTACCTTTTAGGATTCAAATTTTAGGTGTATTCAATTAGGGTTCAGTGAGGCACACCAAGTTTTGAAATCACAAGTATTAGTGTATTCCTTTAAAAATCAAAAGGAATTTGGAGTGCTTGGTTTAGCCCGAAAAATTGAGTCCTATGGAGCACACTAATGAGTGAATCATATTTAAATTAAGTGGTCTGGTCCAAGCAAATCAAACAATTGGCTAGTGGCACCACTTAATTAAGGCACACAGAATGGTTAGCCTAATCTGAATTCAAATCACTTATGTGTGTAATCAATTTAGGTGTACCGGGTCCACAGATCAAGTTCTCAGTTAAGTGATTGAATCAAGCAAGAGTGGAGCACCTTGAGTCAAAAATTATGGGTGTTTAAAGTGTGTAAATTTCAATTAGATCCCACAATCAGAGAACAAATATTTTTTTATATTTTTTTATATATCGGTGGGTGAGGTGAGTGGAAGTGAGAAACAAGACAACCAATTCTACCTTAGGGTTTGTGCGGACTCATAAGTAGATTCAGGTTTTAGTTATTTAATATGGTGGAATGAATCTATGAGGGAGGTGGAGTGTACTTACAGGTCTTTGAAACCCGCACATTACTCCGATCTACTACCTTTGGCGCTCCTTGATTGGGTACCTACAGAGCAATAGATAAAAGAAAAGAGAGGTTAGAAGACAAATAAACACAAGAAGAACGCAGAAAATCAAAGTCCATTACCTCCTTGGCAATGATGCCAAAAAGATGAGCAAAAATTTAGCGAAGAAAATATTAGGGTTTTGAGAAAACCCAAGTCGTAGTACATTGCAAAATTTCACTATCAATAAAATAACCAAGACTGGTGAGTACCAGGACAACTTCCTGCCTCCTTTTTCTTGGGGACTTATCTTTTCAGGCAGCCTCCTTACTTGTTGAGCGAGGAAAGTTCTAGTTCCTGCTACTTCCCCTTTGGTTGGCTCTTCATCCAGGTGAAACCTTCCCCTATTTGAGACAGGTAGGATACTTTTGTTGTTCCCCTCCCTTGGGGGTTTTCTAGCTTCAGTGGCCTCCTACCATCTCAATGGGGCAAGTGGCCCTACTAGTTTCCCTCCTTTCTTTGGGGTGGGTTTTGTTTGTTCTATTAAACTATCTCGCCTATTTAATGAGGTGGGTGGTCCTTTCTACCCCTTTCCTTTCTTAGGGAGAAGGTGATAACTATGCAATATATATGTTAACATTCTTACTTATGCTACTTTTGTAGCATGAGTTGCATTAGAATTAGGGCATATTATAAATAACTGCGTGCATGCATGATAGGAACTAGGGGTGCATTATTTGAGCCTGATTATTTATTAATTACTTATTAAGGCTCTTTCTTGTGTAGAGTGTATGTGTCTGGTCTGGACAAGAGTGCTTCAAATTGCATGAGAGGAGAGGAGAAGAAATTATCTCACATGTCTCCCTAAAACTCTAACCTTAGGCCCACCTCAGAAGCTATCTTATTTAGCCCAAGCCCTAATCCTAATCTTGATACCCAAACCTAGATCCTAACCAACTCCTCTTAGCTCCTCTAACCCTAATCCTAAGCCTACACCACGCTCCTAGCTTATTCCTAAAATTTAGCTCACACCTAGTGACACTATCCTAATCCTAGTCCTAATCCTATCCTATATGTTCTGACACATTATCCACATGTGCCACATAATTTTTGTATACTAAATTTGCAAAATTATTCTTTAGAATTAATTAATAAAATGTGGCAATCAATTTAATTATGTTTCAATTCCATCCCATGATGTTAGCCAATCAAGATCCACATCATAATCCTAATCCCAAAATTTGTGACAGCCTGACACACTAATATTTTGGTCATAACTTTCTCATTTTAAATCCAAATTGAGTGATTCAAGTTACAATTGAAAGCTAATTTGAAGCACTACAACTTTTATTGTACATACAATTTGAAATTCTGAACATACAGAGTCTAAAAATTGAAGACAATTAGGACACTTACTTTCAGATTTAGATAAAACCTAAACCTAAATCTACTGTCCAAAACCTAAACCTATTCCTTGTCCACCAAGACCCCTTGAACACCCCTTCATCCCTCTATTTATACCTCTTGGATAGCCATTCGGATCCCAATCAAGCGTCCCTACTTACCGTAGGGCCCCTTAGTAAGTCCATTAGCCTCCTTCCTCCTTCCTAGCCTTCTTCTTCCTTAGGTAGAAAATCTCCCTCCACCTTCTTCCTCCTTCCTCCACATACCCAAAAAACTTTTATACCTTATCTAGACTCTAGATAGGTTTATTAGCATCATTAGGTTCCTAATTCTCCCTTAGATTCTTTTAGAAGCATTCCTATACCTCTCAGTTTCAAATCCTCTATCTACGTCTTCGCATTCTTCTCCGTGATAAATGCCAGTTTATCATCATCCTTAGCATCCATTCACATCTAGTTCCTAAGATTTTGTCAACTGCATTGCATTTAGCATGCATGTGCATTTAACATTTAGAGCATACATTAGCATTCATTTCACATTATCTCATGTAGTTTCCATTTGATTGCCAGGGATAAATGCATTGGAAATCAAAGAAACCCTGGTAGTATGGAAGGCACTTGGAACATTTGTGAAGATAAGAGCTCCAGTAGCTGGACCCCGATGAGAACACCATCATGAGCAATAACTAACTCATTTTGACCCAATTAAATCAGTAAATGCTTCTACATAATCGTCAGAGAGTCATATTTCACTGCATAATCATTCTAAGGGAAAAACAGAAAACTAGGCTTAAAACTGCAATTTTACTAGCACATCATGAATGCAGTGCAACCACGGATTTTCCTAGGGGTCCATTAAGGGCCATAAGGTCCTAAAAAGGTAACAAGTGGCTTAGATCAGTCAGAAAAGGGTTTACATATGTTTTGAGAATTATATGACTTTTGAAACCCTAAAAACAGACCCACCTAATCAACCAAGGTTCTGGTCAGGATAAAATTCACCTAAACCCTCTAAAATTCATATAAAATATTCTCTAAGGTTTATTACCTTCAATGTGACCATCAAAACCCATCTTGACAAAAAATGGAGTCTCAGACAAATATTTGCCCTAATTTAGAATTTTACATAAATTATCCAATCAAACATGGCCAAAACCAAAATCCAACTTCACCATTGGATTCCTTAGGTCCAAATTAGGTTTGTACCAAAATTTGAACCCAAGATGAGCTTGTCTTGACCTAGTTTGCAAAATGATCCTGTCTAATTACATTTATACCCCCAACTTTCAAAAATCCTTGCATTTAGCCTCCTAATTTCTTCATCATCTTCACAATTAGGTCCCTTCGCCATTATCGCAGTGGGAACATACTCCGACGATCTTTGACTGGGGAGTTCTCCCTGATTGCTTGGCGAATCCCTTCCAAAATTGGAAGGGAAACTTCTTGAGAAATTCTCTCCAATCTGAACCCGTTCTTGTACACCGAATCTTTCCCAATCTCTCATGCGAACGCATGAGAGATTTGGGTATCAAAAAGAACTCCCAAATCTGACGAAGGTTTTCGAGCTTGGAAAGCTTAATTTCCAAGCTTTCCTTGCCTCTAGATCCTTATAAAAGGGCCGCCAAATCTCCCTAAACTCTTCACACTCGAAATCGGCCAAGATCCCTCTCAAATTCATCTCCCTTTCACGGCCGAAGGTTCCTCGACGTCTGGCGACCTTTTCTGCCTCTCCTCATCGTCCGTCTGCCAAACCAACGGTGGATTTATCCTCCCTATTCCTCTCTACATCTCGCTGTACCAGCAGATGCCCTTTCCCATTCGTCCTCACCGTTTCCCCCTCACCGAAATTGCCTTCATCTCCGGCGTCGGCAACACCACATCCGATGCCATCTCTGCCCCACTTCGTCCACCTACCTCCTAGCTAAGTTCCTTATCTCCTGCACTTTATTTTCACATCCTCTCCACTTCAAATCGACCACCGATGACCGACCGAGACCTCATCTCTTCCATCTTCGGCCATCCCCTCCGGCTAGACCATCTCACCTCCACAGACCACCAAATCCCTCGCCGACCACCTCAAAACATCTGCATCACCTCTCCGCTCATTTCCCCTCTCTTTATTCACCACTCCACTCACTCACGCACTCCCCCAAACACTCCCACTCTTACGCACACAGTCCAACCTCACCACGCACTCACAGACCACGAGACGCCACACCAACACCCTCATCGCACTCGCCGTTGTCCGGCGACCCTCCCTGACATTCTGACGTGGCTGAAAGGCCATTTTGCTATTTTCAAGTACTCAACCTTGCCACCATGGAAGTAGCAAGCTTCGAGCTTGCTTGAGAGGTGTTCCAGGTGCTTCAGTCCCAGGTCTCAGCTTCAGGTCGCGCAAAACTGATTCGTGAACAAGTCCAGGCAGTCAGTTGAAGACGCGAGTCCAACAGCTGAGGCAATTGAGGAGAAGACCCCCTACTACAGACGCACGAAGAAGAGGGGCGCAGATAGTCCCACATCGTCGGCTGCAAAGCACGCTGAGGCGAATAAATTGAAAAAGTCGTGTAAGCTGTTCGCCTCAGTTCACGGGGTGAGGTCCCTCTCACCCACTCACCCGGCCTCATCCATGACACATACCTGTGGACCTAGTTCGACCCGATAACTCGACCTGCACTCCTCACTCACCACCGCATGCCGGTGAGCCTGGACTCGAGTACGTGCCTAAATCCGATAACCCAATTCCTCGTGGCTTTGGGAGAGCAGATCCTAAGAGAGAAAGAGAGAAGGAGAGTTATGCGGGGGTAGGGGGGTTTTTGCCACAGGGAAGTCTAGCTAACACTTAGCCAGATTTCGAAGAGGAGAGCCAGTGAAGGAAGAAGGAAAGAAGAAGAGGAGAATCGCAGAGCTAGAGGCAGAAGAGTTAGAGAAAGAAGAAGGAAGGACTGAGAAAAAGAACGAGAAGAAGCCATAGCTAAAGAGGAATAGGCTGCAGAAGAAAGGAAGAATTAGAGAAAGAAAGAGAAGAAGAAGAAGAAGAAGAAGAGCTGCAACACAGAGCAGAACATCAGACTTTAAGCTGTCTGATTTCCAAATCAGACGACAGATTTGAGCTTTCATTTCATACATATATATTGAGTTCCTTAGTTCATATTGTAGGAGTATATGGTGATTTAAACCACCATTTTACTCCCATCTTTTTTGGCACATTGATATCAGATATTATTGCAATTTCTTTTAGTTTAAATTGTGATCTTGATTTCTGAATTCCATATTGCTCCCTGTGTTCGACCTCGGAATCTTTTCGAGTAATAAAAATTGTATTTGTTTTCAAAGCGATTTCGACTATATTACAATGCTTCATTTTAAACTCAATTTCGCCGCATTAACATTTTGGCACCGTTGCCAGGGAGAAATGGGCAATTTTGAATTCTCGATTGCAATTCCTGATTTGGTACTAACTTGCTTTATCTCTTTGTTGTTGTTTCAAGAGGGATTCATTGAAGAAAGTTCAGTCGCACATCAAACACGCCAGGGGCAAGTAAGTTCTAATTACTCTCTCTCTTAAGGCCCTGATTCTGAAAAGGTTAAAAGGAAGAAAAATCAATTAGGGTTACTTGCTTTCCATTCTTAGATAATTCATCAAGTTGCCTGATTTGATTTAAACAACAAAACCTAATTTGTGCACCCACTTAAGGTAACTAGGGCTGTCACATTCTTGTTTGAGCCCTAAATACAACATTTGGACAAACTAAATTGGACCAAAATCAGAGTCAATTAAGGATTCTAGTTTAGGGTTTTAGAGACACACTTACATAATCAAAAATTGATCTTTCCCAAACAATATGTGCCTAAGCCTTGGTTGAATTGATTTATTCAAGCAAACAGTAAAATCAGGCTCTTAATCTTACTTGAATCCTAAAAGAGGGACCTAAAATTTCTCAAAGGACAATACAAGTGAAGTTGACCCACCTTGTTGGGTCAACCAATCTTTAAATTAGGTTACTCTTGCACCCAATACATCCTAAAAGATCAAGTGAAATCCTAAGCACCCTTGCTCTTAATAAAACTGGTAGACTTAAGAGTTCAAGTCCCTATTCTGGTCTACTTGGACCATCAGTGACAAGAGAGGTCGGGTGGGGGAAACCCTGTAACCCATGAGAATGCTCTACCGTGTAGGGGTCTTCACGAGACTCTCCCTCTCTGGCTGCCCAGGTAATTCACAGGTGGACGGCTCTTTGACTAAGGGGTATCATCCGCCCCGAACCTCTATAGTCGTCCAAAATTTTTGGGTGTCTTGATTGGATCCATCACAATCTATTCTCATCCAGTCCATCGATGCATGTTTGGTAGGAGGTCCTTAAGACCACCCTTGAGGCCTCCATTAGTTATTCACTCCCGTCGAGGCCAGGCCTCAACTTCCGTGTTTGTGCAGCAACCCCATCACATAGACATCTCTTCTGATTCATCTAAGCCTAATTCTCCTTCATCCATCATCATGGCACAACCCGCAAAAGAAGAGAACAACCTCGAGAATCAACTCCAGTGCCTTAATGATCTATTCCAAGCCTTTATGAATCCACCGTAGCGTCCTATGATGCGGGATCATTACAATCCCGCCGTAGTAGTGATCGAACCTTGAGTCCAAATCCTAACTGGAGGTCCTGATACTAAACTCAAGCCCAACATGATTCATGCTATTCCGAATTTTCATGGGCTCAATTCTGAGGATCCTTTCCAGCACATTAAACAGCTCAAGCATCTGGCTTAGACCTTCGGGTTAGATGTCTAGAATCGAGATATTCTTCTCATGAAAATATTCTCTCTCATGGACAAAGTAGCTCACTGGTATCAGACTCAAATGCATCCAATCAACACAAGGGTTGAACTACAATCCGAGTTTTTGAAAAAGTTATTTCCAGCTCGTCGAACAAATGCTTTACGACACCAGATCACGCACTTCACACAACAGCCTAGAGAACCACTTCACGAGCATGGGATCATTTCCTGGATCTCATGCGAAAGTGCCCCCATCACAGAGTTCCTAAATGGGAACAAGTCCAATCGAAGATATCCGATTATTCGTCAATGCAACTTGTGAAGGAAATATCATGGATCAACACGAAGACACTGTGTGGGAGATTCTCGAGAATATGTGCAAGAACTCCATCAATAATGACTCCATGGGCATATTCGACCGGACAAATGCCCGCACATTAACGAATCCAAGGGGAGCACATGAGACGCAAGGCCTGTCCTCTTCTGTCAACTTGGAACTGATGGCCAGTCGTTTGGACAAAGTCTCTATTATTGAGAAGAAGGTGGATGAGCTAACTCGACATCTGCAGCGAGCTACCTCTGCGCAAAACCCGTTCGCACAGCCGCCCTCTGGAAGGGAAGCTATGCATAACATCTACCACCGATCTTCTCAGGGGTTGGACCCATATCCAACCCCGTCTGACTCTAGGGCCGGAGGAAACTCTGGCCCTGCCTATTCTAGTTGGGGGAACTCTGAACCCTTGTATTCTGACTTTTCTGAGGTTCCTCAGATCTGCGAGGACCTCAACGCCATCCAGAATTACCCATTCTATAATACCTATAACCCTGGATGGTGAAATCATCCTAATTTCATGTGGGGGGGAAATAATCAGAATCAGAGACCACCATATCAGTCCTGCCCACAAGCTTCTCGTCCATATCAGCTGCCTCAGCCTCGGCCCAACCCCACCTATCAATATGGGCCAACTCAAGGAGATCAAATGACTCTTATCCTTCAGAATCTGGCTGACATTCAAAAGATGAATGCGGCTATGCAGAAACAGCACAAAGACGAGATCACAGAGGTTCGCAATCAACTCACCCAGATGGCAAATTACCGCCAACCTGGTACACTCCCTTCGCAACCTCTACCTAATCCCAATAACATGCCGAATCAGAGGCGTGTTATAAACCCAAACCAAGGCAAGCCCACATGGTTTATCAAACCCCTTCTGCTCCATCACCCGACGGGATGGAAGCGTCAACATCATATTCAGGATTTCAACAGCAGTCACCTATTTTACCTACATTAAACCAGAACCAGGCAGGATTGAATTCAGTTACGACCCATAGTAGCAAAGCAACACAGGACCCACCTTACCCAAGCCACTTTCAGCCTGGTAGTAACCCAAACCCTAGGATAGTCATCCAGGATACCCCTGTCCCAGATCAAGAACCTGGACCTATTCCAGAGGAACCATCTAAGGTTCCATTTCTTGAGGCCTTGACCAAGGGAAAGAGGACAACCAAACCCGTGGCACCTGAAGAGGACCTGGTCAAGCTCTTTGAACAAATCCATATAAACACCCCCTTGATGGATGCAATTCGCCACGTACCGGCTTACGCATGATTTCTGAAAGATGTGTGTACACCTAAGCGTAAGCCGTGAACCAAAAGTGGGAGCCCAATCGTATTGTCAGAGCAAGCCAGCTCCATCATTTTGAGTAGGCTCCCACCTAAGGCAAAAGACCCAGGTACTCCCCTGATTTCCTGTACAATTGGTGATATCCAATTTGATAGAGCATTATTGGATCTAGGAGCCTCCATAAACCTAATACCTACATCCCTACTTGACCATCTTGAGGAATCTAAGCTAAAACCAACATAGGTGACATTACAGTTGGCAGATCGATCTATTAAGTCACCTAAAGGAGTTCTTAAGGATGTCATTGTTAGGGTTTGGGATTTCTATTTCCCAGTGGATTTCGTAGTCTTGGATATGGATGCTCCAAAGAATCCGAAAAACACACCGATCATACTAGGGAGACCCTTTCTGGCCACAGCTAGGCCCAACATTAATTGTGAGGAGTGCCAAATTGAACTAAAATTTGGGAACCAGACACTAAATATCGACATCTTTAAGGCCCAACAAGGGATTAATTACGAGGTTATACAACAAATATGTGATATCCAGGTTGTGGTTGACGATCGGTAAATCGAGGAAAACCTGACTACTCCTGATCAACCACAAAAGGATCAAAACCTGCAATTAGAGGAGTTTGAACTCAACCTACACACACCCATAGCTCCTTCCCTTGCTTCTGACACCCACCCTGAACCACCCGCTGCTGATGATAACCCTATTTTAGAACTAAAGCCTCTTCCCGATCATCTAAAGTATGTCTTTTTGGGTTCCAATCAGACGTTTCCTATGATTATCAACTCCAGTCTCACACCTGATCAAGAATCCCGCCTGATTTATGTTCTCCAGCAACATCGAAGAGCCATTGGATGGACTCTCGATGATTTGACTGGTATTAGCCCCTCTTATGGCATACATCGCATCTATACTGAAGAGGGCACACGACCTTCCCGTGAAATGCAGAGATGTCTAAATCCTAATCTGCAAGAGGTCATGAAAAAGGAGATCATTAAGTGGTTAGATTCTGGGATCATCTACCCGATCTCCGACAGTCGGTGGGTGAGTCCAATCCAGGTTGTGCCTAAGAAGGCAGGACTCACCGTGATCACGACTGAAACCAGAGAAATCATACCGACCCATGTAGCAAATTCGTGGAGAGTCTGCATTGATTACAGAAGACTCAGTACCTTCACGAAGAAGGATCATTTCTCAGTACCGTTTATTGATCAGATCCTCGAAAAACTAGCAGGAAATAGATTCTTCTGCTTTTTGGATGGGTACTCCAGTTACAACCAGGTGGCAATCCATCCTGAAGACCAAGAGAAGACCACTTTCACCTACCCCGTTGGGACGTACGCGTTCCAAAGGATGCCTTTCGGTCTCTGCAATGCACCCGCTACTTTTCAGCGGTGCATGCTTGTCATATTCTCAGATATGGTAGGTGAATATCTGGAAGTCTTCATTGACGACTTCTCAGTTTTTGGTGAATCATTTGATGATTGCCTTCTGCACTTGGTCCAGATCCTCAGGTGGTGTATCAACGTGAATTTGGTTCTTTCCTGGGAAAAGAGCCACTTCATGGTGCCTAAAGGAATTGTCCTGGGACATCTCATCTCCGAAAAAGGCATCGAGGTTGATCGAGTCAAGGTAAATCTGATTTCCAAACTCCCTATGCCTAGCTCGGTCAAAGACATCCAATCCTTCCTAGGGCACGTCGATTTTTATCGTCAATTCATTCCAGACTTCTCGAAGATCGCGTGCTCCCTGACTAATCTGTTATCTAAGGATGTCCCTTTTGAAATCATCAAGGAGTGCACTCAAGCATTTGAGATCCTGCGTGATCGAGTTACCCAAGCTCCGATCCTACAGTCCCCTAATTGGTCCCAACCCTTTGAGATCATGTACGTATTGCACCGCAAAAATACACCTACAATTGCGCCGTCTTGTGCTATTTCCTAGCATTACCATTTCATATTAGGGTTCCATAGTCGCATTTGTAAAAAACACATGCATGCATGCATTTAATTGAGAGGGGAGAAGAGTAAATAAATGGCCTTGCATTTAACATTTTTCCTCAAGTGCATCTTTGCAAATTCACCATCTTTTTATTTTTTATTTCACTTGATTTTGAAATCTTCCCCGCGGCTGCATGGAGCAACTTCTTCTCCTCGCACCATTCCCTGCTCAGGCCCTTCCCTGCGCCAACCTCTCCCTGCCATGAGCTATGCATGAGCCATGCACAGCTAGGGCATGGCTGTGCATGGCTTCCTCTTCTTTAATCGGTTTCTTCTTCTTCAACAGCCTGGTCCTCACGCCAAAAACCCAGCAGCTTCTTCTCCAAGCCACCGTCCTCTCCTCCCTCTCCCTCCACACGCCGGCCCTCCTCCTCCGAGGAGACACCCGGCGGACAGGAGCACCTCACGGTGGTGCACAACCACCACCGTGAGTCCACCACCACCCAGCTCACCATAGAGCAGGTGGGTGTGGTGGCTCTTCCCTGACTTCTTCGTTCCAGCGCCTTCAGCCATTGGAGCGGGAGCTTCAAGCATGAAGCTCAAAGCTCCAGCAGCAGCAGCAGGCGCGCAGGCCACCGCGCGCCCGCACGCAGGCTTCCGCGCGCTCCTGCAGGCACCATCTCCTCCCGGTTCTTCGCCCTATCGCGCTCTCTCTTCCACCAGCAACCGGCCACCGCGCAACTCTGCAGCGGCCAGCTAAGCCCACCCGCGTGCCTGCCAGCACCCGCAAGCCTCCGCACAAGCAGCAAGTCGCCTTCGCCCTCCACCACGCACGCCAACAGCCTTCTCCGCACGCTCTGTCGCGACATCCAGCCCGCAAGCCACCAGCTGGAGCCACTCCACCATGCGGGCCGAGCCGTTTGCACTCACAGCACCGCCCGTACCCGGTCGCGTGGCGCAGCCTTACACTGTAGCCACTGTTCACGCCAGTCTGCGGAACACTGTGGCTACAGTGGGGTGACCGGAAAGCTTCTCACTTATCCGGTCACCCGACGCGCCGCAACCAGCCGCAGCCCGCGCATGCGTCTCGGCCCGTGTCACCCGCACCCGCCCGCGTACGTCTGCGTGCGTTCGCCTCTCCCAGCACCTGCCTTCGCCCTCTTCTTTCACTGCACGCGCCTGCGAGCGCCAGCCCCTGCTCTTCACGCAGCGCGGTGCGCTGCGGACTCCTCTACGTGCGCCCACTCCCTCTAGCACGCTCCTCTCTGCGCATATGCGCCTGCACGCTCGCGTGGAGACTCCAAACGGCGGTCCTAAAGCTGCAGATGCCTTAAACGTTTTTTTTCTTCTTCACAGCAAGCTTTCTCTCTCTCTTTCTCGTGCTCTCTCTCTCTCTCTCACGGCACACTCTCCCTCTCTCTCTGCAAATACACATACGCACACACACTCACACTTTCATACACGCACACACACACCTATATGCTATTATATACTTATATATATATAGATACATATATATATTTATATCTATATATATTTATATACACACATATATATATACTTATATCTATACATACAGTAGTATCTATATACTTAAAGTATTAGTATACATACATACATACATACATACATATATATATATACACACACACACACACACACACACACACACACTTATATATACATATATATTTACATATATACATATACTTATATACACATATATATATATATATATATGTATATATATACATATATCTATACAAATATTAGTACTTATATAAATATGTATTAGTCTATATACATACACACACACATATATATATATACATCTATATACTTATATATATACATATATATACACATATACTTATACATACATATATATACATATATTACCATATATAGATATATATATATATATTTACATCTATATTGTTATATATACATACTTATACATATATATACACACACACATATATATATACATATACATATATACATATATAACTACATATATATACCTATATATTTATAACCATATATATATATATACAGATATATTTACATATATACATATATATATAATTTCACATTACTTACCATATGTGGTATCGCGGGAATATCTGCATCAGTTGCTGATATTCCCCGATACACACGTACAAGAAGCATGGTCACATACATCTTCCACCATCCATCCTACATTCCACGCGGCACCTCATCCTGTTGGTTGCGTCTTTCTAGACAACGACCGACTCGACACCGTGCTACACTCCATCTCCGCCTCCACCCCCACCCCTTTACATATATAATATATACCTATATATGTATATATATACTATAGTTACTTTATTTCTGTTTCGCTTTCCTGTTAGTAAAATGATAAAAAAATATATAAAAGAGAAAAGATAATCTTCGACGTGCAGGTACTCCGTCTTGCGAATAACAAGACCCATTTTGGAACCCTGATTTGGCTCAAAGCCAAGAACCCAATTTTGAAGGTGTGCCTCAAGGACAAAGATTACCAGAAAAAATCTAAATAGAAAAATACCAAAACACAATAAACAAACGGAAGAGATTTGTTGTAGGAAAGGCGTAGAAACTTGACCTGTAACCCCACTTCCCTAAGTTCGACCCTAGGCCTAAAAGTGACCAAGATAAAATCAAGTAGGCCAGGTTAAAAATTTTGTAAAGAGATGGTTAGGTCCAATTTAGGTTAACCACTATACACACTTCAACGATAAAATCAACATATTAACAACCTATCCAGGTCCGACACCAGTACAATGCATCTGACTACGCCATAGGTGCGGTACTTGGGTAGAAAAAAGACTAGAAACCCGTGGTCATCTACTACACTAGCAAGACACTTGACGAGGCTCAGTGTAACCACACAGTTACTGAGAAAGAGCTGCTAGACATAGTATTTTCCCTGGAAAAGTTTAGATCATATCTTCTGGGTTCCCGTGTTATCACTTACTCTGATCACACTGCTGTGAGGCATCTCTTTGCGAAGAAGGACACGAAATCTTGACTAATCTGCTAGATCTTGCTGTTGCAAGAGTTTGACCTAGAGATTCGTGACAAGGTGGGAAAAAAAACGTGGTAGCTGATCACTTGTCCCGCCTTCCTTCTAACAGTATCAACCCTTTCGAACCCATTACAGAACATTTTCCTGATGAGCACCTCCTGACTATCAGTACAGGGCTTCCATGGTTTGCTGATCTAGTAAACTACCTGGCATCACATCAAATCCCGTCCGATTGGCCGAAGGCCAAGCAGGACAGATTACTTTCCGATACCAAGTACTACTTTTGGGAAGACCCGTATCTCTTCCGCATTGGTGTTGATCAAATCGTCCGACGATGTGTTTCAAAAGCGAAAATTCAGGACATCTTGTCCTTCTGCCATGACCAGGCATGCGGTGGACACTTCTCAGGTCATAAAACGCAGCAAAAGTCCTCCAGTACAGCTTCTATTGGCCCACGATTTTCAAAGACGCATACAATCACTGTAAGGCATGCACTCATTGCCAGACCTTAAGCAACATGAGCCACCATGATATGATGCCCTTACAACCAATTCTCGTAAGCGAAATCTTCGATGTCTAATGGATTGATTTAATGGGACCCTTCCCTGTTTCAGACGGCTTCGAGTACATTCTGCTCGTTGTTGACTACATGTCTAAATGGATCGAAGCCATTTCGACCTGAACCAACGATCATAAGGTAGTAATCAAATTCATTCATCAGAACATCTTTTCTCAGTTCGGGATTCCACGTGCCATAATCTCTAATGGAGGGACCCATTTCACTAATGCTCAGTTCAGATCACTGATGACCAAATACGGGGTTTCACACCAAATCTCTACCTCTTATCACCCCCAAACCAATGGTCTAGCTGAGTTATCAAATCGAGAGATCAAGAAAATCCTCCAAGTCACTATTCGACCTGATAGAAAAGACTGGTCATCCCGACTTCCGGAAGATTTGTGGGCTTATAGGACCGCCCACAAAACCCAATTAAGCATGTCTCCCTTCAGATTAGTGTATGGAAAGGCATGTCACCTCCCTGTCGAATTGGAGCAAAAAGCCTATTGGGCAGTACGGAATTGCAATCTCAATCTTTCTAAGGCAGGAACCTACAGAAAGCTTCAAATGAGTGAGATCGATGAATTACGCCACAACACGTATGAGAACTCGCGAATTTACAAAGAGCGGGTTAAGGCCTTTCACGACAAGCACATATCTAGAAAGATCTTTTTCCCTAGTCAAAAAGTCCAACTCTTTGATGCCAAACTCAAACTATTCCCAGGAAAACTCAGATCAAAATGGATTGGACCTTACCTTTTTGACGAATCTTTGGAAATGGAGCTGTCGAAATCAGTCAACTTAGCCACGATTCATAACCTTTTGTAGCGAACGGTCAAAGACTCAAACTGTTCATTGAACTCATCAATACAAATTTGGCTAAGATATCTTTTACCCTTCATTCTCCCTGAGCTCATTGTGCCCGGCCGATGGTGGTAAACTCAACAATTAACGGGAGGCAACCCGTCATTCTTGAAAAACTCGAAACCTTTCTTGACACATCTTATGCTAAACTCATATTGCACTTTAGGGTTCATCCACTAGAACAGCCGACTCCACCACTGGTACCCGTACACGAGCTTGAAATCATCCCCAATAGTCATCCCGACCCATTCACCCACCCAACACCTGTTCTAATGAATGATCTAAGCTGAACTCGAACCCACCTAATTTACCATGAGGACATTGCAAATCGTAGGCATTGGGGGATAGTAAAGTGCAAAACGTCATGAAAATCATTTCACAAGAAAGGGTTTCATCAAAAAAATCACATATTCCAAAAATACCAAAAAAAAATTCTTGAAAAAGAACAAAAATATGATAAGAGAGGAAATTTTGATGGCATGTCAAACTTTGAGGAGAAAAAGGGGATGAGTTAAAAATGTCAAAAAGGAGCATAATTTGAAAAGAAAAAGAAATAGACATTAGTAAAAGATTAAGGAATTGACTTAGTTCTAGACCATATCAAAAGAAAGAAAGACAAAAGGTACTAATGAAATAGAGAAGAGATTAGTAGGAATGCTGATTTTAGGCCTTTTGGGTTATAATCCTAGGCTTAAAAATTCAAGTACCCGCTAAGATCTGGATAGTCCTCAAGAGGTAGGGGAAAATGCGAAGCTTAAGTATTAGATCTAAGGCTTAGGGAGAATTCAGCCTCATTAACTAACCTCTGGTTTGCGGGACTCGATAACCTAAGCACCCCAATCCACACACAGTCTGGTTCAATGCGCCTAAGTATCAAAATCACGCAAATTCATTTAAATTATTCTGGAAAAGTCACCTAGATTAGGAGCAGCTGATTAACACAAGTTGATTTAGACAAGTTCCCGACGCGGAGAGGCGGGAAATTCCCCTCAAAGATGCGCAATAATATATCGTCTCCTCAGTGCTTATCTCCTAGGATATCTACATATCCAACCGGGGGCATGTAAGCACCCTGTGCTGGTTCAGATGCCATGGGTGGCATTATCTCGAAATGTCAATTGCCATGGTCTAGATTTAGCTACAGAACACCATGGGAGGATTATGTCGAAATCTCAAAAGCCAGGGTTCTGGGGGTTGCCATGGGCGGTGCTATCTCGAAGCATCGATTGCCAGGGACCCTGCGAGGATTGATGATGGGGACTAGGAATCCAATACAGATCGTGTTGTAAAGCTAATTCGAAGCTAGGAATAAAAAGAAAAGGAGAGAGAAAACTCTCCAAAAATAAAGAAAAATTCCTCTGTCTCTCTCTGACAAAAGTGCATTGCAAACTGAACCAGGGCTAAAACATATTACAAGTACAGGAGCTTTAACCGCAGAGTTCAACGAACCTTAGGTTAGTTCATGTGGGCCTTAGAAACCTTCGCAGCAGACTAAGGCTAGAGCTAGTCAGGTTCGGATCTTGGTTAGTACTTGAGAACCACTAGGCCTACTATCGGCATTCTAACCTAATCTACAAAAGGAAGCACACAACAAAGTTTTTTAGTATCAAAGGATTTTATGGTCTAGACTCAAAGTTAATACCATGAAATTTTGCTAAGGGACTAGCAAAAGCTAGGCATGGGGGTATGATGGGAACACCATCATGAGCCATAACTAGCTCATTTTGACCCAATTAAGTCAATAAATGCTCCTACATAACCTCCTGTTAGGACTCAAACAGGTTGTGTTAATATGGTGAAATTATCGTTGAAGTGAGTATAGTTGTTAACCAAAATCGAACCAAACCATCTTTTTACAAAATTTTTAACCCGGCCAACTTAATTTTATCTTGGTCACTTTTAGGCCCAGGGTCGATCTCAGGGAGGTGGGGATTAAAGGTGAAGAAGTTTCTACACCTTACCTAAAACGTATCTCTTCCGTGCGTTTATTATGTTTTTGGTTTTTCTCTATTTAAGATTATTTTGCTGATAATTTTGTCCTTGAGGTACACCCTCAAAATCAGGTCCTTGGCTTCGAGCCAAATTATTCTTGGCTTTGAGCCAACTTAGGATTTCCAGAAAAATTGATCTTGTTATTCGCAAGATCGAGTACCTGCAAGACAAGGATTATCTTTTCTCTTTTACTCTTTTTTTTATCTTTTTAATAGCAGGAAATAAAAGAGAAATAAATCAGGTAAGTTGCTTGTAGAGAAACAAATATAGTCTATATATAGGTATATATATATATATATATATATTATATATATATAGGGGTGCGGGTGGAAGTAGAAATGACATGTAGCACAATGTCGAGTTGGTCCACGTCTAGAAAGATGCAACCAACAAGACGAAGTGCCGCGTAGAGTGTAGGATGGATGTGTGGGAGTGTGTGCGGAGGCGCTTTTTTTACGCAGGTATCGGGAAATATCAGCAACTGGTGCAAATATTCCCACGATATAACGCGTGGTGGAGTGACTAGTGCGTAGGGATACAGGTAGGTGATGTGTATGTAAATATATATATATATGTATGTATATATGTATATATATATATGTGTGTTTATATATATAGATAGGGTTGTAACTATATAGGTATATATGTAGTTATGTATATATATATATAGATATGTAAATATATATATATATATATATATATATATATATATATATATTTATAACTAGATATATATGTATATATATTTAACTATATAGATATATATATATAGTAATATATGTATATAGATATATATAGATATGTATATGTATGTGTGTGTGTGTATATAAATATATATATAGTAATATATGTATGTGTATATGTGTATATATATTTATGTATTTATGTCTATAGATATATATGTATATATGTATGTATATATGTACATATGTATAAATATATATATTATATACTTATATATAGTTGCATAGGTATTAATATGTATATATATATAAATATATATATTTGTATATATGTATAAGTATGTATTGGTGTGTACAAGTGAGTGTGTGAGTGTACAAGTGTTTGTGTGTACGAGTGTGGTGTGTGTATGAGTGAGGGAGTCGCTAGCGAAGTGTGAGAGAGAACGGTTGAGTTAAGTCGTTCGGAGGCTACGTCCGTCGTCTGATGTCGCAAGGGTGCAGATGCAGGCGCGAGCGCAGAGGGAACATGCGCGCTATTGTCGCGCGCAGGCAGGTGCGGGAGTGTGGGAGAGAGAGTGCAACGCAGCGCACTGCGTTGCGGGCGGGAGTGGACGCGGGCGAAGATGCGAGCGCAGGCGTAGACGCAGGTGCTGGCACTGACTGGCTGGAGGCGGTCGCGAGGAGGAGAGAGAGCGTGCGGTGACCGGCTAAGTAAGAAACAACCCGGTCACCGCACTATAGCTACAGTGTCACGCTGAGAGGTGTGAACAGTAGCTACAGTGTCGCGCGGAATGGACAACCGGTTGCGGTCGGTTCTATGTGCGTGGGCACGCTGGAAGGCGCTTGCGCACGCGGAAAGAGCCTACGGACGGTCTGCAGGGGCGTCTGCTAGCGTGCGTACGGTGCTTGTGCTGCTGCTGGCGGTTGACGCTACTGCTGGAGCTTCAGACCTTGGAGCTTGGGTAATGGCGGCAAGGGCTTCAGCGATGGAAACAGAGAATGAAACCACCACGCCCACCTGCTCACGAAGGAGCTGGGTGGTGGTGGAACTCACAGTGGTGGTCGTGGGACCACTGTGAGCTTGCTCAAGCCCGCAGTGTGTCTCTTCAGTGGGAAGAGATACTACGTATGGAGGGGAGGAGGGGAGGAAGATGGCCTGGAGGAAGGTGTCTGCGGGTGTTGTGTGTTCCAGGCTCCCTCCGCAAGGGAGAGGGCAAGGCTTTATAAAGAAGAAGGAGCCTGCCACAGCCATGCTGCAAGCAGAGCAAGCTGTTGGCAGGGGAATGGCGCGAAGAGATGCAAGCCCCATGCCTTGAGCCGTGCGAGGGAGACGATTTCAAAGTCAAAATAAAAAGTGAAGGTGAAATTTGAAATGCAACCCTTGATGAAGATGTTATTTACATGGCCAATTATTCGCATTATCCTCCCCTCTCAAATAAATGCACGCAAGTGTCTTTTTTACAAATGCAAGTATAGCTACCTAATATTCAATGGCAGTGCTAGGAAATAACAGAAGATGGCATATTTATTGGTGTATTTTAGCTGTGAAATCATACCCCCATGCCTATCTTTTGCTGGTCCCTAGCAAAACATTTTGTATTGTATTTAGAAATGATCTTAAGCTGAAGATTTTCTTCTGAGGCAACATGGGTGTGTTTATTTATTGGATATTGTGAGAACCAATTACAGAGAAGACTACCAGTACTTTAAGTCTTATGTGACAAAGACCATCTCTCGACTAACCTGGACTCTTGATATTTAAACCTTAAGTACGATTTCCAGGACTCGGAAGGTTTTTGCCATACTCGAGAGCTCAAGAGATTATGGCCTGTGCATAGTGAAGGATCAAGACTGACCAGATAAACATTAAGACTCAAGCCCAGGGTTTCACGAATCTTTAAGTGCAGGTTGGTCCCAGTTTCAGCTCGTGTCTTCGGAATGACCCTTAAAAAGATGACGTAAAACTCAACTCCCATTTTATTACATTTGTGGCTCAAAGAATATATGGTAGAAGCAGGGTATTTGTAACTTGCTCTGAAAAACTTTTTAGGGAGAAGACTTTACAGATATTTGCGAGATATACTGACTTTTTTGCACAGATTTTTTTTTTATTAAATAAGTGTCAGTATATCTCTTATAACTTTATTTGGAGGAGCACACTTTTCTTTTGGTGGGAGAGTTCCTTTTTGGTGGAAAGAGTTTTTCCTAGACACAAGACTAAAGCCTGGGATAAAAAGTCTACCTGCGCGCACAAGTAAGGACTCCACCTTCCCTAATGAACACTAGGGTTGGATCTTATGTTCACCTGGTCTTTCTTGATATGTGTAGTGTGAACCAAGATTACTTAGGCTCTCGAGTAGAAACAAACCAAAGGATCCTGTACTGATGTCTCAAGTACAAGAATACGTCCTTGGTTAGGAGAGATTCCGATCTATCTTTTCAATGCTCAAGTGAATTAAGTCGAGCCTGAGCGAATAAAGCTTCTGTGGCCTGGAAAGCCTTCAAAACAGTGGTTGAATATCCATAAACACTTATTGTATTTTTGTTTCAGCCTTCAGATCATTACTAAACACCTTTTTTTTATGTACATATTTATAGATGGATGGAAACTGCATAATACCATATAATACCCAGATCCTATAGATGCCTATCCACTCCCCCATGCCAAACGATGCTATGTCCTCATATGCATGCAGGGTAGGGTAGAGGAAGGTCCAAAGATTGGGGAACGAGAGCTGAGGTGCAAGGTATATAGCAGGGTGCTAGGGTGGGTGGATGGTGGGTGGTGAAGTGAAAGAGTGCAAAGTGAAGTGTATGTGACAGTGGAGTGTTGCTAGGGTGCCTCCCAACGAGCGCTAAATTATACGTCCCATGCTGGACTCAGAATGAGGCACGAAATTAGTTACCCTCCAGCAGGGCAACAGTTTCTCCAACGGGGGCAGGTTCATGAGTAAGATAAGGTTTTAAACACTGCCCATTGACCGTAAATTTATGCCCAGATTTGGGATCTTTAATTTCAACGGCCCCGTTGGGAAATGGCCTCGAGACCAGGAAGGGACCAGTCCATTTAGACTTCAATTTCCCTGAAAAGAATTTGAGCTGGGCATTGTAAAGCCAAACTTGCTGAGATGGCTCAAATTCCTTCCGCCGAATACGGCTGTCGTGAAAAGCCTTAGTGCGTTGCTTGAAAGTTAAGGTAGAATCATAGGCTTCACAACGGAGCTCTTCCAGCTCTTGGAGTTAGAGTTTCCTTTCTCGACCATACAGGTCTGGGTCGAGGTTACATTGGCAAACCACCCAATAATCACGGTGCTCCAGCTCTACGGGAAAATGACAAGGCTTCCCGTAAACGATTCTATAAGGAGACATACCTAGGGGAGCCTTGAAGGCGGTTCGATACGCCCAAAGTGCGTCAATCAGCTTTTCGGACCAATCCTTACGGTCAGGCCGAACCGTTTTCTAAAGAATTTGCTTGATTTGCTGGTTTGACACCTCAGCCTGGCCGTTCATCTGAGGATGATACAGAGATGCGATACGATGGTGGACTCCATATTTCCTCAAAAGTGCCCAAAAAGAAGCATGGGTAAAACGGCTTCCTCCATCCGAGATATTGGCTCGAGGGATCCCAAAGGGTGCAAAAATGTGGTCTTTGACAGATCGAGTGGATATGACATGGTCAGCATAGCTCGTGGGAATAGCCTCGATCCATTTCGAAACATAATCAACAGCAACAAGGATGTATTCGAAGCCGTTGGAAGGAGGAAGGGGACCCACAAAATCGATTCCCCAAATGTCGAAGATTTCAGCTGCTAGGATGGGTTGCAAGGGCATCATGTCACGACGTGACATTGACCCTAACGACTGTCACCTAGTGCAATGTTTGGCATAATTGTGTGCATCCTGGTGAAGGAGGGCCAAAAGAAACCGCACTGCAACACCTTGGCTGCAATTTTCCTCCCAGAGAAATGGCCTCCGCAAGCCTGATCGTGGCAGAAGGATAGCACACTGGGGAATTCGTTGTCAGGAATACAGCGACGGATGATCCGGTTAACACCTATTCGAAAAAGTAGTGGATTATCCCAGAAATAATACTTTGCTTCTACAATGAGACGCTCGCGCTGGTTTTTGGGCTAGCCACATGGAAGGGAACCAGAAGCAAGGTAATTGGAAATGTCGGCATACCAAGGTCCACCTGCCACATTAATTGCCAATAGGTGCTCATCGGAAAAAATCTCATGGATCAGCAGGGTAAGCCCAATGTGGTTAGGGTCCAATCTAGAGAGATGATTAGCCACAACATTCTAGGCTCCAGCCTTATCGCGGATCTCAATGTCAAATTCTTGGAGCAGAAGGATCCAACGAATCAGTCTAGGCTTGGCATCCTTCTTGTGCATGGATGGCGAATGGCCGCGTGGTCAGTGAAAACAATAACATGCGAGCCCAGAAGGTAAGAGCGAAATTTCTCCAGTCCAAAGACGACCGCTAATAGTTCTTTCTCAGTGGTTGTATAATTACGCTGGTCCTCGTCCAACATCTTACTGGCATAGTACACCACGAAGGGGTGTCTATCGCGTCTTTGTCCCAGGATGGCTCCGACTGCAAGGTCGGAGGCATCACACATGAGTTCAAAGTCGAGGGACCAATCAGGTGGCTGGAGAACAGGGGCCTTGGTGACAGCATCACGCAACTACGTGAATGCTCGTATGCAGTCGGGGCCCATATCAAAGGGTACGTCGGTCGATAGGAGATGAGTTAAAGGTCTAGAAATCTTGAAGAAGTCTTTGATGAATCTCCTATAGAAACCGACGTGTCCCAAGAAGGAGCGGATTTGTTTGATAGAGCCAGGCACAGGTAAATCAGCAATTACATCAAGTTTAGCTCTGTCAACCTCGATACCCCTATTGGAGATGATATGCCCGAGAACAATTCCCTCGTGTACCATAAAATGACTTTTTTTCCCAGGAAAGCACGAGGTTCACATCAATACATCTCCTAAGGATACAGGTTAGGTTGGCAAGACAGTCATCAAAAGAGGGTCCAAAGACTGAAAAGTCATCCACGAAAACCTCGAGAAAGTCACCCACCATGTCATGAAATATCGCCAGTATACATCTCTGGAAAGTTGCTGACGCGTTACAAAGTCTGAATGGCATCCTTCTAAATGCAAAGGTGCCGAAGGGGCAGGTAAAGGTGGTTTTCTCTTGGTCCCGGGGGTCAATTGCCACCTGGTTATATCCAGAGAATCCATTCAGGAAATAGAAAATTTTATTTTCCGCTAACTGCTCCAGGATTTGGTCAATGAAAGGTAGCGGAAAGTGATCTTTCTTAGTTGCAGCATTAAGTTTCCTATAATCTACACACACTCTCCAAGATGTAGGAGTGCGTGTAGGGAAGGATTCGCCCCTGTCATTGACACGGATGGTGAGTCCCGCCTTTTTGGGCACGAAGTGAATCGGACTCACCCAGGGGCTATCACTGATCAGGTCGATTATACCCACATCCAACCACTTAATAATTTCCTTTTTAACGACCTCCCGCACGTTAGGGTTGAGACGATGCTGCATCTTGCTGAAAGGTCGAGCCTCCTCCTCCGTATATATACGGTGAGTGCAGTAGGAGGGACAAATGCCACTTAAGTCTGATAAGGACCATCCAATGGCTGCCTTGTGTTTCATAAGGACCTTTGTTAGTTTGCACTCTTGCTCCCTGGTCAATTTTGAACTAATGATTATGGGGATCATTTCATTTGGTCCCAAGAAAACATACTTAAGCGTATCAGGCAGCTCTTTCAGCTTGGGAGTGGATGGTGAAAGATCTAGCACTTCTTGGGACGAGAGTGTCCCAAGCGGATCAGAAGAAAACAAGTCAGGAGGAAAAAGCTGGCCCTCAGTTTGGCCAAGAAGAGGGGCATCTTGGATAGATGGATCCAAAAAGGGGTAGCCCCAATGAGTAGTATGTGGGCTCAAGGTCCTAGTGTGGAGTTGCAATTCAGCCTAATTTGGCGGGAAAGAAAGGGCAATCCGGTCTTCAAGAGTGTGGACCGACGGTGAGTAGCCCGAATATGACTCAGACCACGAGGTATGGGAAGCGGAGAAAACCTCGTCAGAAGTCTGGTCAGGAGAAGGTACGGGAAAAGAGAAGGATGGGGGAATGTCACAATATGTGTTGGTCAGGAAATCGTCAGTGTTTAAAGGCAATCCACAGCAGTCAGAATAGGTCCCAATAAGTCCGATACACGCGCTAACGGCCATGTCCTCGTCAGACGTGTCATCCTCGAAGCAATCGTAATCAAAGCTCTTGGCTACCTTGAAGATGTTAAGTTTGATCTTCTTAGATCCAACGGCAATCTCAATACAGCCCGACTCGCAGTTGATATGGGCGCAGGTTGTAGTCAAGAAAGGTCGACCAAGGATGATCGGACAATCAGAAAGTGAGCTAGGAACTTCCATATCCAAAACAAGAAAGTCAACAGGAAAACAGAGACTGTTGACCCTAACCACCACGTCTTCCACCACACCCTTTGGTATTTTGACAGAACGATCTGCCAACTGTAATGTGACAGGGGTGGGTTTCAGATTTCCTAACGCAAATTTCTCGAGCATGATGGTTGGTATAAGATTGATGGAAGATACTAGATCAAGCAAAGCACGGTTAAAAAAGCAGCCTTGGATGCTACAAGAAATAAGCGTTGTGCCCGGATCTTTTCGCTTCGATGGTAGATTTGATAGTATAGCACAACTCGCATGAGGTGAGAGAACCACCAGATTCTTTGTTTTCTTTGACCGTCGCCTGGGTGTAGTGTAGCCTTTGAAAAATCGGGCGACAGTAGGTATCTGGTCGATAGCCTCTAACAGGGATACCTTGATTTCAACATCCCTGAATAAATTACGCAGGTTATCAAAGGCCTGCGTATCCTTTTTCTTTCCTTTTGGCTCCCTCAGTAGAGCTTCAGGGAATGGGATCGATTCTGGCACTAGTTTGGGTGTATCGTCCTCTCACGAATGCGGTGCCCATCCCGAATGAGAAGGCGATGAAAAAGATGGGCCAGGATTAGGTCGAGGCAGATCGACGGTTTGGTTACCGCTCCTCGTAGTAATTGCATTAGATGTTGCTAGTCCAGTAGGATCATAAGGTGGAGGAGGGTTCGCAATAGGGACATAAGGGTGAGGAGCTGCCGCGGGATTAGCCTGAAATCCCGGTGGAATGCTCGGAGCCTGCAAAATCTGATGAACCTGCCCCTGAGAAGGTCGTACCTGTGGTTGAGGGCCACGGGGTACGAAATTTCGCGGGTTGGGAACAGGTTGGGCTGGAAGAGTGCCCTGAGATCGAGTAGCCATGCGTAGTTGACTGACCTCAGCATTCTGCTGCGCCAATTGGTGCTGAAGAGGGGTCATGTTCTCTTCATGGCACTTAGACATTTCTGTCATCATTCGCATCAGTTTATCAAGAGGACTCGATGCGTGTTCTGTTTGCAGTATGCAAGGACCCGATGGCGGATTTGCCACAGGATTAGACTGGGCCCTTGGGATGACGGGTGCGGATGGTCGCATTGGCCCACTCGCAGGGTTTTGGCACTGCGGGTTATTGGACCATGCGAAGTTCGGATGATTTCGCCACCCTGGGTTATAAGTAGCAGAGAACGTGTTGTTCCCCAGGGCACAAGCATCTTCTAAGCAAGAAGACAAGTTCGCATGTAAATATGCATCCGAGCACATGCAGGCTTGATCCTCCGTGTCAAAATACTGGCTTGCAGAAGCCAGATCCACATGACTTACCGAATCGCTCGGCGTGACACTCGGTAAGGAAGATCTCATGGGGTTTTTGGGGATAAGCCTGGCGTTGGAAGGATTGGGATTGTGACGAAGAGGTGAGGTGGGGGTGTTTGCCATAGAACGGGCAAGATTGGCCAAAAGCTCATCCAGCTTCTTGTGCATGACGAAGTCTTCATCCGATTTTTGTGCGTTAAGGCTGAGATCTGTGGATGAATGGGAGGGTCCCGTGTCAACTTCATGAACATTACGGGGCAGGCTGGTACAATTAAAGGCACCAATGGAGACATTATTCATTGAGTTTTCGCTCGTGTTTTCAAATAATTCGAATGCTCCATTCTCGTCTTTATTCATGAAATTCCCTCCACAAGAAGCGTCTGCAATCTGCTTCAAAGTCTCATTTAGCCCATAATAGAAAATCTGGGCTATATGCCACCTAGGCAAACTGTGGTGCGGACACTTCCAGAGGAGGTCATTATACCTCTCCCAAGCCTCATGAAACTGTTCGCCGTTTTGTTACGTAAAGGAAGTTATAGCACGGCAAAGAGCATTGGTTCGCCCGATTGGGAAGAATTTCTTGAGAAATGCTGTTCGCATCCTTCCCAAGAATGGATGTTCTCCCAAGGGTGCGTAACCATTGTGACGCTTTATCCCGCAACGAAAACGGGAACATTTTCATGAGGACAATTGATAACCCGATGTTTCTTGGTTTAACAGTTTTAACCAATCGGGTTAGGTCTTCCAAATGAAGAAAATGATCTTCACTTGCAAGACCATGGAAGTGAAAGTTTATCAGGCTAATTATATTGGGTTCAGTTCAAAATCATCCCCGCCCATGGGGACCCGAATTTGTCCTATGATCTCTGTAGCAGCGGGATTTTGATAAGAGCTAAGAGACCTAGGCTCCTCCCATTCGGGAGGGTTCTGCATTTCCTCCAAGATTTCCCTAATGGCTACAATCTGTTCATTATACATTTTCATTTGGGCTTGGAGGCGGGTTATGGGGTCCATGGCTTCACCACCTGGTGGGTTTTGAGGGTGATTTCCTCCCTCGGGACTTGGGGGTGGGCATGCAGCCATGTTTGTGGAGGAGGATGACGATTCAGCTTTTTTCCTTTTAAAATTATCAGACAATTCAAACAATTCAGGGTTTTGTGACCTCCTCCCAAACATGCACTACCGCAGGAAGAATTGGGGAGATAAGAAGAGAAAAGGGGATGAGAGAAATGACACCGCAAAGGTACACTTGATGACAAATCAAGGCAATCAAAGTCCTAACCTCTACAGTGTGCCCTTAGACCTAAAGATCTAAGTTATTTACTATCACAACCTACGAAAGCAAATGCGAGCACCGCGGAACCACCGGGTCAGATTGAAAGGCCGTTTGCCCCAGTCTTAGACACCCGATAGCACGCGGGAACTCGCACCAGCACGTAGGCGCTACACGCAGGTAGTTAGACCTCCAATCCTTAATAAGGGTCAAGTTGCTACCAGTTTTAATTAGAAGCTTAGGATCAAGTGCTTCAGGAATGTGAAGGGCGTTGTATACGGGTAATGCCCAAGTGCGTTGATTTTACAAAGTGTGTAAACCAAGCATGCAACGAGGAAATCTCCCCGAATTGAAGTTTTAGTTGGTGAATGGTTTTTAGAATTTCAGCCTTAAGTAGTATAGATTTTAAGATTTCGCTGAGTTACCAATTCAACCAATCTCCGGGTTTTCAGAAAATCCAAGTTCTTCTATGCCCAATGATGAGAACCTCATCATGAGCCATAACTAGCTCATTTTGACCTAATACAAAGGATAAAAGCTCCTACATAACTCAAGGAAAGGCTTAACTCAGAGAATTCTGAGTTTAAGGAGAAAACAAGTCATAAGGGGTAAAAATGCAATTTTACCAGTATAATCTGCATACAGGGTAATTCAGGGTCCAAACATAGGTCAAAGCAACTTAATAAGAATAAAAGTGGGATGAGATGATCTAGAAAGGGCTACAGCAATTCAAAGGAACTAAATGATAATCTGTAACCCTAAAACAACCCACTTCAATTCACGAGGTTCAAGGCAAAGTAAAAATAGAATAAACCCTCTAAAATTCATAGAAAAATAATCTCTAGGGTTTAGAACCTTCAATTTGGCCTTCAGAACCCATTTTGACCTACATTGAGAACCATGCCCAATTAATAACTTAATTTGGGTTTTCGCATAAATTGACCGGTCAAACAAGGTTTAATATAGAAATGAAATTCACCATCAGATTCCTTAGGTCCTAATTAGTCATGTATAAAAACTTGAGCCTAAGAAGAAACCTCCTTGACCAACTTTACACTTTGGTCCTCATATATTTACTTTTCGGCCCTCAACTTTTGAACCCTCGCATTTTGGCCCCTAACTCTCCTTCGTTCTTTGCATTCAGGTCCCCCCTGCAAAACCTGCCAGCACCATGCTCCGGCGACCTTGCGCGGAGCATGGCGCCGCGCAGGGTGAGGGGGAGAGCCTGGCAAGTAAACCGGGGGTGCCCTGCGTCGTCAGCCGTTGCAGGGACACCCCCCTGGTCGCTGTAACCCGCCATACCAGCCGTGCGAACGCACAGACGGTATGGGTTTCCATCTCTGGCGTCCTCCGGCAAGGGAGACACGTCATCTCCCTCCGCCTTCCTCCCTGATTCGGTCCCTATAAATACCCCCGTCGCTCCACCGTTCCTCCCAGCTCGGATCTGACGGAGAAAACCCCCAACTTTCCTCTCCTCTCACTCCGGCAGACGCCCACCAACTCCGGCGTTTCCTCCTCCTCCTCCTCTTCGCTCTGCCGCAATACCAACAGCAGAGACTTCTTCCCCTGCTCTTCCCGCGCCACGCCGTACCCAGCTGGCGCATCTCCGGCCCTCTGCTCGCCGCCGCCCCTTCCCCTGGGCATCTTCTTCTCCGGCGACAGTCGATACGACTGTCGCCCTGCCCCGGCCCCTTTCGTCTCCATATCTAGGTCAGAACTCCTCCCCATCTCCCCCTCTTTCTTTTCCTCACTGTCTTTTATTTGATTAAACCCTCGACCGCTCCTGTCCACCGTCACCCCCTTCGTCTCCGGCCATCCTCCGGCGAGCCGCTCCCATCACCCCAGCAACCCACACGGCTCGCCGACCACCGCAGAACCTCCGCCTCCTCACCCTGATCAACCCCCGCCCTTCCACTTCCCCCACATCACCCTCTGCAACCCCACCGAACAAACCCATCCTCCGACCCACAGTCCGACCTAGGGCAGCCCTTGCACGCCGCCCCACGCCTCGCCACCACCCACACGAGCTTCGCCGCACTCTGGCGAAGCTCCCGGCACCTTCTGATTAGGCCGAGAGGCCGTTTTGCTGTGAACAGGCCACCCGACCTCCGCCGCCATTGCCGTGCAGAAGGAGCTGCTTCCGCCTGCAGCTGCAGGCGTGCCACGCCCAGATTCGACTCCCAGGCCTTGCGAGGCATTTCGACAAAACATCAGGCTCGCAGCTGGGGCGAAGGCTTCGCGTGAAGCCGCGATCGCCCGCTGCTTTCTCCGCTGCGGGCGCTCAATTGAGGTGGGACATTTAGTCCCACCTCGGAAAAGTCTGAAGAGGCGCAGCGGTTTAAAGCGAAAAAGTGCTGGAGGCTTACTGCCTCAGCACACGGGGTGAGGTCCCCTTCACCCGCCCGGTTACCCGGTCTCGTCCGCGCTCACGCCCCGCGGACCTGACCCGACCCGACTTAGACTGACCTGCACTCCTCGCCCACCACTCACGCCGGTGGGCCTGGACCCGGGCGCGACCCGTACCCGGCTACCCGGCAGCTCTGGGAGAGTTATCCTATGAGCGGATTCTGTGAGAGAGAGCGGGGGGGGGGGGGGGGGGGGGGGTAGAGTAGGTTTTGCCCTCTGACGTAAACTCTGAAGTGTGCAGGCACAGGTGAAGAAGAAGGACCACGGAAGAAGAAGGAAGCTGAGGGAGACACTGTAGCAACAAGCGGTTTAAGTCGTCTGATTGGAAAATCAGACGACGTCCTGAAGGGAAAAGAAGAAAGAAGGAGAGACGACGTCCTGACAGGAAAAAGAAAAGAAGAACGAAGGAGATCTGAAGAACAACAGAAGAAGGCGAGGCAGAGGAGAACACAAAAGAACACAGGGAAGAACTGAAAGAAGAAGAGTACGAGAAGAAGATCTGAAGAAAAAAAAAGAAGAAGAAGAACATCACCACTGCAGAAGAAGAACATCACCACTGCAGATAAAGAAGAAGAAGATAACAGAAGATCTGAGACGAGGAGAAGCAAAGAGAAAAGAAGAAACAACAAATTCTTTCTCTCTCTTTCTTTATTTTTGTAAAAGAAACATGTATATCTCTAGAATACAACTTGCTCCCTGAGTTCGACCTCGGGAACTCTTTTATTTTCCGAGTAAAAAATTTATATATTTGAAATGTTGACAATAACTGGCTATACTACAACGCTATAACAATAAAACCCGGTTATCACAGCGCTTCACCCAACATACCCTTCTTCAATGTGAGTTAGTTAATGAACGCTAAAAATGCAATGGGCTTCCTTAGGTGAAAATTTCTATATGTGGATGCACGAATCAATTTTAAGTTAGTGTGAAAGGGAGCCAAAGCACTTCAATTCAAGTGCTCCCAATCACCAGAATGATGTTCCACACACAACGCTCAACCACAAGATAATATAAAGAAAATCAAAGTGTTGGGGTTGAAATATTCGAAATCAAATCTAAGGCACGGGAAAGGTCATGGTGGGGTTGGAATCAACTTAATTCTAAGTCTCCCCACCAAAAATGTGATCCTGAATTGTGGATAATCGAGGCAAGGAGGGATGGCAGTCAATCTTTTTAATCTTGCCTCAAAGAGCACTTCCCATGACAAAAGATTCAAGAATCAAGATTCTTGGATCTTTGCTATGCGAAGTTTGATGGGAAATCCCGGGGTGGTGGGGGTGATAGTAGACAATCAAACAAGTGATTTTTAATCCACTTGCCTCAAGAAATCCCAAGTGTTTTTAGGTTTTTTTTTATTTATTTAGGTGACAAGTTAACCTAAGTTGTTAAGAGAGAGAGACCTACCTTTTCAGCAACGTGGCCGAAGCTCCAGTGCGGCGCCGGCGACTTCACGCTCTCGTTCCCACCTTGGATCTGCCCACGTCTCCGACTTCCTCTGCTTGCCTCCTCCTTACAACTGGTTTTCCTTCACATCAGCAAACAAAAACACCCGTGAAGAGAAGGGTGTGAGAAGAGAAAATTAAAGGAAAGGAGTAGACACTTACATCAATGTGCACCTCCCCGGCAACGGCGCCAGAAAAAGGTGTGTTGGGACTCGAACAGGTTGTGTTAATATGGTGAAATTATCGTTGATGTGAGTATAGTGGTTAACCAAAATCGAGCCTAACCATCTTTTTACAAAATTTTTAACCTGGCCTACTTAATTTTATCTTGGTCACTTTTAGGTCTAGGGTCGATCTCAGGGAGGTGGGGATTAAAGGTGAAGAAGTTCCTACGCCTTACCTAAAACGTATCTCTTCCGTGCGTTTATTATGTTTTTTATTTTTCTCTATTTAAGTTTTTTTTGCTGATAATTTTGTCCTTGAAGTACACCCTCAAAATCAGGTCCTTGTCTTCGAGCCAAATTATTCTTAGCTTTGAGCCAACTTAGGGTTTCCAAAAAAACTGGTCTTGCTATTTGCGAGACCAAGTACCTACAAGATAAGGATTATCTTTTCTCTTTTACTCTTTTTTTTATTTTTTTAATAGCAGGAAACAGAAGAGAAACAAAATCAGGTAGGTTGCTTGTAGAGAAATAAATATAGTATATATATATATATATAGGTATATATATTATATATATATATAGGGGTGGGGGTGGAATTGGAAATGGCATGTAGCATAGTGTCGAGTTGGTCCACGTCTAGAAAGACGCAACCAACAAGACAAAGTGCCGCGTAGAGTGTAGGATGGATGTGTGGGAGTGTGTGCAGAGGCGCTTTCTTTACACGGGTATCGGGGAATATTGGCAACTGGTGCAAATATTCTCGCGATATAATGCGTGGTGGAGTGAATAGTGCGTAGGGATACAGGTAGGTGATGTGTATGTAAATATATATATATATGTATGTATGTGTGTGTATATATATATATATATATATATATATATATATATATATATATATATATATATATATATATATATATATATCTGTGTGTGTGTATAGAAAGGGTTGTGACTATATAGGTGTATATGTAGTTATGTGTATATATATATATATATATATATAACTAGATATATATGTATATATATTTAACTATATAGATATATATATATAGTAATATATGTATATAGATATATATAGATATGCATATGTATGTATGTATGTATATATATAGTAATATATGTATGTGTATATGTGTATATATATTAATGTATTTATGTCCATAGATATATATGTATATATGTATGTATATATGTATAAATATATATATATGTATATATACTTATATATAGTTGTATAGGTATTAATATGTATATATATATATAAATATATATATGTATATATGTATAAGTATGTATAGGTGTGTACAAGTGAGTGTGTGAGTGTACAAGTGTGTGTGTGTACGAGTGTGGTGTGTGTATGAGTGAGGGAGTCACTGGCAGAGTGTGAGAGAGAACGGTTGAGTTAAGTCGTCCGAAGGTTGCGTCCGTCGTCTGATGTCGCAAGGGTGCAGACGCGGGTGCGAGCGTAGAGGGAACGCGTGAGTTGTTCTTGCACGCAAGTGGGTGCGGGAGTATGGGAGAGAGAGGGCAACGCAGCGCACTGCGTTGTGGGCGAGAGTGGACGCGGGCAAAGATGCGGGCGCGGGAGCAGATGCAGGCGCTGGCGTTGACTGGCTGGAGTCGGTCGCGAGGAGAGAGAACGCACGGTGATCAGATAAGTGACAAATAACCCGGTCACCACACTGTAGCTACAGTGTCGCACTAAGAGGCGTGAACAGTAACTACAGTGCCGCGTGGAATGGTCAACCGGTTGCTGTCGGTTCTGCGTGCACGGGCACGCTGGAAGGCGATTGCACGCGTGGAAAGAGCCTGTGGACGGTCTACAGGGGCATCTACTGGCGTGCGCGCGGTGCTTGCGCTGCTGCTGGCGGACGACGCGACTGCTGGAGCTTCAGACCTTGGAGCTTTGGTGATGGCGGCAAGGGCTTCAGGGATGGAAACAAAGAATGAAACCACCACGCCCACCTACTCACGAAGGAGCTGGGCTGTGGTGGAACTCACAGTGGTGATCGTGGGACCACTGTGAGCTTGTTCCTGCCCGCAGTGTTTCTCTTCAGTGGGAAGAGATACTGCGTATGGAGGGGAGGAGGGGAGGAGGATGGCCTAGAGGAAGTTGTCTGCGGGTGTTGTGTGTTCCAAGCTCCCTCCGCAAGGGAGAGGGCAGGGCTTTATAAAGAAGAAGGAGCCTGCCATAGCCATGCTGCAGGCAGAGCATATTGTTGGCAGGGGAATGGCGCGATGAGATGCAAGCCCCATGCCTTGAGCCGCGCGAGGGAGACGATTTCAAAGTCAAAACAAAAAATGAAGAAGGTGAAATTTGAAATGCAACCCTTGATGAAGATGTTATTTACATGGCCAATTATTCGCATTATCCTCCCTCTCAAATAAATGCATGCAAGTGTCTTTTTTACAAATGCAACTATAGCTACCTAATATGCAATGGCAGTGCTAGGAAATAACACAAGATGGCATATTTATTGGTGTATTTTTGCTGTACAATCACCGCCAAAGTGTCATATTTCACTGCATAATCATTCTAAGGGAAAAATAGGAAACTAGGGTTAAAACTGTAATTTTACCAGCACATAATGAATGCAGTGCAACCACATATTTTTCTAGGGGTTCATTAACTGTAAAAAGGTCCTAAAAAGGTAACAAGTGGATTAGATCAGTCAGAAAAGGGTTTGCACATGTTTTGAGAATTAAATAACTTTTGAAACCCTAAAAACAGACCCACTTAATCAACCAAGGTTCTGGTCTGAATAAAATTCACCTAAACCCTCTAAATTCATATAAAAATATTCTCTAAGATTTAGTACCTTCAATTTGACCATCAGAACCCCATCTTGACCTAAAATAGAGTCACAGACAATCTCTCATGTGAAAGCATGAGAGATTTGGGTATCAAAAAGAACTCCCAAATCCGGTGAAGGTTTCTGTTCGTCACGCTCTTGTGCGGTTTGTTAAAAGATAATATTGCGTTGTAGTATAGCCGCTAAAGCGTTCAAAACAAATAAAGATTTTTATTACTCGAAAATCGGAGTATCCGAGGTCGAACACAGGGAGCAAATGGAATTTACTACTAGTCAAAATGTAATTGAACACTCTAATTTACTCAAAATATCAATTCAAATGTGAATGTATGAAATTAAAAGTAATTAGGGCAAAAATATGAAATTGGACGTCTGATCTTGTGATCAGACGTCTTAAAAGTATTTTCCCTTTTTTTCTTGATTATCCTTCTTCTTTCTGCCTTGCGAAGCCTTTCTTTCCTTCCTTCTTCTTTTGATCTCCCGTGTCTTTTGCTTCTGCCTTGCTCTTTCTTTTCTTCTTCTCTACCTTGCTTCTTACTCTTCTCTTCTGTGGTCTTGCCTTGCTTCTCTCTTCTCTGTTCTTCCTGCCTTTCCTTCTGCTTTCTTTCTTCTCCTTCTCGCGGCCAAGTCTTTCTTCTCCTGCGTTCAGCCTGTGCCTACACAGAACAAAACCTACCTTTCTCCCTCTACCCGCGCGTCTCTCTCTCTCTCAAGCAATTCACTCACGGACGCTCTCCCAGAGCAACAGCCATAATCGGATCAGATCCGTACCCGGGACCAGGCGCACCTGCAGGTGGTGTGATGCGCGAGGAGTGAGTAGGCTTAGGTCGGGTCGGATCCGCCAGATTCGCGTGGTCAAGCCGCGGACGAGGCGGGTGTGGGGTCAGTGAGGGACCTCACCCCTGTGCTTTTGAGGCAGTAAAACTATATCACAAAAACTCTTTATACCATACCTGTGCCTTGAGATTCCACGATGTGGGACTAAAGGTTCCGCCCTTCCTTTGCGCGTGCCCGCAGACTCTCGTATGCAGTTGCCCAAGCTGATGGCTCTGCTGGCGCTACTGGCTGGGCTCTCTCACCTCGCGACACTCGCGTGAGTCTCCTGCATCGGCAGCCTAGGAAGCCTGATGCCTGGAGCTTCGTTGGAGCTTCACCGGAGGTCGTCCATGGCGGCAGCGGCTCAAACACTGTCATACACAAAACAAGCCTCTCGGCCCAATCAGATCAGCTAGAGACCTTCGCCGTGGCACGGCGAAGGCGGTGGACGATGCTGCAGGCCGCAGGTCGGCCTAGGCGTGCGTGCCTAGGTCAACCTGTGGCCGGAGATGGTGGGTTGTTCGGGGGGTGATTATGGAGGTCTGGAGTGGCAGTTGTGGGGTGGAGCGAGTTCCTGGTGGTGAGGCGGAGCTCTCGAGGTGGTTGGCGAGCTGGGTGGGGGGCTGGAATGGTGGAAGCGGCTCGCCAGAGATCGGTCGGTGATGTGGAAGATGAGGGTGGTCAGCGTCGGTCGAGGGGTAATCAGATGAGATAACAGGGGGAAAAGAGAGAGGATAGGATGGAGAGGAGTTCTAACCTAATTGTAAGGACGAAAGGGGACGGGAGGCGGACAGCAGTACCTGCTGTCGCCGGAGAAGATGACGCCCAGTGGGGGGGAGAACGGCGGCGACGACGGGGCTGAGGCGGCGTGCGCTGGTACTGCGCGACGCGGAGGGAAGTCAGGAAGCTAACTCTGCCACTGGTTTTGTGGAAGAGCGAAGAGGGAGGGGAGGGGGGCTCGCCGGAGCTTGCTGGGGGTTTTTGGCCGGGCAGGAGGAGAGGAATTGAAGGGGGAAACTCGGCCAAATCCAGCTCCCCCTGAGCGGTCGGAGGTGTAGTTTCTTTTATAGACGCTGGGCCGGGTGTGCAGGGCGTGAAGGGCACGCCAGCGTCTGAGGTTGGTCACCGGAGATGGAAAGCGGTTAAGATACCCAAATCTCTCGTGCGTTCGCACGAGAGATTGGGTTCACACCAGGGACTGTGATTGGCCTTAGATGGAAGGGAATTCCTCAGAGAATCTCCCTTCCATTTCTAGGAAGGAATCTCTGAGGGATTAGAGAGTAATCCCTCTCTGAACCTCGCCGGAGCGAGGTTCTGCCCTAACAATGAAGGAAGGACCGGATTGCAAAGGGGGCGAAAAACCTAGGGGGCTCTCTGCAAAGATATTCAAAACATAGGGACCAAATTGTGCTTTGGGTGTACTAAATTGCAAAGTAGGTCAAGATGACTTCTCATTAGGTCCAAATTTTGGTACAAACCTAATTTGGACCTAAGGAATCCAATGGTGAAGTTGGATTTTAGGTTTGACCTCGTTTGACTAGAAATTTTGCGTAAAAACCTAAATTAGGTTAATTGAAGAGCTAGGATCCTAATATAGGTCAAACTAGGTTCCAAAGGCCAAATTAAATGTTCTAAACCCTAGAGGATGTTTTTCCATGATTTTTAGAGGGTTTACTTGCTTTTTTTATGACCGGAACCTTGTTAATTAAAGCGGGTCTGTTTTAGGGTTACCAGGTGTCATTCAATTCCTAGATTACACATGAACCCATTTCTGATTGACTCAACCCACTTTTTATCTCATTTAGACCATTTGACCTATGTTTTGCCTCTGAGAAATCCCATTTATGTACTGCAATGGTAAAATTGCAGTTTTAACCTTTATTTCATGTTTTCTTCTCAGAGCACTTGTTCCTTCAGTTAGGCCTTCTTCTAGGTTATGTAGGAGCTTTTATCTTCTTTATTAGGTCAAAATGAGCTAGTTATGGCTCATGATGAGGCTCTCATCAGTTTCCGAGCTTGGAAAGCTTGATTTCCAAGCTTTCCTTGCCTCTACATCCTTATAAAAGGGCCGCCAGATCTCCCTGGACTCTTCACGCTCGAAATCGGTTGAGATCCCTCTCAAATTCCTCTCTCTTTCACGGCTGAAGGTTCCTCAACGTCCGACAACCTTTTCTTCCTCTCCTCGTCATCCATTCGCCATACCAATGACGGATTTATCCTCCCTATTACTCTCTGCATCTCGCCGTACCAGCAGATGCCCATTCCCGTTCGTCCTCGTCGTTTCCCCCTCACTAGAACCACCTTCGTCTCCGGTGTCAGCAACACCACATCCGATGCCCAGGTCGCACGGAACTGAATCTCGAACAAGTCTAGGCAGTCAATTGAAGACGTGAAACTAGCAGCTGAGGCAATTGAGGAGAAGACCCCCTGCTACAGACGCACGAAGAAGAGGGGTGCAGATAGTCCCACATCATCGGCTGCAAAGCATGCTGAGGCGAATAAATTGAAAAAGTCATGTAAGCTATTCGCCTCAGTTCACGAGGTGAGGTCCCTCTCACCCACTCACCCAGCCTCGTCCATGACACGTACCCGCAGACCTGGTTCGACTCGATAACCCGACCTGCACTCCTCACTCACCACCGCATGCCAGTGAGCCTGGACCCAAGTACGTGCCTAAATCTGATAACCCAATTACCCGTGGCTCTGGGAGAGCAGATCCTAAGAGAGAAAGAGAGAAGGAGAGTTATGCAGGGGTAGGGGGTTTTTGCCACAGGGAAGTCCAGCTGACACTTAGCCAAATTTCGAAAAGGAGAGCCAAAGAAGGAAAAAGGAAAGAAGAAGAGGAGAATCACAGAGCTAAAGGCAGAAGAGTTAGAGAAAGAAGAAGTGAAGGCCTGAGAAAAAGAAGAAGAAGGAGAAGAAGCCATAACTGAAGAGGAATAGGCAAGGAAGAATCAGAGAAAGAAAGAGGAGAAGAAGAAGAAGAGCTGCAGCACAGAGCAAAACATCAGACTTTAAGCCATCTGATTTCCAAATCAGACGAAAGATTTGAGTTTTCATTTCATACATATATATTGAGTTCCTTAGTTCATATTGTAGGAGTATATGGTGATTTAAACCACCATTTTACTCCCATCTTTTTGGCACATTGATACCTGATATTATTGCAATTTCTTTTAGTTTAAATTGTGATCTTGATTTCTGAATTCCATATTGCTCCCTGTGTTCGACCTCGGAATCTTTTCGAGTAATAAAAATTGTATTTGTTTTCAAAGCGATTTCGACTATATTACAACGCTTCATTTTTAACTCGATTTCGCATCATTAACAGACCCCAACTCAACTCAGCTGGATCCAATTCAAATCCAGCTCCTACCCTACTCCCTCTCCACCTTAATGGTCGTCCACCTACATTAAAACCACCAACCATTGATGTCTAAAATACGCTCCTCTGCACCCTTTCACATGGCACCAAGGAAGCTTCCTAGCCATCCTCCTTGGCACCCTTTCACATGGTGCCAAGGAAGCTTCCTAACCACCATCCAAGACACCCTCCTTAGTACCCTTTCACATGGTGCTAAGGAAGCTTCCTAACCACCATCCAAGCCACCCCCCTTGGCACCCTTTCACATGGTGCCAAGGAAGCTTCCTAACCACCATCCATACTAGCCTATAAAAAGAACCCTATCCTACCATTCAAACCATCCTTGGAAAGCAACAATTCTTCCTATAAAACACCTATAGCTACCATACATCCCATTCCCAGGAAAGGAGGAGAGAAGAAGATTAAGGGAGTAACCTACCTGCTCCCTTGGTGCCTTCTTCCTCTTCTCTCTCCTTCCTTGTGTCATGCCAAGGAGCAAGCTTCCATTTAGGGAGGACGACCAAGCAACAGGAAAGAAGGGTGGAGGACATCCATTCCTGAGAGGAGCAACTCAAGCAGTTAGAAGGAAGTCTTCTTCAAGTCTGGGAGCCACCATTCTTGGAGCGAAGGCTACCTCAGCTACTAGGGACAATTTTTTGTCTTTTATTCTGTTGCATTTTAATTCCTGTTAAGCATTCATCTACCTAGGGATTAACTAAGTGGAACCTCTACTTAGTTGAGGTCCCTAAGTACTTTGTAAACATTTCTTCTTAATAGCAAAGTGCCTTTCTTCATTCTTGAATTGTCAATTTCAAGTAGCAACTTTATTTATTTTAGTGCATCACATCTCTCTTCTAATTACCCTAGGCACACTTGGGTAGGGTGAGATTAGAAGAGAAGACTTCTCTTGTCACTTGGTTCTAGTTGTTAGGCATAGTTTCTTTACTATAGTTCTATCTTCTCATTCGTATCCTACTTATTTCCAAACATAAAAATTTACAAAAATCAAAATACAAAAAGAGAAGTCTTGATTTGAGAGGCAAGAGAGAGAATCACATATTTGACTAATAAATTGGCCTCCTTGGATGACCCTAGATAACACCACTATCTAGAAATATAAATTTAAAAGCTGATCCATTTTGCGTGTTGCAACGACATTAAAACCCCCATTTATAAAACCGTGCAAATCTCGCATCACTTTTTGGCACCGTTACCGAGGAAGCACAACTTAATCTCATTTAGTCTCTCTCTTTCTTTATTTGATCTTCACAAAATTTTGTGTTTTGTGTTGTTTAGGTGAAAATCAAGAGCGGAAGCAAGATTCGGATTTGCTTGGAGTGAAGGTTTCAAGTGAACTTGTCTTCCCGCATACCTCAAGTTAGTACTCCCGACCATCTCTTTTATCATCACAAAAATATCTTTAAAAAATCTTTAAATTATCAAAAATATTTAAAACAAGAAAATTTGAGGGTGGTGGAAACCTAAAACTCACTTTCTTACTTGTTTGTTTCATTTTTCCACTACCTTAGTCTTATTGGCGTTTGATTTTTGAAAATCCAAACTTCTATCTTGATTTTCAAATATCAAGTTCGAGCAATTAGGAGCTTCCTAAAATCACCAAATTTCACCCAAGGAAGCTCCTTTAAGTCAGGAACCTTGAGTCCAATTTTTAAGCAATTTTGACCACTAGAAAAATTAAAAAATTCGTGAACTAGACAAGGGACAGACCTTATTTTCTTACTAATTTCTGACTATCCATGAATTTTATAAATTTTTATACTCATCAGATTTACATCAAGTTTATATTTCTCGAAACCTTGAGAAATTATCTACATCATATAAAATTCTCAAAAATATCTGAGGCCAATTGAGGTTTCTACATAATTATTCTTCTGAATCTATCATTTCTGACTCTTAACACCAGTAGGAAGAAAAATTACAAAAAAATATTAAGTAATTTCCTAAAATCTCAAATAAATTATTTTTGGATTACTTGTTTGATTTTACATCAAGTGGTGGTGATGTTTTCTTGTTTGGATCACCACTTTTAAAGATTTCATAAAAAAAGATTCATTTAGGAGTTGCATAACTAGGATTTTCAATTCTAGGGTTTTGATTTTATTCTCTCCTAGTCACACATACACTCAAAGAAATGGATTCTCACCAACTTACAACTTGATTGTCTTATTATGTGATCCCCTTCAAACTTGTTTGAACATTTAAAAAGAGAGAATCTTAAAATCTACAAAAATTTTCTCAAAACCCTAAAATCTTTTCACAAAAATACTTGTTTGCAAACCTCCTGTTTTGGCTTGGGCCTCACTTCCCACCCAATTTTTGGCTAAAGTGCACAAGGAATGTGATGGGCATTAATTGAGGTAATGCTCAATTATTTTAATTTTTGTACACACAAAAATTAAAATAATTGAGCATTACCTCAATTAATGCCCATCACATTCCTTGTGCACTTTAGCCCTCTAGACCTAATTAAAATCTATAGCAATTTGACCTCTAAGGTTTCATCAAACTTAAGCTTGCTACCTAGGTCTTAAGATTTCCTTAGTTGATTTCAATTCCTTCATCTATATCTGGTGCTAGACTTAGGGGTTGTGTCAAACAACCAGGCGCTGGTTTATACAAGCCTCCAGTGATTTTCCTAGGATATGCTTGGGCCCAACCCTCCCCTTAATCAATCTAACCAGATTTGTTGAGGGAACGATTATCAGCTACTAATTTCCTATTTTTTAGGTAGACCAAGTCTTAGGTAATTTTTAAGGAGTCACCCTTAATTCTAGAATTTTGCTTGCTTGGTTGCACACTGATTCTTCTCATCTTTCCTTCCTTTCCTCCCCATTCTTCCATTGCATGCACAGGCAGCGGTCCCAAAATCCACACTTGGAAGGACCTCTTGATTCTATCCCCCCTCACAAAAAGACTTTCTTCATCTCATTTTCATTCTTAAAAAATGGAAAATCCCCAAAACACTTCCGATCCCACCTCTGATCCTATTTCTAACCCTTCCACCCAAAATCCACAATCTAACCCACTTTTTGACTTACCCCCAACCAGCCCATCCTAGAACTACTTGAGATGCCACAAGGACAAAATCAAGGCCCCCCGCCCAATCCCCTATACATGATGATTGAGTAATTGGTTTAACTACAAGCAAGCCAACAACAGTTGGCTAGGACTGTAATGAACCTAGCCAACCAAGAGCAAAACCCGCCACCCCGTCAGCAGCCTATCGTTCCTCTTAAGGATTTTTACGATCCTTCCAATTATGAGGATAGACCAAGGGTGGTCATACCAGAAGGGGACTTTGAGATTAATCTTGTCGTTCTGACCTTAATCAAGTACTTCCATCGCCTTACTTAGGAAGACCCATTCAACCACCTTGAGGAACTTACTCTCCTCACATAGATGACCCATTCTCACAATTTGTAAGAGGATTTATGGTTGATCCAGTTATTCTCGATTTCCCTAAAGGACAGGGCCGCATACTGGTTCAAACCATTAGCAAACCCATTACCACTTGGCCTCAACTTAAAACCGCTTTCCTAAAGAAATTCTTCCCCATTAGACGTATGATTTCCCTACGACGATCTATTACGACCTTCCAACAAAAACCAGGCGAAACCTTACATGATGCTTGGGAGTGATTCCAGGATCTTTTAAGAAGTTGCCCGTACCACGAGGTTCCATTATGGCAGCTCATGCAGATCTTCTACCATGGATTAGAAGATCAACTTCAATGTTTCGTCGACGCCTCGTGTGGCGGCAACTTCCTAAATAAAGATGTCTCAGCGCTTCTCTATATCTATATTTCATATCTTTAAACGAAGCATTAAGGCACATTTTGCAACTCAGGTGTCTTGGACGGTGCTCTACCCATAGCATCGGAGCAAGAACTTGAGTTTGCTTGAAGCACCCGTTTACACCTGATGGGAGCGGCTCGCCGGAGGGTGGTCGGAGGCGAAGGGGGTGAAGGTGGTCAGGGTCGGTAGAGGGCTTAATTGAATAAATTGAAAGCGGGGAAAGAAAGAGGAGGAGAAGGGGAGTAGCTCTAGCTTACTTGCAGGGACGAAAGGGGAGGAACAGGGTGAAGGTGGTCAGGGTCGGTAGAGGGCTTAATTGAATAAATTGAAAGCGGGGAAAGAAAGAGGAGGAGAAGGGGAGTAGCTCTAGCTTACTTGCAGGGACGAAAGGGGAAGACGATGCTCAGGGAAAGGGGCGGCGGCGAGCAGAAAGCCGGAGAGGCGCCAGCTGGGTGCGGCGTGGCGCAGGAAGAGCAGGGGAGGAAGTCTCTGCTGCTGGTATTGCGGCAGAGCGAAGAGGTGGAGGGGGAGGAAACCGCCGGAGCTGGTGAGCGTCTGCCGGAGGAAGAAGAGAAGAAAGTTGGGGATTTTCTCCGTCAGATCCAGGCTGCCCTGGTCGGTGGAGCAGCGGGGGGTATTTATAGGGATGAAACAGGGAGGAAGGCGGAGGGAGACGACGTGTCTCCCTCGCCGGAGAATGGTCGGAAGCGCGAACCCATACCGTCCGTGCGTTCGCACGGCCGGTATGGTGGGCTACAACGACCAGGGGGGTGTCCCTGCGACGGCTGACGACGCAGGGCACCCCCGGTTTACTTGCCAGGTCTCCCACCTCACCCTGCGCGGCGCCATGCTCCGCGCAAGGTCGCCGGAGCATGGTGCTGGCAGGTTTTTGCAGGAGGGACCTGATTGCAAAGAACGAAGGAGAGTTAGGGGCCAAAATGCGAGGGTTCAAAAGTTGAGGGCCAAAGAGTAAATATATGAGGACCAAAGTGTAAAGTCGGTCAAGGAGGTTTCTTCTTAGGCTCAAGTTTTTATACATGACTAATTAGGACCTAAGGAATCTGATGGTGAATTTCATTTTCATATTAAACCTTATTTGACCGGTCAATTTGCGCAAAAACCCAAATTAAGTTATTAATTGGGCATGGTTCTCAATGTAGGTCAAAATGGGTTCTAAAGGCCAAATTGAAGGTTCTAAACCCTAGAGATTATTTTTCTATGAATTTTAGAGGGTTTATTCTATTTTTACTTTGCCTTGAACCTTGTGAATTGAAGTGGGTTGTTTTAGGGTTACAGATTTATCATTTAGTTTCTTGGAATTGCTGTAGCCCTTGCTAGATCATTTCATCCCACTTTTATTCTTATTAAGCTGCTTTGACCTATGTTTGGGCCCTGAATTACCCTGTATGCAGATTATACTGGTGAAATTGCATTTTTACCCCTTATAACTTGTTTTCTCCTTAAACTCAGAATTCTCTGAGTTAAGCCTTTCCTTGAGTTATGTAGGAGCTTTTATCCTTTGTATTGGGTCAAAATGAGCTAGTTATGGCTCATGATGAGGTTCTCATCAACACCGCATTGTGTTTTGGGGTTGTAAGCTCCTAGGGTGTGTCTTGGACGGTACTATCTCGAAGTGCCGGCACCAGAGCCCCCTCGAGGATTTGTAACGGGAATGATGATCCCGACACATTTATAGTAGGACTAAGCTAAGGCTAAGCATCAGGGAAATAAATGAAAAAAAAAAGTTTCAATAACACGACCTTATCCCAATAATGTTGGCATATCACAAGGCACTGACACCTGAATTTTCATCAACTTGCGAGTTACGGATCGAGTTCACGAGCCAAAGAAATCCTAACGGCAAAAACGATTTCAGGATATTTGAATTAAAAAGGAGCTTAGTGAATTCTCAAAGGATACAGTGGTCCTAATTTGTCTAATCTTTGAATCCAAATCTAAGTCTGTATGTTTTATCCTTAATAAACCTCGTACCTACCTTAACTAAAAATCAACTTATGAAAATACAAAACACAAAAAGATGCTTCTTGAGAAATAATGTGGTGCAATCACAATTTTTGCCAAGGGACTAGCAAAAATACAAGCATTGGGGTGTGATAAATGTCAGTTTATCATCATCCTTTTCATCCATTCACATCTAGTTCCTAAAATTTTATCAACTGCATTGCATTATATCATTGCATTTAGCATCTTAGTTTATCCTCCAAACTTCTTCAACTACTCACGCTACTGCTTCACATCTCAAGGTTTAGGTAGATTTCTCCACCACCGTCACGAGCTCTCTAAGGCACTTCTGTTCTTCTTCGCACTCGACTTGATTTCTACTTCTCTTCTTCTACTTATTATTCAATTTCTTGTATTTGCTTATTTGATCACTTATAGACATTTATTTTGAATAGCTATAACAATTTGGTGGCTTGCTAGTATCTCTCTAGTGTCTCCCTTCCCTGGCTTTATTATAGCAAAAGCCCAAAAAAAGCTTCAAAATCTCAAAAACACCAAGAAAAGTCCTTGCTTTATTTTTAGATTCTAAGTTTGTTTTGAAAAATTCATATCTTGTGGTACAATTGTCTTAAAATCATTAAATTTTGGCTGATTGTGGGGTTTCAAGTCTAGCTTTTTCCTAGCAAATTTCATATCCATATTTGCTATCACACAATATTAGGGGGTTAGATAGTAAAACAGAATCAATTTTTCCTAACTTCCTGGATTTTTCCTAAATTCTATACTTATCTGATTTGCACTAAATCACTTGTGTTCATTCAGTCACCAAATTATAAATCTTTTGTAAAATTGGTGAAGTATTATGAAGGCTATAGGTGTAGAGCCCAGTTGTATTTTTAGTTAAGGGTCTGTTAGGTCAAATTGTCCAGTCTCCTATTAAAAAATACAAAAAAATTATGAAAATACTTTCAAAAATCCCCAAAAAAATCACCATTAGCTTAGTTAGGTTGAGAAACATCTACACATCATTATCTCTCTGTGAGACGACTCATACTCCCACTTTTACACCCTTATTTTTCAGATATGGCATATAATTTGTAAACGACATGTTTTCACAACTACGATGACGCGATTATCTTTCACACAATTTCATAATCAGAAGGGTGTGGGGTTGTTTTGATTGGGCAGTTGGGCCTGCCCCTTCTCTCTCTTGGGGGAGGGTTTATTCTAATTGGCCTTCAATCTCCTCAATGGGGCAGCAAGGCCTTTTTGCCCCTTCCCTCTCTGGAGAGGAGGGTTTGTTCTGATGTCCCTTTTTCCCCCTCAATGGGGTGGCTGGGCCTTTTTTTCCCTCCTTTTAGGGGTAGTGTTTGCCATGATTAGCCTTCTACCTCCTCAACAAGGCGATTGGTCCATTTTGCTCGTTCCCTCTTGTTAAGACCCGTGTCATTAAGCCTTTTTAAGACGTCCGTACTTTAGGTCAGGCGTCTGGTAAGACGTCTAGACTGAGGGTCAGACGTCTAGACTGAGGGTCAGACGTCTAGACTCATTCCTAGATGTTTGAAAATAGAAATTTTCGTGTACGTCCTCGCGTCTGCGTGCGTGCTACGTGTAGACAGTACGCGACCCTCGTTTTCTTCTCCTTCTCTCTCCTCTCACCCGACGTAAACCCTAACCCCACACCTTATATAACCCCCTCCTCTCCCTCACACCACCCCCACTTCCAGCCACCCTTCTCCTTCCTCCAGCAAGAGCAGCGAGCAGCAAGCGTGAACGACGTGGGAGGAGAGGAGGAGCAGCGAGGGGAAGAGAGGAGAGCAAGCAGCGCGAGCTTGCGTGGGAGCTCGCTGGTGAGCTCACGACCGTGCGCAAGGTGGAGGAGTGCGTCGGGGAGGTCCTCCCCGACACTGCTACAGCCGGAGCAGCTAATGAGCGACCACGCGTAGCGCGAGGAGGCAAAGGCGGGTTCTGGTTCTAGGATTTTCCCAGAATCAGACGTCCAGACGACGTAGCCGACGTCTGGAGGATGTTCCAGACGACTGAGAGGTAAGCTTCGCGAACGTATGTCTCCTTTGCGGATATGGCCATGCAGGTCGTTCTGTCGAGGCGCTGTTTCGTGCCTTATTGAGAAGATTTCGCTTGATTTGCGCAGAGGTTACTTCGATAAGGCACGAGACACACCTTCCCACGCAGTTCGGATGTCTGGGCGAGGCACCAGACGACGGGAAGTTTTTCCAGACATCCGGAGAGGTGGTCGGATGTCTGGAACTGGGTCCAGACGGTCCAGCGGAGTTCCTGGACGTCTGAGGAGTGGCACATGACTTGAGGTATGGCTCTGGACTCTTTTAAGACGTCTAGAAGGTGTTCTAGAGTCTGATTTGAGTTAGAATTACTGTTTTTGACCTGTTTAGGGTCCGTTTGAGGTCTGATTTCCGCAATTAAGATACCATTGTTTCCCGTATGAATTCCTCTACTTGTTGGAATACTTTCTATACTGTTGTGAGTAGTCTCTTGTGATTGATCCTTGTGATAGGACCTCGTTCCGTTGCGAGTTTGGGGTTTGCTGAGTCACGTGGACCTACCGATCAAGCCCCCACTACTCCTGGGTTTATTGGTAGAGTGGCTTCCCCTCAATTTAATTACAACCTAATTGCCTGTGTGGAATGAATGATTAGAACCTAGGATATGGCATGAATCCTAAGACTAGAAATGCTGGATTGTCTGTACTGAATGAATGAGTTGCAGTCTTGAATGAGTAGATAGAATGATAACAATTGCTAGTAAATAAATAACAGTTGCCTGTGAAACGTAAAGTACTTGTGTTAGCAAACTGTTGCATGTGAATTTCTGTTGCTACGTTAAATGACATACTATGAGCTGCTTACATATAAATTGAAATTGAAAAGGTGAATGTTGGAAACACGAGCTATCTGTGAATAAACTGAATATGGAATAGAGTTACAAATTACATGTGTATAACCTAAGAATTGAACTAGAAACGATGAAACCTGGTATGGCTTGACCTGAGAAACATGAGCATGAACCCTACGGGGAATTAGGAGTAGAGCTCCTGGAATAAATGGAATGGAACTAAGAATGTGAGTAGGGAAGTGAGCTGGCCCTTGAGTACGAAGTACCAAGGAGAGCGACTGTCCCCCCTGTTCAGTGCAGAGCGGAGCTAGCCACCCTTAGGTTGGGACCCGGGGTTAGGATTGGCCACTCTGTACCGACTTCTTGGCCCTCGTGTACACAGTACCGGGGAGAGATACTAGTATAGGGAGAGAGCTAGCCACCCCATGGGGCCCAGGGTTCAGCTAGCCGCCTTACACCAACTTGTTAAGCCCACTGGGCAAACCAGGGTAGTCAAGCGAGGGTGCGCGGACTGTGGAGGGACGAGACCCCTGTTTGGTTCTTAGGGTCTAGACCCCTATTACTGAGAGGGTTATGCCCTATACTGGTTCCATGCTGTACTTTGGGCGTACCCGCTAACGGAAATGACTGACCGCGTTCCAGTGCGGGATAGCTACTCGTGCGTTTATCGCGCATGCCGTATCACCGTTACGTCTGTCAGTGACCTTGGGGTGGTTGACTGGGTGGACCACCACGGGGGACTCTCCCGACAAGGAGAGCACCACGTGCTACTTCTACCCTTCGGAAAAGACTGAAATTAAGATCGTTCCCACGAGGAACATTCGAGATCAAGAAAGAGACCTGATAATTAAATGGTGAAAGAAAGAATAATTAGTCAAAGGAAGAAATTGAAAAACAATAGCTACCTGTCCACATTTACTGTTTAGTAGTTGGTTGCCACTCTACTCAGCGTTCGCTGACGTTTTGTACTCATAACCTTTTTCAGGTCCAAGTGTTGAGCAGCCAGAGCACACAACTGCAGAGGGTGCTGGGCCCAGTAGAGCCCAGTAGTCGTAGTTCTTTTTACTCATTTGTAGTAGTGAGTAGCTTCTTGTACCTTTATATTCTATACTCTTTCGTTCTGCACTTTATATTCCTATACTCGTTTACTTTGCTACTGTTGTGGTGGTGTGTACTATAGTAGTTTACTTCTTTACTGCTGTCCTTTTGTTACTGTTAGTAGCTAGCATGGTGAATGTGGTTTATTTTACTGCTTTTCGGTTACTTTCTCGTTGGACAACTGGACCTTGAGATCAGTCGAGTTGGTACGGTCTCATATCCTATAGGAATTCAGGAACCGGGTCGTAACACCTCTCTTGGGGGGAGGGTTTGTTCTGATCGGCCTTCTACCTCCTTAATGGGGCAGTTAGGCCATTTTGCCTATTCCCTCACTTGGGGGGAGAGCTCGTTCCAATTGGCCTTCCACCTCCTCAATGGGGCAACTGGGCCTTTTTACCCCTTCCCACTCTCAGGGGGAGAGTTTGTTCTGATTGGCCTTTTGCTTCCTCATTGGGGTGGCTGCACCTTTTTACCCCTTCTCTCTCTTGGGGTAAGGGTTTGTTCTTTGTTCGTACTTGGTGGGTGTTTACCACTCCTAGTACCATCAAGTTTTGCACTCTCTCTAGGGGTGTTGCCTGTAGAGAGCGATCCTCCTGCGTGAGACTAGGGTGGATGGTGACTAACCATTGCCTCAAGCCTCCCGCTGTCAATGACTAGGCTAATGATGGGATAGCATCAATTTAGCATCGCGAGGCCTGGGGTATGGGCCAATCATATAAAATTAAAGTGAGATTAGATCCTCTAGGACAACTTCTCAAAGGTTTTGAGGCGAGGGTCGCCTCTTGGTTCGCAAAGGAGTTTGTGAGACCCGAAACATTTGTGTCGTACTCGTTAGAATCAATTGTTCTCAATGAGAAGGGTCTCATCCACCTATCGAGAAGAAGGGAGTCCCCGTAGACATTTGTGTCGTACTCGTTGGAATCAATTGTTCTCAATGAGAAGGGTCTCATCCACCTATCGAGAAGAAGGGAGTCCCCGTAGATGGGACGTATTATAGCAGGCACAACACATGGGGTATTATACTACACCACCGATAGTGTAAATCTTTTACTCGTGGGGATCCCAAAACATGATCTTTATTATTCGAGTTTCCAAGCGTCGACACAAAAATGTGATACGTAGAAATTTTGAATGCTTATGTTTTCGTACTTCCGCAGTGCCACAAAAATCAAGGTTTGAATTATTTGAGTCCCCACACCCCCTCAATTGTCGAGTGGGTCCAAGCTCGTTTGCCAACACCATTACCCTACTTCCTTCAGCTAGAACCCCTCCTGTCGCCGAGCTCTTATTGTTGGTCCGTCTCGGGCACCGTTAAGATTCCCAACCTTTGGGTCGCGTTGTTCTACTAGCTTGGTGGCCTTTCGGAGGGGGGATTTCCTAGGTGGTCCACGCACTTGCCTTTACCCTTCATATTGTTTAGGAGCCCATGTCGAGTATTACCGTTGAGTCAGGTTTGGAGGGGTGCTAGTGACCCTGGGCCTGGCGTGTGTTAGCTTTGCGTTGTTGAACCCACTTTGCCTTTTGCAGTTTTTCTCATGCTCCGATCTTCGCACCGTAATGGGTCTTTATTCAAGAAGGGGGCTCTCACTCCTCCTCAGGTAGGGAGGGAACCACGTCAAAGATGCAGGGGGAAGAGGGGGTTGGGTGGATCTGGGGTTCTCACTCTGAGTCTATTGCACACCCACACTCTGTGTCGGAGCGAGCACCGTAGGTGGATTCTTCTAGCGGCCTATTCACGTCAGCCCCTCATGTAGAGATGTGTTTCGCCCCGTTTGATTTTCCCTGGCTGATTGGAAGATTATCCTTAGGATGGGATGGGGCTTGCGTGTATCAGCCGATTAATGTCAAGGTCCTTTCTTCTGGTCAGAAGATCAAGTCACGTTTGCTGGAGGAGGAGGCCTCGGGGGGTTGGCCGCCTGTCTCTCTCAATGATCTAATTGGTTAAGTTACGTAGTAATGTCATTACAAAGTTTGGCTTGAGGGGCTTCGTGCAAGAAGAACAAAATTAATGGACTTTTTATTACTTAACCTCTTGAGGTGCAAGGGCATGGTCAGAATAAACCCACTTGATATAAATGGTATCGCGTTTACTTAGGGAGGCAATTACAACTATGAGAAGTACATTTCCTTCTCCACCAATTCTACTCTCTTCCTCTGGTCTTCGTCAATGAGTTGAAACCAAGGAAGGGCATGTAGGGCTCCATTGAAGCCCTAAACCTGAAGGTAAGTTCTTCTTAATCTTCGTCTTGAGTTGCCCTAATTTCATTTTTTGTTGGGGTTCAAAGGAAAGAATTGGAGAAGAAGTTGAAGAATAGGAGGTTGCTACAGTTGTTGGGGGAGATTCGAACGGTTCAATCCAATCCCCTATGGCATCACAAAAGTGTTAAAATCGATAGCTTAAAAGTTTCTTTGACTCAATAATTGATTCGATGTCCAAAAAATCGAATAATAAAATTTGAGAAAATAAGATTCTCTCATAACACCCCAAGTGTTCCCTACTTTGGGTTCCCCATGAGTAACAAGGTATTCCTGTGAGGCGACGTAGCATAACATCCCAACTGTTGTGCCTCTACAAATAAGTACCACCGTTGTGGGACTTCCTTCTTCTCGATAGGCGAATGACACCCTTCACGTCAAGATCACTCCATTGAATCATGTGTGTGATTCGCAAAAATCAAATTAGATAAAAACACGTCATTATAGTGCAAAATCTATGATTGTTTTAAATTTTTAAAATCAAACTTGTAATGATTTGAAATCAAAATAGTGAGTTTGAGTTGTTCACGGGGAATCAACTTTTAATTAGTCATCTTTCAAAAAACTCTTTTATCCTAGTTTTGCCATTTTATCTTTTCTGAATTTTTTCACATATATTTTTTAATAAGGAGCAATAACTGACAACAACCAAGATCTAAGTCTAACCATGCGAGAAAAGATCTAGCAAAGAGCATCAATATAACTAAGCAAAGCTAATGAGAATGCATTAATGGAAATGGAATATATGAAACTAAGCTTTTCAATGATAAAAATTGGAGTTGAATACAACTAATAATAGAAAGGAATCTATAGTTAGAAAGAAGAAAACATAAAAGATGACAAGAAGAAAACTGAAAATAATTGGAGAGCTGGAGCGAGTGCAAAAGCCATTGGGTGGTGGTGGTAGAGATCCACCCAATCTTCTTGCTCTTGGAGAAGTTAGAAGGAAGTAAGAGAGGATACTTCGAGGGACATCTAGAGGAATGATTAGGTGGTAGAGAAAGGCTTGGGATTAAGATGGTAGGACGATAACTATGGAAGGTAGGACCTAAGGTAGGGAAACCTAAGCTAAGGGGAGATGGACGACCATGGTAGTAGGCTTAAGGTTTGTACTTAGGACGCTTATGGAGGTGGTGGAAGAAAGTGGAGAGGAAGAAGATGGAAGAAGATGATCGTAAGTGTTGGGAGGGTAGGTCTTTTTGTAGAGTGTAAGATCTATTGTGATTGGGCAATGGTGTGTTAGTTAGGATCATGGATGTAGGCCAGAGGGTTATAGATAAAGGGTTAGGATTGGGTTTGGTTGATCAACTAATGTTGGTTTTCTATGGTTTAAGCCTAGGCTTAGGATTGGATTTCAAGGGTGTGGATGGTAAATTCTGAAAGTGCTTATGTGATGGAAGGTTAAGATTGCTCAATTCAAAGTGGAAGGCTTGGATGAGGTTTGGCTAAAATAGGATGTTAGTGTAGGCCCTTGGATGTAGTATAGATGGTAGAGATGGAGTAGGTAGAATGGCTAAAATTAGGTTGGTGTTTAGGGGCCCTTAGATGAAGGATAAAAGGTGATGTGGAGTTGTGTAAGTGGGGTTTAGGACAAGGCTATATATAGAATAGGTTGTCTTAGGTCTAAGGTGTAGGGCAAATGGAGTCATGCCACATGTCCCTTGTCTTTTCTTCCTTTCTTTTATTGTCTTTTCTTTTGAGCTCCATTATTCCTATAATTAAAACACACAAATTAGTGTTATAAAACACTTATTAATCTAAATATATATGCATAACCTAGATACATGAAATGCAACAATATAAACACATGAATATTCTAAGACTACGCTAAATTAGGCATGTAATATCCATTAATTGCACATTTATCAGTGTGACGCAAACTCTTTGCATCCTGTGAACGCCTTTGCAAATCTTGAGATCACAAGCACCTCAAAATTCCTTCAAACCCAACCTGTCGAGGATTCCAAATCCGCAACTAGCATCAAGGGACGTCTGGTCTTCTTACCAAACATCTAGAAGTTCCTCTAGACTTCTACCCGAGGTCCTGGACATCCAGAACTAAAGAGATCTAGACATCCATAGGAGATCCCAGATGTTCGTTAATGCCCCAAGACCTCTCCTAAGGTTCCTGGACATCTAGAAATAGGAGAGGAAGGTGGCGATAGGGCTCTCCTTTCTCTCCTTCTCAATGGAAGGGTTTGGTTGTACACACTTAGGGATAGATTCAAGTTTCCCACTAGGCCTTAAGAGATTGTTATAGGGATCCTACTATTCTTAATATGACAGTGGGCATTGGATGAAATCTAATGGTTAGGGATTAATCCTAATTGAATTTTGCAACAATTGCCCTCCAACTAATTTGGGGATTTATGTTTAAGTACCCAAAGGTATCTTAATTGCATCCAACCCCTTGGATCTATACCAAATCATATGTAGTCTAATTAAATGCCAGATCAAATATAAATTTAGCTCCTTAAATAGCATTTGATTTCTATTCAATTAGGAACCCATCAAAATCATTATTGGTTTTATCACGCCAATAATGAAAGGTTTAGAATCAAGATTTGTGGCGCTACGCCTCCCTTAGGTATTCAAAATACCCATGAATCTTTCACACCGGAAGATATATGTAACCCCTAAGATTACATCCCAAATTCACTGTCCATCCTATCATGGGTCACATACTTTTATGTGTTGGTGCTAGAGCACAACGATCATTTGTTTTGATGATAACAAAATACATGTCATTTAACATTTGCACTTGGAGTCTTAGATTTCAGGTCAATTGCAAATGGAGACATGATTAGACGGAGTTCGAGCTCGCATCCAGGACGGATTGGAGGAGCTTGATGGAGAACAAAGGAGATTCGCGAGGAGCGATGGATTGAAGAAGGAAGGAGATGAAGAATAGGATAGATTTCCTTCTCTTGTACTTTTTGTATTTTTCGTTTCTTTTGTTGCTCTTTATTTTTGTTACTTAAATTCATGTTAAAGAGCCTCAAAGTATCCTAACAGTAGTCCTAGGAACACCTGCACAACCCTAAGACACTTAGGTTTTCTGTAGAATACTTAG